>OX104066.1:63234380-63665391 GCA_944474145.2 Dicrocoelium dendriticum
TGCCAGCAGAAGGCGGAATGGAGCTGTGGCATCGAGCATCTGTGTGGTAGAATGCGAAAAGGAGACTGCGGAAAGGGAAGGAGGATTGACCAAGTAAGCAGGAGCATTCAGAGGCACATGTGTGGATATGGGCCATGGTCCCAATTGGTAGTTTAGTCTATTGTCCGCGTTTCAAGACGAATCCTCTCGCCTCAAAACATGGTCCTTCAGAATGCGTTGTGATGCATCCAGGTCCATGGGAATTAGACAGAACCAGGTCAGGATGGTGGGGTTGGCCTTATGTATTGTGGAGGAAGCAACAGTTGCAGTGGAAGCATTATTTTATGAATTAAATCGCTCAATACTGTTCGTCGGTGGTGGGGTGCTGGCAGTATAGATCGCTTCCGTTGCCACATTCCGGGTAAGTTGCAGTGTCGAGTCATCACATGTAAAGAATATCAAATCGATGGTGTACACCGGCGTCGCTGCAATGGTGAAAGGAAGGACGGTTGCATAAGCATCCGGGCGAGCGGAAACCAATAATCTACACACTGCGCACGCCAATCAGCACAGTGTCGGCCGACGCTCCGCAGACGTTTCATTATGCCCTCCGTCGTCCGCGATGGGAATGCTGTCTGAAAGTTGTGAAGTAAAGTAGCGAGTTTAGGGCAGGTTCTAGCAAGAGTTGAGGCGACTTTATTTAGCTGTCTAACTTTCCTGACCGACCAAGTAAAGGATTGTGCAGAATGTGGTGCTAGACAGTCTGCGTTGCTTTGGACGGAATGTCGATGTCACTGGTGTTGTGCTGGACTCCTCTGCGAAACCAAGAAACGTCAACAGTCATGGCAACTGAAACCGTGGAAATTGACTGCGGCTGCAGTAGCCATAAAGATCTTTGGACTCCTTCGTTGGGCGACGTGATGTCTCAGGAGACCACTGCGTGTCTTAAAGGTCCAAGGGCATAAATCGCAAGATTTAACTTGTGTTACGGTGGAAAACGGTAGGGTCGGTGGCAAAGGGTTCGCGGGAAAAGAAACAGGGTGATAGGATTCCATTGCCTGTTAAGTAGGCAGCGGCGAGGAGGGACGAGGAAGATAGGCATATAGAAGTGTTGTCACAATGCGTGTGGTAGACGGTGACATAGGTGAGCGGTTCCGCAGGATGGATTCGGATGCAGCAGAGGCTGATCTGTTTGCAACGTTGGTATAGTTGGTTTGAGAAAGGGGAAATAGGAGGACAAGCCGAGGCTTGCGCCGCGGGCCGTTCATGGGCTTTGATCCGCGGCTGGGGTTTCGGGTGTGGTGGTTTTGGTTGTGGAAAAGGATCCGAGTTCTCGGGAGGTGTGTTTACTACGACTGGTGGAACTGGAGAAGATTCAGCTGAAAGCCAGGGGGTAGATGAGATGTAACTTGAGGCGTGCGCAGAGGCCTTTGTATCTGACGGGGTTTCGAGATTTCGTTTATAGAAGCTTTTAAAAGCCGTGGAAGCAGCAGGAGCGAAATTACCGGGAATCGAGATCGGGGGCTGGCATACTGGAGCGTGAGTGGCGTTCGGCATGGTTTGCTATCCCGAGTGAAAATGCTAGAGTCAGAGATAAATGTTGACGAGTGGCAGGTGGTGGTTTTCCGCCGTCTATGTTTAGACGGCTGTGTACGCCGGCGATTCAATTTCAGGAGTTGTAGCTTTCGCGTGATAGCTGCCTCCGTCCTCTTCGGAATCCGGTGTGTAAGCTGTGTCACCAGTGTCCTACGAGTCCGTACACGGCCGTTCACCTCATTCGCCACTATAAGTAATTCCTCGTCCACTTGCTGGGTCCGCCCTTCTAGCCGCACTGCTAATCGTGACAATAATATCTCCAGGTATTCGTTAGGTTGCAGCCGCCGCAAATATCATAGTAAATCAGCCCAGCATTGGTGATCCCGCGGACAAGGGGAGCATCTTTGACAGGAGGAAGAAAATGAGGGGGTTGGGTCTGAGTTTGGGGGTTGGGAGCTGTGCACCAGGAGGTTGCCTGCAAATATTTGCGTAAGTATTCCATTTAAGCAAGGTTTACTGCGAGACGCGAGTGACCGTAGGGCTCAGGACGCATAAACATAAGTTAAAGCATATAATGCTAAAAAACCTACGAAGAAGTAATGTAAGTTAGCCTAACAAAAATTATAAGAATGCTTTAAAGGATGGAGGCTAACAAATTTCGCAGACATACAGGGTCACTGGCGGTTTGGTGCGGAGTCAAGGGAAGGGCAAAAACAGTGTAGATAATGGGGGTGAGCGAAATGAACGCACCATGATATCAAACAGACATACTGGCCAAACAATCTAAAAAGGTGGAATATGGATGAGGTATGGCTAAGATTAAGAAAAAGCATGAACGACTGAATAGAAGAAACGCCCCAGGGTAGGTAATTTTGGCAGCGCTTAATATCTGTATGCAAAAAGGGATGCTCAGCTGATCGACCAGGGACGGGATATTAGTGTGAACTAAAAGTTATAGTGATATTAACTCTACTGAGAATAAGTTACTCTAGTTGCTTGAATACATTGACGGTTAAAAGTAAAGGGAAATAGGGCGGAAATATTATTTTAATTGACCAAATTCTAAAAGAAATGCTTGTCCTGAAAATTGTTACGGCAAAAAGAAGGCGGAATATAATAAGGACGGCTGTTCTATTGGTGAGAAATAATCGATTTCGATGATCTAGAAAAATTAGAAATCAAAAATTATCTAAATGTTTGGAAGGAAAATTGATGCAAAATGACGGAAAATGCCTTCAGAAGAAGCTCGTACGTTGACGCTTTAAAACGAAGACAGCAATGTAAATGTCGGATTAATGCGACAATTAATTATAATTGGTCAGTAAATCCAGGGACTGTGAAAATTACAGACAATAAGATGCCATGAAAAAGGCCATGACCTATTTTGTTTTAATGCACCAATGAATCCTGAGCATTTTCGACAGACAGATAACGAAACCGCCAATAACTTTTGAAGGGAAGAGCTAATTTCTGTATTGGCGGGAAATGCTTTCGCTTCTCTTGTACTCGGTAACATCCAAGCTAGTTTGAGTAGCTGCAGAGTATATTCTTAATTTTTGTGGTATTAAGGTGTAGGTAATAGGTATTGCTATATGGATTTGTTACCTGAAACGGTTAAGATAAATTGAGGTGATGACTACAGGTGTATTTGAAGTGCACGGCATAATCGAAAGCAGGCAAATGATAAACACAAGTGAAGTGTGCACGGCTGTTTTAGGGAGCAAATAAGTGTTAATGCAATTGTTTCATGTATGTAAAGCTTATGCTTGCAGTAACTTACGATTCGCAGTTAGAAGCTTTGTCATATGGGCTTGGTTACAAAATTCCTCCTAGAAAACTGAACGGGTTGTTTATAGAAGGTCAGTTTGAGAACTTTTTTGATCAATTTAAGGAGCTTCAACCATCCAGTCCTGAGAGTGTTTTTTGGTTTAGAAGCAAATTGACCGACATTGCTTACGAAGTTATGACTGTGCTAGTGACTGAAAAATGCGCACTTACAGGCCGACACCTTCAGGCGCTGTGTGACCTGCGTACTAAAGACGTAGTTGTGATGAAACCGGATAAGGGCTCTGGAGTGGTGGTCATGAACAAGGCCGAGTACGCTCAGAAAATGAGTAGCATACTCAACGACACGAGTAAATTTGAACGCCTTAATAAGATGGAGGACGTGTCCGACGTTGAAGCCAGCATAGCTGCTCATCTTGAAATGCTTCTCCTTCATCGCGTGATTGATAATGACACCTATAATTGGTTGAAGCCAAGTGGAAGCACTACTCCGCATCTATACGGGTCACTGAAGCCGCACGAAAGTGGAGTACCACTTAGGCCGGTTCTATCAATGGTAAATGCGCCGCAGCATAAATTGGCTCGCTGGCTAGTGAAGATACTTTCGCCTCTGAGACAAATGTCCAATCCATATAGTCTTAAAGTTTCGTTTCAGCTTATCGATGATTTAGATGACATCAACCTCTCCGATAAGGTCATGAGTTGCTTGGATGTTGAATCTCTATTCACCAACGTTCCACTACAGCAAACTGTTGATTACATATGTGAGCTAGTTGAGCAATCGAGTTATTGGTTACCAATTCCAGTCGAATTTCTAAAGGAATCCTTACTTCTGTGTGCAGCAAATGTTGGCTTCCACATTCAGAACATCCCATATCGTCAAATCAATGGTGTGTCAATGGGTAGCTCACTAGGTCCTGTACTTGCCGATTTCTTCGTGCTGATACTAGAAGGAGGCATATCCGCAGAAACAGCCCAGTTACCACACTATAAGCGTTGTGTGGATGACATATTGGCCTTTCGTTCATCGCAGCAGAAGAGTGTCCACTTTGTGCAGCTACTCAACTGTGCACATACCAACTTGCGGGTCATCTGCGAAGTGGAACAAAATAACTGTCTGCCATTCTTAGACATCCTCATCAGTCACAGGGATGACAGGCTCGTTATAAGGTCTATCTACAGGAAAGCAACTTTGTCCGGCCAATACCTGCACTTCACCAGCTTCACACCAGTGTGGTACAAGCGGACCCTTGTGAAAACTTTAGTTACTCGTGCTAGACGAATTTGCTCGGCTGATGGTCTAGCCAACGAGCTGGAGTTAATTACAACACTCATTGCAAATGGTTCTCCACGTAGATTTATGGAGAAGCACAGTCCACAGCGAGACCCGAAAGACTTGGTGCACACGGCAGCCAAGAAAAAGAGCTTTATTGAGTTGCCATTCAAAGGTGATTTACTGTATTGAAAACCACGAAATGTTCAACCTCTGTTACGCAGAGAAGTTACTGTGCTGCTCAGGTTGTGGTCATCAATAGAAACTGTAACTTGCTGGTGCCTCTAACTAAGGAAGCTCAACAGATAGGAGCCAACCCACAATACATATACAAATTCGTATGCGACTGCGGAGACAATTATTTAGGCAGAACCAATCGGTCTTTGAATTCCCGAATAAAGGAACACGTGCCAAGGTGGGTTCAACGTGAAATTGACCACCATCCCTGTCCTACTGGAGTTCCGTGCTTGCGCAAGCCGCCAGCTTCCTCAATAGGTAAACACCTACTGACTACGCGTCACCGGATAGAGCTGGGATCTGCGTTTACACTTGTATTACGTCACCCTAATCCCCGTTTCCTTCGTTTCGCCGAGGTCGTTGCGATAAGCAGGATGAAGCCGACCATGTGTGTTCAAAAGCAATTATTTATCAGCTTAAGACTGACTTGGACATAGGAGTGGAATTTCCGTCATGCATTTTTCACCTCAAGCTTATTCGGTCACACTCATAAATAAGTATATAGTTGCATACCGGTTATTGTTAATGGTACTGAGGAGACAATACGAAATGCATGCTTCTACCAGTTTTCGTCTTCTTACCGTGCTTTTCAGATATAAAGGTCGTATATAACTTCCCACCAAGCGCCAAAGTATCCGCACTACAAGCGATCCGTGAAGACCTGAAGACCTAAGGGTCGTGGCATCAAAATTGGCAAATGACATTCTCTGCTGTTAAATCTAGTATTCTGCCCCACAAATGCTCCATATCGGATGGTGCGTTTACGTTGAATGGTACGCCCATCCAACTATAAGCGTTAGCTACTGACCCAGGTACTCGCTATTCCTATGGCCCTCAACTTTTCAGAGAATGTGCAGTATCAGGTAGCAAAAGCACGCAGAATGGTCTTCCACATAGGCCGCTACATTAACTCGGCTGGAGCACGGTTGGAGCTTTACCGCAGTCATGTTCGTCCGCAGCTGGAATACTGCCCTTTCATCTTCAGTAATTTGCGGAAATCAGACCGCATATTGCTCGAAAAGGCTCAGCGGTGGTTTACCAAAATAGTAGCCCCACAAAGCCTAGCGCTTAGTTACCTACAGAGGTGTAACCATCTCAAACTCCAGGCTCTATGGCTGGCGCCTTATCTTAAACTTGTGCTTCTTACATAAGTTAATATACCAAGCGGTGCACAGTGATATCCCCAGCCTGACACTGAGAAAAAGAA
The DNA here is from genome assembly GCA_944474145.2 of Dicrocoelium dendriticum. Lineage (NCBI taxonomy): Eukaryota > Metazoa > Platyhelminthes > Trematoda > Plagiorchiida > Dicrocoeliidae > Dicrocoelium > Dicrocoelium dendriticum. Next base: position 63,240,398 of record OX104066.1, read on the forward strand.
TCAGAATTCAACCACCGAAACAAGCACTGCACAGTTGCTCCACTGCCAGCGAGGAAGAAACTACGTTCACGTTTCTTCCTTGTCACTTATGTAAATATCTGGAACAAATTACCTTCACAGCTGTGGGAGATTCATAATCCACAGGCTTTCAAGCAGGAGGTACGAAAGTTTATGTGCCTGGATAACATAAGACGCCTTTACAACATCTGTGATTCTGATGACAACCTTTTTGAGACGGGCCCCGACGGGGCATAGATCACATTTTGGTCTGCTCTAGCGCAACTTTGTATTGCGCTCAACTAGGCTTCATGACAGGAGCACCTTGGGCTCACAGGTCCTCCCCATACTTTGCGGCCCCTGTCACACCACGTGTGAGATCTCGGCCCGATCAGCAGCACGCATCATACAGATATTAGGACTGCTAATCCAAACACAAAAGGTATTCAGCCTACCCCAGTAGTAGCTGAGCGCTTTACTAGCTCCCACCGACACTTAGTTAAAGAGGAAGTCTTGAGATAGTAGACGCTACCGCAAAGGCAACCTGGAAACACTAATCGGTAGCTCAAATCCTTTGAAGGCTCCTTCTCGACGTCCAGTTTCTTACTGCTCAACAGATCAGCACGTAACGCAGCCTTGTACTATTGAATGGGAGCATCGTAAGCCCGTAGGCACTGACCAGGTAGGATATTGCATAGCAATGGGGAAGCAATCCGAACGGACAAACTTTACTTCACTTCTTCCTTCTATTCTACACTTTGGTTCCTTTGTCTCCATTTTTACCCCTTAGTATTTTCCAAATACCTAGTCCACTTGGTCTCTTGCGAATACTCATATTGTGACTCATGAGTCACGTCTACTAAAAACATTTTAACAACATTAAGCCTCATGTGAAATGCCAGGTTCTAGCGTTGTTGTCCACACATATGGTGCACCCGTAAGTTACCATTTATCTGTCTAAAATAGTCGTAAAGTTTGCCTGCTTTATACCTATTTCTACTAGCCTACGTAATCTGCATCTACTAGTTGCCCATAACCGATGCCCTCCCCTAGGTTTAAGTACTCGCTACTTTACACCGCTGCTTTTATGACAGGGCCACCTACCTACCACGAAAGCAATATCACTATAACCTATATTCAGGCATTTATTCTCCACTTAAGCTTTCTTGGCCCGTACATTTAGTTTTATCTGAGTTATACGTATGCCTAGCACTATCGGAAACGCTGGTAGACAGGCATTATGAAAAACCAGATCCTTTTCTTCAATCCTCTATGCTTGCACAACAATTTTTCCGGATTCCCTTTCTCTGGCAAAAAGCTAACTACGCGGCAGTGAGGCCCCTGTCACCTGGAAAGCTAGACACCCAGATATTTTGACTACCACTTCTTCTTTCCTTGGCCGATCGTACGTAATTTTAACCTTTACCTGGCTCCAAAGCCTACCATACGTATTGCGTAATGGTGGGTGAACAACCAGCTCCCACTTGTTTTCCGTTATCTTCTCTGCTTGCGTTATATTATTGTTCATTCATTTTGCCTGACAATGTGGAAGCTTCCCACCAGGAAACCTCCAAGTTAATAGCTGTTGTGATCTCCCAGTTTTCTATTACCTTACACTGGTGAATATCACTTGCACTTGCATCGGACTCCCAACCAAGAGAGTTAGAGCTCAAAATAGCAACGCGATGCAGAAATGGTGTGCTTTAACACATGAGGCCCAATAATCCGTCACAAATGAGAAAGTGCAACCTCTATAAGATGAGGTGATCATGCCTAACCAAAGCGGCATTCGTGGTGTTTCCCACCTGAATGCACTTCGATAACTTTTTGGACACATCTTTCTCTATTATCAATAGAAGACATCTCTAGGTCATTAGCATTGGTGGCACATCCATTAAGATATATAACATAAACTCAAAGTGTTGAAACTGATGATGTTTCTCCAGGGAACGATTACGTTATTCTGGTCCAACACCACAGGCACTTGCATCCGACTCTCAGATAAGAGAAATAGAGCTCTAAACTAGCAACTTAATGCACAGTTGTGTGCTGTAGCACCTGTGGCCCACTAATCGGTCATGTTTGAGTTGGCGCAACCCCCAAAAGGAGTGGTAATCGTGTCTAACCAAAGCGGAACCCAAGGTGTTTCTCACCTGGACACATTTTGTGAGTTTTTCACCTCAGATTTTTCTGTTATCACTGGAAGTCTATCCTGGCTCATTAGCGTCAGTGATACAACCATTATGACGTATAAAAAGCCCCAAAGAGTCGAAACTGGTTATATTTCTGTAGGAAATGCTTGCGTTACCCTAGTTCAGACGGGGCAAATGAGTTTTATGTTTCCTTGTCTTATCCATATGGACTCAGCTCATGCGGCTTTGGTATAATTTTCGCATCCACATCGGAGCAGTAAAAACGTTGACTTCCAAATTCATAGTGGATTCTGCGGCCCAATATACTCTGAAAATCGCACATGGTCGCATTCTGGCTGTGGGTTAGCTACACCATATCCTGTGCTGTTCTACCTATATAATAATTCTTACAGCCTACCTAGAATTTTCCTAAAACCTTTCCGTCTGTTTTCCAAACTTTTACTACGTTTACTGAGAAAGTATGCTTTTCGGCCCACTGCGTCATACTTTGCTACTGCAGCGAATTACACGTTATCTTAGGCATTCCCAGTTACTACTCCATATTCGGAACTTATTACGCCTAGCAGTTTTTGTATTGTTTCTTCCTTTTTTCTGTATCTGCTTCCAAAGCAGAACGTAAATTTAGCGGAGGCTCAAAAATGGCGCCATCCGCCGCCGACCGCTAAAAAGGCAAATATCTCCATAACCACTGCACCCAGCTTAATTATTTTACCTTTGTCGCAACCAGCGCCTAGGGTTTGTTCTAGACCGCCTATTGTTGTCCCGTTTTAGTTAACATTTCGGCTTCAAAACGGCGTTGATTCCGCTTGTTCGGAGATTTTCACTTTGAAATTCGCGCCAGGCTTGCGGTGCCGGTACGCTGTTTCTGGACTATATTTTAGCTCCATTTTCCAATATTAGGGTATTTTCTATTTAAGTGGGCAGGGCCTTGCAGTCGCACTTTTCTAAGAAAGGCTAAATTGTTAGCCACTCCTGTTATTTCCCTTGTTTCCACCCTCCACTTTTGCGATCTAATTTTGGCTTGCTTATTCCTTTCCATGCGTCCGCTACTAATGGATGCTCGAAATGCGGTGATGTGACCAAAGAAAATGGATCAAATTTCCTCTGGTGGTGCATTTTCCATCGAAAATAACACAATCCATTGGCGTTATAGATTGATCGTTTACTAATGGAATCGGGCACCTCAAGGTTTGGCAGCGGTAAATAAATAAACAAATAAATAAATAGGTATATTTCTAGACCTGCTAGAGGCTGCACCCTAAAGTGTTCAGATCAATGCTTACATAAATCCGATGCTCTTGCGTGGAAGTAGGTAAAATATAAGTATATGTTCATCGTCAGCAATTACAAATGCATTGGCATTGTTTGATATACAGCTACTGGGTCGCGGCGCCCACCTTGACATATTTCTGGTTCCTGCGGGCGATATTGAACTCCTTGTTCTTTTGTGAAACTTCGCGGAGGTGTAGTTGTGCCTTTTCTTCTTGTAACAGAATCCAATTCGCCGAAAGTGCACTTTAAATTGATCGCACATTAATTGGCCACTCAGTTGCCCCAATTGTGCGCACATGGAAGAAATGAGTGAAGGGATTGTAAGGCATACGAAAAGTTGAAAACAATTCCGATAAATGCGGACAAAAATAGAAACAATTTGTTAAGAGAGAAAATAAAGCTGCGTGCTTCAGTAGAAAAATACCAATTAACAAAAAAATACAGCCCTACTTTTCTTACGCTGATATTGCTCTCCGGCGCAAAATTTCAATCTAAGTTATTCTCAGATAAAAGAAAAAGCCTTTCTACAGTTAGAACACCGCTTAAAGTGGCACAAAATTACACTAGTCTGGACCAGCTTCTGCGCCTGAATACGTTGAACGTAAGAGCAGCACAATACGTGCAGTAGTTCGCGAGTTATTTGCAATTAAATGATGGTCTACGAATAAGGCTATTTTTATTTTTCGCTAAAAATGGCTTTCTGCTTTGCAAGCAGATAGCAGAAAAAAGAAAAGAAAATATAAAAAGTAGGGAAGCGGCGTATGTTCTGGATAGGCATAGCTATCCAGAAATGCTCTAATTAGACCGTAATACCCTGCGAAAACTACGGACTGCACAGGTGGCCGAAACGTAAACTTTGCAGACATACATGACAAATATATGCAGATAAGGGATGATCTTGCGCGAAAACGCTTGAAATCCAGCAAGGAATATTATATCTACATTGGAATTCAGGGGAGCTTTTAATTAACTCACGGTTAGAAGGCCACAGTATACCATTTTCAGTGGATACTGAGCCACATAAACAACCAGTAAAATGAAGTTTAGCATTTTTTAGGCCTCTAAGCTTTTCTAAAACTTACAACAAGCCCGCATGAGCCAGGTCTACCTGAGTAACCCTGGGGATCTTTCAGATCCGTTGACAGATTTCGGCCTACAAAATACACACATTACTTAGCTAAACATCACAAGATTTATCCCTTAGAGCCGATTTTCTATATTCATGAGGCTCTGTCTCTAACGTCAGTGAGCTATAGGAGCCTGCCATCAATAATAAAGAAATAAGCATGGGGAAATTTAGTAAAATTTAGCTAATTGCATTTGGGCGTGAAATCCGTTTTGGTCTACGTTGGTTGGGCTTTAACAACTCTACTTCTGGTGGTTGAGCTTGCTCATACTTGAAGTATTGTTATGCCTCATGTGTAGATGCACACTATTGTGCAGCTCTTTGGTGAATTTCGATTTATTTCTCTCCATTTTTAAGTTCCGAAGATAGTGCCGGCGGTGTTCATCCAGTTGGCAATGTTAACTGGTACTCTAATGTCACACCGACTATTTCTCTTGTGATTTTCCTGGCAAGAGCTGTTCTAGCACCCTAAGCAAAGAGCGATAAGGTAAATCAGGAGTAGAATAGTAACAAAAACCAGTGGGAGCTGGTCGTTCACCCGCCATTACGCATAGCGCATGGTAGGCTTTGGAGCCAGCTAAAAGATAAATGACACACGGACGGCCAAGATAAGAAAAGTGGTGATGGAAAGTTTCTGGTGCTCCAGCCAGCCAGTGTGACAGGGGCCTCTCTGTCGTTGGTTAGCTTTCGTGCCAGTGAAATGAAATCTGGAAATGCGAGTGTTTTACGAGCAAAAGCAGTTAAAGAAAAGGATCTGGTTTTCATTATGCCTGTCTACTAGTGTTGACAATAGCGAAAGACACATGTATACCAGATAAAGCTAAGTATATGGGGCCAAGAGAGTATGAGTGGAGAGCAAAATGTCTGATTATTGGGTCTAGAACTTTTAAAGTGCGCTCATTGTAAAGCGCAGAATTCGTACATTAGCTACGGTGACCCAAACTACTGCATTCAAAAATGTCGAGGCCTACGAAAGGTTTGTATTTATCCCTGCTTTACTGTTCGGAAAGATAAACACGATCAAAAGCAGTTGTTAACGATAGTTCTTCTCCATGCATGAGCATGGATGTTATGTACAACTTTATCTGATCCCACTCAGGAACAGCATCTAGCGCTTGTCTAGAATTATACCTATATTTATTTATTTACTTTATTGATTTTATTCTTCAAAGGTCTCTTCCTGACCTACCTGAGTTCTCCCACGGGCAACTCCGCCTTACGACTGCACTATGGAAAGAGTAGGCGCCAGCACAAAAGCCTCCGGTAAGAGATAATAAGGGATAACCCCATGAACTGTCTCCATCAGTGACCCTTGTTCTTTTAACTTAGACATTACCGCAATCCCAAGACCCAGAAGGTCTCAGTCGGATCAGTCGCACGCATCGTACAGGTGCAAACATTAGAATTATGAGTACAAGAGGTACTTAGCCATTACTGAGTAGTATCTGGAGTGCTTCGACCCTCGCACTGACACGTCGATCCAAAGGCTGAATGGACCAATTGGTATACACAACCCTCCGGCTTTTCTCTTTCAATGTTCACTGCATCAATGTTTAAAAACTTCAACACACAGTACAACCTAGCCTACTGACTGGCAAGTACGCAAAACTGTAGAAATTCCTAATATAGGGTAATACAGGGCAAAGACGAAGCCATTGTGGAGGCGACTTTTAATCCTTACATCTTATCTACATCTTCATTCCTTGTCTTCAGCTTTACATTTATCACTTTCCAACTTCTTGACCACTGGGTCCGTGGAAAAAATATTAGGCTTATGACCGTTGAGGTACTCCTAGTTAAGGCATCCTACCAGACCTAAGTATTGCATAAGGCGTTGAAAGCGTTTGCTGTTGTTGATACACGTAAGCTTAGCATTAGAATTGTCCAAAACCCTGTAAATGCCGGCTTTAGATGAACCTTTCTGTGCTTTCTTGGATGTCGGTTGCTAGTTAGCCCTTATTGATGCTTTTTCACTAAGCATGAGCACTAGCTACTGTACTCGGCCGTTTCCAACCACTATCAGTATGTAAACAGTAAAATTATATATATATATATATATATATATATATCTTTCATATTATTGACAAAGAGAGCACTTTAAAAGTACCAGGCCCAAGAATCAAAAATTTTGCTCGCCGCTTATCCTCTCTTGGCCCAATATACTTAGCTTTATCTGGTATACATGTGCCTCTCACTATTGGTAGCATTAGTAGACAGGCGTAATATAAACCAGATTCTCTTCTTTAACTGCTTTGTTAGTAAAACACTCGCATTTCTAGATCCCATGTCCATGGCAAGCAAGGTAACAAACGACAGAGAGACCCCTGTCACACTGGCTGGCTGGAACACCAGAAACTTTCCATACCACTTGTCTTATCTTGGCCGCCCATGCGTTATTTATCTTTTAGCTGGCTCCAAAGCCTACCGTGCGTTATGCGCAATGGCGGGTGAACAACCAGCTCCCACTGGTTTTTGTTACTATTCTACTCCTGATTTACCTTATCGCACTTTGCTTAGGGTGCTAGAACAGCTCTTGCCAGGAAAACCAAAAAAGAAATAACCGCTGTGACAGTATAGTACTATTTGACACTGACACCTGGATGCACACCGCTGGCACTTGCTTCAACACTTTTAGAGGGTCGTCTGTACCGGGAGCCCAGTGGGCCATTCGAGAAGACAGATCGAGTTGCAGGAAACTTTTATTGCTACCGTAAAAGATTCCCTGTTATCTATCTGTAAAAGAACGCCATTGTGGACGCTCTAGCTGGGGGAATGGAGCAAGCACAGCACACAGGGCAGTCGCGAGTTGCAACCGAAAAAGAGCGCCAAGCAAAAATGGCGGTGAGCAAGCCAAGCATTCGAACTCAGCAATCAGTTCAACAAACCACACCGGTTGCCTAAGTGTACAATTAAAGAATTTTGGTTAGAAATTTACACAGGCAAACCGGAGAATCTCCTGACTGCTACAAACTTAAAATGTGAGAGAAATAATTCGAAATTCATCAAAGAGCTGCACCATAGTGTGCATCAACACATGAGGCATAACAATCCCTCATGTTTGAGCAAGCTCAGTCCCCAGAAGCAGAGTTGGTAACGCCCCACCAACGCAGAACAAAATGGATTCCACGCCCCAAAGCAATTTGCTGAATTTTACTAAATTTTCCCATACTCATTTCTTTATTAATAGTGCCAGGCTCCTCTAGCTCACGGATTTTGGGAACAGCCTTATGAATATAGAAAGTTGGCTCTAAGGGATAAAGATTGCGATGTTTAGCTAAGAAATGTGTATTTTCTAGGCCGAAATGTGTCAAATGATCCGAAAAGTCTCCTGTGTTATTCAGGTAGCCCTGGCTCTTGCGGCCTTGATATAAGCTTCAGAAACACTTAGAGGCTTAAAAATACTAAACTCTATATTTCTGGTTGTTTATGTGGCTCAGTATCCACTGAAAATGGTATTTTGATGTCTTCTAACCGTGGGTTTATTATAAGCTCTCCTGAATTACCATGTCGACATAATATGCTTTCCTGGATTTCTAGCGTTTTCCCGCCGAATTATACCTTATCTGCGCATATTTGCCATGTATGTCTGCAAAGTGCACTTTTCGGCCACCTACGCATTCCCTAGTTGTTGCAGGGTATTACGAGCTGCTTGGGACCTTTTTTTGGATAGCTATGCTTATTTAGAACATATACCGCTTCGCTGCATTTTACATTTTCTTTTCTTTTTCTTCTATCTGCTTACAAAGCAAAAGCCATTTTTAGCGGAAAAAATAAAGGCCTTAATCGTAGACCACCATTCAATTGCAAATAACTAGCAAACTACTGCACGTATTGCATTGCTTTTAATTTCAGCGCAATCAGCGGTTAAGACTTGTCCTGAAAAGCTTATTTTTGTGCTACTTTACCATTATTCTAGCCTTAGAATAGGTTTTTCTTTTTTCCGGACATTTACTCAAGTTAAAATTTTGCGCCAGATAGCAATATCAGCGCAAGAAAAGTCTCAATATACTATTTTGTCAATCTGTATTTTTCTAGTAAAAGCACGTCGCCTTAGTATGTCACTTAACATAGCCAATTTATTTTCATCTGCATTCATCGAAATAATTTTTAACTTTTCGTATTCCTTATAATTCCGCCGCCCTCACTTCTTCCATGTATGAACCAACAATTGTGGCGACGGAGGGGGCCAACAAAAGTCCAATGAATTTAAAGTGAACTTGTGGTGAATTGGATCCTCTTCCAAAGAAAAACGGCACAACCACACCTCTGCGCAGCTTTCACAAGAAAAGAACATGGAGCTCCATATCGCCCGAAGGAACCAGAGAAATTTCAATTTGGGCACCTGCGACCACAGCAGCTGTACACCGAACAATGCCACTGCATTTGTAATTGCTAAGCAGGAACATATACTCGTATTTGCCTACCTCCATGCACGAGCATCGGATTGATGTAATGATTGAGCTGAACCCTTAAGTTTGCAGCCTCTAGCCGGGCTAGAAATATACCTATTTATTTATTTATTATTTTAAAGCGTTGACAATGCTTGAAAGAAAGAACGTAGGTTTCAACGTCCTTCTTTATGCCAGCCCAGGGGGCGCGTGGTCTCGGCAGTTCTAAGTCCTGGCGCAACTGGTGTGCACCATCACGTGACAAAAATTCATCACTTTACACCTTAGTTTCGCCACAAAAGCGTTGCTCCCTCTCTTATTCTTTCTTAGGATTTCCGCTTCATTTACTTGTACCCCTTTAAGACGTCTCGCAAACGGACGGGGCTGTTGGGCTGGCTATCGTTTAGAACTGGCTGGCCGGATATATGTGCAGTGATCAACCTGTGCACGAGTTCGTCGCTGCGTTGTTCGTCTGCCAAATGTCGCCACCAATAATACCAATAATACCGAAAGCCATGTTAGGCAGCATATCCTGAATAACTAAACCTAAAAACTAACCTCGCTTTCCTATACTCGCTCATTAACAATATCAGTGGGAGCCAACTAACCCCTGTCTCAGACTCATATATCACTTCGTACCGTCTACGTGATAGACCGCACTCCATTATCCTACCGAGAGCGCGCAGCAGTATTCGTTCCAACTGCTATCTCTACAGATACGCACACGTATGGAACAGGTTGCCTCTCACAATAAGGGAATCTATGAATATAAACCAGTTCCGATTCTCTATTAGCAAATACCTCTCTGTCACGCAAGTTTCCAAACTACTGAATATCAACTGTCCTGAAGACGAGTTTTTTGAAACTGGACCAGACCACTTATACGCGCCTCCTCTTACCTTCCTACACTATCCACTTCCCGACTCCTAATATTTCTACCAGCCTGCTTCCTCCAACAACCCCTTAAATCTTCCATCACCTAGGCACTAGCCACAGGATACCGAATGCCTATGCATTCCCTCAAACCGCCCACATCTAGCTAGCTCGAGACATCCGTCTCTGGCTAATCGCATCAAATTGACTGGCTACCACCTAGTGGGTGAAGCCGGCGTCAGATACATATGCTGTTTGTTGCTTTATTCTGGGACACGTTAGGAATCCACTAGCAACTTAAAGGCTTCATCGCAATGCCATTGCTAGCCGTCGATACTCTCCCCCCTTTAATACCATTATCAGTTATTCGTATTACTTACGTCACCACTTTTCAGCTGCAGCGAGTCAATGTAGATAGCATACCTCATTGCGCTAGGAGCGACTCTCTATATCTCCAATACTTAAACTCTTGTACTGTTTACATCACACAACTTCGCTGGTTTGTTGACTTCTTCCGCCACTGTAATTATCCACTAAACACTAGAAGACATAATGCGAATTCAGCTGCTGTCCACTGGTATTCTCTCTTCGCACCATTATCCTTCGCTCCTCTCATCGGCATCACGTTTTCCAAATTGATTCGTTGTAGGCTCCATACATCTATGAGACTAAGAGACATTCCTTGTTTCTTCATCCTGTAAGCTTTTAGAATGTTTGTATCATCTACATTCGTTTGCTTGCTAATGTATTCTGCGGCACCGTAGGAATCCACTAGTGACCAAACTACTTAATGCAATGGCTACATCTATCCACCGTCAGTTTTTCATAGCGCCATTATCTCTCCATCATCTAAACCTCAGCACCTCTATTTAGCAGCAACTAGTGGTCGTAGGTTCCAATCATCTCTGCGCATATCCAGAGCTTCCTAAAAGCCACATTCTTTCATCTCCAACCTTCATCCTTTGGGACTGTCTGCGTCACATACCTTTGCTGTCTGTTGACTTATTCTGGGACAATTTGTTATCCACTAGCAACTAGTAGGCGTCACCCCAATGACATTGCTAGCCGTCGATACTTATTCTCCCCTGGTATCGTTATCATTTCTTTGTACTAACTGTCACCACTTTTCAGCTGCAGTGAACCGTTGTACATAGCATACCTCTGCTCCAGGAGCCAATCATTATCTCTCCACAACTTACTCCCTTGAATTGTTTGCATCACATACCTTCCCTGGTCTATGGACTCTTCAATTACTATAACTTTCCACAACTAACTAGAAGGCTTAAGGCGATTCAGTTGCTGTGCACTGGTTCTCTCTCTTCGCACCGTTACCCTACGTTCCTCTTATATTCTTCACGTTTTCTTCAGTGATGTTTTGTAGGCTCCATACCTCTGCACATACCCAGAGCTACTAGGAGATATCCCTTGTCTCTTCATCCAGTAATCTCTTAGAAAGTCTGTATAAATTACCTTCGCTGGATTGCCGATGTATTCTGTGACAACGTAGGAATACACTAGTGGCCAAACTGCCTAATGGAACAGTGACCTCTGGAAACTGAAAGCTTTTCATAGCGCCATTATCCGTCGGTCCTCTCAACCTCGACACCTTTATTTAGCAGCAACTAGTGGTCGTAAGTTCCAAGCATCTCTGAGCATATTCAGAGCCTGCTAAAAGCCACACTCTTTTATCTCCAACCTTCATCCTTTGCGACTGTCTGCGTCACATAAATTTGTGGTCTGTTGACATTCTGGGACACCCTAGCTATCCACCAGCCACTGGTAGACTTCACCTCAATGCCATTGCTAGCCGTCGATATCCTCTCCCCCTAAGTACCATTAGCAGTTCTTTGTACCACCTGTGTCACCTCCCTTCAGCTGCATTGAGTCATTGTGGGTAGCATACCTCGTTACGTTAGAAGCCACCCACTATCTCTTCACCACTCACTCTCTTAAACTGCTAACATCACATACCTTCTCCGGTTGGTTGACTCTGCTGCCACTGTAACCTTCAACAATGGCTAGAAGGCTTAAGACAAATTCAGTTGCTGTCCACTGGTTTTCTCCCTTCGCACCATTATCCTTCGTTCCTCTTATCTTCATCACGCCTTCCACAGTGATTCGTTGTAGGCTTCATACATCTTTATGCATATCCGGACGAACTAAGAGACACTCCTTGTTCCTTCATCCTGTAAGATTTAGATTGTCTGTAGCACTTACCTTCGCCGGCTTGCTGATGTATTCTGTGACACCGTAGGAATCCACTAGAGACCAATCTGCTTAACGCAATGGTTGCATCTGACCACCAAAAGATTTTCATAGCGTCACAATCTGTCGGTCGTACCAACCTCTGCATCTCTAGCCAGTAGCAACTAGTGGTCGTGGGCTCCAGGCATCTCCAGAGTTTGCTCGAAGAAACACTCTCTATCTCTAACCTTCATCCTTTGGGACTGCCTGCGTCTAATACATTTGCTGTCTGTTGACTTATTCTGGAACACTTTGTTATCCACTAGCCACTAGTAGGCTTCACCCTAATGCCAAGGCCAGCCGTCGATACTCTCTCTCCCTCAATACCATTATCAATTCTTCGTATTACCTCTGTTTTGCAGGAGCCATTGTTCGTAGGCTCCAACCAACCCTGCGCATATCCGGGGCATGCTAAGGGCCACTGTTTTAATTTTTGCTGGGACTGTGTGCGTCACATACCTTTGCTGTCTGTTGACTTAGTCTGGGACATATTAGGTACCCAGTAGCATTAGAACGCCTCATTCAAATGCCACCGCTAGCTGTCGGTACTATCTATCTCCCTTGATATCATTATCAGTGCCTCGTATTTTCTACATCACCTCTTTTAGCTGTAGTGGGTCAATGAAAACAGCATACCCCTTGACGCTAGCAGCCACTCAGTATCTCTCCAACACTTACTCTCTTGAATTGTTTGCTTCACCTACCCTCCCAGTTTTGCTGACCCTTGTGACAACGTAACTATCCACTTATAACTAGAAGGCTTAATGCGAATTCAGTTGCTGTTCACTGGTTCTCTCTCTTTGCACCGTTACCCTTCGTTCCTCTTATCTTCATCACGTTTTCCACAGTGATTCGCTGTAGGCTCCATACACCTTTGAGCATATCCGGACCTACAAGGAGACATTCCCTGTTTCCCCATCCTATAAACTTTTAGAATGTCTGCATCACTTAACATCGATGGCTTGCTGATGTATTCTGTGATACTGTAGGAAGCCACTAATGACCAAGCTGCTCAATGCAATGGTCACATGTGGCCACCGACTGTTCTTCATAGCGACATTATCCGTCGATCCTCTTAACCTCAGCACCTCTATTTAGTAGCAACTAGTGGTCTTAGGTTACGATCATCTCAGCCTGTTAGGATAGCTTCTTTGTCACTCGAGCATACATTCCCCTGGAATGTCTGTATCACTTACCTCCACTGGCTTGTTGATACATTCAGTGACCCGATAGACATACACTAGTGACTTAGCGTCTGATTCGAATGGCTACCTCCGGCCACTGATAGTCTTTCCTAGCGCCACCATCCGCCGGTCGTCTAAATTCGGCACCTCTGTGTAGAAGTAGAAGGCTCCACACATGAGCTTATACAGTGCTTGTTAGGAGTCACTCCGTATCTCAGTAACCTTGTTTCCTTTAGAATATCTGCATTCAATCTTTCCGCTGCCTTACCGCCAACTGACCTTTAGATCTCTGTTGCGGCAACCTGCGTATTTTCATTCATTCTGCGCTCTCTAACGTATTCCGCTAGCCAGTTGCTGTCCATACACCTTGCAATCACCACCAATACTCTAACTCTCTTTGCTCTTCCCCACACAACTTTTGTCTCGTACCATACCAATACTTCGTAGATTACTTACTGGTACAACGCTCTTGTCTCTACGCAGGCGTTAGCAATCCACCTATACGGCTGATTCTATAGGATATTCAAAAGGCACTTTCAGCATAATTATTGTTGCACAATGTACATGCTTTTGTCTCAAGACCATATGCTGTAACATAAGACTAACAATGTTTAACTCCATGCCTGTTTTTGCGGTCTTCTCTCGGTTGTCCCTCACTTCCATTTTCTCCGAGGTCCGGAACTTCTTGGAGATCTGGGATTGGACTGAGGAACAATTTTCGCCCAAGACGGACTCAACCACCGACAGGGACTTACATGGAGCACGGTTGGACACCAAAAGGACCCAACTACAATCACCAAAATCCTTGTCCAGTATGGAGAACTGGACACATCTTCATACTTCCATCCATTATACATCTGAAAAATCCAGACAGCAGAAAACTTGATCTTTTGCTCACCTGGACACACAACAAGACAACTATTCGCGACGTTCCCCTCCTCAACCGGCCTCATCAATCACGGCGGCCCCGATAAAACTACCTGTCCAACTAACAGAGGAAATTAGGAGCCATTTGTCTGCGAATTACCGAATACTAAATCAGTCGTCAAAAGGATTTGCCAGTCATACATTAATGTTCAAAATGCTTTACGGCAGTGTTGCAGGACGTGGTGGGTTTTCGCCTGGCAAGCGTTCTCCCTATAAAAAGCCACAAATGTCTGCTTAACAATACTGCGACGTGGCGGATGTGACTCGCCACTGAATAAAGTCACTGCCCACAACTACATACTGGCAAGTCGACTAGACTCACATCTCAACTCTTCCCGACACATGCAAGAATATGTTACGCTCTGTCTACAAGCACTGTTACATTGCACTTATAGTGCCTTGACCATTTCAACTATACACGATTGAACCCGAAGTATCGTCGTGATACACAACTGCCTTTAAACCTTGATCACGCCTGATTTGGTGTGTCTCAAGGAATTTGAGAACAAACTATTTATTCATATGACCAATTTGCTACTGTCATTGTTACAGTTACTATAATATGTCTGTACAGTTGCACATACCTGATCATGCCTCCATGGGCGTGCCTCGCATAGTCGAGAATAAATATTTATTTATTTATTTATAGAAAATGTTTATTTTTGCGTCCATCAAAACACACTAAAGCAAGCATTCTAAAAAGCCGCGCGCAATTATGTTTAACCACTGCCACGTTGCTGTGCATGTAATCTACCGTGGCCAAAAGTAGTACTAACCGCAGCAGTGGAAGCTGCGCTCCTGGGGAAAATAGTCGCCAGGATGTTTACGATATGTCTGGTTTTAGGGGTGCATGTCGTACTAGTAAAAGCACTAAATTTAACGTTGGCGGTATGTTCAGACAGAGAGCATCTTCCTGTTTGCAGCAAAAAGGGTGAAATATGATTCTACACAATTTGCCAGTGCGTAGTTGTGGGCTGTGACTATGTTTAGCAGCGCGTCACATCCACCGCTTCACAGTGTTGTTGTACGGATTTTGCGGCTTTTTATGTGGAGCAAGTTGCCAGGCAGCAGCCCACTACGTCCTTGAACACTGCCATCGATCCTTTTGAGCGGTAATGTACAACTGGCAAAGCATCTTATTTATTGATATTTCACTTGGTTATTTTCAGCCGAATAAATCCAGAGGTTTGCTGTTGGCTGCGTAAATAGGTTAGTCAGTGTCCGTCAGTTTCGATAAGGTGGGCCCAGGATGGAAGATTCAACAAGGGTAGGAAGAAAGTGTGCGCAAGTTAGTGAAGATAACAAAGTATCTGGTCGGACTTAGCAATTTTCTATACTTTTCTGGTGTGTGTATCCAGCTCTCCACCCTGGACCCCAGTCGTGATGGTGCGCGCAGTCGGATAGGTTGAACGTACAGCCATGTTCAAGATAAGTCCTTTTCAATTATTTTGTCCCAGCTCAAGTAAGGTAAGCCGACCCCAGATCCCCAGGAGGTTCCCGACAAAGGAGAAAAGAAAAAGGGATGAGCCGAGAGAAGACCGGAAAGAGCAGTCATGGAAGCAAACAGGGTGAAAGTCCTACATTTTGCTATTTAGGCTTGCGATAAAAAGCGTACGGTCTGTAACCAATACTACGTTAAATGGGTCTTTTGAGCATGTTCCAGCAAGCAATGGCCGCATGGGCAGATTACTGTCGTGCACATACAGAGCGAAAGCGTGGTTCTTAAGGCAATCAAGAAGCATAAGTTTACGGTAGTGGTACTAATGTGTGGGACGACCGAGAAGCAAGATTTCCGAATGGTTGCTGCTGTTGAATGATGAAAGAACATCAGGGTGTCAGCCTAATTAGCTACGGAGCGCAATAGCTTGCAAATAGTGGGTCAGAGGTGGTTCATTAGTGGAAAAGCAGCAAAAAGTGCACTCAAGCGAAGCGTTAAATTGCTCAATGGATCCACATATATGAAGACTACTATGTGCAGCGGTGCGTGGGATTAGTTTTCAGAAATGCGTTCAAAGAAAAAGTATTTTTTCGAAGCTTTGCATCATATATGATGTCTCACCGAAGCTGGGTCCTTCCAAGAATGTAACGCATGTGCTACAACCACGTGGGATAGAGATTAGCAACAAGAGTGAAAACAAACTGCAGGAAATGAATAAACAAGGTGCGCGGAGTGCTTACTGTCAACCAGCCAAGTAAAAGCTGAGTAAGGATGGACGCAGCGTTGGTTGAAAGTTCGGAAAAATCAGACAGAGCAGAGATCAATGGGAGCATCCACAAGCGGATATCCCTAGTGTGACTGTCAAAGTTGAGACAATAAGCCAAGTTTACTCAAGGGTTAACCCCTGATAAACTTCCGGGCCAACCTGGCACCAACGATGCTAAGCAGAGAAATTTGAAGATGAAATAGACACGGATGGCATACAAGGCAGAACAAAACCCGACAAATGGTGAAGTATCGAAGAATATCCAGTTGAAAACGATGTAACTACGACCACCATAACGATTTCATGTTGTAACTATTTGCTCTTGCTGTGCTAAATAAGTAGCGATCAAAACAGTGGTTGTAGCCTTTAATGGAAGGTACAACAGATGGTATTTTGTGTTACGCAAAAATACTTTCATCACCAGTAACCAGTTGAAAGGCACTTGAAATTGCCCGACCTTCCCACGTCGGATTGTGGTTTAGTAAGCATTTTCACCCTTGAATAGTCAAAGCATAAGCTCAAATAGGCGAAAAATAGCATATGTTCATAAGATTTGGAATCGAGCGACGTCAGGGCGCTGTTCCCCATAACTCCGATGGAACTGACCACAGATTCACTGGATGATTAGTTATTCTGCTGTACCGATAAAGGTATGTCTAATGACAATTCATTTGGAACATTGGTCCGGCCGAGTACGCTTCCAAGCCGTTTAGTCAGCCAAGCATTTCACCTAACCGGTTAGGTGGACCGGATATAAATTTGGAGTAAAAGTGCATCCCCATAACCAGAAAAATGGGTTAAGCGTTACCAGAATCAGAATCGACATGGCAGTGAACAGTCGCTCTTCGTCCTTTTAGCATGTACTGTGTTTGAATCCGAGTTGAATGTAGGCCACCCGCCGCGATGGCTATTATTTATCAGAAACATTGGAAACCAGTCTAGTCATTAGCGATGCAAACAACCCTGTCATACTGACTGCTACCAGTCGTAATTCAGCGAGTCATGCCAGAAAGTGTCTTTGTGCAGTGAAATATCGCTCACGTAAATGCGTAGAGGAAGAAGATACTACAAGGTACACCATCAGGAAAATTTCAAAGGACCAGCTGACATGAGATCTTTAACTAAGCTTTGGTGGGTAAGTATATCAGAAACAACAAGAGAAAATCCAACCACGAAGACCGTATGGGAGGGAGAGGATTTACCAATTTCTTCTTTTTTGATTAAGTTGACACGAAGCGCTTCTGGTTCTAATAAGCGCAGCGTAATATCAAAGCAGAAAGCAGCCCCTACTTCCAAAGAACCCATCGTGATGCCTGAGCGGTCCATGTGCCAAAGGAGAAACAGTAAAGGCGGAAATGAAGTCGCTGCATGGTACTTAATAGAGCACTTTGATTGTCCGCAGCATCAGTGCTCTCGTGAAGGGCGTCCGAGTAGAACATAAAAAGCACTAAGGCATTTCGACCAAGGTTGCTGCATAGCTTAGAAGCATAGACATTACTTGTCACATTCGACAATGCTTTCATACGTGAAAAAATTTCATTTTAAGATGACAATAGTTCAATAGTTTATGATGAGATAAAATGCAAAACTTTCCAAACCCACAGGATGGATTTGCAGAAGAAACTCAAAATGTTCCAACGTGGAACTGCAGTACCAGTGGGTAAGTCATTGCACCTTATCAAACTCCTCCGTAGCTTTTATCACTAAGATGCAAGTCTACGCGTCATTCGAGTGTCGTCATGTCTGGTGCGTTCACCACATCTTAGTACTGCATTACAGTGGAAACAGATTCTAAGTGTACAAAAATACCTTTTACAAACCAGCCGGAAGTGTTGTGTCGTTAGTTTCAGATGGTTGCCTCGGCTTTGTTTTTAAGAGGCTAGAGTCAACAGACATATACATGGTTGCTCGCTTTCGGTTATTATCTAGTACGGGAGATTAAGATCTCCGCGACGCCGGCGGTATTCTAGTGAGAACTTACCGAGCAGACGAAGAAGTAGTTCGTAACATAGACCAGAGAACCCAGCGTTGCCTTTGTAGCTCTTCTTTGGGGCTGTTCCTATAGGTGAATGTCTCGTTTTAACCATAGACATCAGGCCCGAATAGCATATTTAACGTAAGGGCGTAGGTAAGAGTTAATCAGCAATGGTACTAGCCATCGCTCAACTGTGCCGAGAGCTCGCGTCAAAAGTCCCAAGTTCAAGTTCGCCACAGTTGCTAATTTGGAGCGTTGGAGCGCATTTCCCAGACTCTCTTGCACGATTAAACCTAAGTGACGTTCACTCGTCACATGTTGCAGGGCGTGTTGCTCCAGCAAATATGTGTTGACGAAGTTGCTGCGCGCCGTCAGCAGGGGCGCTTGGCAGGGTGCAGTGGGATCTGGTTCCTTTCCGCTCATTCGTTAATCCGAGTGAAAAATGCTTGGCGACAGACACCGTCGAATGCTAAGCGACTTGCTCTCCATATTCTAGGATCGCCTGCAAATATTGGCTTCGGAGAGGGACTGTCCTCTGGAAGCTCATTAATGTAGACTAAAACCAGGAGCGGGCTGGGGACGGATCCTTGTGGTACACCACTGGAGACGTACAGGCATACAGAGAGAGTGTGTCGGCTACTCTTACCTTGATTGCTCTATCGTATAGGTAGTCTCCTAGTTAGGTGAGCAGTGAACCTTTGATACCATAGGCAGCAAGTTTTGGAGGAGATAGAAGTGATCGAACTTGTCGAAACCTTTAGGTAAGTCCAAGTACCTCACATCTATAGGCCTTTTTCAGCAGCTGCCCTTGTACATGGTTCCGAGCAGACAGCAAATTGGTGGGACACGATGGGCTGCGTCTGAAACCATGTTGGGTCGTAGAACTTGCTTGTTTACCTTCGAAGTATCGCATCGGTTCATCTGCGATTACGGACTCCATCAATTTTGAAAAAGCAGGAAGGAGCGTAATAGATCTGTAGTTGGAAGCATCCGATCCCTTACCTCCTTTGTATATTGTAGTGATAATTTCATTTTTCCACTCAGATGGTAGTGTATGGGAGTTAAGAAGTCTCTGAAAAGGGTTGCACCTGGTGCTGCAAGAGTGGGGGAAAGGGTTTTCAATACTTTTAGGCAGGGCATGCCGATTCCAGAGGCACTGTACTCCCGGAGAGACTGCAGTTTGCTTGCAACAGCTGTTGGAATAAAGGTGATGCTGGATAAGCCAACGAAATTTGTTGGGAGCTACTAGGGCAAGAGTTTCATGGTATTTATAGCTACCGTGTCAGACTGCAGGTGCAGTGCGTTCGCGGCGTCCACAGCAGTAGTTGTTAGGCCACTGGCCGTCCTGAGTGGTGGTAATCCCCGCTTAACTTTTCTTTTGCCATGCACAAAGTTGTAAAGTGGTTTGGTGTCGCTTGTGAACTTCAGCGCCATATTCACCAGCCATTCGTGCTTAGCGACTCTAATGAGCAACGTGCGGTAATTCTGCCACGTAATATCACATGGGCTTAACTAATGTTGTTGCAAGCTTTCAGCTCCTGTTGCTCCATTTACATGTTCTGCTCCGAATCCCCTACCTGTCCTACGCGACGCTCGTAATGATACAACCATCCATACCGTTTAAATGACCGAGTTAATGTTGTATTTCAGTTCACTCCACACGTCATTCGCTGAGCTGTGCGTCTGTGGATCCCAGTCTACGGCTGCTGCTGTTGTGAAGCTTGAACCAGTCAATAATAGTTCGTTCAGTAACTTTTTCTTTAGCGACAATACTGGCATAAAACATATAACAAATTGTTTGGACTGAATGGTCGCCACGGCCTAGTGGAAGATCCTATGCTACTGACTCAACCATCAACCCTTTATGAGTCAAGACCAAGTCCAGGCGTGATCGCTTGTCTGAACTGCGGTGTCTTGTTGATCGATGCACATGGCTATACAAAACTGCCATATCCAAGAATTCGAGGAGTTTTGACCTAAATGATGGCCCACTATTGGACTTTGATGCTACTAAGGGAAGGTTAAAGTCACCAAGTATAAGGTAGTGAGCGTAATTTTGTGAAACAGGGTAACAGAGGGTATTTAACAGAATGTTATTGCTGTCCGCTGATGCGTTCGGAGGTCTATAGATAACTGCTAAGAGACAAGCGTCGCTCGTCATCTGTGAACCAACATCTCGACCTGCTAGGTGCAGTCGGAAAAGTAGTTCGTCGGGAATAACAACGGAATTTTCGGTAAGAGGATCACCTTTCAGGCAATCTCGATAGTAGAGAGCAACACCACCACTGGGAGATAGGCGATCCCTTCGAATGACTGTCGACCCACTGAGTTCAATCACTGGATCAAGTATGTCCTTTGACAGCCATTTTTCAGCAACTGCTAAGGGGTCCCATGTTGTGGTTTCATGTCCATGGCGCAGTGCCCAGGGCTTAGAATACAACCACTGAGTGTTGATTTAGCAGCACTGTAATTTTTGACGCATTAGGAGCTCAGCTCGCTGTGAGTGACCGGAACAAATAGTGCCGGTCTGCTGAAGTTTATTGATACCGTCCTTTGCACGGTTGGGTTATTTGAGGTAGGTATAATTGAGGCCGGCTCATTCGTATCTGAGGTCGGTATAAATTAAAGAAATGGTCATAACCTTACTCTTGTTGGCAGAAGTTTCCTGTTGTCAGGCCCTGCTTGGATTGCCACTGAGAAAATTTCGGGCGCAGTCTAGGTAACTTCCAAATTTTGTGGCCCGCTACCTTGGTAGTTTGAGGAAGCAATTAGACAGGTGAGGTCAAAAGCCATGAAGTTCTTCATGTCATAGCCTACCGCGATGTACCTCCATTCTTCTATGTCTTGCTTTTGTCGTGCACTGCTACGGTCATGTTTTAATTCCGGCACACCATGAACCAGTAACACTTGCTTCACCTCATTTTTACTTGACGAACTAGGTTGGATTTCCGCTTTTGTCTTGCTGCCCATGGCCTGTCAGGAAAAATGCGGGCACTGACAGAAGAGTTTACTAGAATGTGGCTTGCTATGAGAACAGCTTCCAGGTTGCGCGGGTTGCCAAAGGTTACTCGCAGTAAACAAGGTTCCTCTGTGTGGGGATATGGTGCAGTTCGTGAAGGGCGTGTAAGGCTAATTGGGCATGCTTTCAGTCCGAATGCGCAGGTTATTTCAGCCCGGCGATTTTGCTCCTCAGCTTGGCTACCTTATAGCCATTTGCTAGCGGATCCTGGGACTCTTCAACTTATCACTCTCATCGCCTTTTGGTTGCGTAATACTTGTTTGTTCTGCAGTTCCTTGTGTGAGTGAGGCCTGCCTTGTCTTCCGTGGATGAAAGACCAAGGCCACAGCAAGATTTTTATGTACATGGCCGTTACTTGCACTGTCTGTAGGGTTTACTACTTGTTGCACAGCTACTGATGGTGATCGTGAAAATTTTGCGCAACCGCATGCTTTGGAACATTACGTGGGATCTGGGTGACCGTTCAAGACCGTTCACTGCTGTTTTTCCCTAACGGTGTTTTCCTTTCGCTGGACTAAGGGGCCATGTTATAAGGCAGCTTTAGCCTGTTAACCGGTCTAGGATTCAGACTACGCAATACACAAATCCGCAACATCAGTTCTGAGAGTTTCCCTTCCAATAATGTGACCAGTTCCTTTTAGCCTGCAGACGTTACAGCCAACACTTCAAACCTTAGCATAATCGTTTGAACAAGCTTAATCATCGAACTATCTAAACATAAGTCACAGAAACACAACCTGTCTGTCGCTAAGCTGCTAGCCCCGTTAAGTGAAATGTTCATATGTGTTGCGTCGTAGGCATTGGCACAGAACGAACACAGCTGATTTTCGAGCGGACGTCAGTTCCCCGCTTGTCTTAGATACGTTTGACCTTTAGTTTGTTGCTCACTAGATTCCCTTTTGACAAACTTCTCCGGCCCAGGGTTCAGTAATCGGCATGAACTTTTAGGTTGCGCTGGTCGTGCAGTTTGGGCTGCCTCAGAGGTCTGCTCCGATCAGCAGGCTTAGTGAAACACACGTAAAAATATGGCGATAAAGTGAGAGGATGAAAATGCCTGTACTCATGGTATACCCTAGTGCATGGTACTGTTATATTTGGTCTGACAGCGTTAAAGATACTCTGTCGAATGCTATCTCAATGGCGCTGATAAAACTCAAATAAGCACAGGTACTCAAGTTGGCCATAGTGTATAGACTTTGGAAGCATTTGTTTGTGGTGTACCAACGCATCGTTGGAAGTACTTCAAAATTATCGACCCCGTTGGATAGAGATCAGTGAGCGAAGTGATTTGAGTGTACTTCTGAGGAGGTGGCACAAGAAGGTAAAAGGATATGTCCAATTTAACATAGAGCACTGGGTTTCACGGTTAGCATGCACACGTACACTACCTTTTCGGCGACCGTGTGCATTAAAATATCGCTCACGTAAATGCGTAGAAATAGAAGATACTACAAGGTACACCATCAGGAAAATTTCAGCTGACCAGCTCGCATGACAACTTTAAAATAAGCTTTGGTTAGTAAGTATATCAGAAACAACAAGAGAAAACGCAACCACAGAGACCCTATAGGAGAGAGAGGGTTTACCAATTTCGTGGTTTTTTGATTAAGTTGACACGAAGCGCTTCTGGTTCTAATAAGTGCGCCGTAATATCAAAGCAGAAAGCAGCTCCCCACTTCCAAAGAACCCATCGTATTGACTGATCGGTCTGTGTGCTAAAGGAGAGATTGCAATTCATGGATGAATTCTTTGCTTGGTTCATGATAGGGCACTTTGTTTGTCCACAGCATCAGTCCTGTTCTTTATGGAACACAAAAAGCAGTAAGGCGTTTCGACTAAGGTCGCTGCATAGCATAGAAGCAGAGACATTGCTTGTCACACCAGCCAATGCTTTCATTGGTGAACAAATTTCATTTTAATAGGTCTGGCTAAGGAGCTAGTTTATTTCCGAACCGCCTGAAAAGTGGCGTCGGTATCCTAGCCCATCTTATACCACTGCGTTTACGTAGTTTTAAGAGTGCACGGTTGTTGAACTAATGTCGTCGCGTTACTGTCAATTGAAAATAACCAACTTGCTTTAGTAACTCGGTCAACCCGTTGTCCAGGTTTCACAGAGGTAACAATTCTGTGGCGGTGTGGAGTAGAGCAGGTAATCGTTCCCGCCCAACCATCGAATGGACTAACATTGATCATCTCATGTGCTATGTTGGAAAGGAGTGTAAGGATACGTTGCAAATGTTCTCAAAAAGTCAGCTTCATACCTCACTTAATGCTGCTATGGAGTTTTCTTCAGTCGTCTGTAAAGTAGGTACAGAAGCCTTCGAGTTGTTGCAGATGCAACCCTGGTTCCATCTTCCGCATTATGTGTGGAAGACCTATTGTAACCGTAATTGTCACCTAAGGCACGGTTTTCGGCAGCCAAATTGGCCTTTGATAGCTTACGGTCGCGGCTAAAATACATGAATCCGTCTGCTCCAGTAAGTGTACAAACAGAGTCAAGGTTAGAAATTACCGTGCATGTACTCAACCCATCCATTTCTGATCAGCCGAGACGGCCGCTAATGTGTTGCGCGCGTTATAGGATACACCTGCGCTGCAGGGAGCGTACAATGCAGGGTTCTCAAACGGAAGAGGCTGCTACAGATTTATGGAAAACTAATATGGCATTGAGACTGTGGTACTTTCGGACAAAGGCATATAGGTTTAAGCTGTAGCATCCGCCGCCGGTAGAGTATTGATCATCAACTACAAAACGGGTTGCACACAAGCAAGCGCTTTGGTATGTGATTGATATTAAAATGCATCTCCGCTGTTATGGTCAGTGTGTTAAGGTGTATTTTGGTTTAACAAATGCTGATGTGGCTAGGTTTAGTACGAGTTCTACCCTTGTTGTCATATGTGTTTCCCCATCCCTCTCCAAAATTCAACAGCGTTGTCTTAGGCAATACCTGAATGTGTTTAGTTCAAAATGTACACTACTGAAACAGATTTCCTGTCGTTACATATTGCAATATGTGTTGACAGTTTGCCACTATGTTTTCTTCTGAGACGAATGAAAAATTCCTAATGGATCTCTTAAAGATTGTAGTCACTATGCACTGAGTAAATAGATTCATCGATTAAAGAAACCGGTAGAATGACAGAACCAGCGCTGGTGACAGAATGTGGGGCTGTGGGTCATTATGGGACAGTGAATGAGTTGTAACAGTCTTCACGAGTGCACAGTACACATCGGTGAACAACATGCTCGTGCATGATTAAAAAAGCATTACGGGCAAAACGCTGCAACCCTGGTCAATAAGTTCAAGGCAAGGACAATTTTCCAGTGATTAGATGCACCCGCACGGAGGGTAGAACGTCGTCCTAAGAACATTTGATACAAAATGTACGCCGCTTTCCTCAGTACTATTCTACGGTCTTTTCACAGGACTCACCCGTGGTCGACAATGTGGTTTCCATCTCAAGCGTTTCTTAGTTTGCGGTCAAACACAAATTTATAGCATTCTGTACGAAAGGTTCTCACCGCCGAAAGGAATGAGGTAAATGGAATCATGTTAAAAAATTACTGTGCTATTGTCATCAGTGATTTTTACTCGATAACCAACAATCCCAGTGCGGGGTAAAAAGGATCACAAGCCTGCCTTGTAATGCCAGGGCGCGGATTCGAGCCTGTGGAAATACCGGTTGGCCCTCGCAATATCCTTAGCCCAATTACGAATGGAGGAGATTATGCGACAGCGAAGCTTTGGTACTGCGTACCACTGTACTGCTGATGCCTTCTATTATGGACTTGTTAACATAGATACATGCTACGCATTGAGACAACATCAAGTGGCACTGATTTTGACCCTAGTGTGGATCACTATGCTAGTGGTAAGCAATCCTTGGTCCATCGTTTGTGCATGGAGATGTGCCCATCGAGAAAATATATAGGACAACTAAACAATATTCCTATCATCCTACTCAGACGATTCCACTCAGACGCATTTACACCTGACTGCATGAAAACAATAGGCTGGGTCTAATACAGCTAGATTTATTACTGTTAAACCCATATATGTGATTTTATCTTCCTCATTTCAAACCATCAAACAGTAGACGCCACCGCAAAGGCAACCTGGAAACACTAATCTGTGGCTCAAATCCTTTGGAAGCTCCTTCTCGACGTCCAGTTTCTTACTGCTCAACTGATCAGCACGTAACGCAGCCTTGTACTATTGAATGGGAGCATCGTAAGCTCGTAAGCACTGACCAGGTGGGATATTGCATAGCAATGGGGAAGCAATCCGAACGGACAAACTTTACTTCACTTCTTCCTTCTATTCTACACTTTGGTTCCTTTGTCTCCATCTTACTCTCTTAGTATTTGCCAAATACCTAGTCCACTTCGTCTTTTGCGAATACTTATACTTGTGACTCATGAGTCACAACATTAAGCCTCATGTGAAATGCCAGGTTCTAGCGTTGATGTCCACATATATGGTGCACCCGTAAGGTACCATTTATCTGTCTAAAATAGTCGTAAAGTTTGCCTGCTTTATAGCTATTTCTACTAGCCTACGTAATCGGCATCTACTAGTTGCCCATAACCGATGCCCTCCCCTAGGTTTAAGTTCTAGCTACTTTACACCGCTGATTATATAACAGGGCCACCTACCCACCACGAAAGCAATATCACTATAACCTATATTCAGGCATTTATTCTCCACTTAAGCTTTCTTGGCCCGTACATTTAGTTTTATCTGAGTTATACGTATGCCTAGCACTATCGGAAACGCTGGTAGACAGGCATTATGAAAACCAGATCCTTTTCTTCAATCCTGTATGCTTGCACAACAAATTTCCGGATTCCCTTTCTCTGGCAAAAAGCTAACCATGCGGCAGTGAGGCCCCTGTCACCTGGAAAGCTAGACACCCAGATATTTTGACCACCACTCCTTCTTTCCTTGGCCGTTCGTACGTAATTTTAACCTTTACCTGGCTCCAAAGCCTACCATACGTAATGCGTAATGGTGTGTGAACAACCAGCTCCCACTTGTTTTCCGTTATCTTCTCTGCTTGCGTTATATTATTGTTCATTCATTTTGCCTGACAATGTGGAAGCTTCCCACCAGGAAACCTCCAAGTTAATAGCTGTTGTGATCTCCAGTTTCTATTACCTTACACTGGTGAATATCACTTGCACTTGCATCGGACTCCCAACCAAGAGAGTTAGAGCTCAAAATAGCAACGCGATGCAGAAATGGTGTGCTTTAACACATGAGGCCCAATAATCCGTCGCAAATGAGAAAGTGCAACCTCTATAAGATGAGGTGATCATGCCTAACCAAAGCGGCATTCGTGGTATTTCCCACCTGAATGCACTTCGATAACTTTTTGACACATATTTCTCTATTATCAATAGAAGACATCTCTAGCTCATTAGCATTGGTGGCACATCCATTAAGATATATAACATAAACTCAAAGTGTTGAAACTGATGATGTTTCTCCAGGGAACGATTGCGTTATTCTGGTCCAACACCACAGGCACTTGCATCCGACTCTCAGCTAAGAGAAATAGAGCTCTAAACTAGCAACTTAATGCACAGTTGTGTGCTTTAGCACCTGTGGCCCACTAATCGGTCATGTTTGAGTTGGCGCAACCCCCAAAAGGAGTGGTATTCGTGTCTAACCAAAGCGGAACCCAAGGTGTTTCTCACCTGGACACATTTTGTGAATTTTTCACCTCAGATTTTTCTGTTATCACTGGAAGTCTACCCTGGCTCATTAGTGTCAGTGATACAACCATAATGACGTATAAAAAGCCTCAAAGAGTCGAAACTGGTAATATTTCTGTAGGAAATGCTTGCGTTACCCTAGTTCAGACGGGGCAAATGAGTTTTATGTTCCCTTGTCTTATCCATATGGACTCAGCTCATGCGGCTTTGGTATAATTTTCGCATCCACATCGGAGCAGTAAAAACGTTAAATTCCAAATTCATAGTGGATTCTGCGGCCCAATATACTCTGAAAATCGCACATGGTCGCATTCTGGCTGTGGGCTAGCTACACCATATCCTGTGCTGTTCTACCTATATAATAATTCTTACAGTCTACCTAGTATTTTCCTAAAACCTTTCCGTCTGTTTTCCAAACTTTTACTACGTTTACTGAGAAAGTATGCCTTTCGGCCCACTGCGTCATACTTTGCTACTGCAGCGAATTACACGATATCTTAGGCATTCCCAGTTCCTACTCCATATTTGGAACTTATTAAGCCTAGCCGATTTTTGTATTGTTTCTTTCTTTATTCTGTATCTGCTTCCAAAGCAGAACGTAAATTTAGCGGAGGCTCAAAAATAGCGCAATCAGCCGCCGACCGCTAAAAATGCAAATATCTCCATAACCACTGCACCTAGCTTAATTATTTTACCTTTGTCGCAACCAGCGCCTAGGGTTTGTTCTAGACCGCCTATTGTTGTCCCGTTTTAGTTAACATTTCGGCTTCAAAACGGCGCTGATTCCGCTTGTTCGGAGATTTTCACTTTGAAATTCGCGCCAGGCTTGCGGTGCTGGTACGCTGTTTCTGGACTATATTTTAGCTCCATTTTCCAATATTAGGGTATTTTCTATTTAAGTGGGCCGGCCTTGCAGTCGCACTTTTCTAAGAAAGGCTAAATTGTTAGCCACTCCTGTTATTTCCCTTGTTTCCACCCTCCACTTTTACGATCTAATTTTGGCTTGCTTATTCCTTTCCATGAGTCCGCTACCAATGGATGCTCGAAATGCGGTGATGTGACCAAAGAAAATGGATCAAATTTCTTCTAGTGATTGATCGTTTACTAATGGAATCAGACACCTCAAGGTTTGGCAGCGGTAGCCGGTGAAAAGCGCAGAATTCGTACATAAGCTACGGAGACCCAAACTACTGCATTCAAAAATGTCGATGCCCACGAAACGTTTGTATTTATCCCTGCTTTACTGTTCGGAAAGATAAACACGATCAAAAGCAGTTGTCAACGATATTTCTTCTCCATGCATGAGCATGGATGTTATGTACAATTTGATCTGATCCCACGCAGGAACAGCATCTAGCGCTTGTCTAGCCATATACCTATATTTATTTATTTATTTATAATTATGCAGCAGCTTCTTATAATTATAAGAACCTATACTTCTAATATTCCTTTGAGTCGCAACGAACCATACAACTTGCAGTGAATGTCAGGGGCGACCAGGTAGTAAACTATGGTTCCTTTGTTAATAAGTTTAAAGATGCTACTTACTATGGTAATGTTTTCTTTTCACTTTTTATCGCGAACACGTTCGTGTTAAGTCACCACAGGCTGACCCGTTTAGGCCTCAAACGGTGGGAAATGTACAGAGTGGTACCATCTGGGTCACTCTATGGCAGGGGACTTTTAACACGCATTCGCTGTTTAGTATATGTGGAAGAGATGCTGCCTTATGAATATAAGTAGCAATCGGGACCAACATTCCATGGTTGTTGTCCTTATTGTGTATGAGGCCTGAAGCAGAAGTACAGGTACTCGAGGCGATCTCACTGTAGCTTGTAACATGGTTCGGAACTGAGGCCATGCACTTTCGTTGCTTTCATAGAAGAACTCGTAAGGTACTCCTCTCAAATTGCCCACCATACGCCGAGGATTTCAAGAGCTGCGTGGTCGTCATGAAAAAACTTGATAAGCCAGCCATGAATGGTGTCCTAGACAATGCATTGAAGTGGTGCACCCGAGTATGTTCCCATGCAACAAGGCTAAGTGTGCGGCGTCAGGCACAAACCACCACAATACCCATGGGTGTCAGCTTTGGAGGCGCGTTATATAGTTTGGTTGCCATGACCCAATATGGTAGGGTGCGCACAGGTTGATTTCGATGGTTGGTAACATTACAAAAGGAATCATGAAAAGACAACCCTTACTTTTGTCATTTGTGAAGAACTTTCGGGCGATTTAACCCTCCCGTATCAACGCTAATGATCACTACATGAGTGAAGCTAAATGCCAGGCAAGACATCAGGTTTGATAACCTTGGTGAAGGCGCGATTTTGCTGTATCCGAGATATCACATTGGATAACAAATACTGACGTTCATTGTTTGATTTACATTCCTCGGCAACTTATTACTGGTAAAGCGGCCACATGATGACATTGAGCTGGCTCACCGAATAATCTCCCCTTGGTGCCAGCTGGGTATTTCGGCTGATTCTCCTGCTCCAACAAATGCTTTGGTGATAGTATTGCAAGAGGTGGTGAGGTTTCGCTTGGATGTGATTTTGCTTATTAGAAGTCACATACGTCTGTTTCCTATTACTGCGACGTTGCGGATGAGACTCATCCCTAAACAAAGTGCCTATCCTTTGATTGGTCTCAATGAAGCGTTGTATTCTCACAGGTGCATGCTATTACTGTGGGAAAATTGAACCCGTGTTCGTTAAGTTATCAAAAAGCGAAATAAGATCCAAAAGGTTAGTTGTTACCGACAAACTGGTAGTGGATTGGATAAACAAGTAAAAATTCCCGAGTCAATTCAGATGTCAAAGCCGGCCCGTAAATTTAAGTCCAAACGCCAAACGCCTAACCAATGGATTTATACGTTTAATACGCGAACATCTCCGCTATTCCACGTAGCTCTATGGTGAGTCCACCACAACGCTTTTCACTATGTTATGCAATTGATTTTCGCAATAATTTCCATCCCACGGGACTTATTAAGCGATGCCTTTTTACCCGTAATAAACCATTGTTCCATTATTCCATAAGTTTGGCTTGTAATCTCGCGGGGCGGGTTCGAGTCTGCATAGGGCAGGATGACCCTGGCAGTATCTTTAGCCCGCGAGCAACCGATGATGATTGTGCGACGTCCACGTTTCGGTACTGCATACCGGAGTACTGCTGTTGTCTCTTACAAGGGATTATGGCAACAAAGTTGGAATGACCTTGATAAGATTCCCCACAAAGTGTACAATCCTGTTCTGAAATGAATTGAAAAGGAGGTCCAAACAACTGAGTTCCAAGCAGCCACACAGCCAAGTAAGCGATACATTCAGATACGGTTTAAATTAAGATAATCCATAGCTCAGTCATTTAAGTTGTAGTCTACAAGGACGGGCCAAAGGAGATTCAGACGCGAGCATACATGGATGCGTGAATGTTCATCAACGCGCTAGTACGAATATCAGCGAAGGAAGGGCAACGAGCAGAATTGTTATAAAAGGGGTTTTTCATGCGAAAAGTAAAGTTTGTTCGTCTATAAGATTGAGAAGGGGCTCAAAACAAGTAGGGGAGGAAATAAGGACCTGCACGAACAGTCGAAATGCCCAGAAATTGGGTCAGCGGCTCCCAATGGACGCGATTCCCTAAATTGACCAAGCTGCCCTGCGAACACGCTGTTAATCCAATTGTTCTGTGCAAAGTCCCCTAAGTCAACCCCTTACTTCGGCTTAAACAACCGTGAACACACTGCCTCGCTGCACTTGCCTGTTCCTGTTGCCGCTTCCGAAATTCCATAACACGCCAACCATTGTTCTCTTATTGGTCCCCGCTGCTTTCTAGTTACTGTAGATGCCGGTTTCGTCACTGCGTAGAAAAATTGGTTTGCGACTATCCTCGGACTCAGATCTTCGGTTAGGACACGCATACAGATCGGGAAAACGGCTTTTTTGGCAGGTACTTTATGTTTCCTTGAGGTTGATATTTACGGACTTCCTTAAACGCGGTTACGATCAACGCAGTGCCCAGCCTGACATTCTTGCCCAACCAGGAAGCCACATAAAATCTAGTTTTGTCTAGCGCCTCAGAAGCAGCTGGGTCGGTTGATTTTAGCGTGATATTAAGCAGCAAAGCTGAGGCCGCAATCCTGGATTGGTTTCCGGCCAACTGCTGACTATGTGCGCTGCTTGTGCTGAGTCAATCGCCCTTGTGACCACGTTAAAGCAATCGAGCTAGCAGTTCGCGTATGATCGAGCACGCCGAAAGCCATAGTGTAACCTTTTCACGTGGTTTCCTTCATACAAGTGGTGCATGAGTGTTCGTTTATCAGCCCTTCCCATTTCTTTCAAAATAATAGATGTATGGTTCATCGGTATGGAACTGGCAACCTCTAGCACGGAGCCAACTTTGGGTTGCGGAATGACTATAGAAAGCTTCCAAGCAAAAGGACATTTTCCATACTGCATGGAGATTGAAATAAGCTCCAGGAGGAGTATAGCAATGTCCCCACCTCTTTTTCATTAGAATGGAAGAATGACATCTAGACAAAAGTTAGAAGAGGGTCTAATAGTCGAAAACGCACAGCGGAGGTCTTTGACATCAAAAAGTACAAGGCAAAATAAATGGCTCGTAGTCACTTGATGCTCATCATTAAATGGAGAGGTTACCATAGTTTGAGATTCCATAAATTAGGAGCTGAACGTTTCACAGATAACAAGTTGCTCAATGGACGTTTTAGTAGAGCCATCCGGATGAAAGATGTCTTTAGCACTTGGTAACAGGAGCGTGAACGCGGTAGCTGTCTGAGTTGCTTAGCTTCATTAACACTATTTATGACCAAGAGTACACGGCCAGTATGATTTTGCGCAGATTTGACTGTAAACAAAATGGCACTTTCCTTCTCCCTACCGACAGGCGACGAGTGACGCACTACACTAGGAGCACCGTAGCTGATTCCTCCAGTGAGCAAATTTCTTTGACTGGGTGCATGGTGGTCTCCTTGTTAAATGGAAAACAACAGCCATACAGCCCAGATATAAAATAACCACACAAACGTTCTCAGCAGGTCAAACCCGGGCGTTGGATAAAAAGCATTCATCCCTATTTCTCGACCTAACAATTGAGACAAAGGTAGCCCCATTTATGAATTCCACCTGCCGGTGAATCTGAATTGCATTCGGTCGAGCAGGATCAAAGACCGAATATTTCAAGCGCATGTGTACTGCTATGGGATCGCTTTCATGGTACTCCCAGCCTACTGATAAGCTCAGTTTTGGGATGCCTTTAGTAACTATTAAGTGTAATATATGCATTCTCTGGTTGGGGTGGAAACATGTTGCTCTCAACTGCCCTGGTTGATGCAAGCTAGTACACTAGCATGCTTCGTAAGACCGGTGGGTTGGAACCATTCTATAGCAGGCAATTTGGAAGCACCTGCGACAATTTTGAATTCACAAGGATGGCTCGATAATGCGCAAAGATTGCCTTGCGTGAATTATAACTCACTTGTGGTGCGTCAGAGGCTCTACAAACGCATTCCAATAATGCTGTGCCTCCCATGCTATCGGCTGGTAGCCATACGGGGTCCATGGTCTCTGCAGTGTTAACTAAATAAATAAATAAATAAATAGTATATTCTCGAATTTCCGAGACACACCAGACCAGGCATGATCAACGATTACAAGCAATTATGTTTCGTAACAAACACGTTGCTATGTAGGTAATCGGCAGTAAGCCGAAAGTTGTTCAGGCTTTGGAAATTGTAAAATTAATCTTGAGGTATAAATTCGTCAATGCATGACGACAAGTTGGGTTCTAGTGTGCGTAGTGTAAACAGGCTGGGCATTCTGTTTGTAGAGAAAACTTGTCAGGAAAATATTACATTAGGATTCTGGTCGGCTTGCCAGTATGTAGTTGTGGGCAGTGACTTTTTTCAGTGGCGAGTCACATCTGCCACGTCGCAGTGTTGTTAAGCGGACATTTGTGGCTTTTTATAGGGAGAACGCTCGCCAGGCGAAAACCCACCACGTCCTGAAACACTGTCAGAAATCCGTGCGTACACTAATGTAAAACTGGCAGAGCAGCTCGTCGACTGATTTAACCCTCGGTTACCCGCCGTCAATTGCCTTCTAATTTCCTCTGTTAGCTGAACAGGTTATTTTTGTTCGGGGCGGCCATAATGGCTGAGGTCTATGGAAGGTTAGACCTTTGTCATCTTCGTATCCAGATGAGCAAAACTTCCAATTCTTGCGTCTAGATTTTTCAGGAGTATGTGTACTTCGCTGGAGTATGAAGGTTTCATGTCCAGCTACCATTACTGGACGACGGTCATGGTAGTGAGTGCATTTTTATCCACTTGTTGTACAGCCGTGTTCTATGTAGGTCCTTGGGGGTTTCTATGTCCTGTCCTAGGCACAAGCTCTTTCACGGTCCGATCCCAGATCCCCAAGGAGTTCCAGACCTAGGAGAAAGGGAAGGTGAGAGACAAACGGGGCCGCAAAGAACAGACGTGAAAACAAGCATTATTTATGTCCTATGGTCTAACATTTAGAGGAAACACATGATGTACAATGTGTAACAATGATTATGCTAAAAGTGTCTTTTGAATATTCATCGGAAGCAAAGCCCTATAGGTTGGTTGCTACCGTATACCTTGGATACAGAGCGTTTCGCCGTTGAGCAAAGAAAACACAGGATCAGTTTGCTATGATGCAACTGTTGCGTGGGAAGATTCGCTGGGGAGCGTAGAATGTGCTGACCCAGGGAAAGCCAGTGAGTCTGTTGGACTCATACATGGGTAAGTTACACAAACATAGCAGCGAATAATTGAGGAATGAACACCTGTAGATGAGAAGCTAAGGGGCGTCTCTGTTTTGACCAGGGGAGAAAGTGCCGAATTAAAAAGCTAAGAAGGGATAATTGACGGTAGGACAGCGAATAGCCAGAATACCTGCGTACATTAAAGTTGCTGAGGATATCAGAACCTGAGGCCTAACCGCAGTAGCCAGAGTGCTAGGGTAATAGCGCCAAGCTGGATAGAGCCATGGACTGCTAGCCCGAGACTTGGAGTATTGCAGGTATAGAAATGCCTAAGACAATACAGCAAGTAATGGGTAGATAAAGATCTAGAAGTGTGAGGCAGAAGAGCGGCTTACGCTGAATACCTGGATATGCTTGCAAGACAGAAGAAAGCTAAGAGAGGTTTCGTGATAGAATGACAGCGGACAAGTAAAGCGCAAGCATACAAAGAGGTTGTTAGATAGTTAGAGCATAATAGACTACAATGCATTGACGCGCAGCTAATCAAATCATGCGGTGGTGCTAATGGAGTATAATTAAGGAGGCCTGAGCCGGGAGAAACCAGTGAGAGAGCTGTACTACAGTCAATTAGGTGTCGCGGATGAGCAACGGCGTTTAGGTGCGGCCTTATAATTGCTAGTGGACACCTGATTAGGGCAACAGACAGCTAGTGTATGTGACGCACGCAGTCCCAGGGATTAAAGCTTGGAGGGATAAAGTGTGGACCTTAGCAACTCAGTATATGCGCAAAGATGATAGTAGCTTATGAAGAAGGACTGCTGCTAAACACGGGAGCCAGAGGTAAGACGAGGAACAGTTAGGGTCGCTGTAAGTGTGAGTATCAGTGATCAGCAATGGAATTTGCATGAAGCCTTTTAGTTGCTAGTGTATGCTCACAATTACCCATAATAAATCAGCAAAAAGCGGATGTACGTGACGCAGACAGTCACAAAGAATGTTCGAGACAGAAGAGAGCGGTTCTTAGCAAGCTCCAGAAATGCGTGGAGCCTACGACCACTAGTTGCTGCTAAGCAGAAGTGCTTAGGTTTAAGAGGATCGACAGAACATGGCGCTGCGAGAAAATTTCGGTGGCCTGATGTAGCCAGTCCATTAGGCTATTTGGTTACAAGTGGATTGCTACAGTGTCACAGAACACATCAACAAGCCAGCGAAGGTAACTGATACAGACAATCTGGGAGATTACAGGATGGAGAAACGAGGAATGTCTCCTAGTAGCTCCTGATAAGCTCAAAGACGTGTGGAGCCTACAATTAATCTCTGCAGTAAAAGTAATGAAGATAAGAAAAACGAAGGATAATTGTGCTAAGGAAGAGAACCGACGGACAGTATCTGAATTCCATTGAACCTACTAGTTATCTATTAGATACAGTGACAGAGGAAGTCAACAAACCAGTGAAGGTATGTGGTGCTAACAATTCAAGACAGTAAGTGGGAGAGATACAGAGTGGCTACTAGCGTAGATATGTATGCTAACTACGATGATTGGCTGCAGCTAAAAAGTGGTGACATAAGTAATACGAAGAACTGATAATGATACTAAGCGAGATAGAGAGTATCCGCAACTAGCAATGGCATCGGGGTGTAGCTTTCTAGTGGCTAGTGGATACCTAAAGTATCCCAGAATAAGTCAACGGTCAGCAAATGAATGTGACGCAGACAGTCACAAAGAATGAAGGTTGGGCATGAAAGAGGGTTACACTTGGCAGGCTCCGAATATGTGCATAGATGCATAGAGTCTACGACCACCAGTTACTACTAAATAAACGTGCTGAGGTGAAGAGGATCGACAGAAACTGACACTACGAGAAACATTCGGTGGCCAGAAGTAGCCATTCCATTAGACACTTTGGTCACAAGTGGATTCCTACAGTGTTTGAGAATACATCAACCAAACAGCGAAGGTGGGTAATTTTGTTTTAGGTATGTAGCACCTCCTCCACCTCTTTTGTGTTTTCGAGGTTGAAAATAGCCGATATCCAGGAAGCGTGTAGGAGTAGTTGACATTGCATGATACGAACCCCTTTTTAGTGATAACATTTGCGTCTGGTGCAGTAAGGACGGCCAATGGACTTAGAATGTGCAACTTATAACTAAGTGAACTGGCGTTGCTAAGTATGAGTGAGGAGGAACTTTCGGGGTCCCCTAGCTTTACTGTTGACATGAAGAAGGCACTGGTTGCTACTGAGCCATCTAAAGAAAATGCAGGAAATGGGTGAGCAGACTTAGAAGCGGGTTACAAGGTAATGACTTGTTTTGCGTTGGGAGGAGCTGGCCTGGGCTCACCCACATCTGACGTAAGGAGGCTCTTTTTGTGAGTTGTACCAAGTGAATCCTTTGGCCTAAACGTCTGACCCATTTGCATCGTGTTGCAGGATGAAGCCAGTGTACTGAAAGCTGAACTTATGCGGTGCTGTTGAGGGTGACTTGTTGCGTCCCCGATCAGGTTTCTAACCTTAAGTGCATTGTTTACCTTCATTGAACATCTGATCCCTTCCCCATTGATCAAGACAGATTGGAACCTGCCGCGTTTTGACACCTTCGGATACAATCTGGTAAGCATGGTTGCGTTGCGGCGTTGATCGCAGGTTGTCAGAAGTTTGTTCATATCAGCTTCAACTTTAGGATTGACCTGGATTGCAGCCGCAAATTTAAGGAACCGTTTGCTGACCCTCTCAAAACACCGTATTAGTTGCAAAGCCGTCAACCGCGATTACTGCTCATTTAAGTTCATCTACCGGGGTACCATAGGAATCGATGAACACCAAACGACTGTGCGAACTATTGGTACAAGCAGAATCCGGTCCATAAAGTTGCTAAGTGGGTTAGCTTTTTGCAGCTTTGTCGCGCCCAAGGTTGATAATGATCCGCTAGTTTATTATTGGAAGAAGTTCCCGTCTCAAGTGTGCTATGTGCTGGGTTGGTACTTGAGGGCATTTTGATATTGTTTAGGCTGGTTGCTTTTGCTCACGCGTTTACGGTCCAATATGCAGTTGATTTTTTGGCTGCGTTGAGTAAATTTTTGCAATTTGATCATATTAAGTGTAAGACTGTTGCGTCATTAGTAATCATTTTAATTAGCGCCAGGTTTCTGTACATCGCTTGTACAACCTCTGTACTGGAAATGAATTTGCTGCAATTCCGTTTGCTGCAGCGTTCACGCGTTTAAACCTATCCACCAAAATTTCATCGAGAACATAAACGTTAAGGATGCTGCATATCCCGTTGCCCCAACCGGAACCCGGCGGCGATATGCCTTTTAGGGGGCGGCTGAGCTTGTTGTTTTCAAAATAGATGTGAACAAAGTATACACTTTGAGTGGGCTTTTTTGCGTTGTCCCTGCGCAGGCATGGTTTGTTCTAGGTAGCGCTGTAGTGTTACCTAAGACATTGCTCATTTGGCTACCTATCGCATCGCTATGAACGATGGGTATTGTGGATTGATGCCACACAAAATGGAGTCCGTCGTCCTGGCAAGCCCTCTTAAGTGTTAAATACTCACGTAAACTACTTTGTTTTAGCGGCACGAAGCATAACTTGCTCAGCATGGTGGTGTTTCTCAGCCCTTCACAATTTGTCATTATAGTGCCTAGAATTGAACTTCCATAGTACTTAAGCTGATTGGTTTCGCGAATTCATTTATTCGTTTGCTCATTTGCTCAATCTCTAGAGTCTTTTCTGCGATTGCATTGACTTTACTGCTCGCTTGGCTGGACGCCACTAAGGATGTATCATCAGGAAAATTAAACGCAAACAAATAAAACCTCCTTGAGTTGCTAGCTGGGTGATTCGCGTTTACCCCATTCCAGCAAGCAGTTTGGTGGCAGTGTTCCATCACATGTTAGGGTTTTGCCTCGCAGGTGTTCTTCCTATAAAAGCCACAGATGTCCATTTAACAACACTGTGACGTGTCGGGTGTGACTGGCCACTAATTAAAGGCACCTTCTTGTGCACCCGGACGACCGCTTCATGTCCACAAACAGTAAACATCCATTTAGCACTTGCAATGTCCTCAAGCACAAGCAAAAGGCAGAAAAGCATGTACAAATCCCATAAAAACCTAAACACCCCTAATCGCACTTGCACACGTTCATATAGCAACATATGCGACAAACACATTGTTCCATTGTACATTAGCTATTCACATTTTAACTCTTAATATCACCTTGCCTTCCAGGCGTGCCACGCTTAGCTGCGAATAAAGATATTTTGTTCATTTATTTTTCATTTTCACCTCTTCTTGAACTGACTATTTAGCCTGTATCCCTTTGCTTTTGTTGCTCCATTAAGCACAGCAATTACATTGCACAGTGAAACATTACCTACATGCGCATGTACCTAGAGAAAACGGAAGTCGACCGTCTAGACGCACAACGCTTTGGTCAAATACGCGGGGTAAAAAGCTATTATTACGGGCGCGGTCGTGTGGCTGGGGGACATACTACCAGGGCTAAGAACAGATTCAAATTAACCTCCATTAAAAGCATAGAAGCCAACGTAACTTTCGATGACAACATTGAGCGTGTATCTAATGTTATTCTTTGGGTAATTGTGCAACTATTGCAATAACCCTACTAGTTTTTCATTTGCGCAGGGAAGTAACAACAGTAAAATTAACACATTACAAGGAATTGATTGAATATAAAACGGTCCAACACAAGGAGAGGTTTAACGCCGTTCCTTTTCGGAACCTGCGTCGAAGACCGGCCCAGAAGCTTGAAGTACCGTCGTCATTTTTTGCTGATGACTTCAAGATCTGGAATCTTGTGCATACCCCTGGGTTATTGAGGCATTTCATTTGGCCTTAATAGGCTCTGGGATTGCTCAACCTTATGTTTGATGGCTATAAATCCGGCAAACTCTTCCGTCCTCCGCATTGGAGGCGCTGTTTCCCTACACGGTATGTGTTTGGTGGACGTAAGCTCCTTGTTTTCACTCAGCAGGTTTATCTAGGTATCGTTTACATCTCAGTGCTTTACTCTAGGGATAGTAGGAAGAAGGCTGATTGTAGAGGATTCTCTACGAGGTGGTCAATTCGCCGCCCCTTCATTTT
Organism: Dicrocoelium dendriticum; assembly: GCA_944474145.2. Taxonomy (NCBI): domain Eukaryota; kingdom Metazoa; phylum Platyhelminthes; class Trematoda; order Plagiorchiida; family Dicrocoeliidae; genus Dicrocoelium; species Dicrocoelium dendriticum. Next base: position 63,279,341 of record OX104066.1, read on the forward strand.
CCTAACGTCCGATATCTTTGTGTATCTGTTCTCAGCTTTTGTGCGACCTCAGAGTACTGTATCCAGGCTGGTCCACCCTGTCTTGTAAGATACAAAAGGGAACTGGAAAGGGTTGTGCTAGTGGGTATAAGGTTAGTGCAGGGGCTGCCGTGGCAAACGCCTCACCGAACGTTTGCTTACCTTGGGTATGTACTCCATGCACTACCGGAGCATTGGAGGAAACTTGGTCCTCACTTACTTTATCTTAACGGGTATAGTCGGTACAGGCTTCCCCTGGCTATTTAGCCCCGCCAAGCTGCCTAGTCTCCGAGTTCAGCGGTTGAAGCTGCATAAACCGCGTTCTGACCAGCTAAGGACGGAAATAATCTTATCCAGCCAATTTATTGGAGGTTGGAACCCGCTTCTGGAGACCATCTTCGGGAGCCTACCGTAGATGGTTTCGCGCGTCATTTAGCTGCACTTGGATGGCAATACCAATCTTTACCTTCATCTAACCAAATTGTATCTTTAGCTATTCGTTTGTATTTTATTTCTTTTACACTTTGGTATTAGCACTATTTAGCTGACGTTCCACCTCTTGTTTTCTTAGCTTACACTTCCCTCTCTTACTACACATAAACCGGCGTGGCGGGGACTGCTGGGCAGGAATAGGTAGGCAGTAATTTTTGGACGTGGTGTGTTGTTGTCTTTGGTTTAGGCTTTTCAACATCTCAAGCCGAGCTAACTATACCCGATGCAACGCAGAAGAACATACATACATACCTTTTTACCCTTCCAGCTTTAGCTAGAAGGCTATATCGGAAGCCAAGACGGCGATTCGAAAAGGCAGCATAGGTTGCTGGGAAACTTTTATTAATACAGTACAAGCTGTCCTGTTACCTAACTATCCAAAGCGACACCGTTTACACTTTAGCTAAGGGTACGGAGGATGCGCAGCAAGCAGCGCAGTCGCGCTTTTCAACCAAAACGGGCGCCAAGCACAAATGGCTAAATGCAAGTCAAGCGTTCAAACTAAGTAATGTGTGTAACAAACCACACAGGTTGCCTAGGTGTACAATGAAATAAGTTTAGTTAGAAGTTTATACAAGCAAACAGGGTAATCCCCAGACTGCTACGTGGCCCTCCCGAAAATGGACTGTGCAAGCAGCCCTTTGAACTAGCTGAGAATTGTCCGTTGTCGGCCAGCCTTCTGCGAGACCGGTTTGTGAAACCTGATGCAGCTGCTGGAGGTAAACCCTGCAATCGGAACCTAGCGTGCTCCCACCCTTGTTCTTCCTACGGTGTTGAAACGGCAAAACCGCTTTTGGGGAGACAGTTATAAAAGTTCACGTAGGTGGTTGAGAAGGAAGTTTGTTCCGCTTCCAATTAACACGCGGAATCTAGCAAAAACTGCAGCCGCGATGCAACAAACTGACTGTAAATGTGGAATGTAAACGGAAAAACCAGCGTAAATGCATAGCAATACACAAAAGAGGGCAAAGCAATAAAACATGCAAAGCTGTTTTCGGCTTTGCAAAATGTTACCGTTTTTGGTAGTTTCAAAACTTTGGGACTATTTTGTGGATGTTGGAAAAGGTTTGCTAAGAGAACAACATGCAAGGAGTGCTCGATGGGGAATAGCAAAGGCTAACGAAATCGGAAAATCGCACTGGGTGTTTCGCTTCCATACCACTTCGATTAATAGTGGCTCGTAAAGGGGTGACTTTGGTTGCAGCTGTCGGTTCCGATGGAACGGAGTGACTAGTTTGAGGTTGATGTGCAAGGTATGAGGGGCAGGCTGCGAAGGTTCTCGTTGCACCGATGAGTCAGACTTGTCGAGGAATATTGGCTTGAGTCAGTCGGCGCTGATCATCCCAGTCTTTTCATCGTAGTAAGTGGTACACCGCTTGTTGCTTCTGCTTACAACACGGTACGGCCAGATAGGGAGATTAGAGTAACCGGCGTACGTTGTTAGTGCGAATGAACAAGTGAGTGTTAGTAGCAAGTAGTTCGTCCACGTTTGTATGCATGCTCGGTGCCCTGAGTTGCATAAGCTGAAGCCGTCGCGTGTGGTGAGATAGGCGAGCTGAGTAGTCCCCATGTTCGAAGGTCGTTGGTGTGCTTGATGAGACGAATACACCAGGTAAGCGTTGCGTACATCTAAGCACTAACGAATAAGGACTGGCGTGCAAAACCGCTGTAAAGGTGTTCCTTATGACTGAGAGAACGACCGGAAGTGCTTCGTATAAGAATGTGTTAGATTAAGCACAGAGCAATGCTTTGAGTTGCCGGTGGTACCTTTCTACCATCACATTATCCGCGGGGTGGTATGCGATAGTTTGGTTGTATTGAGAGCCAAGAACGTTGTAAAGTTTGCTGAAGGAATCCGTCAAAGTGTGATCCTCGGTCGGTGACGACTACGCTTGCGTAACGAAAGTAAGCGACCCAGCCTTCTTGGAAGGCTTGTACAACTGCCCTAGGTGAGCAGTTGGCTAGCGGAATTGCCTCTAGCCAACAGGTGAATCGGTCGACACAGTTGTGGAGGTAAATGTAGCCTTTGCACGGAGGCATGGAGCAGACCAGGTCGACATAGATTTGTGCAACGCGAGAGTCGGGAGCCGGAAGGACGCCAAGCAGGCTTCGGGTGTGTCTGTATACCTGGCGCGCTGACTCTCTAAGCATGCGCGTGCCCAAAGGCAGACCTCGTGTTTGACTTCGGGTCATACAAAGCTTTCTGTTACGCGCTTTTGCGGAGCACGTGTGCCGTGATGAGACTAGTTGTGTAAACCGTTGATAACAAGTCGACGCGTCGAATTAGGAACTACTGGTGGGGGAGAAGTTTCTGGAGAGTCACAACGTATGGTCCCCTTAGGTGAAGCTAATGGAACCGCATAGTTTCAAGAGGTGTTGCGCTGCAGCCTGCCTATGTCGGCAGCAGATTGTTGGACAGCAGCTATGGCTGCTAGATCGAGGTTAATGCCAGGCAATAAGCTGGTCTGATGTATGCGCGAAAGCGCATCCGCGACCTGGGACAATTCGAACGTCTGTTGTAAATTGAGAAACGTACTCTAGGTGTTAAGTCTCACACGGTGAATATTTATCTGCTGCGCCATTGATTGCGTAGATCAATGGCTTGTGGTCAGTGAAGACTGTGACATATCGGCCTTCGAGCCAGTGATGGAAAAGTATGAAACCTAGGTAAACAGCTAATTTTTCCCTACCGCAGGTGCTGTAACGCGATTCTGCAAGTTGTAAACGTTTTGAGAAGCTATGTGGTATCCTTCCATGATCAATACATTGTTGATGAAATGCACAGACGGTAGTGCCGCATGCCTCAGCTGTCGCGGAAAGTGTTTCTGATGTGCCTGGGTGGGCGAGAAATGCTATGATAGCGCTAGCGTCGGTTGACTTCTCAACTGACAGTCTAGCGTCGTCTGCAAAATGAAAAGATGGCAGTTTGCTTTGGAGCCAGTCTATCATTCTCTGAACAATGCTCGTGCAGTTAGGAATAATGTGTCGATAATAGTTTACCAGGTCAAGGAATCGGCGTAATTGTTTAAAGGAACTAGGAGCGGGATAGTCTTTCAGTGTCTGGATTTTGTCTGGCAGCGCTTCAGTAACTGAAACGGATATTGGGTAGCCAGGGAATTCGATGGGGCCTTGGCCAAGCTGGCATTTATTGAGGTTGAAGGTAACCCCATTTTGCGTCAAGCGCTGTAAGAGAGTGTTGTATGGATGAACACGGTCATTATCAGAAGAGCTGGCACTTAGTATGTTTTCGCGTTACCTAGCGTTACCTCGTGAATGAAACGCTGAAAAGTTGGAGCAGCTTTGTTGAGGCCGAAAGGCATTCTGAGGTCCTCGAATAGGCCTCATAGCGTGATGACTGCCGTTGTAGCAACGTCGGCTGGCGTCACAGGTATCTGATGGTAGGCGCGAACTGGGTCGAATTTGCTAAATTAGACCTGCCAGCAAGAATTGAATTCAATTCGTTGGTGTGTGGAGTGAAGTATTTATCCGGGACGGTGACCTTTAAGTGCCCTGTAGTCACCGCAGGGGCGCCAGTCACGGAATTGCTTCGGCACCATGTGTAACGGTGATGCCCATGGACGTTTGGACGGGCGGGGTATTCGTTGCTCGTGCAATTGCTCAAATTCTGCCTTAGCAGTTTTGAGCTTGTTCTGGGCTAGTCTGCGAGTTCGGGTCGAAATTGGTTGACCAATAGTGCAAATCTGATGCATGCCTTTTTGACGTCGTAACAGTCAACTCGTTCAGAACGCGATGGAGTTTTGGGTGATTATTAAAACGTTCTATAAATGGCCGTGAAGCCTGAGGTAGGATGTTAATGGGCTTGATAGCAGCGGCGTTGGCGCTATTCCCGATAACACTGAGCTATATCCAAGAGTCAATAGTCTTCTTCTTTTAGTGTCGAACATAAAGTTGAAGCGTTGAAGTTAATGATGGCGAAAGGCATGGCCGCTACTACAAAAGGCCAGCGAAAGGTTCGCCGGAGGCCTAAATTGAGCGTTGGAAGCCTTACTCGGAAACTTGCCATTGTTGTGTTATTGGCAGCACTCAGCTTGGTCGGCGAGGATGAGACCATCTCATCTGAGCTGCGAGGTATAAGACTAACTTCGGCTCTTGTGTCCATTAGGAACTCAGTGACGAAGTTAAATCCCTAAAGCGAATAAGACGAATTTGGTGTTGGCCGGTCGAGTCCGTCGCCTTTACGTGACAACCGAAACGTTTCTTGGCTTCTCGGCGAGCTTGCAAGTTTTGAAACATGTACGAGCTGTGGTACCAAAGCCTTGACGGTACTAACAGCAAATCTGCTTGTTGCTGGACTTGGTACGTTTGAAGGGCAATTTTGCCCTTCTATGACGATGACGGTTCTTATCAAGCTGATGCATTTTGCGACTAGGTGTCGAAGCTTGTTTTTGCAGGACTTCTATAGTTGACTGTGCGCTAGTGACAGAAGTGCCCTGCGACGCGATGGCATTGACATTGTTGGCGTCGTCTTTCGGTTGTGGTCGCGCAATGGATCTACCCCTAAATCTGCTAGTTGAGTGAGCGAAAGTGAGCTCGAGTTGGAAGAATCGTTTGCGTGTGTTCTGCTAGCCAATGTAGCTATAGTTCGTGAAGTGAAGTCTCGACCACGGCTCATCTATTTGAAGCTACTTGGGATAGTACCAGTGATTTCGAAGCCCTGTCGTGTCGGCTTCATGACGGATGCAGCTCCCTGATGGTCGTGGTTGGCTACTGAGCTCCATTGGGATCCGCAGCTCGGCTGCTGGAGTTTACTAAAAGTATGACAGGGGAAGTACGGTGTACCAATGGGAACCGTCAACACCCCCAGTAGCGAATGGGATTTGCTTTATTGTTCTACTTTTCAGACGTTTCCGCTGCAGAAGGTTTGGAAACCGTTCTCGAGTGTACCCTAGTTAAAGATGTTACTCAGCCTACCCAAATATTTGTCGGACAGGCAACCCATATTCTCGAACTTATGCTTCTTTCGGCGCAACCAGGTGTCGCAGACATTAACCCTCTTCCGCTTATTGGTAACAGTGATCACTGTATGTTTTCATTCCTCTGGACTCAACGCCCTACTCTTCTCAGCCGAGGTAGTTTTCACAGAAACTTCTGGCGTGCACATCCAATCCGCCTGCAAGCAGCCGCTAGCGTTGTGGACTGGAATATCCCACTACCCTCGGACCCAGCTGAGGAGAAAAACGTTTTTCACTCCAAGGTGATATTGCTTGTTGAGCAGGTTGTTCCAATTTTTAAAATGAGAAAGTGTACCAGAGGCCTTCCAGGGTTAGACCGAGAACTTAAGTGCCTAATACACAAAAGAAGTAAAATGTGGGACTGCTGCACGCTCACTCACTGCGCTTGAATATTCAGAGTACAACTTGGTCAGCAATGATTGTATATTGAAAACTCTCGGAAACGACATCAGTATGAACTCATTTTGGCTGTGCAATCCAGGACGACATAGAAGATAATCTGCGCTTACTCGAAAAGAAGTAACAAAGATGGCATTGTCATTACTGCTCGGTATGGTACAGAGAAGGGTAGTTTACTAGACGATCATGCGACGAAAGCCAGTCCATTGGACCTGCAGTATTCATCTGTCTGCTTGATAGAAGCGTCGTTACCCGGTGTCACTTTACTAATCCACACCACTTGGTTGCTGTACATAGAAATTAGTGTAGAGGATGTCGCCAATGGCCTTCGCGAATTAGCTCCGAACACCTCTTTGGGCCCTGAGAAGGTTCCGCCGTTCTTCAAGATGTGGCCGGCTACCTTGCTGCTTCTGTCTGTCACAAATTTCGTCTCTCCCTGGAAGCTGGACAACTCCCGATTGCTTAGAAATTGGAGACGGTTAAACCTAAATACAAGGGAGGGATCGTCAAGGTATTGGAAGCTACCAACCTAACTGCATAACGTTGGTACTTTGCAAAGTTATGGGAAAGGATTCTCGAGTGCGCCCTGCACTTTTACTTCGAGAACCTAAACACCACCTTGTATTCCGCATGGGTTTCGGCAGGCACGCTGATGTACCTCAAACCTACTTGTTGTTAGGAAGAACTGGGCGCGGTCGTTAGAAGCTGAGAAGCGCCTGGATGTGGCTTTTGTAGACTTCAGCGAGGAATTTGACAAGGTTCCTCAAGAATGGCTCCTCCTTAAACTTCGGTGTACCAGTGTCTCTGGAAATGTGCTTTCTTGGATCGCAGATTTTGGATGTCCGGACCACACGAGTCAAGGTGACTTAAGCCTACTCTGCCCTAATTCATGTGACTAGCGGTTTTTCGCAAGTGTCCATACATGGCCCAGAACTGCTCAAGTACTTCAGCAATGACATCCCATTGGAACTACGGCTGGATAGCCTGATTTACGCCGACGACACAGAGCTGTGAAAGGAGGAGGTTGACACATTCCAGGCCTCTTTGAACACGATGTACGACTGGCAGTCAACTGGCAATTGCCCATAAAGTGTGCAAACTGCTCAGTCCTCCCCATAGACGACCTTGGATCTTTCTGTATCTACCATATGTGTGGGAGTTACTCAGAAACACCATTCTTGAGAAAGATCTCGGTACGCTTAGCTCACAGGATTTACGAACCCCCAAAGCCCCAATACGGAGCTACCGGCAGGATGTCCCATGTCATACGGAGAGCTTTTTGAGACTGACTCCGGCAATCCTCAGCATCCTGTTTATTTTGTTTGCGCCCGATCCTATAATACGGACTAACCGCCATCTGTCCTTTTCTCATGTTCGATAAGATATGATTGAGAAAGTCCAGTGGCGTGCTTCGAAATCCATACTGAAGGCAATGAACATGCCGCACTCTTTCCGCTACAGCGGATGTCCCCGTTCTCCCCGGAATATCGTCGACGTAGACGTGGTCTGATTTTTACTTGGCGAATTCTGACGAGGGTAATAGGAATGGAGCTACAAGCTTTCTTTCAAGTCATCACTAATAGTTCCACTCGGAGGCACAACTGGAAACTATTTAGAACTATAAAACTCAGAGTTCGCTCTACTCTCGCTCTAACAACCCGCATTCTAAATGACTGGAACGACGTACCGAAATATGTGGTCGACGCACAGACCGAGGAATGTTTCAAGCGATTTTTGGATACTCACTTGATGAATAAGCTGGGCGCTTGCTTCTTCTGAAGTAGCTGGTACGGCCGCATGCTGAATATCATCTTGTAGCAACTCACGGCATGCACGCAATGATCGGGACCTGAAGAAGCTGACAAAGGACTTTCCTCGTCCTTTGCAATCAAATGCTCTAATGATCCAATAGCGGTCTTGCTGTGAATAGCGTCCTACTTTCTAAGTTCTCGGATCTTGTAAGGTTTTGCCTTTGAGTTATCCAGTGGGAAGTGCTATTAGGGTAGTACGTGCTGACCCTTGTATCCATAGATTTTGTTCCAAGGTTAACTGTGACGTCATAATGCCTAAGCTGCAGTAAAGATAGGACCTCATGTTCCAAGTCCGTACCGTGCTCTGAGTTTGGAGGACGGATGTATATTGCCTGCTACGACATTTGTCTTGAACTCTATGATTCTCTGCAACGATACATTACTTTGGGTATCACTGTTTCCTGTAGCCATTGCCGTACTTCATTAAACAAGACTGTTGCCGCTGAGCCCTTATTCTATTCCAACGAAATTTGAAACTTCTACTGCCTTAGACTCTCTTGTTTCCTCACATTTCTCGTACACATCTATTTCCGGCTCAGCTACCTCCTGGGGTAAACGAAGCCTAGCCCCATCTGCTTCCTATTCGGAGCCTTTGACACCCGACTTGCCCTGTGAGCTAAAGACTGTGTCATACGCAGTCGTGGTGCAAGAGCCTTCCACGGTCGGAGTCAACCTGTGTGTGATCTACAGACGAAGCCTAAATCCAAAACCAAGAAAACTGCTTCGCAGTCCCAACTGAAACAAGTTTTTGACAAAGTCAACCATTTGGAAAAGCTAAGCAATGACAGTCTGGCAAAACAACCGCAGAGCTCTGGCCGCGCTCTACCACTCTCTCGTGCATGTGGTCTTATTCTTTTGAACGCCACAGGATCCATCAACGGCACCTCCGCAGAATGGTTGCTGGACAAGCACTTGTACCTTAAGCGGATCATTTCTATTTTATTCGATGGTTAATTGGGGATAAACATTAGCTCTGCTATTTTCCTGGGGTGGAAGCAAGAGAATCGTTCTAAGGTACGCCCCCTCAAGCTAGTATGCCAAAGCGAAAAGGAGTGCCGACACCTCCTTCAGCGAACCCCACGTTTGAAAGCTGAGGCACTTTACTTACTTAGTGATCTTTCTCAGGATGCTCGGATTAAAATGAAAACAGGCGCTGCAAATCTCCGGTCTCGCAGAGCGGATGGTGAGACAGACCTGCTGTAGAGGCCCGTCAATTGGTGTGTAAAGTAATCCGATACTGTGGAAGCATAGTTCTCTAATGTACCAGGGAATTCAGTGGTTTGCATGTTTATATGGTGCACGTGTTTGTATGGGCCACACCGACAACATCCGGACGTTGTCTTCGGGCTTCGAAAAGTAAGCCGGTTTTCCAATCGCATTCAGCAGCCTACCACCTACTCCCTATCTAGCTACCTTACGGTGTCTTACTTTTAGTCTTACGATTTAGCAACTTTATAATAAACAGTTTTCTATCTTGTTTCCATGTGTTCTGCTGCGCGTATTTGATTGGTTATTTAAATATAAGTTTCAGCATATTCCGTTAGACCGAAGTGCTATACTTTACATCGTGGATTTTCACATAATTCGGAGATGCCTGAGAATCCGTTGTAGACCGATTCTCTTCAACCCAGGATAGTACAGCATGAGAAGGGACTGCGTGTTCTTTTCACTAATGAACGGTCTGCGAATTAAACTTGATGAGGTACAAATACCTACTTCTGATGCTCGCCCAAATCTGATAGCCTTCACCGAAACTTGGCTGTGTGCCGACACCCTGGATGCAGAGATTTCTATGCCCGGGTACCGTCACTGTCGAGTCAAACGCCTTGGAGGTAGGCCAGGTGGTGGCGTCATACTGTACTGAAAGGCCGAGCACAAGGCCCATTTGGTTACAGCTAATAGTGACGACAATGGTGTTGTTGCTGCCCTTTGGTGCTGTATTCATGACGGATGCAGATCTTTCACGCATGGTGTCGTCTAAACAGTGCCATTGGAATCCGGATCTCATTTACTCGATTCGATCAAAAAACATGATGCAGGAAAGGACAAGCGTTTCGTGGGGCTTTTATTGTCTCTAATATAGATTGAGACTTACTTCTTTGTGGTCGTCCAACTGGTTCCTTCTATGCTGCCTTACTTTAGACTGTTATCAATTGTAAGTTTTTCCAGCGCGTCACCATGTCAACCCACATCGTGGCCTACCAGACGCCGAACATACTGGACCATGTGCTCACCTCAACGAACAGTTATTCAACCCACCTGCAAAAGTGATCATTTTGTCATTTTATTCCAATGGATACTTCGCCTTACGAAATGTAGCCAAGGTGGTGGTCGTCGGAACTTTTGGCATGCGGAGCCACTCCTTCTGGGTGCAGTCACAAGCGCTACGGACTGGGGTATTCCTGAGCGCTTTCCTCATGACATTGTGTGGAACCTTGTGCTCTCCAAAGTGACGTCCCTAATTGTGCAGGTACATCCTTTCTCACCTAGAAATTCCTCCAGGCGGGGTCCAACTTGGATGGACAGTGAATTAAAATCCCTGATGAAAAAGGGCGCAAATGGGGTGTGCTTCAGGCAATCCCAAACAGAGTCCGGTTACCCTACCTACAAGAAAATTAGGAATGTTTGTGCCACGTTGAAGCTCCAGTAACCTCAACAAAATGAACTTTTATTAGCAGAACACACCAGAACGACACACAATGGGCTTTGCTCCTATCTGGAAAGAAGCACCAAGGCCGGCAGTGGCATGCCTACCATGTATTCCTGTGCGCGTCGTAAGGTAGTGTACGAAACACTGATAAAGCCTGTCACGGCTTAACGGTACGTCTCTGTCTTTGTGAAGGCAACTCCCACCTGCGACAGCACTGCCTCCAATTTTCCTTATCTGTTGGAGCCAGTTGACTAACAGCCATTCCGTGGTTAAACTTCTCCTTGTTTTAAATCCTCATTCTTCTCCAGGCTCGGATAAGTTGCACCGCCGTTCATTAGGATTTTAGCCGGGTACAACACCATATCTATCTGTTAGGTATTCCGTCGTTCATTTGAAGCTGGACTTCTCCCGTCGGCTTGGAAAGTGGCATCGTCAAACCCATTTACAGAGGATGGAACAGGCATGATCCAGCCAGCCATCGTCTAATCTGCTTAACTTTAAGAGTGTGTAAATTTACGCAGCAGACCTTGCAGCATGTTCTTCATCTCTACATCTAGGAACTGAATGCGTTTTTAGGCAAAGCATGAGGCTCGAATTGCACGCTCATGTACCTCGAACTTACTGGTTACTAGGGAGGAATGAGTGAAATCGCTAGATTCCGTCACACGCCTGGACGTTTTGCTTGTTAATTTCAAGAAGGCTTTCGACAGGGTCGCGCACTAACTACTTTTGCTTAAATTCTGAGGAATCGCTATCGCCGTGAATCTTCTCCTTTGGATTGTCGAGTTCTTAACGACCGCATGGTGCAGGTGCAGGTAACCGAAACAGTTTCGCCGCTGTTCTCGTGACTAGTGTAGCCCCACCGAGTTTTATCCTTGGCCCCGTGCTTTGAATTAGCCTGCTCAATGGCTTACCGTATGCAGTCCAGAAGGATTGCTTAACCTACGCCGAAAGCCTGAAGCTGGGATGGTGGTGTCCAGTATGGAAGGTGCTGACGGGTTACAATCGGCACTCGACCTGCTACATGATTGGGCAGCTAAGTGGTGGTTGCCAATAAATCGTGGGAAATGTTCGGTTCTTGCAGTTAGTGAGTCTTCCCTATTTGGAACTTACCGTTTTGGTGGCTCCTTCCTCGGAAAAGCCACTCAGGTGCTGGACCTTGAAGTGCTGCTTTCGCCTAACCTTGGATCAACTTAAGATACGAAGTATAAGTTTGCTGCGGCCTACAGAATGTTTCACCTTATACGTAGAGCCTTCCCTCACTTGAATTGGGGCTCGCCCGACTTCTGTTTACTTAACATGTACGCCCGCTTCTCGAATACGGGCTACCTGCCACCTACCCTCTTACGGTATTCTAACTGTAGAAAGGCTTTTTCTTTTATCTGAGAATAACTCAGATTGAAATTTTGCGCCGGAGAGCAATATCAGCGTATGAAAAGTAGGGCAGTATTTTTTGTTAATTGGTATTTTTCTACTGAAGCACGCAGCTTTATTTTCTCTTTTAACAATTTGTTTCTATTTTTGTCCGCATTTATCGGAATTGTTTTCAACTTTTCGTATGCCTTACAATCCCTTCACTCATTTCTTCCATGTGCGCACAATTGGGGCAACTGAGTGGCCAATTAATGTGCGATCAATTTAAAGTGCACTTTCGGCGAATTGGATTCTGTTCCAAGGAGAAAAGGCACAACTACACCTCCGCGAAGCTTTCACAAAAGAACAAGGAGTTCAATATCACCCGCAGGAACCAGAAACATGTCAAGGTGGGCGCCTGCGACCCAGTAGCTGTATATCAAACAATGCCAATGCATTTGTAATTGCTGACGATGAACATATACTTATATTTTACCTACTTCCATGCAAGAGCATCGGATTTATGTAAGCATTGATCTGAACCCTTTAGGGTGCAGCCTCTAGCAGGTCTAGAAATATACCTATTTATTTATTTATTTATTTAAGAAGGTTTAACGGCTTGAAACCAAATCCGTTCCCGAGCTGCGGGACCTGTTCTATGCTTTCCGACATAAACAAACGCTTCTACCTAGATTACCGTCGTCATACCGGAGATTTGATTTTCATCAGACATATTCTTAGAGGAGAGTTTGGGAGCGAATTACTGGACGGCTTGAATCTTAATACGGAGAGTTCGACAAGAGGCCACAGTTTGAAACTTTTCAAACGGAGGAGTCATCGAGTGCCATCCAGCCTACCTTAATCCACTCGAGTCCTGATTGAATGGAACCGCCTTCCGGAGTCCATCGTTGATGCCAAGGCCAAGGAACGTCGAAAGCATCTGTTGGATTCGCATGATAGTTTTCGAAATTCAAGTTGTTTCCAGTTCAGCTACATTTGTTTCCTGTGTGACGTTGTTCCGCAATGACCCAGGACTTGGCCGCAACGATTCCAAAATGGCGGAACTGACAAAGCACTTACCTTTTTCTTGCTATCATCCAATGCTTCAATCGCCATCATGCTGCACGCACCTGACCAGCACTGTATAAACAACCACATCGGACCAGTTCCTAACCAACCTATTCCATCCCAGTAAGCACTGTACTTCTTTTCTTTACTTCTTGTATTCTGCATGGATAGACTTAATTCAGTTTTTGGCTCCAGTAGACTTACACAACCGACTACCTCTGTATTACTCCGACTCTTGGTCCGACTAATACGCTATCATGTACAACATTGCACTATTCTTATCATGCCCAAAAAGCGTGCATCGCTTTTTGGAGAATAAAATATTTGTTTATTTATTTATAAGGCAGTGGTACCGTTCAAGTTCAAGATGCGGGTTGATGGAACCTAGGAGTATGCGGACGCGTGAGCTGGGCTCTAACCAATAGCGAAACTTTTGTTACGGGCCATGCGGAATTGGAACAGCTGTCACCCTGCCGGTAATCGGGAGACGTGGAAACTATGACGGTTTAATCAATAAACAGGAATGCACTACATATGTTTATAAACTGGTATTATACGTTAACGGTGGTAGTAAATTAATTTACCGTAACCATGGCAACGACCTCGAAAATTCCAAAAGGAGTAATTGCAGCAAATGGGAGCCGGGCTTTAACCAATGGCGGAAATTTTGTTACGGGCCAATGTGTAATGGAACAGCAGGCCTCAAGAAGGAAATCGCAAGACTTATGAATTAACTATTAGGGTTTGAATAATAAAACTGAATGCACTGGGTAAGTTTATAAAGGGTCACAATAAGGTAATATTTGCAGTAAAGCAGTTTACTGTAACCATGTGAAAAGGTCCCTAACTTTCGAAAAGGCGTAAATGCGGCTACATACTGTTATTACAAGGACTTGTTAAACAGTAAAATATGTTAGTGGTTTAATATACGTAAGCCTATTTCAAGTATCATATAAATGAACATGTGCTAAAAGGTTGTAAGGAAATGTATAATTCAGGCTTACCTTGCATGGTGTGCTGTGATTGTTGGTTGGTGATGAATTCTAACAAAATATCATTCGCTGCAACGGGGAAATCAGGTTATCCGCAACGTGAAATTAATGCATTTATGCAGTAAAATGAAACGGAATTGGTAGTTTTATTGAATATTAACCGGTGAAGGAGATCGTGAAGCCATATTATTTTTAGATATGCCATTACTTGGGGAACTTGTAAAATCCATACGAGAAGTAGGCAGAACCACATAAGGATCGGCAAAAATTAGCTGTTGTAAAAGTTCTAAAGGTAATGTGAACTCATAAGTAGTGTATAGTTGTGCACTGCGTTGAATTATCTGCAAGCTTTTGACGCGGAATTCATTTCGAATTATTAATTTGCCGGCCATCCAATAGGCATACTACGCAGAGGTGGTTTAAATTTAATGAGAAATAGAAAAAGCATGATACATAATGCAAAAACGTAAGGGTATATTTAACGATGGAAATAAGCAGTTAAAAAATAAATAGCAGTTATCCCAGCTAGCATGGATATATATATGTCGTCCGAAAGATATATATATTCATATATTTATTTATACCATAATTTTATCTGATAATAGAAATGAGTGAATTTAGAACAATCTTATATATACATAAATATATGATCTTCGACAAAATTCCAATATATATATATATATAAATGGCTGGCAGCATCCGGTTTTGGATTTGCCTGTCACTGTGGCCAGCAGCAAGACGCCTGCGCCTACAGAGGGACCATGGGCGGCTGGCGCTGCACCACCTACAGCTCCATACCCACATCCCATGTCAAGTGTAAACATGAAGGAATGAGACCGGAAGTCAAGGGATGGGAGCCAAGTTTCATCAACGGAGCCGGCCCGCACTCCTTCGAAGTCAAACACAACCACGCTGTATTTGGGAATCGATTGCACGCAAGGCGGTGGCTGGACAGTAGCCCGCTCCACACTGAGTGTATGGAACCGCTGTTTGATCCTAACTCTACAATAAGGACCGTGCATCCCGTCCCCTCCAGCAGCGACCAACTGTCTCCTGGAGCCCGTATGGACGAAATGGTGGGTACTAAACAGGTAGGCACCTTGTCAACATGCACAGCAAGCGCAGCCACATCAGAGATATCAATCGACGGCCAAGCACTCGAAACGCTATGATGTAATGAACTAAATGGGATAATGCACACATATACGGAGACACAACTATTCACTAAATGAGGGTATCAAAAATGCTTACGAATTAATCCGCGATAAGTTCACCTGGTCAGAAAGTATATTTTACGGAAATGCCACAAACACAAAAATGCTATGGAAATCAACTACTATTGGCTTAAGCGACGTGTGCGACTTTATAGAAGAGAATACTGGCAGACATCTGTATAAGAAAGAAAGGCATTAGGACAAACTTGCAAACCCACCACCTGAAATATATATATAGTGAAAACCATGCTAACACATGTCCAAATATTTAGACCTATTTTTATTAATGGAATGTATGCGGATGTTTGCAATTGTGACTTAATTTGGAAAAGGTGATAACTCCTTCGTCGATCGGTGAATGCGGGCAGTACCTATATAGGGAGGCGTCTTTCTTCCGTTGAATGTCAGCATTGGCAATCATCAGCGGCATAATAATAGGCCATTAAAATAACTTTTGCCACACGCACGTTCCAAACGCAATGTAGCCATGTGTACTGACTTCGGGTAAGCAACATGCACTGAACCATTTCTAAAAGTAACTTAGGTAAGTAAACATTCATATTATGTAAGCGGAAATCAGCTCAGTGCCACAAAGGAAGAACACGGAATAATCTGATGCGTAATAATATGTAGGATAATGTACGCTCGTTGTTCAACGAAGCTTAGGATCCATGTAGCATTGCTTGGCTTAGTAGTATAAGCGTGAACGCAACGTGGTGAATTGTAATTATGCGAACATGAAGCGCTTGCATCACAGCAGGTGACTTACCGAAGAGACCAGGCGCGAACGCATTAATTTCGTGTTGACGACGCCGAATGGAATTGCATGGAAAGGGTTGCACATGCCGAACAACGTCCACCGCAAATCCAGACTTATTAGTTATTGGGACTGTTTTGCTTTAATGTGAGAACAGACATTCGAACCATACGCGACTACTGTCGTCTGAGTTCGGAGTGCTCAAAGTGCTCATAACCTGCAACGCAACAATACTGAAAAATGTTTGGTGGTTTTCGGTCACGACAGAGAAGGGTTGTGCTTAAGAACCGGAAGTGTGAAAGAGCCTTAGAGAATGTGGTCTAGCACTACTGACCCATCCACTGAACTAGCGGCCAAGTTGTGCGACGCATGCAAGCATCTGATTGGGCACTACTGGCTTGTGAGCATGCACCATCGTGTGGCCCCTAAAAGGGCCGCCGGGTCGTTCACAAAGTAATTGGAAAGCGGAAGCAGTTAGCAGTGCGGACTAACCAGGGGCATGCGAAGGTCGTGGCGGGCAGTTATGATACCTGGGTATAGGTCATGCTATATGCCGAGTGGGCTGGAATGTACGGAAGCATGGGTGAGCGTTGTTAATCTGAAAACAATTGATTGGCGCAGCACCACTCACCCGTAAACATGGGTTGCCCTGCGATGAATTAGACAAATAACAGCGTGCAGCATGCGTGTAAGAAGGCAAGCAAGTGGCGTGGTAGACAAGGTACTTCGAAATAAACATAAATCAAGTCCATGCACACTTACGTTTCCAATGTGGTCATTTACTGGAGCACACTTAAATGAAGTACATGGACGCGGCATGTTGCAAGTAGCGGGAGACATGGTGCTATATAGTTGGATATTTACGCCAACGTGATGAGAGCTTAGTAAGCCTGTATAACTGCCACAGATGTGACTTTACTGTCGGCAGTCAAGGAAACTCTCTTGGTTGCCTAGCCCGCATGACCAGTGCACGGAGAAGTATTATAGGTCCCATAACACGAGCGGCAGGCTCGCAAATTAACCGGTATCCAGGTTAGCTTCACTAACGTAAGCCTATGTATGCCAAACGGAGGTCCACCAAGTTTGCCGATAGCTCTAGGAGCCACCATGAACCGTGGTTAATTTGTCCATATACGTTCTAACACACTGACATCAATAGTACCACGAGGAAACCTACAAATATTCGCTCCACATGCCTTCAATACGTATGCGTAGTTATCCTATATTTGTCCCATAGTATCTGTTTCCAGTCGGCAGGTGGCCGAGTGGTCTGCACTTTTGGTTTGCAACCATGGGTTCACCGATTCGAATCCCCGTAGGGGTGGGCGTCCTCGCGGTATACTCAGGCCGAGCGCGACTGGTGGCGGTCGCGCAGCAGCGAAGCGCCGTTACAACGTACAGCTGACACATTATCTATAAATAAATAAATAAATAAATATTTTATTCTCGACAAAGCGAGACACGCCTTTTAGGCATGATCAGCACATTGCATTATTGTACATGATAGCGGAATAAGCAGCACCAACAGTGGGAGTAGTAAAGTTGGAGACAGTAGTGTGAGCCCATAGAGCCCAAAGGTTGTATGTAGTCTATGTACACAGAATGCGAGAGGTAAAAATAGTGATCAGATCACTTATATGGTATGTTGATGAGGAACTAGTCCGATGAGGTCCCGTAAGCAATGTAGGTCAGTGAGTGAAGTATGAGGAAACGGGTGGAAAATACTTAAGAATAGTGGTATGTCACTAGTCAGATATGTAGGCGTGTTCACGCGAGAGCCGATATATGCACAGAACTTGTAAATGTGGTGTCAATCAACTTGCCAATGCGTTAGGGGCGGTGACTTTATTGAGTGGCGAGTCACATCCGCCATGTCGCAGTGTTGTTAAGCAGACATTTGTGGCCTTTTGTAGGGAAAACGCTTGCCAGACGAAGACCCACCACGTCCTGGAACACTGCCGGCTATTGATATACATTGGCAAGATGGTATCTGACCGATAACCCTCGCGGATATTCGCAGTCACGCAATGCCAATTTGTTTCCTATGGCTGTGTAGTCGCCTTCGGAGTCCATTACAAGTGGTTGGAGCTGTTGAAGTCGGACGACTCAGATGACTTGTATTGAATTGATCAGTTTCCTAGGTTCTTTAGTGTGTCATGATTATGAAGAGCGGGTTTTTCTTTGTTCTTTATTGAATCCGTGTCCATGGGAGCGTCGCAGGTACGTCTTCAGCGGTGTTCGGTGCAGGTAATGTTATCATGCACTACTATACACGGCAGAGAACCGTATGGTGACTAGCGTAACGAATACTGTTGGCTCCACCGACGTTCGCGACCGGCGTTTCTTGATCCCATGTTGGCGGCACAGCGTTGTGTTTAGTGCCGCCGATAATAAAACATACCTCGAACTTCACACGCCTCCATGAAGGTTGTTTAATGTACGCATATAAGTCCTTTGGAAGCTGCATCAGCGTCGCTGCTATGGAAGTCTCAGCTGGTGACTTCACGTTCCTTCCTGGCGGTCCTATATGGGCCATAAAGCAGTGACATCAAAAGAGCCACTGGCAATGAATGCACTATAGAACGGGCGAGCCTCCACCAGGAGTATTGATTGTGTTCAAGTACAGCCCATAGCGGACGACATTATCGCTACGAGCGAAGCCACTGACGTGGGCTAAATTAAGCTTTCAAGAAGCTTGCATTGAATGGGTTTTATCAATGTCATTGGTCTAAGGTTTACGTGGGCCAAACGTAAGTTTATTTTTTGGGTCATGGAATGCAAATGTTTGACATGCCTATCTCTGCATAATCACTGAAATATGGCATAATCACTGCAACATGGTAGTGAAAGGAAAACCTGCCAAGTAATTCAAGGCGGACGTTTGTACCGATTCTAACTATTCACGTCATTATGGGGAGCGTTTTCTGCGCTCTTGACCCACAACGCTCAAGCATTGAGGAAGGATGTAATGAAAATTTTGTCACAAAATCCAAGAAACCTATATGCATAGGTGTAACGCAAGGTTGACTTACAGATTCAAGTGGTACCGAGTTTGTGCACAACCAGGCAGTCAGCGTGGATCTTTCACAATATATATGTGCAGGAGGTGATTATCTTGAAATAAAAATGCCGTTAGATTCGGTCAGAAACATATGCTCAACTAGCATCGCTATGCCACCTGGCACTCTGACAAGGGTGCATATGGACGAGTGCAACATAGAAGAAAAAGAACGCAAGTGCCGGCAATCTGAGCAGACAACCTCACTTGCAGTTGCTTTCCGAAATTAGGTGGTGTCCATTGCTGCCACACCTCATTGCTGCTATCCGTTAGTTTGTGGACAGGCGGAAGATGTACTTCACATCAATAGACGTAGACTGCATAAAGGTGTGGCAGAATTACTGCAATGGTGTATGCAAGATGGTGGTAGTCATCAATGTGTTTCAAGTACAGTTGTATAAGGGAGACATAGTAATGTTTCACATGATAACCAATGTTTGACGAAATTGGCTAATAGCAGTACGGAAGCACAATGCAGTAATGTTTTATGAGGTTTAAATCATTCACAAATATTCCCGACCGTGCGGTTGAGCGTGTAACTCGTTCTTAGTCCAAAAAGCTTGAAAACTGAGAAATGGTTTTGATTTCATGAAAAGAAAGACCTCACGCACACCGAGACCGGATTGCACCATCAAACAAGGTATCCGGGCAAGGCAAGTCTACCGGCCGTCTAAAAGCCAGGTATAGATATGCGTTGCACTTACCTGCAGTGATGCGGACGACCTGCGCAATGGGTCATCGTAGGTGGATACCATTAGGCATTCATGGTTGCATCCCTATAAATAAACGGATGAGTGCGTTCTGACGGGCAGACACGTTCAAGGCTTTGAAGTCGCGCGTGGCTATTAGGCGTCAGTTTGTCATCAGTGCCTACACCCCACAAACTGTAAGCATGAAGGCCGTTAGTTCTAGGTTGGCCTCAGGTAGAGACTAAGCTCCCTACTTGGGGAGCAATATATTTATGGATAAACCCCGCGGGGGCGACTATTCGCCATGCGCGCATTTAAGCTACTGACGAGCGTGGTCGCTAGCACCGAGCGGTCAGGTCAGGTTCCAAGGACGATACAAGCCTCCGCCTAACGAGCGTCCTGTTTCATGCACAGGTAAGCGAACAAGAGCCCCGGTACTTCGAATTCTAAGTTGTATACCATGTCCAAGACAAAGTCACGGAATTTATTAGCAAACGTCCAAAAGGGACGGGCTTTGTCCCATTATAAATCTAGTGGGCAACTCAACGAACTGATGCAGGGCAGCATGCAAGACTAGATAGAGAACTAGGTAGCAAAACAAATTGAAACAGCATGGCAGGAGAACTTCTGGTAGTTCAAATGGGGTCGAATAAACTTCATCATCACTAACCACCTATTCGGCGCGTGTTTACGGATGACATCAACCAGATCACCCTCAAGCCTATCGGGGTTCTATCGAGCAACGCAACTTTTAGCTGCACGGATGAAATATAAAAAGGTTCTGCGAATGCGCAACGTATACGTCGTCCATATATTAATGGCTGAGTTGAGGTACAAACAAACCCCACCTACGCCACGATCAAAGGGGTAGTCACACCGTCATTAGCAGCATTATGCATGTTAGCTAGAGGTGTGATACACTCCAGCTACTGTGACGCAATACCCAAAAGACAAAAGAAAATAAAATCCAACAGATACGAGCCAGCTGAGCTCCAGGTAATGGATGGGCTTAACGGACTCTGGGCGATACAAACGCCGGCTTGACTGCTGCTGGCAGCTGTATCGTCACCGGATAGGCTCAACGAGACAATGCTGCCGGTGCCACCTGAAGTGAATTGCAAAGTTAGCACAGAGCTCGAGCTCTCATAAATAAATAAATAAATAGTTTATTCTCGAATTTGTCGAGATACACCAAGCAAGGCATGATCAATATTTACATGCAATGTTGCTTCGCAACAAGCACGTTGCTATGCGTGTAGTCGGTAGTATGCCGAAGGTTGTACAGGCTGCGGAAAATGTTTAAGTAATCATAAGGGCTAGAGTCTTCATTGAATGACGAAACTTTGGGTTCTAGCTTGCGTAGTGTAAACAGTCAGGGCACTACATGTGTAATGAAGACGATACATACAGGCGTGGTATAACTATTTATTGAAAGTATCAGGGCAACATTGTATAATAATTCTGGTCGACTTGCCAGTAGGTAGTTCTGGGCAGTGACGTTATTCAGTGTCGAGGCATATCCGCCACGTCGCAGTGTTGTTACACGGACATTTGTGGCTTTTTATAGGGAGAACGCTTGCCAGGCGAAAACCCACCACGTCCTGGAACACTGTCAGAAATTTGTTTGTGCACGAATATACAACTGGAAGACCAGGTTGTCGACTGATTTTACACTCAGGTATCCGCAGTCAAATGACCTTCAATTTCCTCTGTTATTTGATCAGGTATCTTGGGCAAGGCAACCATAATGGCTGAGGCGAATCGAGGATGGGGTTTCCACGAAGAATCGTCTTTGTGAGCATTCAGGTGGGCGAAACGTCAGTTTCATGCGTCTGGATTTTTCAGGAGTATGTATTCTTATCAGGAGTGTGAAGTTCTCGAATCCAGCTATCATCACTAGACAACGGTCATGGTATTGAGTGCAGTTGTATGCGTTTGTTGTACAGCCATGTGCTTCATAGGTACTTATTGGTTGTCCTGTCCCGAGCAAAAGTGGTTTCTTGGTCCTATCCCAGATCCCCAAGAAGTTCCGGACTTTGGAGAAAGGGAAGGTGAGAGACAACCAAGGCCGCAAAGAACAGGCTTGGAAACAAGCATGGTTAAAATCCTATGTTATAACATTTAGAGTGGGGACAAATGATGTACAATTTGCAGCAATGGTTGTGCTGAAAGTGCCTTTTGAATGATTTTCGTAAGCAGTGGCCCTATAAGTTGGTTGCTACTATCGAAATGGAATACAGAGCGTTGCGCCGTTAGACAGAAACGCTGTATCAGTTTACTATGATGCGACCATTGCGTGGAAAGACAGAAAGCAGAGTTCAGGGACCTGCGGCGTTTGCATGGTGGATGGACGGCTGGTGGCCAGCCTATATCGAAAGAGATTCATAGGTCAATTGGTGGTAAGTCAGCGGATAGATAGGACTCAAGCGCTGAGTAAAAATTATTGGGGATCAAGACAAAAGACAACACGTGGGTACCAGGAGTATAGTGCTATGGCCTATTGAAATAGGAAAAGCCTTTGAGAGCTAACCTCCTACAAAGGTAAGTGTTGAAACCTTTGCTGCAATAACGGACCCAGATTACTAGTTGAGAAAGGATTGATTGGTAGAAGTGAAGTATTATAGGTCAGTTACAGGAAAGTGAACGTGCAGAACAAATGTATATGTAGCGTCGCGCAGAGAAACAAGTCATACTATGGTGCTAAGAAAATGGTGAGAAATGAACATCTAGAAATGTGAAGATAACGTGCGTCTGTGTGCTGACCAAGTGAGAGGAGAGAAGAACTAAGAGGCTAAGAAACATTGATTGATGGAAGGGCAGATAATAGCCGGAGTGCAAACGTAGAGTAAGGTTGCTTAGAGTATGAGAGCCGTGAGGCCCAACCGCAGCAGCTAAGGTGCTAAGATAATAGTACCAAGTTGGATAGTGCCAGAGAATGCTAGCCCGAGAGTTGGATGTTTGCAGGTAATAAGGTCTAAGACAATACACCAAGTAAGAGATACATGAACGGTAAGAAGGGTGTGGCAAAATAGCGGCTTGCGCTGAATACATAGATATGCCTGCAAGAAAGAAGAGAGCAAAGAAAGGCTTCATGAAGAAAGGACAACGAAGGGATGAATCTCAGGCATACGTTAAGACTTAAATAGTTTAGAGTAAAAATAGGCAAAGACGCGGCGATGCGCAAAAAATAAGTTCATGCTGTGGTGCTAAAGGAATAAAACTAGGGTAGACTGAGCCAGGAGAAGCCGGTGAGAATGCTGAACTACTAAAAATTAGGTGTCACAAACGAGCAGCAGCTGTGCACTGACCGCATGAGGTAAGGAAGATCGCCAGACGAGAGCTAAGAAGGTCGAATGAAGAAAGGACAACAGACAAGAAGAATGCAAGCATACAATGAGTTGATTAAGGGAGTCATATCATATTATGCTGAACCACGGCGGTGTATAACTTCACGATTCATGCTATGGTGCTGAGATACTACTACTTTGGAAAGAGCAGGGGCAAGCTAGTCTAATAGCTGATCGCTTACAGGTGAAAAAGTCGAAGACGTTAAAACAATTAAGAGATAAGAGAACGTCTAGAAAAGAGAGGCCAAGGAGCGGCTGAGCACCGACTCGAATAGTTGGAAGGAGTACTAGAGAAGGCTGAAACGTTTATACGGAAGGACAGCAAACAGTCGGAGTGCACGCATAACCCGAGAGCTGGAGGATTGCAGGTAATAAGGTCTAAGACAATATAGCGAGTAAGGGATAAATGAACATCTAGAAAGTTGAGGCAAAACAGCGGCTTGCGCTGAATACATGGATAAGCCTTCACGACAGAAGAGAGCTAAGAAAGGTTTCATGAAGAAAGGACAGCGAACGGATAAAGCCCAGGCATACTGTATGGCTCTTAAATGGTTCAGAGCAAAACTAGGCAAAGACGCGGCGACGCGCAGATAAGCTAAATTAATAAATAAATCTTTTATTCTCAACAAGGTGAGGCACGCCTTTACAGGCAAGATCATTTTGACATAACGATGCATGATCAAGAATGTGCCAAAATCCGATACGTTTGCCATAGCAGTTTGTGTTTGTGTAGGGAGTATGTATAAATGTCATTGTGTGTGTACGTGTATGTAGCTGTGTATTTTGTGCTTGTAGTTGTGTTTCACCAATCTTCAATGTTTGATATCGTCATCAATATGCGAGTAGGAGATTAGTATCCCTGGGTTGGATAAAATTATCCGAATATCCACGGGGCAGTGACTTTATTTTGTAGCGAGTCACGACCGCCACGTCACAGTGTTGTTAAGCAGACATTTGTGGCTTTTTATAGGAAGAATGCCTGCCAGGCGAAACCCACCACGTCCTGGAACACTGCCGCCGAACTATTTGCTGGAACGGGTTAAACCCGAACCACCCAGGTGATAACACGAGGAGGTTGTTCGGCTAGCCAGCTAAAGGAATAAAACTAGGCGAGACTGAGCCAGGAGAAGCCAATCAGAAAGCTAAACTACAATAAGTTACATTGTTGACTGGCGTGATGGGGTGGGTGTATGGGTGAGCGGGGCATGTGCAGAATTCATCGGTTCGTTGCGTCCAAGTGGGTTTTGCCCTGGTGATGTTGCTGTTTGGTCAAACGTGTATTGGATTTTGAGCGGGGTCTGGAGACGCGCAGAGGGGCTTGGTGTTCTGAGTAAGTAATTCTTGCGTTGCGGCTGCTTAACACCGGTTGTCGCTGTAGGAGATTTTGCTTCATGTCATGGAGGTGAAGGCTTAGTTTTGCCCTCATGAGTTGAGTATAGCTATATTTGTATGGTTGGTCTGGACGACATAACCTTATTGGGCTTTGCCCGCGCAGCATTGCAGCTCGGTCTGTAGAGGAGTGAAGTGTATGCGGGTCTGGTTGTGCATCGCGGGGCTTGGGGTTCTAAGTAAGTACTTCCTACGTTGTGGCTGCCTCAGTCCTTGCTGTAGATGTACTATGCTTTGCTTCGTAACAAGGGTGTGGAGACCAACTGGTGTTCGGACGATTTGTCTTGCCTATATTTTCATGCTTAGTTCTGTCTGCGTATCGCTTTGGGCTTTGCCAGTGTGGCGTTGCAGATCGGCCGGCAGTGTAGGGGGTTTGAGTTTACTCCAATTACTCCTTGTTAAGCTAGGGGTTACGAGGAGGTAGTTCTTACGTTTTGGCTGACCAACCTTGCCTGTCGCCTTACTAGGCTTCGGCGCAAAGCGCGGTTTTTAGTTTAAAGAAGTGGGTGTTATCTTGGCCGCTTTATCGCGTTTCGGCGTCAAAACGTTGCTATAATATTGTGGTTTTGAAGGGAGCCTGGGAGACTCAGTTATAAAACAACCTGGGTTTGGGCATCTGGGCTTAGGTGCCGTGCCAGTATCAGGCTGCACGAGATCGTTTACGAGACTAGAAAACGGTGTATATGACGATAGGAAGCACGTTATCGAGTTTATGTATATCAGACACGCTGTTGGGCTTCCCGCTGCATTGTGTTCTGTCCATGATTGCATTCATGGTGGCCGTAACTTTTGCCTGTCCTTCAGCTGCCGGTACCTTTAATGTGATAGGATTTAATTGTCGTTGTGACATGTCCATGTCAACGTTGTAGGCCATTGATAAGCTTGCCGTGGGAGTTGCGTTCAGGTGCATACCAGTTAATTGCATGCCCGGTATTGGTGTCGTATTGACAATTGAATTAGCAAAGGTCGTGGCAGCGGTTACTGGGGACCATTCAATAGCGTTCCTTCTTAGGGGCTGTTGGAGAGGGTTCAGGAGCATATTTATGGAATTGTGCAGACTCTGCTTATTGGAGGTTCGTACATTTGACGTGAGCGCCCTTTGCAGTGGCGTCAGGTCCTGTTTAATCAGTATGGGCCCGAGATTTGCTTGCTCTCTTATGATGAACTTGTAGTCTAGAAAGCATTTGGCATGAACTTAGCTGCTGAACTTGAAGACAATTAGGCATGCTCGACTTTTTTCGTTTTACGGAGGCGGCTGCATCAGCAACAACCCCGGTCCATTTTGCATACACTTAGAAGTGAGTGTGTCACTTTCTCAAGTGGTATGCGATCTGGCACATTAAATACTATTACATTTCGTGCACGGATGACTCGTTCGTTGACTTCCTTGGCGAGCGTGTTGAGCAATTCACCCGCTGCGTTAAGATCTTCCACTTTGTCAGATTTATGCAGGTCCAATAGCTGCGCCAGCGGTAGAATGTTTACTAACAATTGATTGATATTGTGCAATTCTGATTTCACCGGGTTTAGCTCATTTTCGATGTTTTGGACTTTAAGAAGCGCGTCTGTGAAATGGACTTGTGGTGTTGCCTTGCAGTCAGAAAGCAAAGACAACGGACACTTAGGTGGTAACGATTTTATTGACGTTACTGACATTTTAGCGTCATGGAGTGCATCCGTCAGTAATTCGGAAAGAAGCGCAAAGCAATCAGCCAATTTTCCTGGTGTAAGGGCCGCAGCGTTACCGGCTGTCACGTTGTTATTTGTGTTATAACTGACTATCGGTGGTGTCAGTGATGAGATTACAGTGGGCGCAAGACCGCTACTGGTAGTGCCCTTATCCTTCTGAACGCCGATCCGGCGTCTTCCACTGATCATAGCTCTGGGGACGTTCTGTTGTGTTTCACGTCCTTGAACCATTTGACAAAAGTCAAGTGCTTCCGTAAGCGTTTGTGCAAACACAGTTTTCACCGGTTTTTATCTAAAATGCTCGTTAGTAAGGAATGTCAGATCTCAGGTTACCGCGTCTAGGTCAAGGTCAATGATGTTAAGTCTGTCGCTTTTTAGCGAACTCAATTGATTTTCAAGTGCGTGAAATTTTAGCATCGCTTCAGTAAGTGGGTCATTAAGCATGACCTTGCATTCCTGAGAAGGAATGATAGCAGCTATGTCAGGTATTGTTGTATGATTTACAACCTCTATATTACCAGTCACTGAGCTGGAACTATTGGCCACCACGATGGTGTCAATTTGTTCCATGGGTTGGACACCGCCCACATCAGCTAAAGCCGAGTTGTCTTTAACATTGGGGTAGGTAGCCGGTTTCACTCTTCGTTTGTTGCGCCTCATAGCTGCGAGGCGTTTAGGTACCATGATACAGAAAAAAGGAGCACGATACCACAACGCTACAAAAGATGACTTGGACAGAAAATCCAAAGAAAACCCGATGTACGGTTATAAGGGGACGGTGTGATGTAATTAAATATCACAACCGGTATGATAGGGTTAATGGGAGCGATTTAACAACACTGAATAGCCAACCAAAAATTTTCGACTTATTCGAATTTACCGCGAATGAATTTTTTCTTTTTTTGTAGAGAGCGGAAGGGAAAACCTTGTCCGCTCCATCCCCTCCCGTTCATAGGCTGGATGACACGTCTTTGCGTAAGTGTGTTCCCCGAGGGATTGTTACAGCTGCAGCAAAACAGCGGAATCCAGGCGTGCTCAGCATGTACTTGTCCAATCGTTATTTAAAACATTCCTCTGTCTGCACACTTACCACACACTCAGAGACATTAAAGTTCAGGCAAGTGCTACCTGTGGACCGGTTCTTAGTAATGTGCGTAAATTAAGACATATCAATCGAAGGGTTCATCGAGGATTCCAAATTTAAGCCGATGAATTTGGCTTGGCCGCTTGCTGCCACATGAGCTTGTCGACAAGTCAGGAATGACGATACACATTCACATGAGTTGAATGTAAAAGGTAAAAGCCTATCAAAACAAGCTGGGGTGGGCCAAGAATTGGGGGTTAAAAAGTGGGGGATAAAACTGAAGCTGGAACGGGACGATAAGTGTGAAAAAGCGTAAGAGGGAGAATAAGAAGAGGGGTAGATTTGAGCAGTAGCATCCAAAACCCTATCCACCCTGCTCGATGTAGCAAATAGGGCACCGTTGATTATCCTCTGTGGTGACCAGAATTTCAGGAAGCTGGTTGAAGAGCTATTCCTTGTATTGCGTGGGTAGGGTACCGTCAGCCAGCTCAGGCCTAAACGGAAGAACGATTAAGGTTCTCAAGCAAAGCACTTGGTTCAAAAACCTGACCGCAAAGAAGCGGGTTCGAAGTTGGACTACAAGGAGTCCGTTTTAAGGAATATGAAGCCACCTCATTACAACCCCAAACCTGTAGGCGGCATTTGTCTGGCCCCTAACAATTGCTCAAGCTGGTAAGAGCTGCTCTGCAGGTGCAAAAGTACCACCCAGCATAGCTAAATGGATCTCTGAAGCGCGCAAACCATCGCACCACGGTAAGGTCCAGTCCCATTGTGAGGGAGCACACCCCACAGTAGTGCGTAACCCGATAAGCACATTTCAGTCTGCGTAACCTCGGTGGACAACCGTGTGCTGGTGAAGGCAAGAACATTTTACCGCAGTTGTCATTTAAGGCGCTGACTTTGCAGAGCTTGTTTCGCAAGATACGCGATTATTGAAGATCACCTGTATGTATACGGTATCGTGCGCCAGCAGAACCGGTTCTGGCAGGGAGGAAGTGCACTGCCGGCTCACCACCCGAAAACCAACTAAGCGATCTTTTCTCCTGCTTTAAGACGGGCTTCAATACCGCACAGCCACCCGCATTTAAAACATCTCTGTCAAAGCTAGATCTAAGTGCAACATAAAACCAGTGCCTTTGAGCTTAAAGGCAAAACTAGAAGAGCTTGGCGTAGCTCTGGAGCGGACAGAGCAACACGCAACAGCTTTCTCAGTCGACAAGCTACGGAGCCTGGTAAGTTTTCGCAGAGCGACGCCGGAAAAACCCAGCAGTAAAGTTTGTTAACACATATCTTAAAGAAATGAAGAGGGTTTATCTTAAGGTCCTTTAGCATGGCAGCGTGACTTAGTGACGATACTGAAAATAAAGCTGCAATTAGTATACGAGTTTGACCAACGCAGTGTAATTATCAAACGCTCTGTTGACGTTGACGGGTTTGCATTAGCGTCCGACTTTTTAGACTCCAAAGTCGTAGGCGTAGCAACCTTGGATAACACAACTGCAGCAGAAATGGATGGGAATGAATATACGGCACCCGACGGATATGGTACATCCGCGTTGTGTTTTACTGGTGGAATACCATTATACTTACACTCAGGAATAGATTGATGAATGGGTGCCATAAAAGTATTTACACTTTCGTTCGGCTTTTGGACAAGTTTTGTACAGCAGTAACTAGCGGTGTACACATTTTTTCAGCCCCCAGAAAGTGGTATAGGTATCCAAAGCAGAACCGAAGGAGGCATATTTTGCCAGTTGTACGGCATCGTAGTTCCGTTGACCTTCATCGCCATGCACAAGCCTGAATAGCGTGCTTTTGTGAGCCTCAAAATATATACGGTAGGAGTCAGGACAGGAAGCAATTCCACGTAGTTAGTTAATGATATCCTCCACCATATGCAATACGATAAGGTCGGAAGTTCCTCAGCAAAATACCAAAATATAAAAGACATATTCAACATTAGGTTTGCTATCTCCGTCGCCACTAAAACGTAGTAAATTTAAGCATGTAACGCAAGCTTTAGATACACCTAATCCCTGCAAGCGGAGGACGTCTGAACAGCAATAGGTTTAGCAATCAAAAGAGTAGGGACAAGATTGACGGAAACATGCGCCGCGAGACCGGGGAGTTTGTCAGATGATTGGTTGGCTGGCGGAGTGGTAACCAATTCGCACACAGATGAAGTAAACGGATCGAAGTCATTCGCGTGCGTGACACGTACGTCTTCCAGAATGGGGACCAAAATATGAGGATTTCCAATGGCTTAGCACTCTTGGAGACACGGCCCGCAACCGGAATCAGTGGGAGAATTGGGTACAGTAGTGTACTGATTCACACGTTTAATACTTCAAACATTGAAAATGAAAATAAGAGAAATATCGGCGTGTGAAAAGCAACCTAAAATTGGTTTGTTCTGCTTTTTGTCAAAATGTTCCTTCGTCCGGCGCCGTATTAGCTGACGTGTGTTGCTCACCTATAACTACTATGCCATGATGATTATAAACCTATGACTCTCCCTTACCCTCTGATCTCCATGGTTTTCAGTTGGCTCTTTTTCCAGTTGTTGGACCGTTGAGATCACTCACACATCCTTTGCCCGATTACATAGAATCTCACACCCGAACGTCTGAGCCCCGTCAAGCTGATTATCGGTGGAGTCATTTAGCAACACATGCGCTCAAAAATCCAGAAGTGGACCAAACCAGGCGCAACGAGACTAGACCTTACCGTGGTGTAAAGGTTTATGTGCAACTTTTACCAATTGCGCCATACCGGGTGGTGCCTGGACCCTTTGTGAGAACAGTTACCAGGTTGGTTAATGATTGGAGGTCGGACAAACGCAAGCTCTTGGACCTCTAAGTTGAGGTGTTGAAATTGCCTGGCGTCCATTTCTGTAAAACAAATCATTGCCAACTCCTGTTTGAAAGGCCGACAGACTTTTGAGCCAAAGGTTATGTTTGAGGAGCCTAATCGTCCACCTGGCTAGGTCTATGGACCCCGCCAGTGTCTCAGCCAACCTACAGCCATGACAATTTCCAAAATCTCTGACTACAGCATGCATCTACCGTCGCGCAGATTATCAAGGATGGCTTTATTTGCTTCATACCAGATAAGCGGAAACATGCTACTGCTGGCGCCTCCTTTCTTTCTTTTCTACCTGTTTCTTTTACTTTCCTCTCAATCACATTACTTACCTTCCTTTTATAGTTCCCTGATTACTAGACATCAACAGTAATGCCACTGGTGTCGACTCAATTTCAGCTACCTTCCAGCACCGCTCACTGGACGCCTATGGTCAGCAATCCCTTGTAACACCACGCTTTGTTGTTCCCGTTGCAGAGTTCAACGTCCGGACTTTAAGACAAATAGGTTAATAGACTGCAGTCGCAAGCACCCTGTACACTCTGAGTATTGATGTGCGTTGCGCGTCCGAAACTAAGAGCAAGAATTCATGAGATTGTTGAATTAACTGCGCCCGGCTTGTCCTCTCCTTATTGGTTGCGCGCATCTGGAGACGCTGATGTGGCGGGCTCTGGACAAGCTATGATAGTTATGGTACTCAGCTCCAAGACTGAGTCCTTGTTGCCAGGCTGGATTCCGGAGAACAGCCGTTCGCGTATAGCCCGTTTGACGACGTCGACCAAGGTTAATTCTCGACGTAGTGCTAGAAGCTGTTTGCTTGTGGTTTCCGCTTATGCTACCACTGACTGCAATTTTGAGGCTGCAAGGACACCTTCGTCCACGAACTGAACGCGCTACTCGGCAGTGCTACCAGTTTAGTCTTCCACGATCTCTTCCTGACCTACTTGAGTCCTCCTACGAACAATTCCGCCCTATGACTGGACCATGGAAAGAGTAGACGTTACAACAAAGTCATCCTTTAAGGGATAATAAGGCATAACCCCATGAATTGTCTCCATCACTGATCCTGGGTTTTTAACTTATCCATTACCGTAATCCCAACACCCAGGAACGCTTAGGCGGCTCAGTCGCACGCATCGTACATGTGCTAACATTAGAATTCTGAACGCAAGAGGAACTTACCCATTACTGATTAGTTCCTGACTTGCTTTGGTCCCCTCACTGACACATTGATCCTAAGGCCGTATGGACCATTTGGTGTCCACAACGCTCCGGCTTCTCTTTCTCAATGATCACTTCGACAAGGTTTAAAAATTGCAACGAACAGTACAGCCTAGCCTACTGACCGACAGGTTCGTAGTTATTCCTCATATAGGATATTGCGGGGCAATGACGAAGCTATCCGTGCAGGCGAATTGTAATCCTTACATCTTACCTATATCTTCCTTCCTTGTCTTCAGCTTTATATTTATTACTTTCTTACTTTTTAGCCTACTTTGTCAGCGAAAAAACTATTAGGATTATGACCTTTGAGGTATTCGTAGCAAAGGCATCCTACCATACCGAAGCCTTGCGTAAGTAGTTGAAGGATTTTGTTGCTGCTGCTACACCTAAGATTAACATAAGAATTGTCCGAAACCGCCTAAATACCGGCTTTAGCTAAACCATTACGTGCCTTCGTAGATGTAGGTCGCTAGCTGGTTTTAATTGATATGTTTTCATTAATTCTGTGCCCTAGCTTCTTTACTGCGTCGTTTCCAACGGCCGTCAGTATGTAAAGAGCAAAATAATATATATATATATATATATATATATATATATTTCATATTGTCAAAAACGCGGGCACTTTAAAGGTGCTAGGCCCAAGAAGCAAACAGTTTGCTCTCCGCTTATCATTTCTTGGTCCCAAATACAGCTTTACCTGGTATACATATGCCTTTCACTGTTGTCAGCACCAGTAGACACACTTAATGAAAACCAGAGCCTCTTCTTTAACTGATCCTGCTAGTAAAACGCTCGCGTTTCCAGACTTACTTTTACTGGTACGAAAGCTACCCAATGACAAAGAGGCCCTTGTTACACAGGCTGGCTGGACCACCAGGAAGTTCGGCCACCACTTTTCTTATCTTGACCGCCCGTGTGTTATTTATCCTTTAGCTGGCTCCAAAGCCTACCATGCGTTATGCGTAATGCCGGATAAACGACTAGCTCCCACTAGTTTTGTTACTATCCTACTTCTGATTTAACTTATCACCCTTTGCTTAGGGTGCTAGAACAGCCCCTGTCAGGAAAACCACGAAGGAAACAGCCGGTGAGACAGCATAATACTAGTTAGCATTGCCACCTGGATGAACACCGCTGGAACTTGCTTTGGAACTTATAAGTACAGAGAAATAGCTATAAATCAATCAGAGAGCTGCACAATAGAGTGTAGCAACACATGGGGCATAGCAGTCCCTCATGTTTGAGCAAGCTAAATCCCCAGAAGTAGAATTTTGTAATTCCCCACCAACGCAAACCCAAATAGGTTTCACGCACCAGAGCATTTTGCTAAATTTTACTAAATTTTCCCATACTCACTTCTTTATTATTGGTGACAAGTTCCGCTAGCTCACTGATGTAGGAGACATAGCCCCAATACTATAGAAAATCGGCTCAAGGAGTCAAGCCTTGCGTGGTTTGGCTAACAAATGTGTGTATTTTCCAGGCCATTATGTATCAACTGTTCCGAAAGGTCTCCTGTGTTATTTAAATAAATAAATAAATATTATATTTTCGACTATGCGAGGCACGCCCATTAAGGCGTGATCAGGTATGCACGACTATACAGACATTTTATGGGAACTGTAGTGACAGTAGAAAATTGTCCATATGTCCATGCTTGGAACTGTGTAATAGTGAACGTGCGAAACAACGATTTGGTTGTATTGGGATCGGGATCCATATGTTTGGACATAATCACTCTGCCATATATCGCAGTCATGCCTCGACTAATAATAGATTGAGAATCCTGAGTGATCCATTGGAAGATAATTGAAGGGCAAGCTATCCAGTATGATGATTCTAATTGAGCTGCCAGTGTGAAGTTATGGGCTGTGACTTTATTCGGTGGCGAGTCACATTCGCTACGTTGCAGTGTTGTTAAACGGACATTTGTGGCCTTTTATAGGGAGAACGCATGCCAGGCGAAAACCCACCACGTCCTGAAACACTGCCGCCAATCCATTGAATGGCAAGTTGTAACTGGCTATGTTTCTTATTGAACGTTTTTTGCTCCGTTATTCGCAGGCAAGTTGGGTTCCCATTTTCCGCAGACTGATGCGTTATGCGAGTGGCCATTGCGTGCCTGTGTCCTCTCCTGTGCCAGATCGGTAGGTCAGGAACTAAACATTCTTTCTGGATATGATGTGTTGATCATCTGCAGAACCACGTGAAGTCTCAAAGAATATACGTTGAAATATGTTGAAGTCTTGGAGGATAGGATAGGTTCCGAAGAAAGAATCGCAGATCCTCCGAGGTATGTAGTGAAATTGATTAGAAATATGGGAACCACGGCCATTTGAGCGGTAAAAGCGGATTGAAGAGCTTAGAATGACCGATTGCTCAAGCTTTGTATTGGCAGGAGAATGTGCCTTCCGTAGTCGAAAGTCCTCCAGTCAAGCGATATGTGGAAGAGGTATTGTTAGGTAAATTGAACTCAGTGGTTCATGCCGCGGAAGAATTGTATAAGTGCAAGATATTGAATGATTTGTCCAGTTAGTAAGTTGTAAAAAAGTTGATAATTTTCCGCTCATGTCCAGGTAAAGGAACTGTGTGCCTTGTATTGTTGTCGAAACGGAGGACAATTCCTTGGGTGCGTGTCGCCGTACCTGTGACAGACTCGGGAGAAAAAGGAAACGAACAGAGACAGCCACACAGACAGAAGAAAGGAATGCATCTGGAATGCAGTCAATCAATTGCGGCGATGCCTGAACTATTGTACCCCTATGCATGTAATTGTTATTTAAATATCGCATATACACGTATATCATAAGTGGCGAAATACGACGAGAATCGAGCAGAACACGGATCAGTAAAGGATGAAAGAGTGAAGCTGAAGCGGGAGTGTTTGGGGAGTCCTAAAATAGACACCTGCTCAATCGGTGGGAATCAGATAGAGGAGAACGAGGTGTGCAGATAATGGTAAGGAATATCACTCAGAGAAGCGACAGAGGCGTATTTCATTAATCCTAAATTAGTAGGAATGCAAGAAGTCAGGGAGGACAAACACATGTAAGTCAGCGTCGAATGAAGAAGGAATGCGACAGAAAGCACAGGAAGGTAAGCAGAGTCGGTAAAAGAGGTTCTATTGAGGGGAAGTGAAAAAGCTGTCGACGTTCATCTGGTGATGCTTCATCTTTGTTAGCAACAAGAAGGATGAATAATGCCCCGTGATGTAATTAGGGTGAATGTGGCGGAGCGATGCGCCGGAATAGGTAGATAGTATGGCGAGCAAAGCACATAGGATGAGGGGCAAAGAGTGTTGGGACTACAGAGCCTAAATCGTTTATGTCTCGGATGTCTGGAAGCAATCAGAAAGGAGACTGGGCAGACGAGGATAGATTAGAGCCAAACCCGAAAAGTTGCCGTGCAATTGAAAAAGGAATGTAAAGTGGGCGCGAAAACGAAAGAATGAAGTCTGAAAGGAGAAGTAACTATTGGGGAGAAGTGGAAAAGCCTACAGTGGTCTCGAGGTATTGTGAACAGACCACTGGATCTGTCGATGACTCATTGATAAGGCCTCGGCAGTCAGAGAGAAGACCATTGAGACAGGCCTTAAACGTCGGCTCATAGAGAGAAAGCGATATTATTATTGCCAGAATGTTAACAGTCGGCAGAAATGGATAAGTTAAGCTTGCAAGGGTAGAAGAATAAATAAATCGCGACCAGTATTGTTCATGAAAAGAGTCACAAATCGGTAGGTCGGCCGAGCATATATCATCGAGATCTTGGACGTCTGGGAGGGGTCAGAAAGCAAAAGAGCGTTTAGATGAGACTGGATAAGTCAGCAAGATGGAGCTAGGCAGTCAGATTAAAGTGGGGATAACAGTAGTGAATGTCACGAGAAAAGAAAATTTGCGGGACTACAGAGGCTATATAGAAAGCCCGTTAGCATATCAAACGAAGCTCTCAGGCTGAGGGACAGGGTGTGTTGTGACTGCACAGCCTAGAACACGTGCGTCTCTGATTTCTGGAAACAGTCAGAAAGTAGGAGACTGGTCAGACGAGGCTAGAGTGGAGCCAGGCCCGAAGTGTTATCCGTCCAATGGATAAAGGAAGGCAGACAGAGCGCGAAAATGAAAGAATGTAATCGTGAAGGAGACACTTAAGGGGAAGTGGAAGAGCCTACAAAGATCTCGAGGTGTTGCGAACAGACCTTTGGACCTGTCGATGGTTCAAAAGTATGGGCTCAGTATTCGGAAAGCAGGAGACCATGGAGATGAGAGGAGGATATCGGCTCATGGAGAGAAAGCCGTATTATAAATGTCAGAAAGTTAACAGAGCGTCAACAGGATAGAAGTGTTAAGGATAAAAGCGGATATACTAGTGATGAATCATGAGCAGCAGTGCTCTGGAGGCGGGGGAGACAGAGCATTGCGTCTGCAGAGACTAGATCATTTAGAACTCAGAAGTCCGAGAGAGGTCAGAAGGCAGGAGGCCGTACAGCCAGAACCAGATAAGTCAGACTAGAGTGTGAAAAAAGGCTCTATGGGTGAGAAGAGAAAGAAAAAGAAAGCCAACGATATGCTCCAGGTGCTGTGCGCAGACCGTTGGAGCTGCCGGTTTCTGATCATTAGGGTCACGGAAGTCGGAAGGTACGAGATCGTTGAGACGAGCCCAGAATGTCAGCTCGTAGGGTGAAAGTCGTATTAGTAAAGTCTAAGTGCTGACAGAGAGCATCAACAGAAATGGACATGTTAAGGAAAAAAGGGGACATGATAATAAGGTTCAATCATGACCAGCGGTGGTCTTGCGGTGAGGGTAACAGACTTTCGTCGGCAGAGTCTAGATCATTAGATCACAGAAGTCCGAGCGATGTCAGAAGACAGGAGAGCGTACAGTCAAACCCGGGTAAGTCAGCAAGCTGAAGCTAGGCCTCCAAAGTAAGGTGGGAATAAAGTAATGAGTGTCATCAGAAAAGCAGTTTGGGAAGCAAGTGGCTATATGAAAAGGCGGTTGCATGCCGAAGAACGGTCTCAGGATAAGAGGGACAGAGCACCAGGACAACAAAGCCTAGATCGTTAACGTTTGGAATGTAAGGAAGTAGTCAGAAAGCAGGAGGCTGGTCAGACGCCGCTAGAGTAGTGCCAGACCCGGAGAGTTGCCTGACCAGTGGAAAAAAGGAATGCAAACAAAATGAGAAAAGGAAAGTTTTCATTGATGAGTGGAAAAGTCAGCGATATTCCCGACGTGGTATGAACAGACCATTGGGTCTGCCGACCCCTGATCATTACGGTCACAGAAGTCGGAAGGTAGGTCGTTCAGACCAGACTAGAAAGTCGGCTCATAAGGAGAAAGGCGTAATAGTAAGCTATGAATTTTGTCGGACAGAATCGGCAGGAATGGACACGTTAAGGATGAGAGGGGACATGATAATAACGATTAGTCACGACCAGCAACGTTCTTGAGGTGAGGGTAACAAAGTGTTGCGTCGGCAGTGACCAGAACAGTTAGATCGCAGAAGCCCGAGAGAGGTCAGAAAACAGGAGACCATTCTGCCTATCCCTGATCAATCGGGTCACAGCAGTCAAAAGCAAAGAGACCACTGAGACGGGAAAGCAGACTGATAAGTCTGCCCATCCCTGGTTATTCAGGTCACAATAGTCAGAAGCAAAGAAACCGTTGAGACGAGATTAGCAAATCAGCTCAAAGGGTGAAAACCGTAGAGTTTAGGTCTAAGTGATAAAGGAAAGCATCGGCAGAATAGGCACTTACAGAAAGAAAGGGGACATAGTAATAAGGATTAATCAGGTCCAACTAGGCATTTCAGTTGAGGGTTGCAGGACATTACGTCAGCAGCAAGGAGTGTCATAAGAAAAGAAGCTTTCGGGACGAAAGTGACTATATGAAGAGCCAGTTAGCATGTCAAGGAAAGGTCTTGAGTTGAGGGGAACAGAGTGTTTGAAATGTAGAGCCTCGAGTGATAACGTCTCGGATGTCTGGGAGCAGTCAGAATCATGAGACTGGTCAACCGAGGATAGATTAGAGCCAGGGCCGAAGAGATTTACGTCCAATTGAAAAGTTAATGCAAATGGAGTGCGAAAAGGAAAATAATCTATTCAGAAGAGATGGAAAAGCGAAAGATGTTCTCCGGACTATGGGAGTAGACCGATAAGTCTGTTTATCCCTGATCAATAGGGTCACAGTAGTCGGAAGCAAGGAGAAAAAGCCTTAGCATTTAGGTCTTAGTACTACAGGAGATCCTAGGCGTAATAGAGATGTAAATGAAGCAAGGATATTATATTAAGGACGAATCATGGCCAACGATACATTTTAGTTGAGGGTTACAGTAAGTTATGTCATTTAGATCTGAGGATTCCGAGGTGGGTCAGAAAGCAGGAGACCGTTCAGACGAGTCCGGAAAATCCAGTAACTTGAAGCTAGGCCATCAAATAAGGGTAGGAATAAGAGTAGTGAGTGTCATCAGAAAAGAAGCAGCTTGGGACAAAAGTGACTATATGAAAAGGCAGTTAGCCGGCCAAGCGAATGGTTGCAGGTTGAGAAGAACAGTTTTGGGACCTCAGAGCCCAGATCGTTGGGGTCTCGGTGTCTGGAAGTCAGGAAGCAGGGGTTGTTCATACGGGGCTATATTAGAGCCATGCCCGAAGAGTTATAAGGATGAATCGTGATCAGCGATGCTATTGAGGTAACAGTTATAGTGCATTACGTCTTTAGAGCCTAGATCATTTAGAACCCATAAGTCCGTGAGAGGTCAGAAAGCGGGACTGTTTAGATGAAACCGGGTAGATCATCAAGGTGATGCTATGCCGCCAAAATAATGCGAGGATAAAGGTAATGAGTATCATGAGAAAAGATCAGTTAGGATCGAAAGTAACTGTATGGAGAGGCAGTTAGCACGTTAAGCAAAGATCTGAAGATAAGGAGACCAAAGTGCTGGGACTGCAGAGCCTAAATCGTTAACGTCGCTGATGTCTGGAAGCAGTCAGAAAGCAGTAGACTGGTCGGACGAGGCCAGCTTACAGCCAGGCCACGAGTTATCCGTCCAATGAAGTATACAGTGGCTGTGTGGTTACATGTCCTATATGTGAGCAGGTCCTTGTTGCCAGAGATCATCTTCAGCAATGCAGCTGCCCAAAAGTTCCGCCACTTTTGGGACGCTGAGTAACCGTTTTATGGCCGATGAGAACTGCACTGCATTTTCTGGTGCTCTGACGGTTCCTGGTAGCTGGTTCCATACGTGCGCATATCTATAGAGGAAGAAATTGGAACGAATGTTGCGACGTGTCTTAGGGAGAGAGAATGAGTGAGGCTTGTTGCTTATGAGGTAACGTGTATCACCCATCTGTTGAAAAATTCGCCTATGAAGGAGTCAGGGGCTTTGAGAAGTTTGTAGAGGAATACGAGGTTGGCTTTAAGCCTTCGTAGCCAGAGAGGCTCCAGGCCAAGCAGTTTGCAGCGTCCTTGATAGTTGAGCGTAGGTGGACCAAGAAGGCGCTTAGTGAAAGACCGCTGGACTTTCTCGATCCTCAATCTATCAATCTTCCGTGAATTGGAGATGACTAGCGAGTAATACTCTAGAATCGGTCGAGCATATACTTTGTAGCGCATGAGCCGAGACTCCGCCAGGCTTACTGACTACATTATATACACAATAATAGATCTGGCTTTGTCAGAGCTATAGCTTGCCTGTTCGGAGAAAGTTAGCGAGCCAGAGTAATGCACACCGAGGTCGCGCACGTTGAAGCTGTTACCTAAGGATGCGCCGTTAAGCGTCAGGGTGTTGTGTGGTATAGTGCAACGATAGGAGAGAACATTGCATTTCATTGGTGAGAATTCTAGTCGCCAAGTATCGCACCAATTTTCGAGAGCACGAAGATCGTTCTGAAGGTTTGAGAGGCTATTTTGTATGTGGCTAGGCTCGAACGAAAATACAACTTTGATATCATCGGCAAAAACGTATGGAGTGCCGTATCGAAAGACGCGGAACACGTTATTAATATATAACAGAAACAGCAGAGG
This sequence comes from Dicrocoelium dendriticum, assembly GCA_944474145.2. Classification (NCBI taxonomy): domain Eukaryota; kingdom Metazoa; phylum Platyhelminthes; class Trematoda; order Plagiorchiida; family Dicrocoeliidae; genus Dicrocoelium; species Dicrocoelium dendriticum. The sequence goes on from OX104066.1 coordinate 63,318,426, forward strand.
GCCAAGTACACTACCTTGAAATACTCCGCTAGTTACGGGTGCTCTTTTGGAAGCTGTGTCACCTAGTTTTACTGACTGCGTTCGGCTAGAGAGGTAGGAAGAAAACCAAGAAAGAAGATGGCCGGTGACACCGAATGCAGCTAGTTTCGTCAGCAGTCCATTGTGTGGAACCCGGTCAAACGCTTTCTTCATGTCCAAGAAGATAATGACCAACGCTTGCCCCGAGTCAATAGAGTGTGTCACGTAGTTCAGGAATTCAAACTGGAATTTTGGCACGATTTAGCCGGCAAAACCCGTGTTGGGACTTATTTATGAGATTGCGCTGCAGTAGAAAATGAAGCATCCCCTCCTTGATTATCCTTTCCATAGCTATGGACGCAAAGGGTGTATGGCTTATAGGTCGATAGTCGTCGATATTTTGGCGACAGCCTCTTTTGTGCCGTGGAACGACTATGGAGTGCTTCCATATAGATGGGTAGTTTCCGCTCTTCATGGAGAGGGTGAAAACGTTGAGAAGAAAGATTGGAGTAGCCGGGCCTCCGAGTAATAGTAAAGAAGATGGGACTCCGTCGGGGCCAGCGTTGTGTGTCAGTTTCAGTGAGCGTAGAGCTCGACTAATATTGTTCAGATCGAAATCAATGGTGTGAATGCGATCGTTGGTAAACGTTGGAATCTTATTTGGCAGTAACACACTAGTGCTGCTGAAGGCATCACAGAAGTGTGCGTTAATGAACTCGCACAAATCTGCTGCATCAGTAATAACCCTATTATCAGGAAGCACTAGTGAGTTAATGGGCAAGTCGTTGCGGCCACTGCGATGCTTCATAAGTCGTACAAGTGACTTAGCCTTGTTCGCACTGCGCGGCGCAGTACGCTCAGCTAAAGTGTGTACATGATTTTGCGAGTTTCTCCATTACACTAGCATTTCGTTAATACGAATTATGAGGTGAAAATCCTTAGTATGCTTGTAGCGAGAGCACATTTTCTTAAGCTTAGTGGTAAGTTTACGCGTGGGGGCTTCATCAGAATTTTGAGGTCTCCTGATCGAAAGCTCCATTGGGGATAGGGTATCGAGACAAAGCATGACGTTATTGTAAAGTTCACAAGTCGCAGTGTCTGTACTAGTTGTCAGGAAGAAAGTGTCCCAAGGAGCGGCACGGAGAAGTGAAGAGAAGTCCTCCCAATTCATATGCTGTAGAGGCCTAAAGGCAGCGTAGATCGAGCCAACAGGATGAAGAAATTTGGCCAGCTTGAATGACAGCCTCACAACCTTGTGGTCGCTGCCAGGAATGTTATCCAACACGCTGGCAGTTGCATGCGGGATACCGTTGGTGAATATTAGGTCCAAGGTGTTGGGTAGACATGGCTCATACAACCTTGATATAAACCTCATAACCACCTAGAGATTTAAAATTACTAAACTCTATATTCCTAGTGGTTTACGCGGTTCAGTATCCACTGAAAATGGCATGTTAAGGCCTTCTAACCGTGGGTTAATTAGAAGCTCTCCTAAGTTCCCATGCACACATATTAGTTACTACTGCCGATGCTTTCCTTTATTACTTAGACCTAAATTCTACGGTTTTTACTCTTTGAGCTGATTTGCTAATCTCGTCTCAATGGTCTCTTTGTTTCTGACTATTGTGACCTGAATAACCAGGGATGGGCAGACTTATCAGTCTGCTTTCCCGTCTCAGTGGTCTCTTTGCTTTTGACTGCTGTGACCCGATTGATCAGGGATAGGCAGAATGGTCTCCTGTTTTCTGACCTCTCTCGGGCTTCTGCGATCTCACTGTTCTGGTCACTGCCGACGCAACACTTTGTTACCCTCATCTCAAGAACGTTGCTGGTCGTGACTAATCGCAATCATCATGTCTCCTCTCATCCTTAACGTGTCCATTTCTGCCGATTCGATCGGACAAAATCCATAGCTTACGATTACGCCTTTCTCCTTATGAGCCGACTTTTTAGTCTGGTCTGAACAACCTACCTTCCGACTTCTGTGACCGTAATTATCAGGGGTCGGCAGACCCAATGGTCTTTTCATACCACGTCGGGAATATCGCTGACCTTTCCACTCATCAACAAAAACTCCTTTTCTCATTATGTTTACATTCGTTTTTCCACTGGTCTGGCAACTCTCCGGGTCTGGCACTACTCTTGCGGCGTCTGACCAGCCTCCTGCTTTCTGACTACTTCCTTACATTCCATAGCGTTAACGATCTAGGCTTTGTTGTCCTGGTGCTCTGTCCCTCTTATCCTGAGACCTTTCTTTGGCATGCAGCCGCCTTTTCGTATAGCCACTAGCTTCCCAAACTGCTTTTCTGATGACACTTATTACTTTATTCCCACCTGACTTTGGAGGCCTAGCTTCAGCTTGCTGACTTACCCGGGTTTGACTGTACGCTCTCCTGTCTTCTGACTTCGCTCGGACTTCTGTGATCTAATGATCTAGACTCTGCCGCCGAAAGTCTGTTACCCTCACCGCAAGACCACCGCTGGTCATGATTGAACCTTATTATCATGTCCCCTATTTTCCTTAACATGTCCATTTCTGTTGATGCTCTCTGTCTGCACTAAGACTTTACTAATACGACTTTCACCCTACGAGCTGACATTCTGGGCTCGTCTCAACGATCTCGTACCTTCCGATTTCCGTGACCCTAATGATCAGAAACCGGCAGCTCCAACGGTCTGCGCACAGCACCTGGAGCATATCGTTGGCTTTCTTTTTCTTTCTCTTCTCACCCATAGAGCCCTTCTTTTCACACTCTAGCCTGACTTATCTGGTTCTGGCTGTACGGCCTCCTGCCTTCTGACCTCTTTCGAACTTCTGAGTTCTAATTGATCTATCTATGCAGGCGCAATGCTCTCTCTCCCCCGCCTCCAGAGCACTGCTGCTCATGATTCATCACTAGTATATGCGTTTTTTCCCTAACACTTCTATCCTGTTGACGCTCTGTTAACTATCTGACATTTATAATACGGCTTTCTCTCCATGAGCCGATATCCTCGTCTCATCTCCATGGTCTCCTGCTTTCCGAATACTGAGCTCATACTTTTGAATCATCGACTGGTCCAAAGGTCTGTTCGCAACACCTCGAGATTTTTGTAGGCTCTTCCACTTCCCCTTAAGTGTCTCCTGCACGATTACATTCTTTCATTTTCGCGCTCTGTCTGCCTTCCTTTATCCATTGGACGGAAAACACTTCGGGCCTGGCTCCAATCTAGCCTCGTCTGACCAGTCTCCTATTTTCTGACTCTTTCCAGAAATCAGAGACACACGTGTTCTAGGCTGTGCAGTCACAACACACCCTGTCCCTCAGCCTGAGAGCTTCGTTTGATATGCTAACGGGCTTTCTATGTAGCCTCTGTAGTCCCGCAAATTTACTTTCTCGCGACATTCACTACTGTTATCCCCACTTTAATCTGACTGCCTAGCTCCATCTTGCTGACTTATCCAGTCTCATCTATACGCTCTTTTGCTTTCTGACCCCTCCCAAAACACTCCTGCTTCATCTTCAGTCTGTCATTCTTTACCGATTTGTGTTCCGCTCGATTCTCGTCGTATTTCCCCACTCATGATATACGTGTATATGCGAGATTTAAATAACAATTACATGCATAGGGGTACAATAGTTCAGGCATCGCCACAATTGATTGACTGCATTCCAGACGCATTCCTTTGTTCTGTCTTTGTAGCTGTCTCTGTTCGTTTCCTTTTTATCCCGAGTCTGTCACAGGTACGGCGACACGCACTCAAGGAATTGTCCTCCGTTTCGACAACAATACAATGCACACAGCTCCTCTACCTGGACATGAGCGGAAAATTATCAACTTTTTTACAACTTACTAACTGGACAAATCAATCAATTCTTCCGCAGCATGAACCACTGAGTCCCATTTACCTAACAATACCTCTTCCACATATCGCTTGACTGGAGGACTTTCGACTACGGAAGGCACATTCTCCTGCCAAAACAAAACTTGAACAATCGGTCATTCTGAGCTCTTCGATCCGCTTCGACCGCTCAAATGGCCGTGGTTACCACAATTTCTGATCCATTTCACTACATACCCCGGGGGATCTGCGATTCTTTCTTCGGAACCTATCCTGTCCTCCAAGACTTCAACATATTTCAACGTATATTCTTCGAGGCTTCACGTGGTTCTGCAGATGATCAACACATCATATCCAGAAATAATGTTTAGTTCCTGACCTACCGATCTGGAACAGGAGAGGACACAGGCACGCAGTGGCCACTCGCATAGCGCATCAGCCAGCAGAGAAATGGGACGCAACCCGACTGCGAATACCGGAGCAAAAAACGTTCAATAAGAAACATAGCCAGTTACAACTTGCCATTCAATGGATTGGCGGCAGTGCTTCAGGACGTGGTGGGTTTTCGCCTGGCAAGCGTTCTCCATATAAAAGGCCACAAATGTCCGTTTAACAACACTGCAACGTAGAGAATGTGACACGCCACCGAATAAAGTCACAGCCCATAGCTTCACACTGGCAGCTCAATTAAAATCATCATACTGGATAGCTTGCCCTTCAATTATTTTCCAATGGATCACTCAGGATTTATCCATTATTGCTCGAGGTATGACTGCGATAAATGGTAGAGCGATTATGTCCAAACAAATGGATCCCGATCCCACTACAACCAAATCGTTCTTTCGCATGTTCACCATCGCACGGTTCCAAGCATGGACATATGGACAATTTTCTACTGTCACTACAGTTCCCATAAAATGTCTGTACAGCTGTACATACCTGATCATGCCTCAATTGACGTGCCTCGCATAGTCGAGAATAAATATTTATTTTTTATTTATATAGTGTTTTCGCGCAGTATTATACTTTATTTGCGTATATTTGCTATATATACCTGGAAAGTGTGCTTTTTCGGCTACCTACGAAGTCTCTAGTTATTGCCGGGTATTACGGACTATATAGCACGTTTCTAGATAGCTACGCCCATTTAGAACGTACACCGCCTTGCTACCTTTACATTTTCTTTTCTTTTTTCTGCTATCTGCTTGCAAACAGAAAGTCCTTTTTAGCGAAGCTGAACACTAGCGTTATTCGTAGACGAACATTCAATTGCGTATAACTCACAAACTACTGCGTGTTTTGTATTTTTTACCTACAACGTAATCAGAGGTTCAAACTTGACCTGAGCAGCCAAGTATTGTGCTACTTTACGCATTATGCTGCCTTTAGAAAAGACTTTTCATTCTTTCTGAGATTTCCTCAGTTTGAACTTTCGCGCCAGCACTCAATATCAGCGCAAGGAAAGTGTGGCTATAATTTTATATCAATTTGCATGTTTCTAGTGTGGCGCGTTTCCTTGGTATGTCACGTAACCAATTCCTTTTATTTTGGGCTGCATTTCTCGAAATTACTTTTCAACTTCGTACCCCTTAAAATTCCGCCACTCTCATTGCTTCCATGTGCGCACCAATAATTGTGACAACTGAGCGGGCCAAAAATGTCCAATCAATTTAAAGTGAAGTTGCGGTGAATTGGATCCTGTTCCAAATAAAACGGCACAACTGTAGCTCTGCGCAACTTTCACAACAAACGAACGAGGAGCCCAATATCGCCCGAAGGAACCAGATGAATTTCAATGTGGGCGCCTACGCCCCCATCAGCTGTGCACCAAACATTGCCAATGCATTTGTAATTGCCAACTAGGAACATACGCTAGTATTGCGCCCACCTCTATGCAAGGGCGTAGGATTAATGTAAAGATTGATCTGAACCCTTAAGGGTTCAGTTTCTAGCCAGTCTAGAAATATGCCCATTTATTTATTTATTTATAGTACTTGCAGGGGTTGGGTACCCACAATTTTGTCTCCTGGGCTCTTCAGCAGCTCAGCTATGGGATGATTATGGAGTTAACTCCGACCGAACGGCCAATGGCAAGCCTCTTTTGTAATAATGTACGGACCTCCAGCTGTTTCTTAGTATCACTGCTTTTAAGTACAGTGGGCGCCGAAGTGCTACTTAGCTTCCTACTCTAGCTGACTATAGATGGAGCAAATTGACCAGATTGTCATAAGTTACAGGTGGTGTGGTTCCATGCTAGATTGCTGCTGTTACTGGAATACCTGCACCCACGCTGAGCAGGCCGTGGTAGGCTGTTAGTTTTCCATGAACTGTGCCGGCAGGTGCACCAAGCGTCTCCCCAATTGACGACCGAGAAATTATCATAGCCCTCGGGCAGGCAAACCTATCAAGCTGTATTGCGTACTGAACTATCGTTGTCTTGTCATACTGCCACTGAGCTTCAGTGTAATAGGAACTCGTCGCCAAGCACGACGCAGGAGTATCTGCCTGTGGTACTAACAATCGTCACCGCACCAGTCACTGTATATCCAAAAGAGTGGTGAACCTGTTGGAATCCGGAAGAAATTTCCTGGCTGATTATGAGCACTATGTGACCAGACGGCTTATTTACCGTAAACTAAAGTGGAGCTCACGTGCTGACAGAGAAGCCTGGTGGACCAGTAGGGCTCAAGAACGTAGTGGGCGGGGGCAGTATTGATCTATCGAAAACTCTTCCAACTGATCCTGACCACTGGTCCTAGGAAACAAGGCGTCAGTGAGACAAGCATAGACAGCAGGGGTGGTCCGCCTCACAATAAGGGGCGCCGTATGGCTCGTTGGGCGGAACACTTTCAATATTAGTTCAGCTGGCACCTGCTCCCGGAACCCTTCCCACTCAGGTGACACAGCATGATCTAAGACCGGTTAGATTAGAAGCTCCATCGGAGGCTGAGTGCCATAACGCAATCACAATCCTCTACCGTTTCCGTGCTGTTTGCCCGGGTTATCTCCAAAATGCATAATTCAAGGATAGAGGTGAGGTCATCTGCAATGCACGGATCTATTGGTTTGAACACGTCTGGAGGGAGAAGACCGTCCCAGCTAACTGGAGTGAAACGAGTACGGTGACAAAATACGAAAAGGGCTGCCGCACTGACTTTGCTAACTACAGCGGTATTAGCCTAACGTCACTTGTGACAAAATTACTGGCCTCGATTTTCCTGCGGCGCCCCACTTTGGAAAGGAAGTCTTGGATTAGGTAAGAGCAGACAGGTTTCCTTTTAGAATATTGCACTGTAGACCACATATTCACACTACGACTTGTGCCACAGTGGTGCCGCGCATACCTCAGACCGACAATAGCTGCCTTCTTCGAATTCAAAGTGCGTTCGAGTCAAGCGATCGATCCATTCTGTTCGGAATACTTGCGCAGAAAAAGGTTCCCACGAAATATGTGAACGTCTTACATGCTTTACACCCGAACACTAAACGCCGCGACACAGCCTACGGTGACTTGTCGGACAGCTTTCCGACCACAAGTGTCGTTCGTCAGGGTTGTCCGATTTCCCCATTTTTCAGTTTCGTCGTGGACTCTATCAAGGAGTGTTTGCTTGCGGAATCGCACGATGTTGGCGTTGAGGTCCTGCCTGGTAAACGCGTAGTTGCTCTTGCTTATGCGGACGATATTGTCTTTCCTTTCTACAGCGTTGCGGCGGCTCCATCAACCCTAAATAGCCTGTCTAGAGTGGTCCCTTTATTTGGTATGCACCTGGCACCTTCAACGTTCAAAGTGTTGCTGCAGGACAACCAGCCAATTTATGACCCCTTGATCCCTTCTAACGAAGAACTAGATTTTTCATCAACTCCCTTACCTTAGCAGCTGCAGCATCAGCCACGGGCAACAGAAAATGAAGTCAGTGCACGCATTGAAAAGGCCGGAACTGCCTTCTTGAACCTGCGACATCTTTGGCGACAGAACGGAGTTGCCCTCCTTCTGAAAGTCTGTGTATACAAGGCCACAGTGAGGGCCGCCCTGCTCTATGGTAGTAACAGTTGTCCCCTTCCGTCTGAAGACTTGAGGCGCCATCATGTATTTGATCCTCGCTGCCTGCGGAGGGTTGCTATTCCAAAAGATTCTTGATGCTTTGGTCGTCGCGGCGACTAATAAGCGGCGCCCTACGTGCTGCATCGTGCAAGGTGGATAGAGATTTTTATGCTATCGCTCAAGTCTTCCCGTCTTCTTATCTACCCTCAAGCTATTTAACCCTTGTGGTCCCTTTCTGACCTCACTTGTATCCTCAGTTGTCCACCCCAGATTCTCGGCTCTCCCCACGACTCTTTGCTAGGCGTTTTTCTTCTAGTTTCAACTCACTTGCAAACGCGGAGCGTCACTATTTGCCTGTCGATAAGCAAAAGTTCAACCAAGCGGTCTACTCCAGTTCATCGACTTCCACTAAGATCCCCGATCCTCCCTCATATTGGCGCGCCTCCAGATACTCATGTTGCCTAGGATCGGTTAAAAGACGGCACTTGCAGGAACGTCAAAAAACCTCTCCATCGATATCTGCTGCTCATCGGAGACGCCCCTGCAAGAACCGAGCTAAGTGCTCACCCGACGATCCCCTGCAGCTGACCCCAATAGCCTTTTCTCATTGCGCCTATCCGATGAGGATGCAGCTTCCAGCAAGTGTAGAGCTACTGTTGCGATGGCCCTGGTCAATAATCTTCACACTAGACGCGATTCCCAACTTGACAATCTACTGGTGCATAAAAATTTTAGCCCAAACAAAGCAAAAAGCACAACGCCAATGATCTTGTTGAAGTAACGTATTAATCGCCATCAACAAACACTGTACAACTATCGCGTAACATAGCTGCATTGATTGGTCTCTTACTGACCTTCGACTGCTAGAATTGGAAAGTCACCAATCATGGTTAGTGGTTCCCCATATGTTTCGCCAAGGTGTAAGGTGGTGTTTAGTCACTGCGGGAACAAGAACATTCCGGAACGTTCACTATTTGGCAAATTTACCCCCCACTTGTATCTTGACGCAACAGCTTTTTGCGCGCCACAGCGCCATCATGGTCCTTGATCTGACTATTACCTGACAATATGCTCGCTCATATGGACTACATCTTTTCGTTTATTCCTTTCATTAAAAAGAAATGTTTCAATATTCCAAAGAAGCTATGCTTTTATGCATATTTGATCATGCCTTTAGAGGTGTGTCTCGTTTTACAGAGAATATACCATTTGTTTATTTATTTATTTATTTATTTAAATCGATGCGATAATCGTTAATAATAGCTTATTCGCTAAAATAGTGGATTTCCTGGGCAGTTCCTACATTATCCAGTACATTTCCCCTCCTGAGATATTGTCCGAGGTATATGACGACTAAGTTGTAGTTTTTGGGACGGTGTTCTCTGCCTGTCCATCCAGCTTCTTGGCAGAAGTGTCCTAGAACTATTTTCTGATGTCCCTGTTCTGGATTTTTTGCTCGACTGCATGCATTCGTCCACTGCCTTCTTCGGCAAGTTGAAGCCTTGCACCAATAAACTGAACTGCAGGTCGCTAGGCCTTGGTTGTTCTGGTTGGCACAAGGTTGGCCGTAACTGGGTTGCATGCCTGCACAGATCTCTGCGCCCACCAGCATCTCATACACGACGTTACCGCGCTTGCTTTTGACCATCCGTGGCCAGTAGTTCGCACGGCTTTCCCGATAGACAGGTACTAGCACTTCCTGCCCAAGCGTAAACGATTGATTCTTTGATCCATGCCGCCGGTTAAAATCCCGTTCCATTCTGCGGTTTCTTTCACCAACAGAGGAGTCCGAGCGCGGTCGGATGGCGTCGAAAGGGATGCGGAGCTTCCGGTTCACCATAGCCTGTGCTGGAGCAACCCCGTCTGACGCTTGTGGATTCGGTGTTGCTCGGTAGAGGAATGGGAAGCGGTCAACTACCTTCTCTATACGTCCCTCTCACTTTGATTTAGGAGACCTAGCTTGAACGCATCGACAAACCTTTCTGCCTGGCCAATCAACTGTGGGTGAAACGGCGGCGAGCGAATTTGCTGGACGGCGTATTGCTTGCAGAACTTCGTAAACGTTGCCGAAGCGTATTATGTGCCATTGTCTGTTACAATTGTCGCAGGACAGCTGAATCTGCCAAAGGTTTGGCGCAGTCTTGATACAGTGGCATTGGTGGTCGTGTTTTCCATGAGAAATACCTCAGGCCACTTGCTGTATGAGTCAACTATAAGAAAAAACCTGCCGTTGATCGGTCTTACAAAGTCGACCGGTATACGACAACATGGTATAGTAGCTTTTGGCCCAGAATAGGGTTCTGCTTTTTGTGGCGCTTTCAAGCCATTGGCTCACTTTTGGCAGCGTTTAGCTATTTCTTCTAGCTCTTTGTTCATGAAGGACCAGTATACGTAACTGCGGGTAAGCGCCTTCGTGCGGTTGGTTCCAGGAGGCCCGGACGTGGAACTGCCGAACGAGGCGCTTCTGATGTGACTTTGGGTTGACCACTTTCCGAAAAGGGTATGCCGTCATTTATAATAGGGAGCGAGTGTCTCCTCTAGAAGTACTGTTGCAACTCGGCAGATAGACCTGAACCTGAGCAACATGTTTTATGAAGCTGTGAAACTTTCTTGAGTACTGGGTCCTGAAGCTTTACGGTTCGAACAGCTTGGCGGTAACTGGTGGCCCTGCACTGCATCACTTACCAGACAGTTGAACTCACGTTCGACCTCGACCGAGGCAATGATTGTGTCCTCATGTTCTCGCTAATGGACAGCAATTAGATGTGAAAGTGCATCCGCTGGACCAATAGAAATTATCCACTGGTGGTGGCTCACGCAATCCTACCCCATTAAGGTAAGAGCCCAAAGTTGTAGCTGGTTGGCTAGATGTCCTATTTCGAAGCAAAGATAGCCGGCAAGGCTTTGTGGTCGGCCAGAAGCTTGAAGTGGCGGCAGTACAGCATTTTTTGGAATTTCTTGACCGCGTACACTATGGCTAATGCTTCTTTCTCAATCTGGCTGTACTTCTTCTCTGCCTTCGTAAGGATTCTGGCGGCATGAGCGATTGTTTTCTGCTATCCGGCAGTGTGCATGTATGAAAGTACTGCGCCAATCTCGTGGCTTGATGCGTCTGTGGTTAGGACAATATATTTGGGGAACAAAATGAGTCAAAAGCAATATTGAGAACAACGATGTCTTGACCCGTTCGAAGGAATTCTAGCATGTTGCTGTCCAGTCCCAACTTTAGCCTTTGGCTAATAGCTTGTTTAACGGGCGAACGCAGGTCGTGCAAATCAGGCAAGGATGAGCTGTATTGACCGCTGGGTCTACAAACGGAAAGAAAGGACTGTAGATCCGTTAGTGGAGGCATTTTCTATTGGTTGCTAAGCTTTTCGGATCTAGTCGACGTCCGTCCTTTTCGAGAATAAAACAGTGATATCTGATGAGCGGCGTGAAAAAAGTGCATTTATACACACGGATCCGGAAAGCGTGCGATTGTATACCACCAAGCATATCATCCAGGTGGTTAACTAGTTCTTCCGGCGTTTGGCCCATCATAACGCTATCATCCAGATACGCAGCGGTTCCAGAAACGCCTGCTAGCATGGTATACATAAAGTGTTGAAAAATGGCTGGCGCCCTTTTTACAACAAATGGCAAGCGGTTGTATTGGAATAGCCCACGATGAGTGTTGATCGTCAACAACTCTTATGAGACTTTGTCGACCTCCTCTTAAAGGTAAGCATCGGATAGATCAGTTTTGTAAAGATATCTCCCGGTACGGGTAATGGGTGCTAGTGATCTCCCAACGCGAAGATAATGAAAGTTGAGAAACCAGCGCGGAAGCGTGCCTTGCCATTTTCCTTCTTCACGGCGACAATAGATACGGCCCATGGTGAGCAGTTGACGACCGTGATGACTGCAGCTCGTTCCAGTCGACCGAGTTATCGATCAACGGTTGACATGGCTACATATGGTACCCGCCTTTTACCCTTAAACACTGGTTTAACACCTGGTCGCAATCGCAGCGTTGCGTTGAATTCGTACAATGGCCCAGGCCATCCTGGAAGACATGCAAATTTGCGTTTCAGAGTACATGTCATGTCTTCGACGGACGTTAATTATGGGTCTGGACTTGCTCGAGCTCGGTGGCAGGTCTGATTCAAAGGGACATCGAGGTGTTCCAACTTTTCAATCCAGTCACGACCAAGAAGATTCAAGTTCGGCCGGTCTGAGACGTAGCACTTTCCCGACTTTTCCACACCTTTGGAAACACTATTGCTGGTAAGTTCATCTACTAAGTTTAACACACCGGCGGATGCATTGTGTGCGACTTTCTTAGACTCGACCATCTTCGGTGTTTTTATGTGATTCCATGTGGTTCCGAAAATAACCGTGATGTCTGAGGCCGAGTCGAATAGCAGTTTCCTAAGTATCCCGTTGCTAAACACCCTGACAAATCGTCGGCCCCGTCTACACTCTCTTTGGAATGCGGCAACTATGGACAGAGACTCTGTGCCATCCTTCTTAGAATTCCCCATTCATTAAGACTTCTTCACTTTCTTCGACCGGACATGACTGCGGAATTCCTCCTTATACCCACGCTTATAGAACAAGTGACAAATATGACGTTTGAACGGATAAAAGCACGCGGAATGACATTTGCCGCATGACCAGCATGCTGTGGGCGGTTTGGTCGTACATCTCTTGAAGGTTTTGCTTCGGTTGACAGTTCTGACCTTTTTCACGAAGCGTAAGGTAGCTGGTGGTGCGAGACCATTCCGTTCGACCATGGTAGTGCAGCGTTTTAGTGTGATCAGCCGTTTGCATTCGCTTACGAGAGCGTTCAGTGTCAGTTAGGGGTCCTGACCCAGCTTAGCTTAAAGCCGCGTGCAGATCTCAGCAGCACTGGGATATTGGAGAGTGCTGGGGAAAATGAGACACGTAAACTAATCGTCCGTTAAAAAAACGTTGTTTGAAATGCTCACACTCACGGTTACTCCTATCTGCTAGGGCAAAGAAGTCGTCCAATACCTGTCTGACAGCTATCAGGCATTGTTAGCAAATACTAAACAAGGATACCGACCCACCAACAATTTATCGCAGCTGCTACACTGCTTCGTCAAACGTCAGACCATTTGGCTGTTTATGCAGAATGTGGTCTATGGACCCAGCACTTTCACTTATTCCGAGCTTGCGGATTAGCAGTCTCAACTTCCAGGAGTCGTCTTGACGAATGAGGTCCGTCTGGAACCTGTCATCCCGGCTTTGGAACTAGGCTTCGAAGGTTCATCCAGAATCCACGTCATAATTCAATACAGTGACTGCATTCGTGAGAAGACCAACAGAACGCCTGCATGTCCCGCGTCGCTGCTCCATTGTCTGCAAAGTCAAGCATTGGGACAGATTTTCGATCATACTCTTTTGTGTCTCCATTTGAGCTTGCTGTTGGAAAAGCAGCTTTTGAAATGGTTCAGCAGAACAATTCATCACATTTCCAATTTTCTTCGTCGCCAATTGTCATAATCTTCACACTAGACGCGATTCCCAGATTGACGCTTCACTGGTCCATAAGGCTTCTAGCTAAACCGAAGGAAATAGCCGAACGCCAGTGACCTTGATGAAGTAACGCATTAATCACCACCAACAAACACTGTACAACTATCGCGCAACTTAGCTGCATTTATTGGTCTCTTACTGACCTTCGACTTCTAGAACTGGAAGGTCACTGACCATGGTTAGTGGTTCCCATTATTTTCGCCAAGTTGTGAGGTGGTGTTTAGTCACTGCGGGAACGAGAACATTCCGGAACGTTCGAAACCGATGCGATAACCGTTAATAATATATTCATCGCTAAAATAGTGGATTTCCTAGGCGATTCTTACATTCTCCCTTGCACTCTGATTCACCTTGAAGAAGCTGCTCTGGTTGATTGGTTCCCAATCAGTAGCTGGATGAGTGCGGTCCGAGTGGCTGTCTCCTTCAAAGCTTCGAATTTGCGCGAGACTAATAGGTGTTTATTCGTCATCGCTACCTATGCACCCACAAACTGTAGCGATGATTAGGTAAGAAACGACTTCTACCGTCTACTGACTGAGCTTCGTCACAGAAGAAGCACGAACACGGTTGTGCTGACGGAGTTCTAAACGCCCAGGTTGGGAAATGATCCACTGTATAACCATATTTGGGCGACCAACACGGTGTAGGCGGTGAGCGTTTATTTCGTTTGTGTAAAGGTGCCCGCTTATTTCATGCGTGCACCAACTTCCGACAGCATTCGCCAGAGGGTGACTTGGCGCCCACCAGCCTCGGACGCAAATCAATCACATTGCAATCAGTTACCGCTGGAGAGGCTGCTTTCAGAACTGTCACTCGATTTGGGAGTGAGTTACAGCAATTCTTCCGGCCCAACACTGTTCCACACGAGGTCACACATGGAAACTGTTTAAGCAAAGAAGACACAGAATTCGCATTGATGTCACCCTACCCACTAGAGTGGTGTATGGTTAGAACAGCCTACCGGAAGAAATTGCAGACGCTCCATCCGAGGAAAGTTTCAAGAGGCTGATAGACAAACATTCGCTGAGAATGCTGGAACTTTGCGGCTGTCACTGCAATTGCGACGAACCCTTGAGGAACGTCGTAATGCAACGACACGCATCAAACCCAGTATGATACGGAATCGATGGGGCTGACAAGGGATTTCCCTCCTGCTCTCTACAACTCGATGAACTCAATGCGGACACCGACCATGCAGTTGTATGTTCTGACTTGCGGATGTGTTTTGTCGGACGCCCACGGCGACGCCGTGAGTGCATTGACACCAGTCAACTGGCGAAGCCAACTGCTCTGATTTCAAATCGGAATACGCTGACATGCGAGTTGAGTAAGTGCTCACTGGAGACCATTGTAGGTCACTGGTTGCATGTTCACTAGATCTTACCAGAAGCAGGTAAATCATCATGTGGTAAATCCACTAGCCAACACCGACATTGGGTCTCTTCGCGGTTTCTGAAACTTTTCGATGCTTGCTGGCGCATTCCGGCTGAAAGCGAACACGAGACTCTCAAAAACATCAGGGCAAGACTCCGTGCTAACCTGAAGCGAGCGCCAATCCTGGTGGCCACTTCTTGCGTCGGAGATGGAAGTGGCCGGTGCTCTTGATGACCATTAAAAGTTATTCCGTCTGATACGGGAAATGGTCAGCAGGAGACCAGGTGTTGGTGAAACACGATGACGGGAGTGGACACCTATCCATAATTTGTATGAACGTTTGGATAGTTGGGCTGAGCATTTTGAAAAGCAATATAATCGACCGGAATTGTTAACTTCCTCACCGGCTCTGCTCCGTATGCTGTCCCTTTCCATCCACCCTCACGCTCAGAAGTTGGACGTGAGATCGGACTGTAGAAGTTGAACAAAGCCGCGGGATCAGACAATCTTCATTCAGCTCTCTTCAAATTCGGGGGCGCTGACTTTGTTGATGATTTACACGAATTATTAGTGAAATAATGGCAGCAAGAAATTGTCCCAACCGATTGGAGCCGCTCCGTTGTTGTTCCGTTCTTCGAATGATGCTCGAGTTCGGAATGCAACAATCATAGGGGAATCAGTCCTATACAAACGCCTGCAAATTACTTGCTTCTATAATCCTTCACAGACTGACCGACATTCGTGAAAGTCCGATTCGTGAGGAGCAAGCCGGGTTTCGTCGGGGTCGTTTCTGCATCGAACACATCTTCAACGCGTCACTTGTCTGACCACCGTCACACATATTGGCGTCCCACCGTTGTGCTCCTCGACATCAAAGGTGCCTTCGATTCCGTTGATCAGTGTGCCCTTTGCGACTGTCTACTCAGAAATGGTGTGCTCGAGAAATATGGAAATATTATTTGCGCACTATACGCGCGTTGCACGGTCAGTGTGAGGACTTACGGCAAGTTGTTACTGCACTTCAATATCGCCAGCGGTGTAAGACAAGCATGCCCACTGTCACCTTTCCTCTTCTACTTCGCTATTCACAGAACACGATCTAGAAAGTGTGGAGCTACTCCCAGGAAAACGACTTCTTGACTTGGAGTACGCAGACGACATTGCTCTCATCTGTGACAGCTCCCAGACTTGCTAAGCTGCATTGGACAGATTAGTACTGGCTGTCAGCCGCTTCGGGTATTGCTTTGCACCATCGAACTGCAAAGCTTTTCTCTAAGGTTGGTAGGGATAGCCTCCTGCACTGACCATTGATGGGGATCAGCTGGATATCCTTCAGCAATTCAACCACCTGAAAAGTTATATCAGCGCTCTTGGGATCGAAGACGAGATCACGAACCGTATAGCGAAAGCTCGACTTGTTTTTGCTAGCCTTCGCCACCTATGGCGCCGGCGCGACATCACTCTCGCCCTGAAGGGTAGAGAGTACAATGCAGCGGTACCTTCGACTGCTGTACGGTTGCGAAAACTGACTCTTTAGATCAGCGGACATAAGGAAGCTAGTTACATTCGACCACCGGTGCCTTCGCAGTTTGGCTCATCTGGTGGGAACACCGCGTGGGTAACAACCGTGTTCGACGCCTTGTTTACGGCACAGTAAGAGGAACTGAACCGCTCAGCACTGTCATTTCGCGCACCAGACTCCGATGGCTTGGTCACGTGTTGCGCATGCCAGCCCACCGACTTCCACGACGTGCGTTGTTTGCTCACCGGGGATGTGGATGGAAGAAGAGTTGTAGGGGTGGTCAAGGGATAACTTCGTTGAGAGAAACGTAGACCCTCACTTCCGAACTGGCCTTGGTTGAAGCGTCATGACTCCCTGGTTGGGGTCCAAAAGACGAACACGTTTGGCAAGATACATTTGCTGATATAACTAGGAGTCGATTTTAGTGGTGTTTCTGCTGTTTCTTTGTCTTTCCCCATCTCTTTTAGCCTCGCGCTCCAAACCCGGTCCCATTCCGTGGCATAAACTAATTTTACATTTTTTGTCGTTACCTAGTAGCCAGCTGGTAACTTTTCGGAAAGATGCCCATCCGTTGCTAGTAGCTCAGCTGGCATGCAACTGTTGCCTTTGTTTCCTTTTTTCTTTTATGTATTGCGGCACAGTAGCTGTTTTTAAATAATTAAATAAATAGGTAGGTATATTTCTAGACTGGATAGATGCTGCGGCCGCAAGGGATCAGATCAATATTTACATTATTCCCATGCTCTTGCATGGGAGTGAGAACAGTGTGATTATATGTTGCTTGCTCGCAATTACGAATGCATAAGATTTGTTACGTATACAGCTGAATGGGT
Source organism: Dicrocoelium dendriticum (assembly GCA_944474145.2). Taxonomy (NCBI): domain Eukaryota; kingdom Metazoa; phylum Platyhelminthes; class Trematoda; order Plagiorchiida; family Dicrocoeliidae; genus Dicrocoelium; species Dicrocoelium dendriticum. The sequence goes on from OX104066.1 coordinate 63,335,579, forward strand.
TGAAATTTACCTGGCTTCTTCAGGAGATCTTTGTGCAGTCCGATTGGCTGGCTCGTTCAAAGCTTCGAAGTCGCGCTGGACTAATAGGTGTCTATTCATCATCGCTGCCTATGTATCCACAAACTGTAGCGATGATTCGGTAAAGAATGACTTACCGCCAGATGACCCAGCTCCTTCGCTACAGAAGAAGCACGGACACTGTTTTGCTGGCGGGGGATCTGAACGCACACGTTGGAAAATTATCCACTTACGAAATGCATCTGGGCGGCCAGCACGGTGTAGGCTCCCGTAATGAGAACGGTGAGCGGTTACTTCATTTGTGTGAGGATGCTCGCTTATTTCTTGCGAGCACTAACTTCCGACACAGCACCCGCCGGAGGGTGACTTGGCGCCCACCAGCCTTGGACGCAGATTGATCACATTGCTATCAGTTACCGCTGGAGAGGCTGCATCCAGAACTGTCGCTCGATTTGGAGCACATGTATGGACACCGCTCATGCACTTATATGTGCTGACATGCGGATGCGTTTTGGCGAATGCCCATGACGACGCTGTAAGCGCATTGACACCAGCCAACTGACAAAGCCAGCTGTTCTGAATGCGTATCGAAGTACGCTGACATGCGAGTTGAGTAATCGCTCACTGGAGACAATTGATGGTCACTGGTCACATGTTCGCCAGACCTTAATTGCAGCAGGCAAATCCTCATGTGGTATGTCTAATAGCCAGCATGGATATTAGGTCTCTTCGCAGTCTATGGTGATCCTCGTATTCATGATCTTATCCAACCCTGGACATCCCTGTCGCCACCTACTCACACTGCACCAATCGGGCTCCCACCTACGTGGCCACCCACTGAGGCTCACACATCAGCACAGTCGGCTGAACTGCAGACGACACTACTTCTCTTTGCGAATCTGCCGACCGTGGAATGCTCTGCCGGCCGATTTAGTCTTGGCACCCACTGTGGCGGACTTCAAGGCCCGCTTGGACTGTCATCTGGTCGAGCTACACCGCGATATTCCCTAATTTAACTACATTCTACTGGATGGAATTTCTTTCTTTTTTTTCTTCCACCTTCCTTTCCAAAGCCGTTTCGGAGGGCGTGGTGGGATGTCTCGCTTTGAGCCGGCGTGCATTCTGTTTAAATGCCACATAAGCCCGATGAAGATACGGCTAACACGCGAGTCCAACCCGCTATAAGGTTGCTTGGCCTTTCATTAAACCCGACCCGTACTCTTTTTACCCTATGGGTCATGTAAAGCTCCAGCTTTTATTCCCATTAAATACAATGTTCCGACAGCATTCGCCATAGGGTGACTTGGCGCCCACCAGCCTCGGACGCAAATCAATCACATTGCAATCAGTTACCGCTGGAGAGGCTGCTTTCAGAACTGTCACTCGATTTGGGAGTGAGTTACAGCAATTCTTCCGGCCCAACACTGTTCCACACGAGGTCACACATGGAAACTGTTTAAGCAAAGAAGATACAGAATTCGCATTGATGTCATCCTACCCACTAGAATGGTGAATGGTTAGAACAGCCTACCGGAAGAAATTGCAGACGCTCCATCCGAGGAAAGTTTCAAGAGGCTGATAGACAAACATTCGCTGAGAATGCTGGAACTTTGCGGCTGTCACTGTAATTGCGACGAACCCTTGAGGAACGTCGTAATGCAACGATACGCATCAAACCCAGTATGATACGGAATCGATGGGGCTGACAAGGGATTTCCCTCCTACTCTCTACAACTCAATGAACTCAATGCGGACACCGACCATGCAGTTGTATGTTCTGACTTGCGGATGTGTTTTGTCGGACGCCCACGGCGACGCCGTGAGTGCATTGACACCAGTCAACTGGCGAAGCCAACTGCTCTGATTTCAAATCGGAATACGCTGACATGCGAGTTGAGTAAGTGCTCACTGAAGACCATTGTAGGTCACTGGTTGCATGTTCACTAGATCTTACCAGAAGCAGGTAAATCATCATGTGGTAAATCCACTAGCCAACACCGACATTGGGTCTCTTCGCGGTTTCTGAAACTTTTCGATGCTTGCTGGCGCATTCCGGCTGAAAGCGAACACGAGACTCTCAAAAACATCAGGGCAAGACTCCGTGCTAACCTGAAGCGAGCGCCAATCCTGGTGGCCACTTCTTGCGTCGGAGATGGAAGTGACCGGCGCTCTTGATGACCATTAAAAGTTATTCCGTCTGATACGGGAAACGGTCAGCAGGAGACCAGGTGTTAGTGAAACACGATGACGGGAGTGGACACCTTTCCATAATTTGTATGAACGTTTGGATAGTTGGGATGAGCATTTTGAAAAGCAATATAATCGACCGGAATTGTTAACTTCCTCACCGGCTCTGCTCCGTATGCTGTCCCTTTCCATCCACCCTCACGCTCAGAAGTTGGACGTGAGATCGGACTGTAGAAGTTGAACAAAGCCGCGGGATCAGACTATCTTCATTCAGCTCTCTTCAAATTCGGGGGCGCTGACTTTGTTGATGATTTACACGAATTATTAGTGAAATAATGGCAGCAAGAAATTGTCCCAACCGATTGGAGCCGCTCCGTTGTTGTTCCGTTCTTCGAATGATGCTCGAGTTCGGAATGCAACAATCATAGGGGAATCAGTCTTATACAAATGCCTGCAAATTACTTGCTTCTGTAGTCCTTCACAGACTGACCGACATTCGTGAAAGTCAGATTCGTGAGGACCAAGCCGGGTTTCGTCGGGGTCGTTTCTGCATCGAACACATCTTCAACGCGTCACTTGTCTGACCACCGTCACACATATTGGCGTCCCACCGTTGTGCTCCTCGACATCAAAGGTGCCTTCGATTCCGTTGATCAGTGTGCCCTTTGCGACTGTCTACTCAGAAATGGTGTGCTCGAGAAATATGGAAATATTATTTGCGCACTATACGCGCGTTGCACGGTCAGTGTGAGGACTTACGGAAAGTTGTTGCTGCACTTCAATATCGCCAGCGGTGTAAGACCAGCATACCCACTGTCACCTTTCCTCTTCTACTTCGCTATTCACAGAACACGACAGAAAGTGTGGAGCTACTCCCAGGAAAACGACTTCTTGTCTTGGAGTACGCAGACGACATTGCCCTCATCTGTGACAGCTCCCAGACCTGATGAGCTGCATTGTACAGATTAGTACTGGCTGTCAGCCGCTTCGGGTTTTGCTTTGCACCATCGAACTGCAAAGCTTTTCTCCAAGGTTGGTAGGGATAGCCTCCTGCATTGACCATTGGTGGGGATCAGCTGGATATCGTTCAGCAATTCAACCACCTGAAAAGTTATATCAGCGCTCTTGGGATCGAAGACGAGATCACGAACCGTATAGCGAAAGCTCGACTTGTTTTTGCTAGCCTTCGCCACCTATGGCGCCGGCGCGACATCACTCTCGCCCTGAAGGGTAGAGAGTACAATGCAGCGGTACCTTCGACTGCTGTACAGTTGCGAAAACTGACTCTTTAGATCAGCGGACATAAGGAAGCTAGTTACATTCGACCACCGGTGCCTTCGCAGTTTGGCTCATCTGGTGGGAACACCGCATGGGTAAGAACCGTGTTCGACGCCTTGTTTACGGCACAGTAAGAGGAACTGAACCGCTCAGCACTGTCATTTCGCGCACCAGACTCCGATGGCTTGGTCACGTGTTGCGCATGCCAGCCCACCGACTTCCACGACGTGCGTTGTTTGCTCACCGGGGATGTGGATGGAAGAAGAGGTATAGGGGTGGTCAAGGGATAACTTCGTTGTGAGAAACGTAGACCCTCACTTCGGAACTGGCCTTGGTTGAAGCGTCATGGCTCCCTGGTTGGGGTCCAAAAGACGAACACGTTTGGCAAGATACATTTGCTGATATAACTAGGAGTCGATTTAGTGGTGTTTCTGCTGTTTCTTTGTCTTTCCCCATCTCTTTTAGCCTCGCGCTCCAAACCCGGTCCCATTCCGTGGCATAAACTAATTTTACATTTTTTGTCGTTACCTAGTAGCCAGCTGGTAGCTTTTCGGAAAGATGCCCATCCGTTGCTAGTAGCTCAGCTGGCATGCAACTGTTCCCTTTGTTTCCTTTTTTCTTTTATGTATTGCGGCACAGTAGCTGTTTTTAAATAATTAAATAAATAGGTAGGTATATTTCTACACTGGATAGATGCTGCGGCCGCAAGGGATCAGATCAATATTCACATTATTCCCATGCTCTTGCATGGGAGTGAGAACAGTGTGATTATATGTTGCTTGCTCTCAATTACGAATGCATAAGATTTGTTACCTATACAGCTGAATGGGTTGAAATTTACCTGGCTTCTTCAGGAGATCTTTGTGCAGTCCGATTGGCTGGCTCGTTCAAAGCTTCGAAGTCGCGCTGGACTAATAGGTGTCTATTCATCATCGCTGCCTATGCATCCACAAACTGTAGCGATGATTCGGTAAAGAATGACTTTTACCGCCAGATGACCCAGCTCCTTCGCCACAGAAGAAGCACGGACACTGTTTTGCTGGCGGGGAATCTGAACGCACACGTTGGAAAATTATCCACTTACGAAATGCATCTGGGCGGCCAGCACGGTGTAGGCTCCCGTAATGAGAACGGTGAGCGGTTACTTCATTTGTGTGAGGATGCTCGCTTATTTCTTGCGAGCATTAACTTCCGACACAGCACCCGCCGGAGGGTGACTTGGCGCCTACCAGCCTTGGACGCAGATCGATCACATTGCTATCAGTTACCGCTGGAGAGGCTGCATCCAGAACTGTCGCTCGATTTGGAGCACATGTATGGACACCGCTCATGCACTTATATGTGCTGACATGCGGATGCGTTTTGGCGAATGCCCTTGACGACGCTGTAAGCGCATTGACACCAGCCAACTGACAAAGCCAGCTGTTCTGAATGCGTATCGAAGTACGCTGACATGCGAGTTGAGTAATCGCTCACTGGAGACAATTGATGGTCACTGGTCACATGTTCCCCGGACGTTACTAGCAGCAGGCAAATCCTTATGTGGTATGTCTAATAGCCAGCATAGATATTAGGTCTCTTCGCAGTCTATGGAACTTATCGAAGCTCGCCGGCACATCCCGGCTGGAATCGCACACAATGAAACTCGCAAAAAGCTCCGGGCAAAACTCCGTGCTAGCCTGAAGAGGGACCACGAATCTTGGTGGTCTGATCGTGCGTCAGAGATGGAAGTGGCCGCTGCCCTTGGCAACCATCGTAAGTTATTCCGTCTGATACGGGAAACGGGCAGCAGGAGACCTGGTGTTAGTGAAACTATACGGGACGAGAGTGGACAGCCTATCCACAATTTGTCAAAATGTTTGGAGCGTTGGGCTGAGCATTTTGAAAAGCAATTTAATCGGCTAGAATTGTTCGATTCTTCGCCGGCCAGTGGTCGCCCTGCTCCGTGGGCTATCCCTTTGGATCCACCCTCTCGCTCAGAAGTCGAACATGAGATCGGACTGTTGAAGTTGAACAAAGCCGCGGGACCAGATGATCTTCCTCCAGCCCTCTTCAAATTCGGAGGCTCTGCTCTTGTTGATGCATTACATGAATTTTTAGTGAAACTGTTGAAACAGGAGACTGTCCCAATCGACTGGAGCCGCTCCGTCATTGTTCCCATCTTCAAGGGAGGCTCGCGTTCGGAATGCGGTAACCATAGAGGAATCACTCTGATCTCCATCGCCTCCAAATTACTCGCCTCCATAATCCTTCACAGATTGACTGGCGCTCCTGGAAGGCAGATTCGTGAGGAGCAAGCCGGGTTTCGTCGGGGTCGTGGCTGCATCGACCACATCTTCACCTTGCGTCAGTTGTGTGAGCACCGTCACACATATTGGCGACCCACCATAGTCGTGTTCCTCGACATCAAAGGTGCCTTCGATTCGGTCGATCGATGTGCCCTTTGGAACTGTCTACTCAGGAAAGGTGTGCCCGAGAAATATGTAAATATTATCCGAGCATTATACGCACATAGCACGGGCAGAGTGAGGGCTTACGGTAAGCTGTCGTCACCCTTCAATATCTCTAGCGGTGTGAGACAAGGATGCCCCCTGTCACCTTTCCTCTTCAACTTCGCTATTGACGAACTCATGGAGATTACATTTACAGGACACGACTTGAAGGTCTGGAGCTACTCCCAGGAGAACGACTTCTTGACTTGGAGTATGTGGACGACATTGCCCTCATCTGTGACAACTCCCAGACTTTCTAAGCTGCATTGGATAGATTAGTACTGGCTGTCAGCCGCTTCGGGTTTTGCTTTGCACCATTGAAATGCAAAGCGTTCCTCCAAGATTGGCACGGATCGCCTCCTGCGCTGACCCTTGGTGAGGATCAGCTAGAAGTCGTTCGGAAATTCAACTACCTGGGAAGTTGTATCAGCGCCCTTGGGATCAAAGACGAGATCACGAACCGTATAGCAAAAGCTCGACTTACTTTTGCTAGCCTTCGCCACTTATGGCGGCGCGACGGGTCAAGCTGGTGTAGATATCATTCTCTGTTCCAAGGTTAAACCATCGTTGGTTGATTGGTTTCCGGTGAACAGTCGTTTGTGTGCAGCCCGTTTGACGACATCAGCTAAGGTGAATTCACGAAGTAAAACAAAGCGCTGTTTGTGATTTCTGTTTATGCTCCCACCGACTGCACTTCTAATGCAGTCAAGGACACATTCTATCACGAGCTGAATATGCTACTACGCAGTGCTACTAGTTCAGATATAGCACTTGCAGGGGATATGAACGCACAAGTAGGGCGTCTGAGCTCTTCTGAAGCTCAGCTGGGTGATAATTATGGACTTAACTCCGAACGGACTGATAACGGTGAGCATCTGCTACAACTGTATGCGGAGCACCAGTTGTTTCTTATTAGCACTGCTTTTAGACACAGTGGGCGCCGAGGTGCCACTTGGCGTCCACCTGTAGCTGGCCAGCGATGGACCCAAATTGACCACATAGCCATAAGTTATAGATGGCGCGGTTCCATCCTGGATTGCCGCTCGTACTGGAGTACCTGTGTCGACTTCAGCAAAGCATTCGACAAAGTTAATCATGAAGTGCTTCTAGACAGATTAAGGTCGTGTGGTGTCGGAGAATCGTTACATCGATGGATCCATGAATTTCTCGTTGGAAGAAAGTGGAGGGTACAGGTGGACGGCCATCTAACCGATTGGTATCCCTCGACCAGCGGTGTACCTCAAGGTACGGTACTGGGACCCACTCTGTTTCTCATCCATATCAACGAGCTGCCCCAGCTTCTACGGTCGCTGTGTGCACTGTTTGCGGATGACCTCAAAATTTGGCGAGAAATTAATACTCTCGATGACTGTGACATTCTCCAACAAGACCTCGACCGCCTCGCAGTATGGTCTGCTGAAGTCCACCTACCGGTCAACCCGGCAAAGTCCCTATTCATGAATCACGGGAAGGCTGTTCACGGACGAACGTACACCCTAGACGGCCAACCACTGCATCCCACACCTTCCGTGAAAGACCTAGGTGTACTCTCATGCTGCGACTTGAAGTCCGTCGACAACACCAACAAACTGTATCGAAACGGACTGCGCATGCTCTGGGCGCTGAAACGCAGCTTCTGCACTTGGTCTGAGGACGTCGCCACTCGCCTCTTCCATCGTCAGACCAATGGTAGAGTACGGCTCGCCTGCATACTGTCCGATCACTCGTGGCGAAGCGCAAAAGATCGAACGAGTACAACACGTCGCCACCAAGTTGATCCCCAGCTTGAGAGGCTTATCGTATGAAAACCGGTGCATGAAACTTGGGCTCTACATCTTGTCATATCGCCGTGTTCGAGTGGATCTTATCATGACCCACCGTATTTTACATCTCGGTCATTTCCCCATGCTGAGGTCGTTACTCCACTTGCGAGTACCATGCACCACACGTGGGCACAGGTACAAACTCGTGATACCTGATCTGAAGAAAATCCCACACCCTCTGTGTTTCGAGCGGAGGGTTGTGCACGCTTGGAACAGTCTGCCAGAACACGTCGTTGAGGCCGAATCTGTGCAGAAATTCAAATCTTTGCTGGATTTACACTTCTCTAACATACGTTTCAGAGAACGGTTGCCACTTGACAACGATATCACCCACTTGTGACTCACTGTGTGAACACGCATTTTGTGTGCTACAGAAGGGGTTGCTGAACCATCTCAGGATAACCACCGGACGCGTTTATTTATTTATTTATTTTAAATGTTTTTTGATTATCACCCGATGGAGTTGTACAGAATTATTTTCTACTTGCTCCAAAATACAGTATTCTGATCATGTCTTGGTGCGCTGTCGTTTCTCCATGAACTTTACCGGAAGGCGCACAAAGCGTCCCCTACGATTGGCAACGGAGAAATTGTCCCAGCCCTCGGTCAGGCAAGCCTATCAAGAGGTACTGCATACCGAACTCTCGCTGTCTTGTCCTAATGACACTGAACCTCAGTGGAATAGGATCTCGGCTGCCATGCACGATGCAGGAGCACCTGCTTGTGGCACTATCCATCGTCACCGCACTAGTCACTGGATATCCGAGACGTCCGTGAACCTGTTGGAAGCTAGAAGACACCTCACTTCTGGTTCTGAACACTGTGACCAGACGGGCTATTAGGCGTGAACTAAAGCGGAGCCTACGTGCTGACAAGGAAGCCTGGTGGACCAGTAGGGCTCAAGAAATGGAGGAGGCAGGGGCAGTAGGCAATTACCGGGAGCTCTTCCAGCTAATCCGCACCACTGGTCGCAGAAAACCAGGCGTCAGTGAGACAATCAGAGACAGCGCGAGTGCGCTGATACACAATAAGGAGCGCCGTATGGCTCGTTGGGTTGAACACTTTGAATATCAGTTCAGCTGGCCCCCTGCTCCCGGACCTCTTCCTACTCAGGTGATGCAGGACGTGCCATGGACGGTTAGTTTAGAGCCTCCGTCGGAGGCCGAGGTCCGAAACGCGATTACAGCCCTCAATCGTTTTCGTGCCACTGGCCCGGATTCCCTCCCACCTGCACTATTTAAGGAAGGAGGTGAGGTCCTCTGCAGGGCACTGACCTTCCTATTCGAACGTATCTGGAACGAAATGTCCCGGCTAATTGGAGCGAATCGATTGTAGTGGCAATATACAAAAAGGGCAGTCGCACAGACTGTGCGAACCATAGGGGTATTAGCATAACGCCAGTTGTGACAAAATTACTGGCTTCGATTATCGTTCGTCGCCTCATTGCAGAACAGGAATCTCGGATTAGGGAAGAGCAGGCCGGTTTTCGCCCAGGACGTGGCTGTATAGACCATATATTTACTTTGCGGCAGGTGCTAGAGCAGCGCCACGCATACCGCAGACCGACAATAGCTGTGTTCCTCGATTTCAAGAGTGCGTTCGATTCAGTCGATCGATCGATTCTGTTCGAATTACTTGCGCGAAAAGGTGTTCCCACGAAATATGTGAACATCCTTCGTGCTCTATACTCGAACACTACAGTCCGCGTCAGGGTCTATGGTGTCCTATCGGATAGCTTTTCGACTACAAATGGCGTTCGTCAGGGTTGTCCGATTTCCCCATTTTTGTTCAATTTCGTCGTGGATTCTATCATGGAGTGTTCCGTGACGGAATCCAACGATGTAGGCGTTGAAGTGCTGCCTGGTGAAAGATTAGATGACCTAGATTATGCGGACGATATCGTCTTGCTTTTCGACAATGTTGAGGCGGCACAATCAACCCTGAATAGTCTGTCTAGAGTGGTCCCATTATTTGGTATGCACTTCGCACCTTCAAAATGCAAAGTGTTGCTGCAGGACCACCAGCCACTTGATGACCCCTTGACGCTTACTAACGAGGAACTCGAGGTGGTTGGTCAATTCACTTATCTTGGCAGCTGCATCAGCAATGATGGGCGCATAGAAACTGACGTGAGCTCACGCATTACAAAGGCCAGAGCTGCCTTCTTGAACCTGCGTCATCTTTGGCGACAGAAGGGAGTTTCCCTCCGTCTGAAAGGCCGTGTACACAAGGCCACAGTAAGGGCCGTTCTGCTCTGTGGTAGTGAAACTTGGCCCCTTCGGTCTGAAGATCTGAGGCGCCTTCAAGTCTTTGATCATCGTTGTTTGCGAAGCATTGCTGGTGTCGGATGGCACCAGCGTATCCCCAACAATGATGTGCGTAGGCGAGTACTAGGTGGTGATAATCATGCTAGCTCCCTAGAACAACAGATAGCACTGAATAAGTTGCCTTGGCTCGGGCACGTGCTACGCATGCCTGGTCACCGCTTATCTAGGAGGGCTTTGTTCAGTCTACCAGGTGTAGGATGGCGCAAGGCTCGAGGTGGACAGAAGTTGACTTGGCAGCGGGAAATGAAGTCACTGACGACCAAACTGGGTGCCGTTGGTCCATCTCGCCTTCCGGGTTGGAGTCCACGTGACTCACCTTGTGCTTGGCTCGAGACTTTGCAGGACATGGCTCGCAACCGACACCAGTGGCGCGTCTGCTGCCGTCTCCTAATCGGATTGCCTGTTTAAAGTGTGTTTGGTGCTGAGTTATCTGCGGGGTAATGGCTGATTATGACGCGTGGCAGTGAAAGCCGAAAGGAAGCTGTCTCGCCGATGCCGCCTTATCTTTGCACGATAGCCAGCTGTTTGTGACGGTATGTTGTCTACACAAGGTGTAGGCGCCTTGACCCAGAATGTTTGCTTAGGGCATTAAGGTTTTCAGGTAAGTCCCCTTCTCTCCCTCTTCTTATTCTTTATTTCATAGGTCCTCATGGTTGTATGGCAGTGAAGCATCAGTTCAAATGGCTGATGTACTGCTGTTGAGGATGATGATGATGGCGGCGCGACATCACTCTCTCCCTTAAGGGTAGAATGTACATTGCAGCGGTACGTTCGACCTTACTGTACGGTTGCGAAACCTGGCCCCTGAAGTCGGCGGGCATAAAGAGGCTAGTTACGTTCGACCATCGGCGCCTTTGCAGTTTGGCTCACGTCTGGTGGGAACACCGCGTGGGTAAACCGTGTTCGACGCCTTGTTTACGGCACAGTAAGAGGAACTGAACCGCTCAGCACTGTCACTTCGCGCACCAGACTCCGATGGCCTGGTCACGTGTTGCGCATGCCAGCCCACCGATTTCCAGGACGTGCGTTGTTTGCTCACCGGGGATGTGGATGGAAGAAGAGTTGTAGGGGTGGCCAAGCGATGACTTGGTCCAGAGGAATGAAGGCCCTCACTTCGGAGCTGGCCTCTGTTGCAGCGTCATGTCTACCTGGTTGGGGTCCAAAAGATGGTGAACACATTCGGCTGGATACACTTACGAACATGGCAAGGAGCCGACTTCATTGGCGTTCCTGCTGTGCGTCTCTTTGTCCCTCTCCATCCCTTTTAGCCTCCCTTTCCACCTACCATCTCACCTCGTAGCATAAAACATAATAATTTTTCTTTTTGCCTAGTAGCCAGCTGGTAGCTTTTCAGAACGATGCCCATCCGTTGCTAGTAGCTCAGCTGGCATGCAACTGTTGTATTTATTTTCCTTTTCCTTTATGTATTGCGGCACAGTAGCTGAGGTGTTCCCCACCTCTAGCTGACGTGTATAATGATGATGATGCTTGTGCTGCTTGATTTTCCTTGTTGCGAAAGTTGCGCAGAACCGTAGTTGTACACTTTTTCTTTGGAAGCAGGAGCTAATTCACCACAAACTTCACCATAAATTCTTTGGACTATTTCGGCACGTTCCGTCGTCTTATTTAACTGTGTGCACGTGGAAAGAAATAGCTTGTATAATGATGAGGTTTTCGACATGTTGCTGGTATCGGGTAGCACAAACGTGTCCGCAACGATGAGGTGCGTAGATGAGTGCTAGGCGGTGGTACTCAAACTAGTTCCTTAGAACAACATCTGGCACTGGATAAATTGCGTTAGCTTGGGCACGTACAACGTATGCCCGGTCACCGCTTACCGAGAATGGCTTTGTTATGTCTGTTAGATATAGGGTGGCACAATGCTCGAGGCGGACAAAAGTTGACTTGGAAGCTGAAAATGAGGTCACTGACGACCAAACTTGGTGCCCTCGGTCCGTCTCACCTTCCCGGCTGAAGTCCACGTGACTCTTCTTGTGCTTGGCTCGACATGGACATGTCTCTCAGTCGCTTCTGCTGCCATCTAGTCGGACTGCCTGTTAAATTTCCTTTGGGTGTTGATATCTCTGCGGGGTAATGGCTGATTATGATGCGCGGCAGTGAAAGCTGGCTTATCTTTGCACGATAGCCAGCTCTTCGTGACCGTATGTTGTCTACACAAGGTGTAGGCGTCCTGACTCTGGATGTTTGCTTATGGCATTAAGGTTTTCAGGTAAGTCCCTCTTGTCTTCCTCTTCTTATTCTTCGTTCCATAGGTCTTTACGGCTGTATGACCACGAAGCATCAGTTCAAATGGCTGATGTACTGCTGTTGTTGATGCTGAGTGGACCAAGCACCATATCACCTGCCTCACTAGCAAGATACGCCGTAACACAATTACTGTCCCTGACACATATGCGCTTCACGAATCCCGTTTCAAACATGTTTATGTTGACATCATTGAACCCCTGTCTCCATCCAACGGTTTCCTCTACTTATTAACGTTTTGTTCGTTATACACTTTGACCACTTGCTGTATTTCCATCAGATGCTTTTCGAAAACTGTAACGCGAACACACATCAAAAATTGAATTTCCGTCTTTGAAACGTCAGTCACTATCACTACTGATAGACGGCCCAATACTATTCGGCTTTGTTTCGTGATTTGAGCCACTTGCTCGGTGGTTTCCATCTACGAACAACCGCCTATCGCCCAGCTGCCAATGACGTCGTTCAACGTTTCCATCGCCAAATTAAAGCCGCAGTTACTCCTTTTCAGTCAAACGCACAATGCTAGCATCTGCCAATATTCGTCTTCTCATTTCGTTGTTCAAACTACTGAAGGGAACTAACTGTTTTAAATTTCTCAAGCGACGAATTCCTACCAAAACTATTCGTCTACTGCATCGTATTGCCAACCTAAGATGCAAGCTTGTTTGCAAACGTGTGAAATATTCTTTCTTTCCGAGTGTTACCGTACGCCGTTACCCATGTTCAATGCTGAAAATGTTATGCAGAAGCCAGCTCGCGCTTCCCAATCGCAACCTTAGGCGCCTTGCATCAGCGCAATTATACACAACCATGACAAAGCTAACAAGTCTGATGGAGACACATACTCACCTGATGCCGGTTGTGGAGAGTCTGTCCCTATGCTGGCGTATGGCCTTCTCAATACTTTGCCAAAGACTTATGGATCGCACGCAATAAACTTACAGGAAACGCTTACTGAAATCTCTGATGGAAGCAAGTGACCAACCCGTTACATGTGATCTCGCTAATTACCTTTTTTATGTGTCAGATATACAACGTGATGATATGCAACTTGAAGCACTAGCCTTGGGGGTCGATTACAAACATCCAATAAGCTGAATCGATTGTTGAAGCACAGTTTGAGAATTTTTTCGACCAAGTAGCTGAACCTGCCATGATACTGTCACTTGGTTTATGAATAAGCTGACCGACGTTGCTTAGGAAGTCCACATGGTACCGGTAAACGGAAGGTGTGCGCTTACAAGCCGTCATTTAAAACCGCTACGAGAGCTGCGAAATAAGGAAGTGGTTATACTAAAACCGGACAGAGGTTCAGGTGCAGTTGTCGTGAACAAGAGCGATTATGTACAAAAAACGCTTAACATTCTAAGTGACGAAAGCAATTTTCAGCGCACCGACCGGATAGAATGTCTGAGGGGTAGAGGCCCGTGTAACCCGACATCTTGAAACGCTTCTCCTACATCATGTAATTGACGAAAATACCCGCAAGCACCTGAAACCGAGCGGTTCATCGACACCACAGCTGTACGGGTTACCAAAAACCCACAAGCAGGGCGTGCCACTAGGACCCATTTTGTCGATGGTAAATCCCCCGCAGCACAAATTGGCTCGCTGGTTAGTTCGGATCCTTGCGCCACTGAGGCAACACTTCAGTTTACACAGCATTAAGGACTCTTCTGAAATAATCAGACCTGGACAAAATCAGTCTATCCGACAAGGTTATGTGCTCAGTAGACGTCCAGTCGTTATTTACTAATTTCCCTTTGCTAGAGACAATCGATTTCATTTGCCACCTGATAGAAGAGGAGAATTTTCGTCTACCAATACCGGTAGACCTCCTGAAACAGTCCCTGTTACTTTGCACAGAGAATGTCCCTTTCCGATTCCAGCACACCTCATATCGCCAAATTGATGGAGTGGCTATGGGTAGTCCGTTGGGCTCGGTACTGGCTGCTTTTTTCATGCTGCCATATTACAAACGATATGTAGATGATATCCTTATTTTCTGTTCCACGAAGATGCAAATCGCACAATTGATAGACCAACTTAATAATGTTCACGCCAACCTGAAGTTGACTTTGAATTCGAATCGAATGGGCGCCTTCCATATCTCGACAGTCTCATGAGTCGCAGGGATAATGGGCTGATTAAGCGATCTGTATACCGCAAGCCAACGTACTTTGGCCAATACTACACTTCACTAGCTTCTCACCGATGGCACACAAGCGCGCGCTGCTAAAAGCAGTATTCACTCGGGCCGACTTATTTGCTCCAAAGGCTACCTGCCTGAGAAGTTTGAGCTGATCACTAAATCGCTTTTGGAGAACGGCTACCCAAAACGATTCATAGACAAACATAACCAGGTTAGACAGCCCAAAGAAAATGGTGTAGCTTGAGCTACCATACAAGGGTGACACTGCATCAAGAATGACTACCAAACGCATTGTCTCGGCCATTTAGCGTACGTGCTGTGCTGCGGAGGCAGTACTTATCAACAGAACCCGAACGTTGCCGTTAACTTCAGTAAAGAAAGATGAGGCCGTCGGCGCTAAATCACATTGTGTCTACCAATTTGTGTGTGACTGCAGCATGAGTTACATCGGCAGAACCGTACGGGCTTTAGATTCCAGAGTGAAGGAACACTTACCAAACTGGGTTCAGCGCGAAGTTACTCAATCCACCTCCGACGATACGTGCTCGCGTAAGCGGCCAGCGTCCTCCATAGGCAGGAACATCTTGGCGACTCGTCACCGGGTTAATCCCTTATCGGCCTTCCGGATCTTGTTGCGTCATACTCATTCACGCCTTTTGCGATTTGCCGAGGTCGTCGCGATAAGTCGAATTAGACCAGCTTTGTGTGTCCAAAAGCAATTGGTTTTCACCGTGCGGTTGCCGTCCTAATCCCAGCAACAATGACCACAACCATAGGTTTGGTTGGTTTGACGGTGCCCTATAAGACATATAAAAGGATTTCTCTGTTATTGTATTGATACTGACGAGATAATACGAAATGCTAGCATCTGCCGATATGCGTCCTCTCATTTCGTTGTTCGAACGCACAATGCTCGGAACGTCGGCCGATCATCTTGCTTGACATTAGCCGTTGTCCCTTTGAGTTGGTCTTTAGCACTACTCTCAGACTTCCCGGAGAAATGGTCTTATACTCAAAGACTGGAGAAGTCGATCTGACGTCGCACGTCACACGCTCCACTTGTCCAACTTCATCCTGAGTTAATCCTCGGGGCCAACACTTACACTCGGGTTATCGCACTTGTCCATTCTTTCTCGTGCGTGTCGTTTTCGTCCGTAAACTTCCGACACCGCCTTACGAGGACCCCTTTAAAGTTGTTGCCCGGATGAAGAAATACTTCCTGCTGGATAGAAATGGGTATCCGGATGCCGTGAGTATTGACCGATTGAAGCCAGCCTACTTTGAGGCACGACCACTGCCGACACGCACGGGCATTCCCGTCATAATCTTACTCAGCCCATGTGTGACACCTATGTTCTCTCTCCCGCTCCCGATGCATCTCACCACACAACCTCGAACTCGCACCACCAAACACGCCTCGGTCTTACAGTTGTTCCACCTCTCGCACTAGTGAGCTACGCTAAACAAGTATCAAGCACCCGTCTTTGTGACTCGCGCTCCATGGGAAGTTTTGTGGCAATCGTCCAATTCTATCTTCCCGATTGTACCTTCCTATTCCCGTTTCCATTATTTATTGTACAGCTTTATTTTTGTTAGGGTTAGACTAATCGATCGTCGGTCAAACGCTATTGATCACTGCACTGAGCACTCAATCATACCTAGAGCAGCGTTCGCATTCTGCATCATCGGCTGACACATTACGGTTGTCCAACTTCAGGCCTTTACCTCAATTTGGTCAAATATATGGACTCTCGAAATGTGCCTATTCTATTAGTACCGAATTGCAACAGTTTTAACTGACCAAAAACCAATAAACACTTCTTAGGATTTCGATTCGCCTTCTGGTTTCGGTTACGCCTGTTGTGCTGTCGATCCTCGGTCTGCTTGCCTCGGGCATCTATCATCGGATCTGCTGCACCGAACTATCGTACTGACTAAAGTTTCTTCTTCCAAATCGGATTGCGCAACTAATTAACGGCTTGCCGAGGCTCGTGTTTTATCGAAAATCAGGTACATTGGAACATTGTATTTAATGCGAATAAAAGCTCGAGTTTTACATGACCCATAGGGTAAAAAGACATCGGGTCGGATCTGATGAAAGGCCAAGCAACCTTGTAGCGAGTTGGACTCACATGTTAACCGTATCTTCATCGGGCTTATGCGGCATTTAAACAGAATACACGCCTGCCCAAAACGTGACATCCCACCACACCCTCCGAAATGGTTATGGAAAGGAATTAGGAAAGTGCATCTGGCTTTGAGTGTGCCGCGGACTGCGCATTTGCTACTTCCAATGATCTGGTTTTGTCAAACGCGGTCTCACAATCAAGTGATCTGCATTTCAATAGCGGCTGTCGCATTTCACTTGATATCATCCCACCGATGAAAGCATGGAGAATAGCCTCGGGCCGATGAATTTCGGCAGTAATGGCCTGGAAATTACAGTCCTTCGCAAGTGTTTTTAGCTTCTGTAGGTACTGATCGCGTGATTGTCCGGGATCTTGTTTCGCGGTACATAAGAGGTGCCGTACGTTTATCTCATTTTTCGGGCGTACTTAAAGGAAAGATAAAGTCGATATAATTGCATCGTAAGACGTACAATTTGCGATTCGTTCAAAGTTGAAATATAATGAACAAGAATTCTACTTTGTCTGCTTATACTGCGTCGATTGTGGACAAGAAATTCTCGAAAGTATAGACCCAATGTATCCATAGGGTGGCAGCATTGGGATTGTCAGGATCAATATCGCAGCAATCAGCTCGAAGCATGTTGAATAGATTGATACGACTGAGTGGCAGACGAACGCGTCGGTTCAGTCAGATATGATGAAGGCTTTAGACATCGGAGAATCGGAGTATGTTAGCTCTAAAGCGAAAAACAATATGTATAGAAAACAGTACAAGTATGGCAAACGTAGAACAAACATACCACAGTGTCATAATATGGTCTACAGAATCCGTGGTTTAAAGAGGCACAATAAATGCTACCGTAGGCAAAAATAAACCGGAAAATTGAAGGCAATAAAAGGAACCAACTCACTGGAAAAATAAGTAGTAATAACCGGCATTGAGGTTCTTCCGAACTCTGGGTCACCGATTTAGCGAGAGCTCAAATAGCGACTTCGAAAGGCCGTTCGATTTGCAGGGAAGTTTTGCTTTTGTACAATAAAAGGTTCTCTGTTGGCATAGCTATAACAAACGACACCGTTGACGCTGCTAGCTAGGGTGAACAAAAGTGGTGTAGCACACAAGAGCGGTCACGCATTGCAACCGAAAAGAGCGACCAACAGAGGCGCTGCTGAACTCAAGCAATCGAACCCAATAGTCAGCACCAGTCGCCTAAGTGTATACTGAACTCTTACTTTTAACTTGAATTTTACACAAGCAAACCGAGAAACCTCCAGACTGCTGCAATATCTGCTTGGGAAACAAAGGGGAAATTACTTTTACACACTTGTATCTGAGAAGATCTCAAAGAGCACACCACTCTCGTCCTTGTGCAGATCTGTCCAACTCCCCGCTCACCAATTTGAATCCAAATTTTCTTAGTTCTTGCAAATTCGGTGCACCCCGCTGAATGATGCAAGTATCCGTTACGGTGATTTTCCAGTTTTTTTGGCGGCCGTTGGCCGAGGAGCTAGTGAGCCTGCTTTGCAACACACTGATCACCGCTTCGACCTTGCGTAAGGGACTGGGCGACCTCGCAGTATCTCTAGTCCACTGGCGACTGGTGTTGGTCGCATGGCTTGTCTGTCTTATGTAGTACGCTTCCCGTTCGAGACTCCACTATCTTCTGGATCCAATTTGTGAAGTGGGACGCAATAGATCGGTGGAGCTACAAGCGAAAAGAAACACTCCCTAGACGGTTTCATGCCGTTATCACAACCACCTAGTAAAAGATAGGAGTTAATAAGAAGACGTGGATACTGCTATCTGGTTAATAGATAGCGAGAGACAAGCACGGTACAGAGTCAAGGTCGGGGTGCGGAAGAAGGGCAATGTGCTGAAGTTATACACATCATCATCATCATCATCATCAACTGCAGTACATCAGCCATTTGAACTGATGCTTCGCTGCCATACAACCATGAGGACCTATGAAATAAAGAATAAGAAGAGGGAGAGAAGGGGACTTACCTGAAAACCTTAATGCCCTAAGCAAACATTCTGGGTCAAGGCGCCTACACCTTGTGTAGACAACATACCGTCACAAACAGCTGGCTATCGTGCAAAGATAAGGCGGCATCGGCGAGACAGCTTCCTTGCGGCTTCCACTGCCCCGCGTCATAATCAGCCATTACCCCGCAGATAACTCAGCACCAAACACACTTTAAACAGACAATCCGATTAGGAGACGGCAGCAGACGCGCCACTGGTGTCGGTTGCGAGCCATGTCCTGTAAAGTCTCGAGCCAAGCACAAGGTGAGTCACGTGGACTCCAACCCGGAAGGCGAGATGGACCAACGGCACCCAGTTTGGTCGTCAGTGACTTCATTTCCCGCTGCCAAGTCAACTTCTGTCCACCTCGAGCCTTGCGCCATCCGACACCTGGTAGACTGAACAAGGCCCTCCTAGGTAAGCGGTGACCAGGCATGCGTAGCACGTGCCCGAGCCAACGTAACTTATTCAGTGCTATCTGTTGTTCTAGGGAGCTAGCATGATCATCGCCACCTAGTACTCGCCTACGCACATCATCGTTGCGGATACGCTGGTGCCATCCGACACCAGCAATGCTCCGCAAACAACGATGATCAAAGACTTGAAGGCGCCTCAGATCTTCAGACCGAAGGGGCCAAGTTTCACTACCATAGAGCAGAACGGCCCTTACTGTGGCCTTGTGTACACGGCCTTTCAGACGGAGGGAAACTCCCTTCTGTCGCCAAAGATGACGCAGGTTCAAGAAGGCAGCTCTGGCTTTTGCAATGCGTGAGCTCACGTCAGTTTCTATGCGCCCATCAGTGCTGATGCAGCTGCCAAGGTAAGTGAATTGATCAACCACATCGAGTTCCTCGTTAGCAAGCGTCAAGGGGTCATCAAGTGGCTGGTGGTCCTGCAGCAGCACTTTGAAGGTGCGAAGTGCATACAAAATAATGGGACCACTCTGGACAGGCTATTCAGGGTTGATTGTGCCGCCTCAACATTGTCGAAAAGCAAGACGGTATCGTCCGCATAATCTAGATCAACTAACCGTTCACCAGGCAGCACTTCAACACCTACATCGTGAGATTCCGCAAGGGAACACTCCATGATAGAATCCACGACGAAATTGAAAAAAATGGGGAAATCGGGCAACCCTGTCGAACGCCACTTGTAGTCGAAAAGCTATCCGATAGGACACCATAGACCCTGACGCGGCCTGTAGTGTTCGAGTATAGAGCACGAAGCATGTTCACATATTTCGTGGGAACACCTTTCCGCGCAAGTATTTCGAACAGAATCGATCGATCGACTGAATCGAACGCACTCTTGAAATCGAGGAACACAGCTATTGTCGGTCTGCGGTATGCGTGGCGCTGCTCTAGCACCTGCCGCAAAGTAAATATATGGTCTATACAGCCACGTCCTGGGCGAAAACCGGCCTGCTCTTCTCTAATCCGAGATTCCTGTTCTGCAGTGAGGCGACGAACGATAATCGAGACCAGTAATTTTGTCACAACTGGCGTTAGGCTAATACCCCTGTGGTTCGCACAGTCTGTGCGACTGCCCTTTTTGTATATTGCCACTATAATCGATTCGCTTCAATTAGCCGGCACACTCTCTTCGTTCCAGATACGTTCGAATAGGGAGGTCAGTGCTTTGCAGAGGACCTCACCTCCATCCTTAAATAGTGCAGGTGGGAGGGAATCCGGGCCAGCGGCACGAAAACGATTGAGGGCTGTGATCGCGTTTCGGACCTCGGCCTCCGACGGAGGCTCTAAACTAACCGTCCATGGCTCGTCCTGCATCACCTGAGTAGGAAGAGGTCCGGGAGCAGGAGGCCAGCTGAACTGATCTTGAAAGTGTTCCGCCCAACGAGCCATACGGCGCTCCTTATTGTGTATCAGCGCATCCGCGCTGTCCCTGATAGTCTCACTGACGCCTGGTTTTCTCGGACCAGTGGTGCGTATTAGCTGGAAGAGCTCCCGGTAATTGCCTACTGCTCCTGCCTCCTCCATTTCTTGAGCCCGACTGGTCCACCAGGCTTCCTTGTCAGCACGTAGGCTCCGCTTTAGTTCGCGCCTAATAGCCCGTCTGGTCACATTGTGTTCAGAACCAGCCGGGAGGTGCCTTCTAGCTTCCAAGAGGTTCACGGACCTCTCGGATATCCAGTGACTGGTGCGATGACGATGGATAGTGCCACAAGCAGATGCTCCTGCGTCGTGCATAGTGGCCGAGATCCTATTCCACTGAAGTTCAGTGTCATTAGGACAAGACAGCGAGAGTTCGCTATGCAGTGCTTCTTGATAGGCTTGCCTGACAGAGGGCTGGGACAATTTCTCCGTTGCCAATCGGGGGAGACGCTTTGTGCGCCTTCCGGTAAAGTTCATGGAGAAACGACAGCGCACCAAGGCATGGTCAGAGTCGACACAGGTACTCCAGCACGAACGGCAATCCAGAATGGAACCGCGCCACCTGTAACTTAGGGCTATGTGGTCAATTTGGGTCCATCGCTGACCAGCTACAGGTGGACGCCAAGTGGCACTTCGGCGCCCACTGTGTCTAAAAGCAGTGCTAGTAAGAAACAACTGGTGCTCCGCACACAGTTGCAGCAGACGCTCGCCGTTATCAGTCCGTTCGGAGTTAAGTCCATACTTACCACCCAGCTGAGCTTCTGAAGAGCTCAGACGCCCTACTTGTGCGTTCATATCCCCTGCAAGTACTATAATATCTGAACTAGTAGCACTGCGTAGCAGCGTGTTCAGTTCGTGATAGAAAGTGTCCTTGACTGCATTAGAACTGCAGTCCGTGGGAGCATAAGCAGAAATCACAAACAAACAGCGTTTTGTTTTACTTCGCGAATTCACCTTAGCTGATGTCGTCAAACGGGCTGCACATAAACGGCTGTTCACCGGAATCCAATCAACCAACAATGGCTCAGCCTTGGAGCTGAGAATGATACCTGCACCAGCTTGACCCGTGAGTGCCGCATCGGCGTCTCCGGATGCGTGCAACCAATAACGAGAGGATAAGCCGGGTGCAGTCAATTCAATAACCCCATTAGGGTCATTAATCCTAGTTTCGGACACACAGCATACATCAATACTCAGTGTGTCCAATGTGCGTGCGAGTGCGGCCTGCTGACCTGTTTGTCTTAGAGTGCGGACGTTGTATGTCGCCATGGAAACGGGACAGCGTTGTCTTATAAGGGACTTTTGCCGATAGGCGTCCGATAGGTGCTGTGGGATGGTGGCTGCAGATGATTCTACTCTAGTGGCATTTCGGTTGCTGTCAATTAAGCTGGGAATTATAGGAGGAAGGTTAGTAATGGGGGCCGGGATGGGAGTAAGAGAAAAAGGTGGAAAAGAAAGAAGGGAGGCGCCAGCAGTAGCATGCTTTCGCTTATCCGCCCTGCTGTATGCAGCAGATAAGGCGACCCTAGATAATCTGCGCGACGGCCGATGCAGGATGAAGCTTATGTTTGAAGAAAATGTCATGGTTGTATGTGTTCTGGGATACTGCCAGGGCGCCCAGACCTAGACAGGAGAACGATTAGGGTCCTCATCCAAAGCCTTTGGCTCAAAAGCCTGTCCGCAAGGCAGCGGGGTGGCAGTGATTTAGTTTTACAGAAATGGACGCTATTCCATTTCAAACCCCCAACCTGGAGGACCAGGAGACTGAGTTTGTCTGACCTCTCACCATTGACCAACCTGGTAGGAGTAGCTCTCAAGATGCTTGGAGGCATCACCCAGGATAGCTCAATGGGTCAATGAGGTACGCAAACCGTCGCACCACGTTAAGGTCCAGTCTCGTTGCGACGGGAAGTTATAAACAGTGGCATATGTATTCGTCTAACATGTCCCGCCGTTAGCCTAAGCAGTTGTGACTGACAGCGGGGCCTGGTAACGGAAGGATTCAATACGTGCATATTCTGCCGCGTCATACGAACCTTTAAATTTCTGTTACATTTATCCGCTTTCACTTTGCACTGCTCTAACCAATCGTTTGCATAAAATACTTTTCCGGTTACTACCATGCCGATTCAGTCCTTACTGTATGTACCAAAATTCACTGTTTCGACCAGGATCCAACCCTATTGTTTTTCGCACCGATTGACTCCACTCCGCCTGTTGTCTTTACGCGGATGGTCAATTTTCCACTTCTCTTTGTAGCGTCCTATATGATGTCTGAATTCGATTCTACCGATACCCTTTTTACCGGGGACCAAGAAAACCTGACACAATTCGGTAAAGAAGATAACCATAATCAATCCAATGATTTGTCCGACAATCGTAAGCATGGTTCTTGCTTTGACTCACCATGTATACAAGCCTTTTTAGCTCCCGCTTCGCCGTCACTTCCGACTTTCAACGATGGTTACGTCATGTTGAACACCACAACCAATGCCGCTACTCCTGCCATCACTGAGGCGGATCCGTTTTCATCTGCTTTTAACCACATCCAAGAGCCGCATTCTTCGATACCTAACGGTTTACAGAACCACGTCATCGAGTCATCCGATGAATGTGATACGTGGCGCCTCCGATTTGATGAACGGATCGCGAAAAAGGATATAGAAGAGGAAAAAGCACTTGCTGTATTGAAGGAAACAGCCAGCAAGGTAACCTATGAATGTTCAATCTTACCTGCATATTTTCTATTGTTACGAACTAGTTTTATCTTCTCTGGTATCCGCCATGTTCCTTGCACGACTTATTTTCCGGCTTAGCCAACACATCTGCAGCTCCCTTCCCTGTCTATTTGACCTGTGCGCAGGCCCTACGAAACTGGTCCATCATTCTCCAAGTTCTGTATAAACATGCACAGTTCATCTCTGAATTGCCGCTGTATACTTTTTCTACAATACCTAGCTCGGGGAACGGTATGCGGTTAGTCAGGCTTCTTGCGTTTGACTTAGAAAGTACTTGACTACTGGTACAGTTTCTAACTTCTTGACGCGGTGACGCATTATTTCTTCTTTGAATTTAGTGATGCTCATGTCCCATACTAGGTTTTACCTTCGTACGCTCCAACTGAACTTCTTTGCCGTAAGAATTGGTGTTATCCCATCACTCTACACGGAATGGTGTGTCGGACCTATTCTGTTCACTGTATACCCGATTTGTTATGCGAATTATACCGATAAATGGACATCTTTTATCTTTGCGATAAAATTGACACATACACCACATTCCTTTTTGGATGAGCATTCTCGAAAAAATCAGTCTGCTATTCTTATCGCTAATCTTAATCCAGCTACGTGACAGTCGGAGCCATAGTTCTAATTATCTGCAGAAAACATCACGATACCTGTGTCAGAATGCATCATGACATCAACCGCGGTGTGATTAATAACACCTACATCAATGCTCGGAGGTAAACCCACCTTATCATCTGATATGCAGTCCAGATGTTTATCTCCCATACACTCTAACGCGCATGTTATCACTTACTGCTCATTTTATTTTCCTCTTTGATCACAGAGCCGATTCGATTACCGGCACAACACCAATTCGATCCTTCCTAACATTCTAGACGCGTGTGCTTCTTCAAAGGTAGGGCTCGCAGCGCAACTCATTATCCCCTGAGGAGAAACAAGTCTTGTCTCATAAGGGGGTCATTTCCAAAAGCCTACCATACGACACCAGGGGGCAGCCGCGTTAACTGACCTGAATTTCATGCGCCTCATATTGCGTTTTTCGTCTGCTCGTTACGTGAAAACGGACGGCTACCGAGTTCTTCGGATGTACACGAGTGGCTGATTGCGGTGGATATCGAATTCTAACGACTGCTCCGACTACTCCTTGGTCACTGGATCTAATGATCGCAAATAGCACCTCGACCGTGTTTGCGAAGTCTAAGCTCTTGTCGCCTGACTTTCAGTCGCTTACTTGGGCGGACAGATCCGTTTCCAGGATTTTGCACAGTTAGAATATGGAGCTTTTATCAAAAACTTTGTTCATGATAAATTACAGGAAGTTTGCAGAAAGTTGAGATTGAACCTACGTGCTCAATTGAAAAGATGTGGGATGGAAATTCGCGCTTTTTTCACCATTGGTCTAACCGCGCTCTAAACGCTTCTCACAACTATGGTTATCGCTACAGCTTTTGTTCTTCGCATCTGCCGTGACCTTGGGGATAGTGGTGTGTTACGTATCGACATCATCATGGATAGTCGCTCACAACACACACTTCGCACCAGATACAAATCCTAACGCGGCACACCTTACTTTCAAGTATGAACCGTAAAGGCATCAGCAGTGCGCTGGTACGAGGTACCGACATTTCGCTGTCATCCAACCACCACCTCTCTCGCATGGACTAAGGGTACCGCGAATGTCGCCCAGTCCCGTTATGCATTCTCCAACCTGTGTCCTTCAGATTACAAGGAAGGCATGTGATCCTTTCGGAAACCGGTCGATGGGAAATGTTATGCAGGAGCAAGCCAACGACTGACAGTCGCCCAACCGGAAGAAGTATTGATTGGAAAGTACATCGGCCGGACTGAGAGAAGGCTGACGACCGGGATTTCGGGGCACATTCCGTGCAATCTAGCCTTGACTGGTGGGAAACTACCTGCTACTTCAATTGCGGGGCACTTGTTCGACTGTACACTATGCCAAAACCCCAGAGAAGCAGTCAAAGTTCTTAGCAGTCAAAGTAATCCTAACCTGCTAAAGTTCGCTGAGTGTGCCACCATCCGGCGTCTAAAGCCTAACCTATGCAAGTAACTGGAACTTGAGGCCAGTCTTGCTCTGCCGCAGTAAGGTGCTTTTTCCTGTAAAGGCACTGTCCCCTTAGCCGATTATCGATTCTTTGTGTTGATTCCTTTTCACTCCCGCTCGTTTGCAGTTTTCACCATTAGTCTGTATGCAGCTGAATGAGAATACGCGAAATATACTGAATTCAGGATATCCCGCCAGCTGAATTATTTTTTCTTCTTGCACTTAAAATTACAGTAGCTGAAAAGAAAACGGAAACGATACATTACGTGAATCCCCCATAGCGAACTAATCGACAGGAAGCAAAAATGACAGTTTTTATTGCAAATAAAAAGGTGCGAACGAAAGCAGTTACACATTTTTTACTCATTATAAATTTCGAACAATGTGTCACTCATGGAGGCTATCACAACACCCCTTCTTAAGACTGGCTAATTGTAGGTCTGCTTCCTTGGGTTCGGCTGCAGGGGCTTTGCTTGATGTCGGACTCGATCTGTCCATCGGTAAAGGTGGAGGTTGACATCTACCTGATCTTCCGACAGAGTGGAATTTATGCTGCTTGTGACTGGACTGATAAAGGTGTCTTTTGGTATGTCTAGCGGGAGCGGTAGATTACTGATGTCCTCCGTTGAGTTCGCATGCTTTAAACGTAACTGGTGTGAGTGCCGTCTCCAGGTTTCATCCTTTACTGATACATCGTAAGGTACTCGTCCTCAGTGAGCAGTAAGAACAGCTTCGATTTGGTGGCAAATGTAGGCAGCTCAGGTGGTTCATTTGTTATACGAACGAACGAGGTGACATCATCAGTGCTCTAGTCTCACGATTTGTGACGTAATCTTTCCAACAGAATTGCCAAGCTCAGCGAACAGTTCGTCTAACAAACAACCGCTTCGATCTACTCATTGTGCCGGCGTCTGTAATCCAGAGCGTATGCAGGTGTTCCAGCATTGAGGCCATAATGATTCTGTGTTGCAGAAGTGGTGGTTTGACACTAAATGTTAGCCTGGTGTATTGGACAAAACGTCGGTGGGTATTGGCAGTAAGCAGTTCACGGAATGCATATGTCACGTCGATTTGAATGTACGCTTACAACTGGTCTAACAGCAAAGCGAGTGCCACCATTACGCGTGGTGAATAAATCTTCTGGGACCGGAAGCGGGTGCCAATTGGACTATAGGGCAGAATTTAGACCTGCCGAAAACTCGATACATATGAGGACAGACCCATTAACCTTATTGACGACAACAATAGGAGCGGCCCATGCAAGATATAGCGCATCCTGAAAGACTCCAATTTCCTTCAAACACCTGAGCTTCTTATCGACGATCGGCAAGGCAGCGTAGGGTACTAATCTTTTCGGGCGGAAGATAGGTCGGTTATCGGCTCTTAGTTGAAGCGTGGCCTTGGTGCGGGTGCAGAGACCAACCCACCCATTGAAAACCTCGGTGAACTGATGCGTCATCTGTTGGGTCAGATCCGAAAGTATGGCGTTGAACTGCAGTAAGTTTCAGCTGGAACAAATTGAAAAACCAATGAAACCAAGTGGCCCAAGCCAGTCAAGTCTGATAAGGTCGAGGTCAGAATCGGATGCGTAACAGATTATCTCGATAGTGGTTCCGCGGAAGTACACTGAGTAGCTTAACCGTCCAGCCAACTGCGCCGAATCACCACAATAGCTGGTGGCTGTCCAGTTGGATGGTTGGACTTTAGGGCCACCAAGAGAGCGCCAGAGTCTTAAGATGAGGGTGATGTCAGAGGCTGTAAAGCTACAAGTGAACCAAATGTCCGTTGATGCGAACCAGCGCTGCAGCATGACGGATGTGACTCCCTACTAAATAAAGTCACTGCTCCCTGCCTCTTCAAACGATCTTACCCAAGCTGCGGACGTCGTTCATCTATTTTCAAGAATTTCTTTGGCCGTTTCGCACTCTGACGGTCCGTCAGAAAACAATCGCAAATACAGCAGCGCATATACAAACAACGCACCTAGCCACACATTCCTTCACATGTATTCATACAACATAAATTTACCATAACCGGTAAACTTGTGACGTTTCTGTACATTTATCGATTATTCGTGTGACTTGACCTTGATCATGCCTACGAAGCGTTCCTCGCGTTGTCGAGAATATACCCTTTATTTACCGTATATTACCGTGTATAAGCCAAGGAGTTTTAGACAATTTTTATGTCTGTAGTGGGGGGTCGGCTTATACAAAGGTTGTGCGCAATTTGCAAAAAGTACATGCAAAATCCACCCAGAAATTCACTGCACACCTGTGCCCCTATCTTGCCTTAGCACCACTCGCTAGTGACAGACGGTATCCCAGGCGGGGATTTGAAGTGCCTATAGGTAGACACATTATGTTTGTGCCGAAAATTCTCGGTATATTGCACATTTGACTTTCGCGACCAATGGCAGTAACAAAAACATGCCGATTATACAGAATCGAACACCATCACACACAATAACATTGAAAAATGACATGACAGAACAGTACGTATTGGTAGATTTTATAGGCTCACATATTCAAACGCTGCACAATGATATTAAAATTACTCGAATGCTTCGAAATTAGAATCGGAGTCAGAATCCCCAAACAGTTTCTGGTACTGGTCGTCTGTCATTGGGACGTCAGGGTGAATATCGTCATCTTCAACTTCACTGCTCTCGTCATTGTCGTATTCCTCAAAAATGACATCGTCCCCGCTTCCATCCACAGCATCACTGATGCAGCACTTTTTGAATGACCGTACGATAATTTCGGATGGAACATCCAGCCATGCTTCTTTCACCCACTCTGCAATTGTAATAACGTCAACCTTTCTCATATTGCCACCCTTCGTCAACGCTAAATCAGACGATGACATCCATTCAATCCACCTGGCCCGAAGCCTAGCTTTAAGTGATTTATTGTGACAGACATCCAGGCTGCAAGATTGATAGGTCCGCCGGGAATTAAACCAACGGACGACTACAGTTCGCGGTATCGTTTCTCCACGTTCTCAGTCCGATGTGCCCCAAAGGAATCCCAAACCAGCATAGATGATTTCTTTAAAGGGGCACTGGTTCGCCTTCCCCAAACTGTATTCAACCAGTTTATAGTGTCACTCGTCCATCCATTCTTTCACGTGAGCCCGCACAAACACGCCGCTTGGGAACCTTGCTCCTTTAGGCAGCGTCTCACGCTTAAAAATAATGAAAGGTGATAGACGGGAACCATCCGCCATATACCTTAAAACAACTGTAAACCGTGTCTTCTCGTGTTTCCTCGTCTTTACCAAAACTTCGTTAGCACCTTTCTGCTCCACCGTGCCATTTGAAGGCATATCAAGGCACACGGACGTCTCGTCCATATTTCCTATTTGGCACTGTTCGGAGTTGCAGTTCTTTCTCAGCTGAATCACGAACCTTTGAAAAGATTCCACTTTACTGTCCAATTTCCTCGGCAGTTTCTGGGCTAGTTTTGTGCGGGTCCGTAGACACATGTCGAATCGGTTCATAAAACACTTACACCATCCGGAGGATGCAACCAAATTCACCGGTTTTGATGGCTGGAATTCCGGACTTTTTAACATTGTAAGCCCTATGATCCGAATATTCGTTCGGGTAATAATTAACCCACTGTGCCGTGACTACATAACACACGACGGCGACTTCTCCTCCAGTGCAAGAAATATGCTTTGGCTACCGCGTGCCGCTCTCTTGCGTGCAGGCATTAGTGACAATTCTGAATTTTGCTTTCGCCATTCTCTCACTTGCTTTTCATTCACCATAAAATAGCATGCAGCCATACAATTATTAGATTGCTCGGCAAGCGCGATAACTTTCAATTTAAAGTCAGAAGCATACGCACATCGCTTCTGTCCAGGCACTTTTTACCTCTCCACGGCTTTGGAAGATCGCACGAAATGTGGGCAGATTCCCCCTCAGCTGGATCGTGTGACGTCGCGTTAGCGCTATTTTTGTTGGTGAATCACAGCGATTATACATTATGCCATACTAGTCAATTTGGTGCATTACAAGTACAAAGTCGTCCCACACCACTGTTCGTGAATTTCCTTCTCACCCGCTGCTCCACTGCGATTCAGATGCCAGGCGGTGTCTGACATACCCTTTCACCTTACCCCATATTGTCGGCTGCCTGACCTGTTTAGTGTGACTTTCATCTAATCAGTACACTGTCCAGTGCGGTTAAAATCTTTGTTCTGACTGCTCTAAGCCCCATTAACTGCGATCATAACACATTAGGTCGCCAGAACTGACCAATAGTAGAGCACACTCAAGTGAGAGCAGATAGCGATGATGTCAAAATCGCGAGAAACAATTTCGTTTCTTTTTTTGCTGATCTTTTGAGTGTCGGCTAGTATATGGACTCACGATTTTGGACAAATTTGACGCTGCAAAGTCATACTGTCGGCATATACACGGTAATATACGGTATTTCTTTATAAAACATCCAGTTTTGGACGGTATTGAATTGGAAGGTGGTGAGCTGACCGGATGATCTTCCGACCGTCCTTGAAATCTGTCGTCTGCGAGATTTATGAACTGGTGCTGACCAACCCGAAAGCCCAATGCAGCCTTTCAAGCAGAAAATGTAATGCAGGAACAAGCCAACGACTGACAGCCGCCCAACCGGAAAAAGTATTGAGATTGGAAAGTTTCTAAACACAGTAGCTGAAAATAAAGAAAGAACGATCAAAGGCCTAAATGTTCCACAGCGAGCAAACACGACAGTTTTTAACGATAATAAAAATCGTAACAACGAAAACAACTGCGTATTGTTTCACTCGTCATAATCTCGAAAAGTGTGTCTATCACAGAAGATGCCTATCACAACAGTATGGGCTACATTTGGCAGAGTGGGCGCTTGGATTCAGCGTACTTGAACAGTTTGCCCTTTATCCTCTCAGTAATTGATACAACGCCCGGTGAAACGAAGGTTACAATCTTCTAAGGTATTACGATTTCATCTACCATCTGAAGTTAAGCCAAAATTACTCTTATTCCCTGGTAAGCGAAATCGAAGCTTATCTCTGACCAACTCACAGCTAACGATTCTGCCTCGCGATAGTTACTTTCGTCGTGTTACCGTTTCATGCGCTGAGTTTGTTGTCTGGCGAATACAGATTTAACTATAGCCCACCACCTTGTGGAGGTACATGTTTGGAAGTTGCAAGCTGGGGAGGGGATTGGAAGCTGCCTGGACATCCATTGCATTTCGTTTCGTCTTGCGCCCTGAAGTGCACGCACTACATCTGGTTACCTGCGCATTCGTTTATCAAAGAGCTGTTGAGTATGTTTCTGTTCTAGCAAACTTGTCTTGCTTTCATACAACTGTTGCAATTCTGTCATCTCGTGCCATACGTTTCAGGAACTGGACGCCTGGTATAAACAGTATAGGGAGAATATTTCGTCACGTGCGAAGGAATTTCGAGCTAAGCAGTGCTCAGAAGGAGAACGAGGACGTGGGGAATCCGTCGCTTCTAAACCGACTGTCACTGACACTGCCGTCTGGGAGCGGATTTGTGATATGTGTGATTTTCAGGTTTGTCCTGACTCTTTTTATTTGTTGGTCCTTGATTCATTAGAAATGTTTATCAGTATTTTTTCCCAGCTTCATTAATATAGTAGATAGCGTTGACACTTTTTGCATTCGCAAAAATGAATTGGATAGCACGTGGAGTAAATTTAATCAATATTTCCCCATTCCACTGCCGGTTTACGAACTGGCGAAGTGAAGTCATCATCGGGATGCTCTTGGTGCGATCATGCGGGAGCTGCAGCTGTTGTTACCTACCTTCAACACATATCACGGTACAGCTTGATATTGTGCGTGCTTCCAATGGTTCCACGATCTATTTACTCAAGTGCTTGTATCCTTTCACAAACCTAACCGAAAGTTCTTGTTGCACAATGTGGATCGAGATGGTCGAGATCTGCTCTCTACTTTCTATTTATTGTGCATTTTGTGCCAACCGCCATACTTTGAGCTAACCGGCCCTGTCACTGTTTCGTATCATCTACACTTCTGCTATCTATATGGCTCTCTAGTCCGTACTCAAATTCTGATTTTCTAGCAATGAACGCCCTCTTTATATGGTCGGTCATTTTGAAGTACACATTGTGTGGATGGATTACGACGCGCGATCTCAATGTTGACCGCGATTCCCATCGAAGTAAACCTTGGTCTTTCGATCACGAGAACCGTAGCTGATGCAAATAGAAATTGGGTGTTGCCCGCACGAAGACACTGCACTCTTATGACGTGTTTCGCTGTTATTTCACCTCATCAGACAGAGATAGCAGGTATCGAACCCGGGACCATTGGGATGTTAGTTGTGACCGCTACCCCTAAGCCACTGGGCAACACCCAATTTCTATCTTCAGCTACCGTCCTCGTGATCGAAAGATCAGGGTTCACTTCAATGGAAATCGCGGTCAATATTGAAATTATGTGTCGCAATCCATCCACACAACGTGTACTTCAAAATGGTCCTCAGTATCAATCATTAACCATTGTGCCAAGCATTGCTCGTCGTGACTCGATTTCTTAGGGGTAGCGGTCACAATTAACGTCCCAGTAATCCCAGGTTCCATGCCTGTTATCTTTATCTGATGAGATGAAATAACATCGAAACACGTCACAGGAGTGTAGTGTTTTCGGGCGGGAAATACCCAACACCATCGTTAATTATTGCAATAGCTTCGTCTTTGCTTGAAATTTACCCACTTGTCTCTTCCCGACATTTTATTGGTTGACACTTCACAAGGCGTTCACTAGGTTTAACGCTTTCGCACATTTCCAATTCGGACATTTTTATATTGTTTGCTATACAATAACGGTCCTGTGCGCCACACTGCTTGTCGGTATGTCTCCGCTTAATTTCCTTCACAAGCACGCAATGTGATCGATTTTGGATCTCGCTATAGTGGCCCTTGGCGTTCACCACTGCATCGCCTTCGATCCTCTGTCGTGCCACTTACCTATTGGTTCCAAGTGAACTGGAATATGTGTTCAATCCTTAGCCCCTCCCTCAGCTTTGGCATGCCGGCTTGCTCAACCTTGTTGTGGCTCTACTAACAGCATTGCTGTCCCCATAATGCGCTTCGCTGCTGTCTCATCCAGTTTATTCTCGCGCACTGAGCTGCGATGGATTCAATTGCAGAGGACAGGTTTGGCCCAGAGAGTCTATGCACATCACAGTCTTTAGAAGCTGTTAATGCTGTAGCCTTCGTGACTTGCATGGCGGTGAAGGATGTGTTGCGCTATAGTGCAGTTATCTCGTGAGTCATGATGGTTTGCTGCCGTTTCCCATGACTTAATGGTATAAGCTGCTGACTAGTGGCACAAGCGGCTATTACCCCCTGGATTCGGTTCCTGATAGAGCCTACTGACGAGTCCTAATGGAACGGGACAGCCTCATTCATACATACGACATGCACCAATCTGATTTGGCTTTTCTCCATATGTCTTTGACTGACCCCCTCGGGATTTCACCTAAAAGCGCTTATTGACAAACAGTACACACCGAGGCTTATAGGCACATGAAGTACGTGCATGAGCCACCGGAGGGTTTGCTGGCATGCGCCAAATGGCACTCCCACTCAATACAAACCATACTTGCAGGCATCCGTAGTCAAACACAGTAAATCTTAATGTCCTCAACGCGCAACGGTCAGGCTTCTCATCTATACACAGGCACTCGTTGTTCCGTAGCGTTGCAAACCCTTCCCATAATCGATACGTACAATTAGCTACTTAAGTCTCATCAATGCATGCTATAACCTCGACGTTGCTCCGATGCATTTATGCCACCCAGCAGTCATACATAGGCCGATCCTCGCTTGTTGCTGTTGCTATCGTAACTGATTTCCGCCCCTATCTCCCCGTAGCGTGTGATACAACACACCGCTCGAGTATTCAGATGTTATCCTGAGACTGCATACTCCCTTTCTTCCCTTTTCAGAGCAAGCACAAAACTTCGTCGGACCTGAGTCGAATGCGGGGCGTCCTATTGTCTCTTAAACCAATGTCCTGATAAGCCAGCCTTCACTTCCGAGGATTTGATTAATTCGTACACGAACGCTGTTGATGCTATTTTTGGGCTCCCTTTCTGCCACTTTGATTTCCCTTGCGTTTCTGTTCAACAGCGGACGGCCCAAAAGTCCCCATCTTTTCTCATCACATGTTGCCTTCAACCACATACAATCACTTATCGACTGCTTTGCAAGTTTGAACTGATGTGATCCACTGTTCCGAGGATCAGTTTTCCACAATTTTTGTCTGCCCAATACATCCTACACAGATAGTGTTTGTTTTACCCAATTACTTTCTATTCCGCCGTCTGCAAGCCACTGGAGTTCAAATTGCACTTTTGCTGTGAAACTGTGACCTCTGCATGGTGTGATGATGCATTATCTTTTGTTTTCTGTGAGCACCTCCTCAGAACGATCTATGAATAGATGAATAACCTCTGATTTCACCACCAACTGCCAATCGCGGGGCTGTCGTTCTCTCCGCTAGTCTTTCGACACGGTTTGAATCTGCCCCAGCAACCTCTCGACACTGTTCCATTTTCATTGCATCTTGCTTTTGCTTTCAGCACATGTATGGCGGTTGAGTCACAGTGACCACGTCGCTTAAATCAGTAGAGACTTTTTTGTGCTTACCTTTGTCACTATTCGCTGGGGTCACTGCGGAAGAAGGTGCAGTTATCTAGCTATCTTCCGTCGTCGAACAGCCATGACGACTAATTGTCAGTTGATATAACCGCTCAGCTTAACAGTATTTATTGAACAGCGAGTATTCATTCTCCATCCTTAAATGAGCCTTAAATGCTCGAGGACCCTCAATCATTTCCAAACTGCTCTCGCATCGCATACAGTGAAGGCTCACAGTACCTCGGGCGAGTCAACTCTATGGTCTACATTTAGAGAGAGATCTTTATTCATATATATGAAGGCGGTGTGGACCCACCTTGCTGTCGCTGATGACCTTGGTGAATACTGCTTCAAGCGTTGCGTTCGCACAGATTGCAGCCATGCGGATTTGACGAAAGCACTTTGACTATCTCTTGAACAACCGTTCAGAGATTGACTGGGCTACGTTACACAGGCTGCAACAAGAGATGAAGATGTGTCTTGCCGACACTGGATAAAACGTAGAGAACACTTGCTCAGCTACGTAACGGCAAATGCTCCCATCTCGACGGGATACCGCCAGAAGTGTTGAAACACGGCGGACTCGCGTGGATACATGCGCTGCACCACTTGGTGGAACGCGTGTGATTTGAAGAGGAACTGCCGGCTGGATTGAAGCTTGCTCCTGTGTTATCACTGTACAGTGCAAAGGAGCAGTTAGTGTTACGCGATTTTTTCTTAGAGAAGATTCATCGTAGATAAACTCAGCCAGACAGCCACCAAACATCCAGGAAAACGCCAGACGGCGTTTCATCCTATTGGGTCTCTTCATTAACGCAGTAAGAAGACAGAGGTTGCGATATGTTAACATTTCGATTGCTCTCGTCAGTCGCAACGCAATACAGGCAGAAAAAACACGCAATATATAGGGTCCACACATAGTAACATAGATAAGCAGATAAAAATGATGGGAATGACGTAATCAGGACCAAGGCAATCTAATTGATTGTCTCAGTTGTTTCTGGGCACAGAGTACGGGACGCTTCAATCTTATCAGTAGCGCCTCGCCAATTGCCAACAGTGTCGGGTTCCTGTTGCGCAATAGCACCTTGAATGAGTCGATCGGGTTCACCTGGTGACGAGTCAGCAAGAGGTGTTTGGAGATAGACGAGGCAGGGTTCAAATTCATTCTTTGTTTCGCTCCGCCTTGGTTAGACAACAACTGCCTTAGCCACAATGGGAAATGTTCCGCCACCCTTTGAGCTAGCCGGCGACCAGTCTTGCCTATGTAAGTGTCACCGCAACTGCAAGTGAACTGGTAGATGATGTTAGAGGCCGAACTGATTGGCGCGCTGCTCGAACGGATGTGGAGAGGAATCCTTCGTGTGGTGTGAATAAGTCGTAGTTGGGCGGTAGGGTAGGTGCGCATTAGAGCGGACCTGAGCTTGTGACCAACTTCATTTGCTAAGTGATCCCCCTTGAAGGGTAAGAACAGATAAACATTCTTCTTCTCCGCAGTTTGCACGGGGAGCTTCTCCTTGGGGGGTCTGCTATGGGTCTGAATGAATTTCTCCGGATACCCATTAGCTAGCAAAGTCCGGTATAAAAACTCTTCTTCAGCCTTGAGTAATTCCGGACTGCATATCCGCCTGGCCCTGTAGAAGAGAGTTTTTACAAGACCGCGCTTGTATGCAACTGGGGCGAAGCTGGAAAAATGTAGGTATTGTCCACCCCAGGTCGCTTTTCTGTACACCGTGCGCTGCAATGTGCCATCGGTCCTTCTCTTGATGAGCACGTCAAGAAACGGCAGTCTGTCTTCTTGTTCCTTCTCCCGTGATACAGAAAGGTTCGGGTGAATTGAGTTCAGGAGGGCAGCAAGACGATCAAAATGTTCACCATCAGTGAAGACGAGAATATCATCTACGTAACGCTTGTACAGCTTGGCTTCACCTATGCAGGCAGCAACTTTCCTTTCAATCAGACCTAGGAAGATGTCTGCCAGAACTGGTCCCAAAGGACTGCCCATAGCGACGCCGTCAATCTGTTTGTATGCCGTCCCTTCAAACTCAAATCGCACATTCTCAGTACACACCAATATCAAGTCTCTCAGGAACTCTAGAGGGATGCCCACAGAGAGGTTCCGACTCAAAAGAAATTGGCATAGGTCCTCAACCGTTTCACGTAGGGGCACATTCGTGAACAGTGATTCCACGTCTATTGAATACATGAGCTCCGCGTCAAGTGTCGTTCGCTCCAGTATATTCACTAATTCAAAGGAGTCTTTCAAACAATGCGTGCCCAGGAGCTTACGCACGGGTTCTAGGAGCTTTGCCAACCACCGGGCTACTTTGTGGTAGGGTGAGTTATTCATACACATAATTGGGCGTAGTGGAATTCCCGCCTTGTGCAGCTTCGGCGCGCCCCTCATTCTTGGTGTTTCTGTCCCTGTCGGTTTTAGCTGCCGATATTGTGACTCGGAGATATACCCATGAAGCAAAAGAATTTGTAGATGTCTCGTAATTTGTTTCTCCACCAAGATATTGTTGTCCAGCGTCTTGTCAATACGAAACTTGCGTCCATCTCCGAGAATCGACTCCATTTTTGCGGTGTAATCCGCTTTGTCCATTATTACTACACCCGTGCCTTTATCCGGTTGCAGGAAAATTACATCTTCCATTTTCTGCAGCTCCTTGATTGCAACATAGTGTTCCGATTTCAAGCAACACCTCTGACTAATAGGCGCGTTCTGGAACTGGTGCGCGATATCCACTAATTTTGCCCGAAACCATCCTGCATCATCCGTTGATTTCGGCGATAGGTCGCTGAGTTGATCGTACAGATATTCGAAATTAATCTGTGTGTGGATCCTGTCCACATTCCTTGGCGGTATTCGGTATTTCAATCCCAGCGAAAGAACCTCCAACTGTTCTCGCGTGAACCGAGCTGTAGACAGATTGTACACATGCTTCTGGCCCTCGGTGGGGAAAGGAATGTTGGCCGCTCTCACAAGGGTACCTTGAAGGCCGCGCAGGGTCTTGGTCCTAGTACGCTGGAGAGTTTCAGCAGAAAATGCCTCAAATTTGAAACGGCAGACAAGTGACAAGCCATTCAAAACAACGGCGAATCGCTTTTGTGTCTCCAAGAACTTTTGTTCTCGTTCAATGCAAGCCTCGATATGTGCGGACGCAATCCTGGCTAGATTCACACTGTTAGCGGGCAGCTTATTTTTCGACAGAGTTTTAACAAACCGAAATGGAAATCGACCTGACTGGATACATTCTTGATAAAATTTAACCCTTACGCGTTCCACCATGATCTTGCAGCGCAACGACAACAATCGATCCAATGACCTCACAACGTCAGCGGGGAGTCTTCTTTTAAGAAACTTGAAACACTGAGTCCCCTTCAGCCACTTCATTAACGCAGTAAGAAGACAGAGGTTGCGATATGTTAACATTTCGATTGCTCTCGTCAGTCGCAACGCAATACAGGCAGAAAAAACACGCAATATATAGGGTCCACACTTAGTAACATAGATAAGCAGATAAAAATGATGGGAATGACGTAATCAGGACCAAGGCAATCTAATTGATTGTCTCAGTTGTTTCTGGGCACAGAGTACGGGACGCTTCAATCTTATCAGTAGCGCCTCGCCAATTGCCAACAGTGTCGGGTTCCTGTTGCGCAATAGCACCTTGAATGAGTCGATCGGGTTCACCTGGTGACGAGTCAGCAAGAGGTGTTTGGAGATAGACGAGGCAGGGTTCAAATTCATTCTTTGTTTCGCTCCGCCTTGGTTAGACAACAACTGCCTTAGCCACAATGGGAAATGTTCCGCCACCCTTTGAGCTAGCCGGCGACCAGTCTTGCCTATGTAAGTGTCACCGCAACTGCAAGTGAACTGGTAGATGATGTTAGAGGCCGAACTGATTGGCGCGCTGCTCGAACGGATGTGGAGAGGAATCCTTCGTGTGGTGTGAATAAGTCGTAGTTGGGCGGTAGGGTAGGTGCGCATTAGAGCGGACCTGAGCTTGTGACCAACTTCATTTGCTAAGTGATCCCCCTTGAAGGGTAAGAACAGATAAACATTCTTCTTCTCCGCAGTTTGCACGGGGAGCTTCTCCTTGGGGGGTCTGCTATGGGTCTGAATGAATTTCTCCGGATACCCATTAGCTAGCAAAGTCCGGTATAAAAACTCTTCTTCAGCCTTGAGTAATTCCGGACTGCATATCCGCCTGGCCCTGTAGAAGAGAGTTTTTACAAGGCCGCGCTTGTATGCA
Source organism: Dicrocoelium dendriticum (assembly GCA_944474145.2). Taxonomy (NCBI): domain Eukaryota; kingdom Metazoa; phylum Platyhelminthes; class Trematoda; order Plagiorchiida; family Dicrocoeliidae; genus Dicrocoelium; species Dicrocoelium dendriticum. The sequence goes on from OX104066.1 coordinate 63,373,910, forward strand.
ACTGGGGCGAAGCTGGAAAAATGTAGGTATTGTCCACCCCAGGTCGCTTTTCTGTACACCGTGCGCTGCAATGTGCCATCGGTCCTTCTCTTGATGAGCACGTCAAGAAACGGCAGTCTGTCTTCTTGTTCCTTCTCCCGTGATACAGAAAGGTTCGGGTGAATTGAGTTCAGGAGGGCAGCAAGACGATCAAAATGTTCACCATCAGTGAAGACGAGAATATCATCTACGTAACGCTTGTACAGCTTGGCTTCACCTATGCAGGTAGCAACTTTCCTTTCAATCAGACCTAGGAAGATGTCTGCCAGAACTGGTCCCAAAGGACTGCCCATAGCGACGCCGTCAATCTGTTTGTATGCCGTCCCTTCAAACTCAAATCGCACATTCTCAGTACACACCAATATCAAGTCTCTCAGGAACTCTAGAGGGATGCCCACAGAGAGGTTCCGACTCAAAAGAAATTGGCATAGGTCCTCAACCGTTTCACGTAGGGGCACATTCGTGAACAGTGATTCCACGTCTATTGAATACATGAGCTCCGCGTCAAGTGTCGTTCGCTCCAGTATATTCACCAATTCAAAGGAGTCTTTCAAACAATGCGTGCCCAGGAGCTTACGCACGGGTTCTAGGAGCTTTGCCAACCACCGGGCTACTTTGTGGTAGGGTGAGTTATTCATACACATAATTGGGCGTAGTGGAATTCCCGTCTTGTGCAGCTTCGGCGCGCCCCTCATTCTTGGTGTTTCTGTCCCTGTCGGTTTTAGCTGGCGATATTGTGACTCGGAGATATACCCATGAAGCAAAAGAATTTGTAGATGTCTCGTAATTTGTTTCTCCACCAAGATATTGTTGTCCAGCGTCTTGTCAATACGAAACTTGCGTCCATCTCCGAGAATCGACTCCATTTTTGCGGTGTAATCCGCTTTGTCCATTATTACTACACCCGTGCCTTTATCCGGTTGCAGGAAAATTACATCTTCCATTTTCTGCAACTCCTTGATTGCATTATAGTGTTCCGATTTCAAGCAACACCTCTGACTAATAGCCGCGTTCTGGAACTGGTGCGCGATATCCACTAATTTTGCCCGAAACCATCCTGCATCATCTGTTGATTTCGGCGATAGGTCGCTGAGTTGATCGTACAGATATTCGAAATTAATCTGTGTGTGGATCCTGTCCACATTCCTCGGCGGTATTCGGTATTTCAATCCCAGCGAAAGAACCTCCAACTGTTCTCGCGTGAACCGAGCTGTAGACAGATTGTACACATGCTTCTGGCCCTCGGTAGGGAAAGGAATGTTGGCCGCTCTCACAAGGGTACCTTGAAGGCCGCGCAGGGTCTTGGTCCTAGTACGCTGGAGAGTTTCAGCAGAAAATGCCTCAAATTTGAAACGGCAGACAAGTGACAAGCCATTCAAAACAACGGCGAATCGCTTTTGTGTCTCCAGAACTTTTGTTCTCGTTCAATGCAAGCCTCGATATGTGCGGGACGAGGAGCATATGATTGATGCGTTGGTTTTAGGCTGCCCGTTGGGTCGCAGTGATCACGCAGTCATCAGTTACAACTTCGTCTGCTATGCAGAATATCTGATTGATAACCATGAGACTGTGCGAACCATCACAAGGTACGACCGACTCGCCCAGCTAGTCAGCGCCACAATATGGTCTTCCCTCGAAGAAGAACCCCCGGAAGTCGCCTGGCTCAAATTCGTCAAAAAATTCAGTCAGCTGATTGCAGAGACTTCAGATATAAAAGCTTGCAATAGGGTGCAAATCAGTTTCTTTCGTTAGGAGCAGAACCCGAAAATGGATGACAGTACGCAACGCAGCCTGGCGAGTGTACAGAGAAGCTCCAGCACCAGAAACTTGGGACAACTACGTAGCCCAACGTAACCAATGCACTCAACTGTTAAGAGAAGACAATGCCGCCTATCAGCAGAACATCGCACAAACCTTCAGTGCTAACCACAAACTGCTGTCCAAGCACGTTAATAGCCTACAAAAGGTGAGGCAAGGATTTCGTCCACTCAAGACGGCTGATGGCCCAACAAGAACGTCTATGGAAGCTGCAAACCCGCTGCAGATGCAATACACCCCCAGGTTTCAAAGAGTCTTGCCACCAAGCGATCTGCCAAGCTTTGTATTCTGCTCACCAGGACTAACCCACATTAATGTTACCGCAGAGGCTGTATTGCAAAAGCTGACTTCTCTACGCAAACACAGCTCGCCGGGTGTCGACAACATTCGTCCAGAGGCATTGGGAGCAGCAGCAAACCAACTGGCAGGACATTTAGCTCAGTTTTTTCAGCACTGCGTAGACCAGAACCAAGTTTCCGCCATGTGGAAGCTTGGGATAATAAGCCCGATTAACAAAGGTGGAAGCAGAACTGATCCCTCCAACTACCGCCCAGTATCCCTTCTTCCTATACTCTCCAAGGTCATGGAATCCATAGTTGCCGATGCACTGGTGTATTATATGGAAAACTGCAACATCATCACGCCTGAGCAGCACGGTTTCCGTCGACAGCCGTCATGTACAACGAATTTACTAATTGCACGCAGTAGTTGGACCGAGGCAGCCGACGCTGGAGAAGGTGTTGACGTGATCTACCTGGATTTTTCCAAGGCTTTCGATCGTCTAGACCATCGAATATCCAAGCGGCACCATTACGGGATCGGAGACCCTCTTTTCAGCTGGATCGCCAACTTTCTATTTCAAAGGCAATTTGTGGTCAGATTTCGGAGCTCTTTATCGGACCCTATACAAGTCGAGTGTGGTGTGCCGCAAGGCTCGGTTCTAGGTCCACGTTTGTTTTGGGTGTGTATTAATGACCTTGCACAGGGAATCGCTTCAAACTTCCTAAAGTTTGCCGACGATATCAAGATCTGGCGCAGGATCCAGGCGAACACCGACCAACATATGCATCAGTGATTTAGATAAGGTGTATCAATGGTCGACCTAAAACTTATTGCATTTCAACGTCAGTAAATACAAGGTGCTTTCCATCCGACATCAAAGCAGCTACTCCTACCGGCTCGGAACGGATGTACTGCAACAATCAACTCTCGAACGTGACTTGGGTGTCCCTGTGCAAGATGACTTGGGTTGATCCAGGCAATCCGAAAAGGCCTCGAAGACCGGGAACCAACACGTCGGGCTGTTGAGGCGGGCGTTTGGACAAATAAACATCTCCATATTTCGACAAATGCTCAGTGCGTATGTTCGCTCCCATGTCGAATATGCAATTCAAGCCTGGCATCCATGGTTGAAACACGACCTTAATGCACTGGAGCAGCCACAACGCCGGGCATCTAAGAACGTAATTGGAATGCGCAATCTGTCGTACCAGGAGAGGCTGCGACGATTGGGATTGTTCAGTGAAAGTTATCGCAGACTACGAGGCGACCTGATTATGGCATACGTGATTCTACAAGACCCACATCATGTGTGCCGCCCTTTACTGCAACTCAGCAGCAATACAAACCTGAGGGGCCACTCAGTAAAACTCGCAGAACAATACAGTCGTCTGGAGTGCCGCAGAAATTTCTTTTCCATCCGTGTCTGTCACCCGTGGAATGCTCTCCCGGAATCGGTCATCTCTGCACCGACACTAACAGTATTTAAAAGACGGTTGGACGATGCACTCATCCACTTACACTTTGTTACTTAACACTACGTCTCTATCCTACACCTGGAGTTCACCATGGAATTATTTGTTGTTAACTGTGGATGCTGTGAATCTAAGAAGATCGCAGGACTGCAGCGAAGCAAACGATAAGTCCTTATTTTCATATTTAAAGTATTAACTATTTTACTATCCTTATATCATTATTGTTATGTTGATATCCCCTGCAACTATCCCACGGGACTTGTAAAGCAACGCTTCTTAACCCGTATAAATTCATTGTTCATTGTTCAAGGACACATAGGAGACGTGTCAAATACGGGACAGTATAGAAGCTGGAGGCGACTGAACCCAACGTATATTGTGCAGGCTACAAAAATAGGAAGCGAAGCAACCAGGGCGAGAAACGGTGCAACAAAGTATTCAACGAAACTCTTTATGTACACGAATGTGCCGTCAGTAAAACAAGTGGACCTATTAAAGGTTAAAACAAGCGTAAAAGGTAGTGTGACAATATATTGCAACAGCGTGTTTTCCGGTACACTACAAGCTACAGTCGGTAGGGATAATAAATAATTTGGGTGGCGGCAGGATGGCGTACCTGCACACTCGGCGCAATCAGTTCGTGCCTACCTGAAGGAGACATTCGGTGGACGTTGGCTCGGTCGCGAGTGGCCTGACGGTTACCAGATATGAATCCCATGGACTTTTTCCTATGGGGATAGTTGAAGCGCAGAGTTTATAGAACAAAGTCCAACAACATGGATGAACTGAAAGCAAACATTGTAAACGAAAGTAGGCAGATTTCGTCCGGGACATTGCAGAAAGTGCTCGCCAACACCATCGGGCGAATGCCTCTCTGTAGCCAAAACGACAGAGATCACTTCGAACATCCCCGTGGCGGAGCTGTACACTATCGGGCGCACATGGAACTTTGCTTCCAGTCCTCTTACTCAATCTCTCTTTTTTGTTATTGTTACTCATTTGTTGTGGCTGCTGAATGTTTATTGCGCAATTGTTAAATACAAATGCAATAAACTTCAAACATCCAATTCGTTGATTTGTACAGACATTTCACATATTTCATGCAAACACAAGTAAAGAAATGAATAAATGTATATTCTCGATTGTTCAGTTGTTGTGGAGTTCTCCGAGCTGGGCAACTTGGTTGCAGACGTTTCGCCACCATTCGAGGTGGCATCTTCAGTGCAGGATTGATAGCAGTGAAGTAGCGGTAGCTGGTAAAAAGCAGACCCAATAATGGATGATCCATTGGGTTTGATTTCTACCAGCTACCGCTACTTCACTGCTATCAATCCTGCACTGAAGATGCCACCTCGAATGGTGGCGAAACGTCTGCAACCAAGTTGCACAGCTCGGAGAACTCCACAACAACTGAGCAAGCCTCCCGAGCTACCAATATTCCAATTCATTTCGAATTCTCGATTGTATATGGGAAACACCATCGAAGGCCTGATCAATTTTTATAACTGGAAATTGTCTGACTGTGAGGACAACAGTTGTATTCATGACTAAATTGGTATGCTGCCTAATGGTGCTACTAGTACGTTTGAGCAGACGGCAGTCTGACAGCATTGTCATGTCAAATCAAGAATTCGCTTTTATGCACCCATGAGGGGTGCATTTTCAGCTGTAACACACACGCGATCGAAATGGTAAAGCGAACACTGTAAGCTTACAATGTGCTCCTGGCAGTATGATTCCCTTTAGCAGCGAAAGCAACCTAATAACAGCTTACGGATTTATGGGAAGCCAGTCATGAGGCGACGACGGATTTTGTGGCGACAGCAATTCGGCGCCCATTGACCGGTCATCACATATGGCCAGGCTGTTTTTGTCAGTTCCTAGCACAGCGACCCACTAACCACTTCACAGGGAACTCGTTTGCTGGCTTTTTCACCTGGGTGCAGGCCGACTACCGATCGATCGAAGCATGATACGTTTAGTGCGGCTGTAATGTGTGGCTCACGTCCAGTTCTCACAACCGAATGAAGTGCGTTCCCTTGGTCTTGCCCGGCGATCCACGCATGACAGGTCGATTGCGGCTGTGGTGCTTGATAACGTTCAGCTCCCACAGCCTAACGGCTCGGTGTGCCCTGCGATTGTAGGCACCCGTATCGCTTCTCCGTGCCCCAGCTCACCCCTGCCGGCAAAGCAGCTTGCGCCATTGGACAGTTAGCAATTCAGCGTACCGGTGTACGTCAGCACTTGAGTGCAGCCGCTCCTAGCTCAGGACCAGCTTAATGAAACATCTTGTATAACCTTCTGAAGTTACAAAGTTTTACAACTCTTCATCAGTTTCAGAGTACCGGGAAAAATATTCACCGATAACGGATTGCAGAAACGGTTTCAAGTTCACAGCACCACCCATATAAGACTGCAAATCATCCAGCGATCTTGCGACTAATGACATGTTGATGCAATTTATTCAACATCCCATGGAAACCAACCAGGTTATACCGGTGACCAAGGTTTGCTTGGTAAAATGTATTCTTGTTCCGTGGCGGAGCTGTATATTATTGGGCGCGTTCCCAGGTTGCGGATTAGGGAATGCCTTCCTTGTGGAGGTAACTATGAATAAGTCTCATTTGCCAAGTTGGATTTGGAGAACACGATGTGTGGTTGGATTGCAACACGCACTTATTGAGACGTCGGTTTCATATGAGGTCGACCTCCATAATTCCGACCACAAGGACTGTATCCGAAATGGAATTAGTTAGGTGTTACTCCTCCCGACGCAGACACACTACAACCGCAGTTTCGTCCTGCTTTTGACTCCTCAGGTGGAGATAGCCTAAGCTGGGCTGGAGCTCAGAGCCTAGTGGTTCACGGCTAACGTCCTGATCACTATACCACTGAGATCCGCGAGCAACGCTTGGCACAGCGGGAATGAATTCCAAGTTGGATTTGGAGAACACGTCCGCAGATCCCAGTTGCATAGTGATCAGGACGTCAGTCGTGAACCACTAGGCTCTGAGCTCCACCCCAGCTCAGACTATCCTCACCTGATGAGTCCAAACCAGGACGAAAGCGCGATCGTGGTGTGTCTGAGTTGGGAGGAGCAACACCTAAATACTTCCAAGTCTCGTCTGCCTTGCAGGCGTGATGAATAAACAATCGCGGACAATCAGCGACAGCGTCTCAGAGCGTGGGGAGTTCTGAGGATGATCACCTGGTTCTCCATCGAATACCACAATTACTCGTACGGCGCTGTGTCAAAGCCAATGTGACCAGTTAAAGTGTCACTGACCACTCACTTATGCAACCAGAAGTGACTAACTAACGGATGACGGATGAACAACCTTGTTGGCCACCGGCTTCTTTGTAGACTGTTACTGAAAACAATGTAAGCGAATGAGCTACTTGGATATCAACGGTGTTCGTTAATCGCCACGCTGCCTTGAGGGCTAGGTCTTTCTGACCAAAGGCTCGAAGTGGGGTCCCTTAAGACAACCCTCTTCCTCGGCCTGGGCAGCCGGGAACTTCTCTGCTCGCACAACGCATAAACCTTCTACTGACTATCTGTTTTTCCCCTTTCGTTGTTTTTAATTATGTGTTGTGGCACTGGCCAAGTGTTGAATCATCATGTATTCGTGGGCTATCTACCTAAAGGACATGTGACGTTGGTGCCAAGGAAAAAGGTTTGTGGAGAACCGATATTCGGAAGTCATTACGCACAACATTTATTTTCACCTACAGTTTGCATACCACCGGAAACACCAGAGTTCGGGACAGCATAGTGTCTTACCAGAGACCTTATGTCAGACCGTAGAATCTAGTAGAGCAGGATGCTTACGTCAAAGGCTGTAAACTGAGCTATATTAATGGATTGTTCGACGCTATACGCACCGGTGGGAAGCAATCAGATATGCGATCCGGCAAATATTGACAGAAAAACGGTTAAGCCATCAACCGTGTACATGACTGCTCAGCTAAAGGAAAAGAGCAAGACCGAACTAGTGAGAATAGCGGGTCAGCTGCTGTGGCATCTGCGCAAGATGAGTTCCCTTACCTCCTACTGTCTGGTCGATAATACCAAAGTCAATGCGTGTCAGTCTAACGAGAAGCTAGCGATTGATCAAATTGTGTTCACATGCTTCCCATTGGCTAGACTCACTGACGCCAGCGCGTGCCAATTTAAGACCAAATTAACTATTGATTCGACGGTTATCAATTGTACGAAACGTCTTTGATGCTATGCGGAATAAATTTCCGCACTACCGAAACGAATGTTTTCTATCGTTTTGCGCTACGGGGCGAATACTGCGTCTTACTGAGAATTTTGGTTCCGTAAGGGCTGTGTGGTAATAGCTGCTTTGTTCAACAAATAGCGGGACCGGTTTGTCAAGATAACCCCTTAGTGGCATTTCAGGAAGGTTGAGTTTAAGCGAAAGTTAAAACTTTCGAGTGATTAGTTAAACGCACTAGTCACTCAATGATAAAAGCGAATGACCTTCACTACCCAGTCCTTGACCGGTGTACCCTGTTCCTTACATTGGGACTTTGCGATAAACACACCTCCATACTTGCAGACTTCCCGATTACTTTGTGTTTGACCTAAAGGCGTAGATCAGTGAAAAACTGGTCGCAGCAGGGTGCTGTCCAGCATGGTGATATTGCGAAAATTCGCCGCGCAGGGAAATGCAAAATACCCCCTATGGTTAGCATGCCCATACACCACTCCATGATAGCGTGTACAAAGTGTCTGTAGTTTGCAAGCATCCCCACCGATCACTCTCGCCTTATCCCGGCCATATATCCCCTGACGTCACAGTCAGGCGAAACAGATTATGCTACGACATGGCCACACCTGGAGTGATTTACTCTACCTGGTAGTCAAAACTTGAGGAGCTTTTTATATAATTAGGTATTTCCGGGCCTTTTGAATATTTGGCCATGGGGAATCATCCGGTGACCATGCCTTTGTCGCTCCAGGGACCAGTTGACACTAACCGGCCCACGACTGATACGGGCAATTCTAATGTACTAATGTTCACCGATTTCCACCGTGCGTTTGACCCATTGTTCCAAGTTGAATCACATGATTCTGGCTAGACGCATTAAAACACAGATTCCGGAAAGACCGGTGTTACTATTACCAAATCATGCGTAAACTCAGCAAAGTAACTACCCGGGCCTTTTCAGTTTGACAAACTTCCTCCCTCCATCATTATGCTAGTTATTAGTTGAGGTAAGCACGCATCACTCACGCTTGTAGCGGCTGTGTCTGTCTACGGAATAATTCCTGCGCACTGCGAAGTCAGAATTGGCACCTTCGTAGCTGATACATATGTGAAAGCAAATGGGTCAACCGGTAACGTCCAGCAGACTTTCGTTTTGATTGGTTACTTCCCACATCTGCTGATCAAGTACCGAGAAAGAGTCCGAAATTCGACCTGGGAAATTTGTCTAGAACGGAAATACGGTACTCACAGGCCAGAAACTAGGGAAGAGAGAGAGAGCGAGTTCCATGTGTACAGCGCACTGTGGTAACTCCAGACGATAATCCGCACTGAGCTGCCAAATTGCGCTGGAAGCCAGGTGGCTTGCAATAAGGCGGAGTCTGCTTTTATATATGTTAGCAGCACCGCACATTACGTGTCGAGTTTAAGCTTAGCATGGGACTGTGGGTGGGGCATATATATATATATATATATATATATATATATATATATATATATATATATATATTCACAAGCCTGTAAACAGACAAATGTGCCATCCGAACCATGGTGGTAGGGAAAGGGGAATATAATATTCCACGATGCGAATAAAACGTCAGAAAGACGTTTTTCTCTGTTTCACACACGCCGTTTTGAGTTTGCTTTTGTTTCTGTGTTTTGTTCAACATTAAAAGTTACATGGTGAAGGGATGGTAGGACAGCCGTGATGCCACTGACTTCTATTGCGCGCCATATCCTACAAGACTTCTAACCATTGGGAATCCACTTCACGTGATTCCCATCCTGAGAGACGCACGGATCCAACTGACACTAGACACGAAGTTAGGATCCTCATGCTCCTTTTTCAGCACATCGGTTGTCCGCCGCGGCTTCTTCCATTCGCGTCCAGGAAGTGTGAATAATGCGCGACGTGGAAGGCAGTGGACCGGTATGCGCAGCATGTGACCGAGCCAACGCAATAGGTGCTGGATGGTTATGCTCTGGAGATCAGGACTGTCCGCTCCCATGATTCTACTTCTAACTTCGCGCTGCTCACATGATGCTGCCGCGATATGCGAGCATTCGAACGCGGGCAGCGGTTGTAGAAAATAGAAGTCGTCTCAAATCTTTCAATCGAACAGGCCATGTCTCACAGCCGTACAGTAGGACAGTACGGATTGTGACGTTGACACTAAGCCTTTGAAGTTGACACTGACAACGCGACGACGCTACAAGGGTCCCAAGTTAGTAAATGCAGTGCGAGCTTTGGCAATTAGTCGTGAACTTTCATCGCCAATACCGCCAAAAGCCGTGATGCAACTCCAAAGGTAAGTAACGCTATTAACAAGCTATAGCCTGACACCCGAAATGGGGGGCGTAGACATAGGCGCCTGCCAATCCTGGAACAAAGCTTTACACCTGCATGGAGCAAAATACAGACCATACATACATGTCTCTATCTCTAAGCGGTTCAGAATGTTTTGAACAGGCTGCAAGTCGTCCCCCAACAAAGCAATGTCATCAGCATAGTCCACGTCCACAATTCTGCTCCTGAGTAGAAGCTGAACGTCGCAGCCCTGAGCTCCTTCCAGTGAGCGATGTAGGACAAATTGGATGGCAAAGTTGAACAGGAACGGCGAGAGAGGACAACGTTGGCTCACTCCACTGGTAACAGGAAACGAAGAAGAAAGCCTTCCATAAGCTCTAACCTTGCCAGAGGTGTAACTACACAGCTTTCTCAAGAGTATGACAAACTTGTCGGGAACGCCGTTTCGTAGCAGACAGGTCCACAGTGACTAGCTATCTACTGAGTCAAAAGCGGCTAGGGTATCCAAAGACACCACCATTGCTGATCTTTAGTGGACATGACAATGTTCGAGAATTTGATGCAACGTGAAAATTCGGTCAATGCAACCATAAGCAGGACAAAATCCAGCCCGTTCCTCACAACACAAATTCTCGTGGGTATCTGAGAGTCTACGTAGCTGCATCGACACAAAAAGCTTGGACGCGACAGAAATAAGTGACATTCCTCGGCAGTTGTTGCATTCGCTAGGAGATCCCTACTTGTGGATCGGAACCACAACAGATTCTTCCCATGAGTTAGGAACCTTATCGCTCCAGACTTTTGTGAACATTGAGCATTTCGGTGACTACTAAGTTCCCCCCATCGATGAATAATGCCGGAGGAAGACTGCTAAGGTCAGGAGATGTGTGGCGTTTCAAAGTCTGGATTTCTCTCCGTATTTCTGCTTCAGTGGGAGGATTGATGCAGACTGATCAGGGATTACATGATGGCAGTGGATGCGTAACCGGAGGTTGTGTTGTGCACTTAAACTGGAGAGCAAAGTGCTCTGCTCTGCGATCCAGATGTCTGCGTAGCTTGGTGAACTTTTTACTGTCTGACTCACAAATCGTTTGACTGATGGCCTGAAGTTTACGTCCGGTGTATCTGATGACATAAAACAACCTGCGGCTGTTACCAGCAGAGGTAGCAACTACCATTTCCTTGGCATGCTTAGACCACCAGGATTCACAGGCATGGCGAAGACTCGCTTTCAGTTGTCTGGAAATAGAACGGCGGAGCTCAGTGTGCTCCACACTGGCGGTTATAGCTCGCCAATAGTCGAGAAGTTCCTTAGAGGTGGCCGAGCTACAACTTTTAGTCGTGCAACGAACAGGACCGCAACTGGATAAACCCGTTGAAAACATAATCTGTTGCCATCACGACTAATGCTGATCAACGTCCTGAGGAGGCGGAGAAGTGATATACTCACGAAGCTGCTTTTGATATTCCAGTTACACAATGGGGTCGTCCAGTTTACCAGAGTTAAGGCGAGTTTGTTTAGTCCTAGGCGAGCCACCGGATAAGGGTTCTGGAATTGTAGTCATGAACAAAGATGAAAGAGCTGAGATGATGAGCATCATACTTAGTGACACTAACAAATTTAAACGACTAGAGAAGTCAGGGGATGTGACTGCATTCGAATCCTGAATCATTCGCCACTTAGAAATGCTTCATCAGTATCACATGATCGACAGCGCTACTTATAACAGTTTAAAGCCGAGTGGATCAACTACGCCATAGCTATATCGGCTTCCAAAAACGCACAAGAGCGGAGTGCCGCGCAGACTGATCATCTCGATGACAAACGCACCCCAACATAAATTAGCTCGCTGGTTGGTTAATGTGCTTTCTCCGCTACAAGAGCAGTTTAATCTATTATGGCCACAAAGATTCCTTCGTGCTTGTCGAAGACCTCGATAAAATGAACTTGTCCGATAAGGTGATGTGTTCCTTAGATGTGGAATCTTTGTCTACTAACTTACCGCTACACCAGACCGTTGACTACATCTGCGAATTAGTAGAAAGTTCCGAATGTCCGTTGCCGATTCCAGTTGAATTCTTAAGAGAATCATTACTTCTATGCACAGAGAATGTCGATTTCCACTTCCAAAACATCGCGTATCGCCAAATTGATGGGGTAGCCATGGGCAGCCCACTGAGTCCCATACTAGCGGATTTCTTAATGCTAATGATAGAACGAAGCCTATCCGAAGAAATAGTGCAGTTACCCTATTACAAGCGTTTTGTGGACGATATATTGGTGTTCAGTTCGACAGAAATGCAAATCGCACAGCTAGTGGCTCGTTTTAACTATGCGCATGCTAATTTGAGGGTTTTCTGTGAAATCGTACAACAGAACTGTCTTCCATATTTGGATGTTCTTATCAGCCGCAGGGAGGACGGACTGGTAAAACGGTCTGTCTATCGAAAAACCACGTGGTCGGGACAGTATCTGCATTTTAGCAGCTTTACGCCAATTCGGCACAAGCGAACGCTTGTGAGGACCCTGTTTAGTCGCGCTAGACGAATATGTCCGAGCGATTGTCTAGCCGATGAACTAGAATTAATTAACCAACACGTTAATTGCTAATGGCTACCCTCGAAAGTATATCCGGAAGCACACTGAAATTCGTGAAATGAAAGTTGCTGTACCTACTGTGCCTAAGAAAAAGGTATTCTTGGAGCTGCCTTTTAAGGGTGCCATTGCTTCTTTGAGAACCAAAAGACGTCTGATTTCTGCCACAAAGCACTTTCTGTGCTGCCGAAGCTGTAATCATCGACCGAACTCATAACCTACCGTTGCCTCCACTAAAGGAAACTCAGCCTATTGACGCCAACTCCCACTGCGTATTTCAATTCATATGTAACTGCGGGGATAGTTACATAGGCAGAACCAATAGAACACTGAGTTCCCGAATAAAGGAGCATGTACCAAAATGGGTTCAGTGCGGACTTATTCAGTAAGCAAGCCCAACTCAGACTACATGTGTACGCAGGCCGCCAGCATCTTCGATCGGCAGGCACTTATTGACATCGGGTCACCGAAATGAGGTCAACAAGGCGTTTAGGATCCTGCTTCGCCATACTAATTCCCTGCTCCGCCGGTTTGCCGAGGCTATTGCCATTAATCGGATTAAGCCAGCGCTTTGTGTTCAAAAACAATTAGCGGTCATTTGAAGGATATTTGTGAGTAACGTAAGTTTCGTAGAAGGTAGAAGTCACGATTAAACCACACGAAAATCTGCCTCGACGGGGAATCGAACCCCGGTCCACGAATTTCCGGTCCGCTGCTCTACCACTGAGCTACCGAGGGCTGACGATTAGGTGCGGAATTTAACACGTGACTTCTGCTTGGTGTTAAATTCCGCACCTAATCGTCAGCCCTCGGTAGCTTAGTGGTAGAGCAGCGGACCGGAAATTCGTGGACCGGGGTTCGATTCCCCGTCGAGGCAGATTTTCGTGTGGTTTAATCGTGACTTCTACCTTCTACGAAACTTACGTTACTCACAAACATCCTTCAAATAATACCATTGCCCTTTGGACTTCGGATGGACAGTTACTTCGGTCCACTGGGAAGTGACGAGTGAGTGAGCCGATCTGCAACACCAGGACAGTTACTGTGAGCTCATTGGCAATACGTCGCGCACCAAGCAGAAGTCACGTGTTAAATTCCGCACCTAATCGTCAGCCCTCGGTAGCTCAGTGGTAGAGCAGCGGACCGGAAATTCGTGGACCGGGGTTCGATTCCCCGTCGAGGCAGATTTTCGTGTGGAGTTTAATCGTGACTTCTACCTGGCTCGCCGAACATCCACCTCGTGGTGCCAGCCGGGTGTTTCGGGATTTTCCCGTTCCAGCAAATGGTTCGGCGGCAGTGTACCAGGACGTGGTGGGTTTTCGCCTGGCAAGCGTTCTTCCTATAAAAAGCCACATATGTCCGTTTGACAACACTGTGACGTGGCGGATGTGACTCGCCAGTAAATAAAGTCACTGCCCCTTCCTTCATCCTGGCGAAGCATTGTATTCCAGCAACATCATGCTGTACTTCTGGGGAGCATTGGGCCCCTGTTTGACAAAGGAACAAACGAAAGGCGTATGAACTGAGCAATTAGTCACCGGCTCCCAATGGGCGCGATTCCCTGAATTCGCTCCGCTGCCTTGCGGACAGGCTACTCAGCCAAAGGCTCGGGGTGGTGTCCCCTAAGTCAACACCCTACTTCGGCTTGGGCAACCGGGTAGTACCTCGCCCTCTGAGGAAACCATGGACATTGTTGTGTTGTCTTTTATTTTACTATTTCTGTACCTTGGTTTGAACCCCATGGTTTCTGATGGCATTAGGTCTATTCGTAGATTTTTGCAAATATACCTTCTATGAAAATTATCGGTCAGCCTCAGGCTGCCCTGGTTGTAGAACAAAGACACCGCCTTTCTCTCTCTCTCTCTCCTTTTCTCTCCTCCTTTCTCTCTCCTTTATTTGTATGTATGTCTGTATCCACAAACTGTTATATAAAATTAGCGGGTATCGTTATCGGCACTGATGAGACGATACAAAATACATGTATCTGCCGAGCTTCGTCTACTAATTGTGCTTTTCAGGTTACTAAAGGGAACAAACTGTTTTAAAAATACTAATTGCGGCTATTTTATCTGCATATGTCTAACTTGCATGAACTCTCCCAGAAGTGGCTCTGGATAACCACGTAAACATTCCTGTGGACTCGCTGCTCCATCCGACCATGCGACAGCCAATTGAAATTGTGTCAGCAAACTGCGCGCGTATGTAAGTTGTTTGAGCAAAGCACCACTACTAGTGATTAGCGGATCTGATGCGGTACTGTGATGGACCGAGCTCAAAGTTTACCGTGTTCATCCGGTGTTTGTGAAGTGATCCCATAGAATGGAATTTTCCTCTCGAACTCCTAACAGGCTGCGGAAGCTTTGGTAAGCGTTATATTCCCATTGGCTGTCAATGAGATGATGGAAAGTGCCGAACTCTTGCACCCATGACTTCACTGTGCGCGAATAAACACGGAACGCCATCTACTTGTCGAAAACATTGAGTTATATGCTCGTCCTACACGCCCTCAAAATCAGGTGGTGGAAATGCTGCACTGAGCACATTGTCTAGATCAATCTGGAATAGAACGAAGAACGACTCGTGTGAAAGGGTGCTCAGTGTTGCTGCCTCCATCACAACACCGCACTGCACGACCGGTTTTGTGCTTGATTGGACTCAAACAGCCAGAGCTGGAAGCGGAAAGCGGGAGTTACTGGATGACGCCTTGATCACTAGGCCACTGAGATTCGCGAGAAACGCTTAGTACAGTGGTCGAGAATGCGGTGCTGTTTTGGACTGCGACACCTAGTCTTTACTGGGATCTCGGTTTGTTGTGAAGTAGACCTCCGTCACCTTGATCACTGAGACTGTATCAGTAATGGACGATTTGGGTGGTTCTGACTCCCGGCAGCGCTCAAAACTGAAGAACACTTTTGCTTCAATTAGTTTGGAGTGATTTCGATTTCAGTAGAGGCGCCACTCCACTGTGTACCGTAGGAAACATGCTAACCACACGTATCTAACAGGTGTCCTCCTGGATCTCTCAAAGTGGAAGAATGGTTTAAGGACCGCGGAAGGAGGAACTCAAGCGAATATTTTCGCGATGTCGCTGATCTAATTACGCATGTTTTCTCGAGCGTGCAGTATTTAGCTTTTAAAATCTAGCGTACATGTTCGCTTTGGTAGAGAACTCATAATGTACACAAAATCTCTTACGAGCTGTAGGATCGGCCTAAGGACCGATAGGATGGAGAAGGTGGGCAAATGAAGGATGCACGCATGTGCTCCTAACCAAACTATGAGTTGTCCACGTGGGAAGTGCACTACCGTCCAAGGAGTGTAAAGCATCAGTAAATCGGCCCAGTTCATATCATCGAGAAGAACTCAAAACGTACTAGCGAACTGTAGTTGAGTTGCTCTACGGTGTGGAACAACGAGGGCGAGCCCTATCGCATTTTCATATCTGAAATTTCTAACAAGTAAGTACTGATCGAAGCGCTTGCAAATTCAAGTGAGGAAGGGGACCGGAATTGAGTGACAAATAAATAAGTATACAAGGGCGGTAAATTGTAACAAACCTGTGAAAAGTATTCAACTTTACAGACCGGTAAATATGAGGGGGTGAGTGGTAGGAGGCGCTTGAACATCGATCGAAGTCACTTAGCCAAACAGAAGCAGGTGAGAAGACCGATCCGGTGTCAGAATTGGTACACAATGTGATCTTCGCAATTAGTGAAAAAGTCCCCGAGAGCGACGATGACAAGCATGCGCATACACGCACGCATGAGCAAAACGCCCGGTGGTTTGTGCAATGAAAACGTACGGTAGTGTTAGATACTCAAGGCAACGCTGCTGCTTACGAGAAGGAAGCGCTGAAAAGGAGCAAACAAACAAACGGAAAAAGAGGAGACCTGTGAAGTTACTTAGGTGTTCTCCGTTCAACTTGAGGGGCGGGGTGTTAAATAATGGGGGTTGGAAGCACCAGTAATCACAAACCAGGTTTCAATCGAAGATACTGCAAACACACTCGGTGTAGACAAACCGAAGAGAGAGGGTGATGACACATCGGTTGAGATTGCGATTGGGAGCACTCGGTAAGCACAAATGGTCTGAAATTCAACGCAAGCACTCCAAAGCGCTGATTTAAGATGCTGCGTGTTCTCAATACTAATGAAAGGTGTGTTCAGCCGATGTGGCACGTGATTGGCGCTTTTCAAGAGGATAGGTGTAGTACATAAACGCTTCGACATTGCTGACAAAGCGAATGAAGAGTGTGAATGTAGTTCGATTTGAAACGTTAATCAAAAGTTGGCATCCCATCCGGACAACTCATCTGGTGGCTCTTGTTCATCCATTGTAAAACGATCGAAGTTGGAATAATCCAGTGGTCCACTCAACTGTAGGTAGATGAGATGAGGAGGGAGAATAGAAATATAGGATGGAATCAAACGACTGTGGATGAAGTATGCACACTTTAATGGCCTTAGTTGTCCGTTCGCATTAAGCAACTCATTCGATAATGGTGGCGTGTCGGATTGCTGGTCCGGACGGTGTGAACCACATTCTTAGAACCGAGTAAACTCATCCCTAGAAGTGTATTGATAACCGCATGCCACGACCAAAAATGTAGGCACCAGAAACGCGCTGGTGCTTAGCACCAACACTTCGATGCCACGCCACCATATGTGTGGACTAAGTATGCTGCGAGATCTCCTGCAGACTGGAACCGACGACCAGTTGTTTACAAGCCAGGAGCCTCAAAAACTTGTCCACTGGGTGAGAACGACAACTGATAGTCAGCAGATTCGCGATGTGATTGTGACAATCAACCGAAAAGTAGCCAGTAGTTGAGTCACCGTGCACCAAGGGTGCCAGGCGCATACGATTTTGCAATGCCCGATATACCAGAAAAGTAGGTTGGCTCTAAGCAGGCAAATGAGCAAAAGTTGGTGCAGATGCCAAAAACGAATCACAACACCTTCTGACAATTACGGGGAGCCTCGAACAGCCTTCATTGATTTAGAAATGAACGCGTGAATCAAAGGCAAGGTGTTGCAAGTTGATGTACAAATGAAAATACCAGGAAAACTTCATAGCTGAGGGTCAAGTGTTGTTCGCGGAGCTCTGGCATAATGGCTGGGGTCATCAACTTCTGTGTCGGGTTCCAATCTCGACTCACCTTATGTTTACCGGAAGAGTCAGGCCTTTGAGTGTGACGTTGGGAGAGAGCCACTGACACACTCCAACTCAAAAAGAGATAAGTTAAAGTCAAACCAATCAGGCCGCGGTGGTGAGAGGCAATGTAAAGTCAAGAGGAAGAAGGCTAATATCGAGCCCGTTCATATAGGACACAATTCATATTCCGGGAAAATAGTATACTTTAGTGTACACTGTGGAGTTCAGAAAGCACATCTAATAACATGTAGAAAATGTGAAACGGCCATAAGACCCAGCGTTTAATTTACGACGGACAGTAAGTGTGCCGTAAATGAAATAGTTACGTACCAGCACTTGTACCAACTGAATGCAGTGAACCATGGATCCGCAATGGCATTTATGCCACTGAATGTGGCTGGAAACCGCCCTTTTCCAAAAACACTCAACTTCAGATCACTGTGATTCTACGGTAGCAAGGAGTTAAAGTGAAATCAAGTGGAAACACGAACACAGAGTCGGTTAAAAGGTGGCAAAATGGAAGTTGCGGTATGAAGTGGGTTACTGATGAAGGAAGATATGATGGACCGGAAGGTGGAAGCAGAGGAATGCCGGGAACTGATGGCTAGACACGACTTCTCAGCCAGTCAACCATCCTCTAACCACAAATCGATCTATCGCCAGGGTAGAGGCAGATGGTTAAGATTGAAATTCGCTACATCAGTTCACACACACCAATGCAATTCGTCTTTTATGGAATCAATTGAAACCCAGAAGTAGGTTTCACGTGAATCAGTCACGCTGTCAAACGCCTGCCGATAAATTTATGCAGAGTAAACTCAAAAATTTTCATGAAACGAGTGACAGATAATGTGGAAAGTATGTAAACTCCTCAAGCGATATGTTCAAGAAAAATGGGTGGGTAGAGGGGCTCCGTTATCATGGTAAACAACCGGGTAATGATGCATGAGCAGAAGGAATACTGACCTTCACTTTAAATGGTGTTGGCAAGGTCTGTTTGGCAACGGCTGCCCAGTCAAAGCCCTGGAAGTACCTATTTGTGGGGAGTAGAGTGGAATTTGTAGTTAAGTCCCGGTACAAGTAAGGTAAAAGAGCGGAACAGACGAACGCCAATGGAAGCATGTAGGGAAATGAAACATGTGACAGAAGAGCTGCTAAAGGACACTCCATACACTGCCCATGCTACAAATTCGTTAAGGGGTCTGAAAAAACACGGTTTATTAAACCCAACTGTAGTGCAAAAATTCCAGTCAAATTCTTTTTAAGCTAATTCTAAACAGGAAAATCAGAAGACGTAGATTGTGAGATGGTGTCGTCATTTCGTGCATTATTATCAATTGAAAAAACATGCAACCATGATACTTAAATAAATAATCAACAATTTCGAAGAGGTCGTAAATAATCACGCTACCACGGTGGGCTTAAATCCACAGTCAGCTATTTTTGAATACACAGTGGCGCTCGCTCGCGATCGTTAATGATGGCCTCCATTAGCCTAAGCATGTTAGGCCACCGATCGCGCTGTAGGACTGTAGGTAGGTAATATTCTTTCCTGTATTTCCGCGTAGAAGCGGGGCCAAGGAAATGTGGTTAGTAAACGGAATAACGGTTAGTTCAGCAAAACGCGTTAGCACAATAGCAACTTACCACACAGCAAACTTATTAAACGTTAGGTACTCATTGACCGCGCGTTGTGATATTTCCCTAGGTAATCAATAAAATAAATCATCTCCAGCAACGAACAGCTAGAAAGTATCACCTGCCTTCTCGACATCGCTGCCAACACTCCTTCCTATGCTACTTGCTTTTCTCTCCCCACGCAAATCTCTTCTTCACTGTCACTTGAACAAAAGTCTGCCGCTGACCTCACAGCTACTACCATCTATACAAGTAACTCGTCTCTCATCCCAAAGGTCTCATGTCACAGTGGTTCCTTTAACATTCTCACTTTGGGTCAGATCGGCCAACAGGTAACACTGACTCTCACTCGACACTTTCTTGGTATTTATGTGTGCTCTATCTACTTTGTAAATATGTGTAGAAGACAAAAGTGTTGTGACCGCTTCTCGACTCCCTGGTTCCGACAATGACTGAGCTCTTCACCACTATAAGGATACTGAGTCAGTGACTCAAGACATTTACGGTGCTGGAATCGAAATCAGCAAAAATTACGAGCGCGGTCTACTCGACTGGACACTAGTGAACAGTCGAGTTGTACGATTCAATTTCGAACCGCTACAGCGCTGGAGGACAGGGTGCCTTTACATCGTTTTGGTTTGCACTCCCATTGACTGCACTTCGGAGGGTGTCAAAGAAGCTTTCCATGGTTGACTATCATCTCGCATCCGTATGGCGCAAAACATTGATATCGTGATTGCTGCTGGTACAATGAATACCCAAAGGGATAGTCCTTCGAACTACACCTGAGAAGCCGTTTATGACTAAATGCATATTGAACAGACAGTTACAATCGACTCCTGCAACTGTGTGACGGTCACAGTCTTTATATTAGCACAAATATGCACATCGTGTCACTTGGCGCCTTCCGAATCCCTCGATTACCTGAATCCAAATTGACTGCACTACAGTCGGCTACAAATGTCGCAAACCAAATCGAGATAGTCGGTCAATTTGGAGCACGGGCATAGATTCCAACCACATCTTAGTGTACGCAGGCATAACGCTCACTCGTTCCGCCTAATTTGGACTCACAGTCCGCAATTCGATCATATCATAATGAACCGCTCCACCGTTTGTGCGTGGTGCATGAGGTTGGTGAGCAGAACACTGACTGTAATCGTCGCAAGTGTACCATGAAGAATGACTTTGACACATGCAGTACGCTCAAATTGCGACATCCGTAATGTGAATGAATCTGTGAGGCATTGATTAGTTTGATGAAAACCCACAGACAGGTTCCGATAGGTACTCAGTTTCAGCGTGTCCGTACCGCCCTGAAATGATGACTGGCAAAGGGTCCTCGAATTCATCGGGAACCTTGGTGTTTGGGAAGGATGTGCGAGGTGGAGAAAACCGGTACTATTTCGGACAGTCGTGCACTGTTCCAAGTTGACAGGAACACGCCTCCGCGAATACCAGCAGTTATTGAAACAAACTATGATACATCCTCAGTCTCGTGAACTTATCCGTTTGCTGGAACTGCTTGAAAAGCAGTGCCGTAGGCTTACTGCGACGTTCTCATTTGCTGAATTATCTGAGCCCTCCTGGGAAGTTGATATCACACCTCCCAATTTGAAAGAGATTTGACATGAGGTTGTCACGTTGAAACGAAGCAAGGCTCCTGGGCCTAATGACCATTCTTCATCTCTGTTGAAAGATAGATGAAACTATTTGTTGACTAGACTTGCTGCTCCATTGAACACGATTTTGAACACTGAAGACTGGCGACTGTCAACTGTTGTGCCCATCTTCAAGAAGGTTCCATGGACTTTGTGTGAAACGCATAAAGGTATTGCCTCCAAACTTCTCACGATTCTCATTCTTCGGCGACAGACCGGTCCTTATTAGATCTAAGTTGCTGAAAGCCAGGCTGACTTCAGCTATGGGGTGGTTGGATCGACCACATATTTACCCTTCGTCAAGTGTTAAATTAGTGATACAGTTACATATGACCAGTTATGGTGGTTCTTCTAGGCCTGAAAGCAGCATTGGACTCTGCTGTTCCAGCCAGCTTGTGGTATTATCTATCCGTGAAGGGCGTGCCAGCTAAACCCCTTTCCATTCTGAAGACTCTTTACCTTGAATCCCGAGATCGAGTAAGGGTATACGGGAAGCCTTTTCCTGTGTTCCCCACGACAAATGCGGTTCCCCAGGATTGTCAGACATCTCTTTTCAACTTTATGATCGAAATAGTCATAAGAGTCTCCGTATTTTCCATACTTTTCCGGGTTGGATGTTCTGCCAGATGACCGATTGACAAACTTTGAATATGCGGACGATATAGCTCTCTATGGGTCTGACGCATTGGCTATGCAAGTACTACTGAATTGACTGACGCGTAGAGCTGCACATTGCAGCATGTGCTTTGCACCTTCATGGTGCAAAATGGTTGCAGGACTAGATCGATACGTCCATAGAGCTGCAAATGTAACCAACTTAAGGCAGTTTTACCTCATTCTGACGTTGCTTCCTCGAACGGTTCCTCAAAACGTGAGTCCAAGTGTCAGCAATCGAATCGATTAAGGGGAACTCCAAAGGACGGCACTACGATAGTGTCTATTCTTAGTGCTAACAAAACCTCAGAAAAGCGATATACTCAGATTTCTTAGTCTAAGCTGACGACCGCAGTCGCGCTTGGTCTAAGGATACTGCGAGGGTCACGCGGTCCAGTAAGTAGGCGCGGACCCGCCACCTCCGGGTTGCAAGACAGACGCCTTATCTTTTCGGCCACGAGCGGGAGATCCGACATAACTTAAAAACTGCCTCGATGCAGCCTTCTATGGGCAAATTGAAATTGAACTGACAAGCGAGTGTACAGGTGTGTAGTTAAACCGGATAAGTAGCTAACACGCATATATTTGTTTGGAGACGACAGATATCCTGAGGGTCATTCAACAAGTGACATTTATGTGCTTACAGAATACGACCTCGATTGTCGGAGACAGCCTGAGAGGATGCTGAAATGGGGCATCCAGCATGTCGACCTGCGGAAGAGGGCATTTTAGAATTTCCGCACACGCTCATCTCTCCGCTTGGGATCAGTGACGGACGGCAGATGTGCTATGTATCCTATGTGGCTGAAGAGTCCACAGTGACTCTGAATTGCGTTTGCTCAGTGCCGAGAAAGCTGTGAAGTGCAGGTATGCATGCGCGGACATGCACCCGTCCGGCTAACCGAAGCGTAGTCCAAAGGGAAAAGCTGTTCGGAACCGCTACACGTAGCGATAAGTTTCTCACTATTCAGCCTCACCGAGCGCGAAAGTGCTCAACTATCGCAGAGTGCAACAAGCGATACATCACTATCCATATGCACATGTGACAACAACAACAACAACAACAACAACAACAGAAGTGTGACTCACTTGTGACTTCTAATCTCCTGAATGCCATGTTTGCCGATGCCTAATCGCTCGGAGGGATTGAATCGACATAAACGGCGTATAAATTGTAGCGCTTTCAAGCAAATGTACTTGTTCTGTGCTAAACCCAAGGCGTCAATTCCTTTAAGGGTTTTCATGTAAACTTTTATTGGCTCCGATGCCTGAAATGGTGGTCTGTAGTGGTTAACAAAGCAGGGGGTAGTATAGCGGTTCATTAGCAGTGAAAAAATAAAGCATTAATTTCAAATACTTGGAAGATACTTGGAACCGATCGAGTAAGCATGAGTTCAGAGACGTTTGGTAACAATCGGTTGGTCTAGTTGTTTGGTAACGTTTCATTCTTGTGACAAGAGCTTTGTAAGACCAGGTGAATATGTGTGCAGCTGGAGTGGCATTTTACAGTAAACAGGGACGATAACCGCGTTACTCGAGACTTGAGCCAAAGTGTCATTACAGTCACAGCTCGTGATGTCCCAGTTGGTTCAAACACAGTGGGAATAGTCCAGGTGTTCCTTGGTGTGTCATGTCATTGACGAATAAGCCCAAAATGGTGACAGTGAGAGTACAGTTGCACATTTCAATTTGATCCACGCACCGAGGCTCGTCAGGCTTGCTGGGTTAAGATCGCTCGCCAAGCAGTAAAGCGTTCTAACCCCACCATTCTATTCACACAGCTGTCCGATTTGGTAATTTCCAAAGCTTCGGCAATCAGCCTCTGGGGCGTTGATCGTATAACCCTCCTAATTACCTCTAGCTTATCTAAGTCGATCTGGTGACCCGTGTCTAATGCATGTACAGCCACAACCGAGTCTCATAATATTGCCTGGTATTCAAACGCATTTGTCGGTGGTTTTGAAATGCGCCTCCTGTGCTCTGAAATTCGTGTGCGTAACTCTCTCGCTGTACGTGTACAGTCCTTACATTTAATTTTATAAACACAGTTAGTCGTCTTATCCTTGGGGAGGGAGTTCTTCAGGTGTACCAGTGCTGAAGGTAACGTTTGACCTCGCTGGCAAATCACCCTTATATTTTCCTTGTTTAGTACACTCCGAATTGCCTCCGGAGTGCCTTCTTTGTACGGAATTCCTACCGTCCCTATCCACTACGTTGTAGGTCTTGAGTGTCGGTTTAGTACTTCTTGTAACTGGCGTTTGACTAGCTGTCGTAGGTAACCACTTTCTAATAATTTGCCAATTGCCATTTTCAGCGCCGCCTTTTTGTCCTCCTCCATCGTGCACAGCCTGTCTTGCCAAACAACCTGCTCGTGGCGCCAGCTGGATGCTTTGGGATTATCCCGTTCCAGCAAATCGTTCGGCGGCAGTGTTCCAGGACGTGGTGGGCTTCCGCCTGACAAGCGACCTCCCTATAAAAAGCCACTTATATCCGGTTGACAACACTGACGTGCCGGAGATGACTCACCACTAAATGAAGTCCATGCTCCTTGCTTCATACCGGCGAAGCATTGTATTCCAG
Organism: Dicrocoelium dendriticum; assembly: GCA_944474145.2. Taxonomy (NCBI): domain Eukaryota; kingdom Metazoa; phylum Platyhelminthes; class Trematoda; order Plagiorchiida; family Dicrocoeliidae; genus Dicrocoelium; species Dicrocoelium dendriticum. The sequence goes on from OX104066.1 coordinate 63,398,329, forward strand.
CAACTTAAGGCTGAAATTTTGGGAAGCATTGGGCCCTGTTTGGCAAACAAACAAACAAAAGGCGTATGAATTGGACAATCAGTCACCGGCTCCCAATGGGCGCGATTCCCTGAATTCGCTCCGCTGCCTTGCAAGCAGGCCATTCAGCCAAAGGCTGGGGGTGGTGTCCCCTAAGTCAACACCCTACTTCGGCTTGGGAAACCGGGTAGTACCTTGCTCCCTGACCAAACCATGGACTCAACCGTGTTGCGTTGTATTTTTAACAATATCTGTACCTTCCTTTGAGTTCCATGGTTTTTGATGTCTCCGTGCCTATTCGTAGGCTGTCACAAATATATATGTCATGCACAGGGTTTGTGTCTTGTAGAACAGCGCTAAGGCTATCCCAACGTAAATCTGTTGCAGATGACCCGAAGTATAGTGAAGTACTTTATCAGTATCTGTTGGCTTGCAATATATGGTCGTCTTTAAATTCCCCCCCCCCCGATTCCTGTGAACCAGGCAGTCAAGAAATGGAATTGTACCGCTACAAATTCCAGCTCAGTAGTAAACCGTATCTTCTCTTCAATGGAGTTAAAGTGATCAAACAACTCGTCCTTCTTATCGCGTTTAACCAATACAAAGGTGTAGTCTACATAGCGCCACCAAAGTGTCGGTGAGTTAATGGTGGTTGTTAATGCCCTGTTCCCGAACTCTTCCATATACAAGTTCGTCAGTACAGGGGATGTTGGCGATCCTATGGCGAGATCTCGTTCCTGACTGTAAAGCTTCGACTGAAAAAGGAAGTGAGACAAGTTAAGATACACTGTCACACCCTCGATTATCTGCTCAGCCGTTAGTTTGGCCCGATCACACAGTGTGACATCTTCATTTAGACAACGTCTTGTTATTCCTAGCACCTCTTTTTTAGGTACATTGGTGAAAAGTGATGTCACATCAAAACTTACCATCAACTCAGCTGGGTGGATTTCGAGACTTGCTATCTTTTGAGCGAACTCATAAGTCTGAACGAATGTACTCGTTCGCCCTGTTAGAGACTGCAATAGCAAGTTCATGGGTCGGGGAGCCTATACCGTCGACTATGGGCCGTACGGGAACTTCGGGTTTGTGAATTTTTGGCAAGCCATAAACTCTCGGAGGTAAAGTCGATTTTGGGTATAGACTGTACCACTTGCCTGCCCCTAAATCGTCCTTCACGGTTCTTAAATAGTTACCAACCTCCGTTTTACTCTTGTTCATTACTGACGCCACGGTCTTGTCAACAACTACTCCATATGGACTCGTCTCCAAATGTTGTCCCATTTTTTCTAAGTATTCTGACCTATTCACTACAACCATGGTTTTTCCTTTTGTCAGCTTTTGTGAGTACAATGCTGCGATCTTTCTTCAAGGAATTTAATGCCATACAATCAGTTGGCGGAAGATTTGGCTCATCCGGTTGCTGAAAATTAATGATATTTACTAATTGTTCACGAATATTCTCTGGCTTCGCAGCGGGCAACCCTGTCACTGCGTTCTCAACGCATAAAGTCTAGACTTATTGTTGGTAAAAGTTAAACCTTTCTCCAGCAATCTATATTCCCTTTCCCTTTAAAAACCCTGACATATTAACTACATTACAACAGCTACCAATAGACCCAGACCTGTTAGTAGGATGCACGGGTATTAAACTTTTGAACTTTGAATCCTGCCCCGGTTTCACTTTGACGTCTGAAGCCTTATTGGAAATTCGGTTGTAGTCCAGAGACGTTATGGCAGTCTGTAAATCCTGGCTCAGCCGCTTTGCGTCGATGCGGATTGCTCAAACATTTGGTCACTAGGTAAGTCCGCTGTCTCAAATAGGTCTTGGAAGCATTAGATACCAAACAACTATACCAACCGATTATTACCAAACCTCACTGAAAGCATTACTTTATTTGTTAGACTAGTAGGCAAAACTCAAGCACATCTCCGGGCACCGGATCGATAAAGTAGACACAGGTCGGCAGACAGTATGGCCAGACATCGTGTAAGCCAAACTGGTTCGTAATACGTTTCACTAAACGACTTCGTCAAAGCCAGAGCAACCCCAAGATCGAACACGCAAAAGTGATAGCCAACTAGACAGACCATGAGCTTAGTGTACGCAAAACTGAAGAACCGCATCCCAGCACAGAAGAACCTGATTCGCGAACGCGAGAGGTTGGTTACTCTAGATATTTTTCAACAGCCAAGGTCGTTGACACTGGTAGTTAGTCGTTCCACCAACTGGTGATCAGTCGACGAGAGAACTATTTTTGGGTGACAACATTTTGCTCCAGACTGCCTTTGCCTTGCTAAGTAAATAAATGATGTGGGCACATTACACACTGCTTTAGACGATGTTTCTACGCTAGTCAAACAGACCAACACAGTGAACAGACGCCAGATGTGTGAACTGATTACACACATCGAAATCAGCCCGAGCTTATGGAGTGACACGATACCATGGATGGGGACGCCTCGTTGCGGTTTCTACTGTCTAATTTTTGATGATTAGGATAAAACGTACAAATTTTGAATGCTTTGTGCTTGGGGACGAAACCCAGTACGAGTACAGTGCACATCTTATTGCGTCAGCACGCACACACAGGATGGGGTAAGTGAAATAGACTTTCTTTAACAGGCCATCGTTCGACCTCTCTGTGTGTCACATCGGTAGGAAATCGCCTTAGGACACAGATCTGTTCTATAAACACCGGGTGGGAATATGCAGCCATCACTCGAACTCCTGCGGTTTACTCACATCTGTTAGTTGACCACATTAGCGCTACCATGGTGGTCGGCTGCTAACCGAATTATGTATACACATGTAGTATTGCTGTGTCGTTAGTGCACAGGACGAAACATGCACATCGGTTAATTTCGATAAAGGGGTGACCTTTAGACGTTGAGGTAGCGGTTACTGCCAAGGCGGAAAACTTTCTAAAGGTGCGATTTTGCACAGTATCCAGTCGGGCTCTGACTCCTGTCCGTGTAAATGCTTATCGTGCCTGTACGCAAATGACAACTAAGGCGGATGGGACGAGAGGATCCAGGCTAGGATTTGAAATTGGACGTGACAGAACTGGATCGGGGTCATTACTGTTTAACCTACGGCTTCTTTAGGGGTTAAGTAGCCGACAACATTTCGTCCACAAGTGAGGCTTCGTACATGCCATCTGTCAACGGTAATGTATGGGTGAAAACCGCTAGGGCAACTGGGACCCACAAATGAATAGGAAATCAACGAGATAAGCAACCGAAAGTAAACCGTGTGTGACAACCACAGGGAAACCGAGTTGACAACACATACATGGTGGTGAGGTAAACTGCCCATTCGGCGACAAGTGAAAAAGCAGTGCACTCTAGTGTTAGTGGGAACTGTCAACACTTCCGGAACCGTGCGTGCTTGAACTCGTAACATGTGTGGACAGTTGCATGAATACGAGGGTCCAGTCCACCAACAAAGCGAGGCTGTCGGTACGTAGTCTTTTTGAGACATAGGTTTATGTGGGGCGGGACACACGTTCAAATTAGCGAGAAACGCGTGTCTTTGAAAATGTATCAAAGTAGGATAAGCAGCATGGATAACTGAACCCCGGTGCATGTGGTGACATACTCATTCGTTGATGGGACCACGTATGCACGTGGAGCAATACTCGACAGCGGCATCCAGCTAACTCATGTCATTGTGGCTTGGATTCACCATGGTGAATGTGACATATTCCCACGACCAAAACCTTCAAAGGGGTTAGAGCGAATAGGTTAGACGGATAATGTTCCGCGACTGTGTGCTATCCTGGAATGCCGGCTAAGTGGTGTCCCAATGCTCTCTATAATATTCCTGTTCCTTCTCGATGAAAGTAGCACTTGCTCACAACAAGACGTGATGAAGGTAACTGGGGAGTCTAGCGCTAACAGGTGCCTATTGGCTATGAGCGTGAACAAGCGTATAAACATGCAGGAATATAGGCGTACGAAATCACAATTTTGAACAGAATTAACAGCAGTCGGTCAGCCACCGAAATGTGAGTAAGCAAAATTGTGCCGAAGGAGAACATAAGGGACATGAAAGTAATTAAATCCTAAGAACAAGGATCAATACTCACGTTCCAGTAAGAAGTTCAAAAGTTAAGATACCCAGAGACCAGTAGTCCGCAGCAAAATCGTGCCCTTTGTTTAAGATCACCTCGGGAGCGACGTATTCCGGAGTGCCGCAAAAAGTCCAGGTCTTGTTGCCCAGTCCAATGTATTTCGCAAAGCCAAAATCACACTGAAAATTCAACGAAAAGATCGACTTTGATGCTGTAGTCAAAGTGAGTGCAAGTAAGTAATCAAGCTGAGGATGAAAAATCTCGCTTCGCTGTGATCCACACTAATAATATCACTAATATCGACACAAGCATCTCTCATTTACCTCACAGGAAAAGGGGACCGGTGTATCTGATTCAATAGGTAGATTGTAGTTAAACAAGGCAAGCCACTCCAGCCTGCCAGACCTACCCACTAATTGTTCAAACTAGTAGATAACCCCATCGGACAAGGGCAACCCATCATGCGGACTCGTGCCCATGGTGCCAGCCTCGTCCACTGCAGTGCTTGATAAGTGTCGCGCTATATCACAGCTGACCAATTGATCACGGTGATTGACGCTCGTCTCGCGTGTCTCAATGGTCTTAACCAGTAGCTTGAAAGGGAAGGAGATGGGGTTCTGGGGTCTCACTGGACACGCACTTCCAAAGGGCGAAACCGCTGTCCAATACCTTTGTGCACGCGCGGCGGATATTCGGTTGAATATAACAGTTCCGAATCGCTTTGGAAAGTGATAAGTGTGAAATGACCAACCTGTTGCGATCATACAGCCATGCTGATTAGTTGTAAAGCTGTGGGTAGCGCGCCGCAGGTGTGGGAGAGATGAACAGACAAATGAGCGAGTGGATGGGCACTAAGGTAAACGGGGCGCAGACTTAGTCCAGCATTTACTGTCCATATATAGATGATGGAGTCAGTGAACAGTCGCATGTGAGGTATCCCATTAAGAAAGATGCTCTTGAATGGACATACTGCTCAGCGTGGCCGCATGTACTTAAACTAGTAACAAGTGGCTTGTAACAAAATATTTCAGTTACTTGTCTGAGCGAATTGTAGACCAGGTGGGTTGTTTGCATGAATGGCCGGTCACGTAATATGGCCGGGAGGATTTGTGCAACGATTGCCCCCACAGGAACTTCAATCCATCCTAAAAGCCGCCTCTAACAGCAAGGAAGCCAAAAAGGATGAAAGCAACGAGTACCATGACGGGGGTGGTAGAGATGTGTGGATATTGTACGAGCACCAAAGTGGAGAAAGCTCTACTAGGCCGAGTTTGCTATGTATGTCATAGAGATTGGAGAGAAAGAAATGCAGCCGATGGCGGTAGGTTAACCTAATGGAATGGACGGCATTGTGAAGATAAGGAAGCTAAGTCAAAGCAGTAGGTTAGAACCATGTATGTGAGCCTTGAAATGGGTGAGGTGTATAAGGTTAGGAATGTATTACAGACATTCGTCATTCCCACTACAAGAAGAGCGACTGTGAAGGAGGAACAGCCAGGTCTAACAATCTGTTTGATCGTGGACAAGAACGTCCGGACACTTAATCCTCAGAGTCAAGGGTCAATATAACTCAGGCTGGGGGAGTGGAGATCTAAAAGCTGGGCCGAGAGAAAGTGCGGACGAAGATAAAAAGATGCCAGCATGTGTAACATTACATTGCGACAAGACCAGATGTCAACCTGACACCACGCAGCCCGATTTCAAGCAAGTCAACAGTTAGGAGCGGACAAATTCGGTCTCCCCTTGCTCGTCGTAGGTCCTTACGGATAAGCCGACAGATCTCTCTTCTTGAAACCTAGATAAAAGTGACAACAACTGTAACAAACTCAGTACCGTTGGAGTGAAGCACGATCGATGCGAGCTGTGGTGAACAGTGAGGCGAGCAATTGTAGCCATCTAGCTCGCTATGCTTCTTCTCAGACCAAACAATCGTTAACAAATAAGAGGCGAATGCGCACAAACTCAGCAGTGGACGAACTCGGCACAGCTTACTTAACTGAACATCATGCTGGTTTCAAGTAGAAAGACATGCGAGAAAAGAGCTGTTACTTTCGATCGGTCACCAAATGCCTCTCCGCTGTGTTACCGGACGATTACTTTCAAGCTCCGGTACATCAGGTAAAATGGTAGCTTATAGCACACATCAATTCACCTGATACACAGGTATTCGAAGATCAGCACCGCGTCAATGCATGCATTGACCACCAAACGGCTGTTCCATTGCGATACGAGTAGGTATGTCGCAAAATACCAACCGGCATACTTCATCATAACCAACAGCAGTACATCAGACATTTGGACTGATGCTCCTCTGGCATACAACCATAACGGCCTGCGGGAAAGAAAGGGGATGTACCGGAAAATCTTAATGCCTTAAGCAAACATTCAGAGTCAAGGCTCCTATACCTTGTGTAGATAACATTCCGTCACAAACAGCTGGCTATCGTGCAAAGATAAGGCGGCATCGGCGAGACAGCTTCCTTGCGGCTTTCACTGCCACGCGTCATAATCAGCCATTACTCCGCAGATAACTCAGCACCAAACATACTTTAAACAGGCAATCCGACTAGACGGCAGCAGACGCGTCACTGGTCCCCACTGCTAGTCACATCCTGTAACGTCTCGAGCCAAGCACAAGGCGTTTCACGTGCACTCCAGCCTGGAAGGTGAGACATGCCAATGGCACCGTTTTCTGATAAGTCATTTCGTTTCCCGCTACCAAGTTAATTTGCCCACCACAAGCTTTGCGCTACCATACGTCTGGCAGGCAAAATACGTCCCTCCTCGGTACGCGGTGAACAGGCAAAAGTAGTGTGTGCCCAAGCCAACACAAGTTATTCGGTTGTTCTAAGAGAGTAGCCTGCTTATCACTGCCTAGCACTCGCCAACCCACACCATCGTTGCAGACATGCTGGTGCCACCGGACAACAGCAAAGCATCGCAGGCAGGGATGGTCAAAGACTTGGCGCCTCAGACCGGTGCTAAGTTTCACACCCACAGAGTAGGATGGTACTCAATGTGGTCTTGAAAATACGGCCATCCCAACCGAGGAAACCTTCTATCGACGCCACAGATGTCACAGGTTCAATAAGGCATTTCTATCGTTCGCATTACGTGAACTGACTGCAGTGTTTATGTGCCCATGGTTGCAGATGCAGGTGAAAAACCGCCATACTTGAGCGGCGATTAATTAGTGTCTCCAACCGGCATGTGCGAGGCTGTGCGGACACCAACATCTTGGCGACCGATGGCCACACCTCTCATTCATACAGTTAAATCGGCTACTGTAATCGATACGCTGACATCCTACCACCTTGTTGCTTAAAAGAGGTTTTGAGAAGCCAGTGAGGACCAGTGGCGTAAAACGATAACTCGCACTTTGGAGAGTCAAATCACCAATGGGAACACGCAGTATTGTTTAGCAGTTTAAATTCAGGTGCACCCCTAAATCAGTCAGCTCCCTTACTGAACTTCGGTTTCAGAAGATGTGGATAGGAAGAAGTCATTCCTGATCAGTTCGAGCACAGAGATAAAGTGGAAGGTGGAGATAGGTTGTGCCTGATACATACCGTCTATAGTTTAAAACTTGCGGGAAAGCCTCAGGCAGTCTCGCGCACCGCCCCCAGAGTCCCGGTGTACGAATTACAACAGAACGATAGATTTATTCTTACCCCCCTCGAACAGACAGCATAAACACAAATGGAATCAGTTGAATCTAAGTTGATCAACTTTAGACAGAGCACCACAGCGCACTGTTTGTAAGCATGGCGCTGTTCCAGAACCTAGTATAATGCAAACAAAGATATAATACAAAAGTACAATATCTAATTTAGGCGAAAACAGGAGTGATTCCGGTTTCCCAATGATCACATAACCATTCATACATAATACATTTGAGATATTTCAAAACAGCAGGCATGGTGAGTTTAACATACGTCTGGTGACCTTTTCGCTGAGGAAAGTTGGAGCGACGATAAAAAGCCTAGACTAAGTACGTCGCACGAGACGAAAAGGGGAAATTACATAACAATTGACCTAAACTGTCTAGGTTAAGAAAATAAAACATAAATTTCTATTACTGTGGTTCTACAATTCAAATTAAAGTCAATAAACAACTTACGAATAGATTAGCAATCGTAATAAAAAGAACAGACCCCGGAAGATGTGCGGTTGTGTGCGGAAACGTTATCACACAGCTGTTCGCTAATCGACAGTCTATCGAATGTGAAATAATTGATCTTGAAGAGTCAAGGATATGCCAATGGTGCGAAGTGAAAAAGTGAAGTGTTTCCTAGTGCAGATGTTTGAAGCAAACATGTGTAAACTTGCGTACGGAAATAAGGGAAGAGTTGGTGATATCATATTTTCAAATATTCAATCCGGTTTGGCTAAATAATCATTCTGTTCGGACTTTAAACTCCCCAGAGATCTTCTATCCTCTTCAATGGCTTAAACTAGTTCGTCATTCCCATCTCTGTAGGTTTGTAACAAGCAGAGTTGTCTGACGTCCCTTCGCCGTACACCAAAGCTTGCCGAACCACTTGGTCTTCGTCCATGACCGTCGCCGGCCAAAGATCTCTTGACATACTTAAATCGCAAATTAGTACTAGACAACACTGCAAAAGCTCTCTAACTGTAGTTAACCATTGCCGCTTTTGATATACTTTTGGTACTTGCAGTGTTGCAATCAGACAATGAACCATGTCACTGTGTTCGTCCCTGTTACGATTAGTCTTGAGTTAAGTGGAGTTTGTCAAGAGTATTGGGTTTCCACTGTCAGGTGTGGGCACAGTAATCATCAGTATTTTCAAGATATGTAATGTTTAATGTGTACATATAAATCAAATGAAACTGAGTTCAGCAAGAGTTTCTAAAAAGAATAGGCAGCATGTATGTACCGACCATGCGAAGCCTAGAATAAGTAATGGCACGATACGGGACAGGAAAACTGTAGGCTAGTGAATCTATACTACACGCGCGGTCTGGGAAGAGGAAATAAAACCTAAATTTCTGTTGGCGTGGTTCGACAACAAATTAAAAACAGTAAAGAATTTACGAATAGGCTTGCAATCGTAATAAAATAGACATGCCCAGCGTGACGTGCGGTAGTGTGTAGAAACAGTCAATCTCTAGTGACAGCATGGAGTTCGTTATCTTCTCCTGGTCCAAATGCCTCAGGAGGTTGTGTGATTCAGCCTCAGTCCCGCGCAAACTTTTTAGTAGAAGTTTTGCTGACAGCAGTAACGGTGCGATGAGGCCCAGAGGATTATAGACGAAAGTGACAAATGAGAGTAGAGCCCTGAGAGTTCATACTCTAGCAAAATTCTCTAGCTTGAAGTTTGTGCGGTTCTGATTGGTGTTCCAGTTTAAGCCAACGGCACTTTCGACGCACTTATCATTAGCCAGATATCGAATTCCCGGAGTCTTCAACTAGCTGTCAGTCAAATGCGCGATACTGATATATTTTGTCAAAGGAAATCTTTCATTGGCCAACATGCGGGTATGATGCTTAAAGAATTCAGTTGCTTCATGAACAGAATAAACATTGAACAGGCAATCGTCGACATAGAAGCAAGTTGCAACTTTAATTACCACAGATTGTAATTTTCTTACACTATCAGTAAAGGCTTGGTGTAGAGCAAAGCGTGCACAGCTAGGTGACGAAGCGGCTCCAAACGGATGTACTGTCATGCAATATTTAGTAGGAGGTAGGCAGAGATTACCGTTCTTAATAGTAGAAACCTCAAGCAATTCCTGCCAAGACTGAGAACCTTGATTTGGTAGAACATTGCTTCAATATCGGATGGGATCACGTCTGAGCACCATCTAAACCGCAAGAGGAACTTTACTAAACTTCTACACATATCGTGACTTTGTATACGCTGTTGATTGGTTGCAGCAAGAGTCTTGATGATAAAAAATCCACTCGTACCTTACCAGGTTTATGCGGAGTGATGAAGTGGCTATTATGTCTCCTTTGACCGTTTCCATGTGCAATGAACCTAGTATCCATCGAACACGATGTACTGAATGTGCAAAATAAGCACGAAACTCATGGAGCAGGAAACGGACGAAAAGTTGTTTTTTGTGTTTTCCAACGCCATTTTGTTTGTTTTGTCAGTTTAGGGATTACGGTGCTCCTGAGCAGAGTCAATGCATAAATCCATGGAAATCTTCCATTGTGCCCAATTCTGCGCCATGTCCGCAAGCATTTCCAACCATCGGTGTTCTTCATGTGTGGCTCCTCAACCCGGAAGACGTACGGGACCGACAACAGTCGAAGTGGAAGTCAATGACTTGACGTTTTGTCGCCAAGTGTTAGGTTGAACCCCTTGCGGTCCCTTACAATGAACCCCGGCGCAAGTGAATAGAGCGTTCTGTGATAAACGCTCGCACAGCATTCGTAGGAGGTGACCCAGGCATTTCAGTTAGCGCAGCGGTATTACTTGTCGAGAGGGCAGCCCATATTACTTAAGACGCGAAGTCTAACATTGACGTTACAAGTGTGTTGTTCCCACCGCATACGAGCTATCCTGCGCACACAACCGTTGCCAAAGGCCGAAATCGGACGCAAAACATTTACATCGATTGGCCACGACTCACTTCCCGATAACAGTACTGCGCGAACACAAGGATTGTAGATCCTGCAATTTAGCGGAAGTGAAAAGACGCGATGAAGCCACAGATGCCTCAGATCAGCGAAAGCTGATCGGGCTTCGGTAATACGGAGAGAAATCTCTTTACCGATGGGGCCATCAGAAGAAACACAGTTCCCAAGGTAGATGAAGCTATCTACTTGTTCAAGCTGCGTGCCTTAAAGAATCAGCAAGGGGGGAGGTGGACGCCAATCCTGGAGTAGAATCTTGCATTTCGATGGAGCGAAGGTCATGTCATAGTTCAAAGACTCAATCAGTAGGCGGTTGAGAACGTGGGTCGTCAACGAGCAAGGTGATATCATCAGCATAGTCCAAGTTCGTCGCGCGGTTGCCTAGGAGATCTACGCCAGAATTCTGGAGAAAGAGAGAGGGCTTGCCGCTGTAACTAAGGCAGAGCTCCAAGAAGCCAACAAAAATTATCGGAATTTACAAGCCGTTTCCTGTTACCTCTTTGAAGGCTGGCCTCATTGCACAAAACTGAGTGGGGAACTATGTGCGGTTTACACTTTAAGGCACGAACTGGCGGTCATTGGTGGTTGCCATATTCAAGGACCGAGGTTCGTGGCTCCACATGAATTGACATCAATGCTCATCCAATGCGCACACGAAGGACATCCTGGTATCGTGAGGACAAAGCGCCGGTTACAGAAGTATATTTGCTGGCAGAATATGTCAAAGATGGCGGAGGTTCGAAACCGATTGATGCACCTGTTCAGCCAATCCTTTATTCAATGAAACCCTGGTCCAAACTGACGATCGACATCATGGGACCATTCCACTCTACACCACAACATCAGAGGAATTGTTTGGTGATCATGTGTTTTTACAGTGAATGGCCTGGGATTCACCTTTGTTGTGGCATCAACACATAGTTATACCGTGGCTAGAACATCTGTTTGCTAGATTGGAGATCCCTGAGGAAATTTGACAGAAAATGGACTACAATTTATAAATTACGAATTTCGTCCGTTCTTACAACTCAGCAGTATAAGAGATGCACCCACTGTTCCGCATAACCCCGCAGCCAACGGTATGATTGAACGCACAAACCGCTCGTTAAACGAAAGCATACAGGTGGCACGTTTGCCCGGTATCCAATGGGGGAAGATGCAGTGACTCAGGCTGTGTTCACAAACACACACACACACAGACTGTCGAACCACAATGCTATCGGTCGAACAACAGGAGAGCTTATGTTTGGCAGGACACTGATGAGGGAATTTAACGCAGCTGTATCGGCGATCGATCCAGTGGACGAGTGTTTTTAAACACCCAGTTAATTGTACATTACCTCAGACTTGTGAATAGAACGCTTGTGTGCAGTGCCGGTGTGAGTTCTTTCTCTTGACGCGGCTGGGAGAATTAGGCACGCAACATGTCACACACGTCATCTGGCAAAAAGTCGCCCGTTTACTAATCGGCGGACCCGATGTAACATGATGTCCAAAACAATCATTAACTTTATACTGCCTAGCCTGCAAACATATTTATCAAAGCCCTTAGCGTGAGCACATATTGCGGTTCCAGAAGGTAGATGAATGCAGCAGAGCTTCTAGTTGATACCACACAATATTCCGTTGCCTTACCTTTGAAAACGACTCCGAGGGACGTTGCTACCTAGAGGAAAGGAGACGCAGGACACGCTGCTGTCACGCGATGGAGACTAGCCGAAGTGCGACCGTGGGATGAAACGCAGCGCCTGTCATTTTGAATTTCGCCCGGTTTGCCAATTTCATTTGCATTCTCCATGTTGGCTTGCTCATTTTCGCCTGTAGTACCATTTTTGTGTCCATTTTGCTCATGGATGCGGTAGACAGAAAGGTTGAGTCTACAGTTTCTAACAAAGTATATCCCTCTCTGCCTCACTTTTTTGGGATATGGGTCCCGTTTTATGGTTTGCTCATCTAGAAGCCGAGCGTTATCATAACAAAATCACCCCTACCTGCTTTAAGTGTAGCAATATTATGTCATATCTACCCAAGGATGTTAATGCAGGTTCGAGAACGCGTTATTTCTCAGTCAGGTAACCGCTATGGCACCTTATAGGAAGTCACGATAAGGCGCATCATACATTCTGGGCGAGTGCGCCTGCAGCTGTTTGGAAAATTACCCTCAAGCTTATTACAAGACGAAATAGCTCCTTATTCCATTCCCGATGAATGAAACGTTGCATCGCGAACTATGGCTGCAGTGGCTACCGGAAACCACGCAAGCAGTTCTCACAGTCATGTGTCGCTCACCAAACTGGCCAACCTGGCAGACAGAACCATTGAACGGTGCCAACCACAAGCCAATGACAGCAAGAGCAACGTCATCACGCCCCAGAGCGCTTTTTATCACCGGCTTACAGTCAACGACAGATGCCCTGCAGGCACAATTTGCGATAAGTATTCGCCAAGCTTAAGGTCTCAAGCTGAACCGTAGTATCAATAGTCGTTCCAAGCGAGAAAATGTCGTTAACAAACGAGCTCACTGTTAGTACCACCGTTTTGGCATGTAGCCAGCGAATGCTTTAAGTTACGCATATTCATCGTGAATCAAGAAAATTTCAACGCCAGTCCGTAATGGCGACGAAGATGACCGACCAAGACCAAAGTAGCCTCATCTGTACTGGGGATTTTACTTCGGTACCGAAATCAGTGGTATAACCCGTAGCTCAGATGTAGCGGGCTCACTCTCGTTGACAAGACTACGTGCCGCCAATGGCGCAGCAATCGCTACTTTTAGTGAGAAGCTTCGCACACCCAACCTAGACCTCCGTCGAACCTTTCGCTGGGCTCTCATAGTAGCAGCCGTGCGTTTTGTTATCAGAACGTTGACTTTCTTCAATGCTTCCATTTTACCGGTGACGCTAACAGACAGAACAGTATTGTCGGGACTAGCGCTAATGTGGACGCAAACCCTCCCATTCGCGTTGTTCCTCAAGCTTCACAGCCTCGCGCGCACATATTCAACCATAATCCTAAGCTTGTTCACATGCAGATCAACTTACCTCATGCGCCATATCTGCATTAAGAGTCCACCACTTCCGGCTCGCCTTCGCAGACTCATCCCGCACAAACTCAGAGCAGATGAGGCAGAATCCGAGCGAATGCTCGGATTTGGAATAATCTGCATATCGAAGTCCATGACATATGGTACCAAAGACATCCGGTGACTGGCGCCCCCTGTGGTGACTACAGCGCACTCAACCAAGTTACTGTCCCGGATAAGTATCCCATTCCGCACATGTGTGACTTAACCTCAGCTATGGATGGTAAGTCAGTCTTTAGCAAAGCATATCTGTGTTCCAGGTGACATACTCATAACGGCAGCTATCACACCGTTTGGTCTTTTCGAATACATTAGCATGCCTTAGTAACATTGCGAGAATTTTTCCCCATTTCATTCATGAGGCAATAGGTTGACTTGAAGGCGTGTACCTTTACTTAGATGTCATACTTATCTCCAGATGAAAGTGAATGTGAACTTGGCCACAATATTTTCTCTGCTAGCATTAAACCATCACAAGACAGTATCCAGGCACTGAAGGATTACACTGCTCCTAGTTCCTTCGAAGAGCTTCGCCGATTCTATGGGCTGGTCAACTATTATCGACACTCCACTCTTAATTGCGCGTGCACTGTGCAACCAAAAAGTGACGAGCCGTGGTAAGCAACGCACTAACAAATTTACGGACGACATTCAACTGTTTTCCGAGAAGTTCAATGAAGCTAACACCAGAATAGCGTTTCTCACTCACCCAGACTCAACCGCACCGCTCTATGAGGAGCAAGGTATCAGAAACCGCTGTCGGAGCGGTTCTTCAGCAGTTCAACGACCAACAATCGCTACTTTTAGGTTTCTTTTTGAAACGCTTCCACTCTGCCGAATAGCATTACAGTCACTTCGGTAGAGGTCTACTCGTGATAGACCTAGGTATAGGACCTTTTTATCAATATATTGAAAGCCAACGCTTCACAATTAACACGGATCACAGGCCATTGTTCTACGCAGTCAGTGGAGCAGCAGACAAGTTTTCTCCTAGGGAAACTAGGCATCTGAACTACGTCTGCACCCGACAGACATGCAACAGGTCGCACGTGCTCTTCACCCGGTCGCAGATGAGCTTTCATGCATTCAACAGGTTAGTTTAGTACCTGGAACAAACATTGATTTGACCGCCATGGCTGTAACACAGCAAGCAAAACCCGATGCAGATAAGCTACCGTGTAACACCTCAATGAAACTGCACAAAAGTCATCTAACTTCATCGGAGGGGGCGATTCCCCGTCCCGTCGTTCCTATAATAATGCGCCGGCTAGTTTTTGATTCACCAAACAATCCGCCTCATACCGGTAGACGTGATTCTTAGAAGTTCGCAGCCGAACGCTTTGTTTGGCTTAACATCAGCCCCGATGTCCGCATTTAGGCTTGAGCACGCTCACCTCGACCTGGTCGGAATTTTGTCACGACAAATTTATACGGCGGCTAGAAGTGATTCCAATTGGCCCATTGATCATCTGAGACACTCACACGCGCTAACCAAGAACGGTGAGTAGCTCATTCTGGTTACTGTGTTGTAGTCATTACCAACCGAGAAGCACACTTTGGCGGATCCTTCAGCAAACTGCTTAAAGCACAAGGTTGCAAGTTCAACCGAAGCACTTCATCCCACCCAGCAGCTAACGGGATGGTAGAAGGGTTCAATCGGCAAACTACAGCATCACCTTGTGCCCAGTCTAGCACTTCCGGTTACGAAGCACTTCCGCTCTGTTCTGTTTGGCAAGAGGAACCCAATTAAAGTGGATTTACATGCTAAATTGTCTTCGTTAGCAGTTAGCTACCTACCGTTTACTACCTGGTGAAGTTGTCTCATAAAAAGAGTTAAAAACGTTTGACTATACAGCTCGTCTACTTCACTACATGCGACAGCTTCAGCTCGCGCTCGTAGCTTAGAGGTAACGAGCTTGTCTGGTAATCTTGCGGCGCGGGTTCGAATCTGCGTAAGGATGGGCGTCCTCACGGTATATTCAGCCCGCATGCGACTGGTGGTGGTCACACGGCAGCGAAACGCCGTTACGGCGTACAGCTGACACATTATTTATTTTTAGTATTATTTGCGCGACCCAGAACATTGAGCTTGCGTACCACAGTGGACGAACACCTTACCATTTGCACCCACATGTTCTTTCGCACCAACAGCATACGCCGGCTACTCTAAACTCCTTATTCTGGCCCGTACCGCGTCGTACGCAGAACCGACAGGACAGTTATCATTGACTGCAAACATAAAACTGAGACGATCAATACTGACCGACTAAAGCAGGCAACTCTTGACGACTTTGGCTCATCGGTGCGGTAAGCCACATCACAGCCTGCGTCATCAAGACCAGCTCCACAACCTCGTCACGCTACTTCAACGAATCCTACAGACAGAAGAGATTCCACCCATACTCGACCCCTTATCAATCGACGTGGTAGGGAAGTCAGACATCCCGTTTGTTTCGTAGAGTTCGTTAGCGTTGCTTATTTTCCGCACAGCATATGTTACACAACTATATGTCCTTCTTTCATCCGCACGCTTATAAACGCTTTCCGAAAAGCACAAAGAAAACTAACATGTTTTGAAACTACCAATTAAGGAAAAGATCATTTGAAATACAAGAAGGGTCTACGTTTCTCTCAGTACATCCTATTGCGTATGTTGCCGTGTATTTGTGTCGCCCATATTCGCTTTGCTTTTCATGGCCACACGCCGCTTGGTTGTATCATTTCGATGGATCAACGCAACTCGAGGTGCAACGAAACCTTCGCTCAGCCAGCTACTCAGACACCAACGAAATGTCCCCAGGCAAATAATTTTCACGTTTCGACACCACAGGAGGACATGAGTGGGAGCTCGCCAGGATCCGTTCACATTAACGCTTCCTCAGCAGCTGTATCTGGTGCAATTCCCGCCACAATAAGACCCATTGGGTCAGTGTGGTATCCTGATCTCACAGAAGGCTGGCTGGTGATGGACAGTCATCAAATGGATCGAAGGATTGATCACACAGTCCATTCTGAGGAAGAGGAACGTAACAGTCTGGAGATTTCCCTGGTTTGTATTAGACCGGTCTGTAAAATTCTAACTGAAATTGTTATTTAACCGTACACTTAGGTGATCGGTGCAAAATGTTGAACTGCGTATTGAGTTTGATTGTTTGAATAAGGTCATAACTTTTGCTGACCTTCTTGGCTGGTATACATCGCGCAGCCGTATCGTGTGCTGCGACTTTCCTTCACCTCAAGAATGTTTTTATAGCTAAGACAACAGGAAATATGCAGTGGTACCAAACAAAGGTTTCCATACATCCATCTGCCTACTGTAAACGCAATCTGGGTTCCTGCTAAAGCCAAACTCCAGCATTCTAATCCGGATTTCAGCATTCTGAAGTTTCGCAGCATCAGTGACATCAACAGCAGCAACATAGCCGTCAGCATCAGTCAGAAAAAGATATTATTGTTCGATTCAACTATGAAGCGACGAAGCGAAGACTAGGCCGTAATTCACTCGAGACGGAAACAGGAAATCGTAGACTGGTAAACGGAAACGGTCTGGACAGAAGCAATAAAAAGCAACTTCCTGTTACCGTGGTTATGTAATTCAAATTTAAGACATTAAACAACTTACGAATAACGCGCTTGAACGGTTCACTGAGCTTGGCAATTTTGTTGCAGGCGTTCCCTCACCAAGCGAGGTGACATCATCAGTGCGATGTGGTGAAGCGGAGGGAACCCTCAGTGAGACTGCGCCGAGCATAGTGCGCGTACGTTTTTCTGTCACCATGATCAGCCGTACAGAGGAGCGATACTAGTGGTTGGGACTTCGATCCGCTTTCTGTTCGTTCAAGGAGCGAATGACCCTAAAAAACTGGACCTCTCCGATGTGTACTTCGTGACTTCAGTCTGTTTTCTCTTGTGTGTCGCCAGAACTGATTGTCCAAACTTTAGAGCCAAGTTCCGCTAGATTCAATTGATTGAGCTGGCGATCCCTACCCAATAGTGTTGTGTATGATGCGTGCAGTTCAATGTGTAGAGTGAATTCGCTGTGGAGTGCTATGCTATTGAAAACTCACTAGAGTGCTTCTTACTCCTATGCGCTAGGAATGTGGATCATGTTTTAGGACGGCCGCCTTGTGTTCGGTGGTTCGTGTGCAAAACTTTCTACCAGTTTGTCAGGCCTAAGTGTTGTCATAATTGTTGCAGTTTAGCTGGTAGATGACATTGCTTTGGTCGACTTGATTGCCTTTGTCTTTAGGTCTTGAGATCAAGTTCCTTAGGGTGGCATCTAGTTGAGGAACCATATTGATTCCATGTGACTGCAGCAATCTGCCAGTTCGGAGATGGTCTTGAGGTGGGCGACTACTATTCGTTTGTTTGTTTCATACGCCGCTGCTGCTGTTGCTGAGGTCTTGGTTGCTTCAAGCTTCTTCTGATGAAGTTTCTTGTATAACCATTGCTTCGATACACTCGCTACAGGTGGTTTTCTTCTTGGTTTCGTAATTCGGTTGTGCTGCAGCGTGTTTCCGCTCTTTTGGACAATCTTTGAACGCAGCTCATTTTGTGATTCCCCGAGTGGTTGTCGTGGCAGTTTAATATCTTGTCTGTATGCGTTTTCTTCCGCAATACACACGTTTGCAATGACATGTAGCTATTTCTGATAACCGGCATATCCAAAAATCTCAAAACTCGTTCGTCGCAGTTTCCTCTCAGTCAGTAAGCTTTGATATGTCTGAAAAAGCATCAGCCAGCGCTGTTTAGACCTTCCGGGTCTCGTCAGTGGTGCGTCTTCCAGCGGACCCCTGCCGAGTTCGGTCCCCATGACTTCCGGATACCAGCAGCTTGTGCCACTAAGACATGGGTGGAAGTCGAGGTCCTGCATGACTAACAGCTGAGTACGATAATAGCCACGCTCATCCTCAATGACCATGCAAGTTAGGAAATGTGCAGAGGACAGTGGTTGGATCCAGGAGCTAGGGCTTTCCGTATAGCGACTGTATACGACACAGCACTTAGAGGTTATAAGGGAGGGATGTTAGATTACTGCTGGTAACTTTTTGCCCTACTCCAATGCAATCGTGAATTTCATGTCCTCGAATGTGTTGCTGGGCAACTCGTGTGTGGTCTGTAGTCTGTTTCCCTTTGCGATGACAAATGTGTTGTCTACGAAGCGTATCCACAGTTTCGGGCTGATAGATGGCAGCGCAATGCGCTCCGATTTCTGCCTTACGGCTACCGCAATGAGTCCCGATATTGAGGATACCATGCGCGTTTCTCTCAGTTGCTGGTACACTTGTTCATCAAAGCGGAAATAAGTGGTCATGCAGAGGTTCAAGAGTTCCCACAAACTTTCAGGTCGCAAGGTGGTCGTTGGGCTAGTTGGATTCTGGAGTGATTCCAGCATGGTTTCTTTGGCTAGTTCGTGACCGATTGAGGTGAAGAGTACGGTGACACCAAATGAAAGCATAATTGCCTGGTCTTTTATCTTGACACCGCAGATTTGTGAGAAATGGTTCAGCATTGTCGTTGCTTTGTTCGGATCCAGCAATCAAGTGTTACAATCTCCACAAATTCTTAGCTAGTTTGTATGTTGGGGTTCCGGAGAGCGAGACGACTGGTCGGAGTAGGACTGGGTAGCCTGTCGAAGGCAAATTCTTTGAACTTGAAGAGTCAAGGACATGCTAATGGTGCGAGATAAACACGGTTAATGTGTAATAATGTAGCCGTTCGAAGCACTGACGTGTAACATTCGGCATGGAAATGGGGGAAGGGTTTGTGCATGGGGATATCATGTCCTTAAATAGACAATCCAGCTTGGGAAAGAACTCAAAGTTCGAGTTGAACTTTACAAGAGCGACGATCGACAACATCCGTAGTGTTGAAAAGAGGAGTTCGGCCAGGTACGAACGAGTAACCAATTTTTCAGTTATGATGCAAGGTCGCCAGCCTTTTGCGACTATTCCCTGTAGAGGCAGCAATTGGTGGTGATTTCCATCGATGCTGTTGTTCCTGATATCATTGTCGTAAGAGATTTCAGTTAATCTGAAAAGTTAACGGTGACCCACTGACCGGTTGAATGATCCCACGACTAGTTGCATCTCACGATCAAAAGTGCGGTCCGAAAGTAGCTGAACTGTCCGCTTTCTTCTCTATGGGCTCACTCACCGGTGCTATTAGTAGACATGCTCTTCATTTTAAAGTAAATCGACTGTTATCCATCGCTGTCCTTTCCATCTCCAATGCCCCCAGCAATCTCTAGAGTCCTACAACGGCCAGTTTCGAGTGTAGCGCACACCCGGTGGAATCCCCGTTGAGAATACAATCTAACTGAAATATAAGAGACGCATCATCCGATGGGAGGAACAGGTCTAGGAAAGTGAACGGCTTCTGTGCATAGAAGGTGGAATCGCTCACACAAACCATTTAACACTGCATTGTGTCAGGCTGCTGAGTCAAATACCAGAGATATCGAAGGTTGAAAATTGTCCCACCCTTGAAAAGTGGAGTCGGAGAGCATCCACTATTCACGAAAATTACCCGCATTCTTTCCACCTCCTTCAACTATCTAGTTGCTCGGTGCATAAGCAAGAAGCTGTTGGCATCGATGGCAGCGATGTATCTGGCTCGTCTTTCAGGAAAATATAAACTACCGCCATTTTGACCGAATCCGATGACTCGGTTTTCGAGTAAGCGATTCTGTTCAGAGTGACAACCTGTAGTGATTGTAAATATTGTTCCACCTGACATTACTTATGCTGTATTAGCTATGATACTGAACAACATTGACCACGTGATTCGAAAGTACCATTCGCTTCCTCTCCCTCTATTTCGAAGCTAATGAATATTCAAATATTGGAATTCTGGACCTAAATTCTTCCCCGTAGGAAATTGTGAAATACCTCCAGCGATTTGAGCCATGGTGGCTTAAGAAGTCTGAATCACAAGAATAATTGAAAACTGCACATTTCCTGGTTACTATTGGCCGTAATGCTTAAACAATTCTGAAGGATTTGTTATATCCTAAGTTACCGTCGAAGCTTTCATATGAGCAGCTGAGAACGCTATTGCTCGATCATTTGTTGCCAAAAAAATTCGTAGTGGCAGAGAGAGCCAAATTAGCGTTCTGCAACGTCAGTCATACCTGTTTGCCTTTGGTTTTGTTTTGCAGCTGCATGCTCAAGCCCCTTGATGTTCTTTCGGTGATAAACTGGATGAGTATCTCAGAGACCGCTTAACTGCCGGAATGAATATTTCAACTCTGTGTCTTCAGTTGATTACACTTCCAGATCCAAGATACAAGGAAGTTAAACTGTGTTGTGAGAATTTTCAATACGTCTTCCAGATTTCAGAATGCGAAACCCCTTCTGGCTAGCAAATCCTGTTTGGTTCTGCCAAAACCACTGCCTCGGCTAAGCAACAAAAACGGTGGCAATACAAATTCTTAAAGTCAGATGGAGACCATCGTCCGTACAGGAAAAACCATCAGAATGCTGTCAACCCCGTTATAGTTTCTAAGCGGTTGGGTCAATGTGTCTCATATGAAAAATTGCATTATCATCACACTTGTCCTCACCAAAATGCAAAGCGTTTCCATTGTGGCAAAGTCGGACACATTCCTAATGCAGGTCAGCTTGCGAAATCCCATAAAGTTGTGAATTCACCTGTGAACAGCATGATCCAGCTATGTGATGATGTCAATTCCCTAACGTTGACTGGTAATAATAATGGCCATTTGAACAAAAGTTATCAGTTTGGAAACGGAAAACCCTGTGAGTTCATTTTTGAGACACGTAGTGTGGAATCACCAAGTTTTCATGGACTTTGCCCTGGTATGAGGTTACATGCAACCTCTCTATCACCATCCGTGGTATTATTGGTCATACACTTCCTGTGTTAGGCTGCTGCACTTTATCAGCATTAGACAAAGACAGCAAGCTTGTCGATTGTAATTCTGTCACCACAAGTAGAAGACCATCACTTCTTGGCTTGAAAGTTATGCAGGCATTCAAATTAAGTCTTTGTCGAGTGCAGATACCGAGGATCAAATTCGTTCCCCGACTCATGACTGCTTCATAGCATGTAGTAGTATGCAAATTCCTCCAGTGGTTATTGCAGATGCTGTATTTCATAAACGTTAAATTTTGCCATATGGACTAAGGGAGCTTGCCCGGAAAGTGTTAAACTCTTTGTGAGAAAGGAGTACTTTTACCAGTCCAGAGCTCCCGATGGGCAATACCCATTGTCACGCCACTAAAGCCAGACAGTCAGACACCCAGAGTCTCTGTTGACTATAAAAGCATCCTTAATACAAGTGTGTCAGCCTCGCTACACTACAGAAGAACCTGAAGCTATCCTTTCACGCTTACATAATGCTGGAGTTTGCTTGAAACTGAAATTAAAAGATGCCTATTTACAGATACCGCTTAGTGAATTATGCAGTGAAGTAACTACCAGTAATACGCCTTTCGGTTTGTATGCTTATCCTTTGCTTCCTTTTAGGCTTAGTGTATCTCCAGCCATTATTCAGGATATGACGAATTCAGTTGTGAATGGTTTAGAAGGCGTTGAAGTGTACCAAGTGGATGTGATTGTACATGCTGCTGACGAATTTGCTCATAATTCTCGCTTACTAGTACTATTGAAGCGATTCAAAGACACGAATGTAAATGTGAATCCCAAAAAGTGTATAATCTGTGTTAAACGAAGTAGTTGTCTGGGTTACAATGTGATATACTCTGGATTCAGCCCTAATGCCCATCGTCTTAAACCGCTGGTTGATGTGAAATAACCGACAAACTAAGATAATTGATGGATACCTTACAATACTACTCAAAGTTCATGCGCAGTTTTGCTTCTGTTGCTGATTCGCTGTTCTGATTACTAAACACTAAACAATTTTTGTGGTCTACAGAGCACGAAACGGTGTCCCCGAAGTTACTAAGCTCACTCCAGTCTGTGTTATTCGACCTTTTTGGCCTAAACTTCGTCCTACCGATGCTGTTCCAAACGGTATCGGTGCTGTGTTAGAACAAGAAGGGTACCCAGTTCTTTGCATTTCACACAGACTCAGCAAGGTTGATACAGGACACGCGCAGACGCATCGTGAAAGCTTGACTGTGAGTTGGCTGCACAAATACCTGTTCGGTTGGAAGTTCACCATAATAACAGATCATGAAGCCTTGAAGTATATTTATAATCCATCTAGCTCGTTGACAAAATCCTCTGCAGCGATGGTTCAAAGATTGAGCATCGCACTCAGTGCTTATGATTATGGGATAGAACGCAGAAGTGCTACAGACATTCCTCAAGTAGATTATCTTTCTTGACATGCTTGTTCGTTTGGACTTGATTCCGAAGTTAATTGCCTACTTACTCAATCACTTCCTACGTCTCGAGATGCCTTAATTAATGAAACAAGAAAATGCTTTTGCTTAATACTATCAGCTCTAAAACGGGGCTGGTCACCTCTATCGAAGTGGAAATTTGCCCAATTTTACCAACCCCGTGATGAATTATGTCTTACTCCTGATGGCATATTGTGTGTTAATGATCGTATTGTGATACTTCCGCCTTTGCGATCTACAGTTCTGACCGAGTTACATTTTTGGTATTTGGGTATTGAAAAGAGGAAGCCTATGGCCCGGTATCTGTTGGTTGCCTGAGATTGATGCCGATATTCGACAGATTGTTTCATGATGTGAAGGCTGCCGATACAAGGAGTCAGCCATCCAAATGGACTCACTGGCCAATGGCGTGTGAAGCCTGGCAGCGTGTCCACATCGATTGGTGTGGTCCATTCCTTCATGATTGTCTGCGGACATTCTGAAGAATGTCCGCAACACGTCCTGCAACACGAGGCTAATGGACGCGACTTAGATATAATCGTGCAAGAGAGTCTTGGCAATTCGCTCCAATGTTCAAAAGCAGTAAACGTGGCAAACTTGAACTTGAGACTTTTGAGGTTAGCTCTCAGAACCTTTGAGCGACGGCTAGTACCAAC
This sequence comes from Dicrocoelium dendriticum, assembly GCA_944474145.2. NCBI lineage: Eukaryota > Metazoa > Platyhelminthes > Trematoda > Plagiorchiida > Dicrocoeliidae > Dicrocoelium > Dicrocoelium dendriticum. The sequence goes on from OX104066.1 coordinate 63,422,103, forward strand.
GCTTATTAACTCCTACATTCGCCCTCAGGTTGAATATGCAGTTCAGGCCTGGTGTCCATGGTTAAAACGAAAATTCGCTTATTGGAACAACCCCAAAGAAGATCCACAAAGGCTATGCGTGAACTATACGGTCTAAGTTACGAACTGCGTCTTCGGGTACTCGGTGTGTTCTCATCAGAATACCGACGGCTTCGCGGAGATCTTACTGTCACATACCGGATACTAACTGCAAGCGAGCATCCATGTACATCACTGTTGACTCTAGCCCCTTACAAATAAAACCGAGGCAACCACCTCAAAGTAATGACGTAACACTCCCGTTTGAATTGTAGAAAGTATTTTTACTCACTTAGAATCTGTTCTCACTGGAATGCATTACCAAGATAGGTGGTGAACGCACCAGACATGACGACATTCGAAAGACGCTTAGAGTTTCATCTTAGTGATAAAGGCCACACAACAGTTTGATGAAGTGTAATGGTTTAACCACTCATACTTCACGTTCCACGTTGGAACATTTTGATTTTAAATTTCTTTTGCATATCCATCCTGTGGGTCTTGTAAAGTTATGCTTTTTATTCCGTCATACACTATTGAACTATTGAACAATCCGGGCCAGCAACATGAAAACGATTAAGGGCTGCCATCGCGCTTCTGACCTCAGCTTCCGACTGGGCCACTAAACTAACCGGTCATAGCTCACTCTGCATCACCTGAGTAGGAAGAGGTCCGGAAGCAAGGGGCCAACTGATCTTGAAAGTGTTCCGCCCAACGAGCCATACGGTGCTTCTTATTGTGAATCAGAGTACCCCCGCTGTCCCTGATTGTATCACTGACGCCTGATTTCCTAGAACCAGTGATGCGTATCAGTTGGAAGAGTCTGCGATAATTGCCTACGGCTCCTGCCTCCTATGTAAGGTCTACCAGGCTTCCTTGTCAGCCCGCAGGCTCCGCTTTAGTTCGCGCCTAATATTCAGCCTAGTTATGGGAGGTTTCTCCTGGATTGCATCTGGTTCATCGACCTCTCGGATATCCAGTGACCGGTGCGGTAACGATTGACAGCGTCACAAATCGAAGCTCCTGCATGGTGCATTGCGGTGGAGATCCTATTCCACTGAAGCTCAGTGTCATTAGGACAACACAGCGAAAGTTCCGTGCGCATTGCGTCTTGATAGGCTTATCTGACCGAGGGAGGGGATAACTTCGTTGCCAATCGGGGGAGACGCTTGGTGCGCCTCCTGTACATGGAGAAACGACAGCGTACCAAAGCATGGTCAGAGTCGACGCAGAAAATCCAGAACGAGCGGCAATCCAGGATGGAACCATGCTATTTATAAATTATGGCAATCTAATCAATTTGGGTCCATCACTGCTCAGCTACAAGAGAACGCCAAGTGGCATTTTGGCGCCCACTGTATATAATAGCGGTGCTAATAAGAAACAGCCGATGCTCTGCACACAGCGGTAAGAGAAGCTCGCCGTTGTCCATACGGTCAGAGTTCAACCCATAATTACCACCTAGTTGGGATTTTGCAGAGCTCAGACGACCCAGTTGCGCATTAATGTCCCGTGCAAGAACTATGATATATGAACTGGTAGCACTGCGTAGTAGCGTGTTCAGTTCGTGGTAGTGTCCCTCGCAGCATCAGAACTGTAGTTGGTGGGAGCATCCGCGGACATCAAGAACAGACAGCGTCTGGTGCTACTTCGAGATCAACCTTAGTTGATGTCATCAAACGGACTGCGCACAAACGGCTGCTTACGGGAACCCAATGAACCAACGATGACTCAGCCTTGGTGCTGAGAACGATGCCCACCAGCTTGACCAGTGGTTGCCGCATCAGCGTCTCTGGATGCGTGCAACCCAGAGCGAGAGGACAAACCGGGTGCAGTTAATTCAACAACCCCGCGAAGGTCATTGATCCTAGTTTCGGACACACAACACATCTGAATACCCAGCGTGTCCAATATGCGTGCGAGTGCAGCCTGTTGACCTATGTGTCTTACAGTGGGAACGTTGAACGCCGCCAGGGAAACGGGACAGAGTGGACTTATAAAGAAATGTTGACGATTGGTGTCCAGTGGGTGGAGCGATTGCTGTCATCTAAATTGGGACAATGCAGTAAGAAGGCGAAAGCTGGTAGATGCATGCATTTTGTATTGTCTAGTCAGCTTTCGCCTTCTTACCGCATTGTTCAAATTGATAAAGGGAAGTAACTGCTTTAAATGAAATTGGGAGTTCTAAAATGAATGCTAATAATGGGAGCTGGGAAGGGAGCAAGAGAAACAGGTGGAAAAGAAAGAGAGACGTCAACAGTAGCATGTTTTCGCTTATTCACCCTGATGTATGCAACAGATAAGGCGACACTTGATAATCTGGGCGATGGCTGATGCAGGATGAAGTTTATATTTGAAGAAAAACTCAGGGTTGTATGTGGACTGAGATAATGCCAGGGCGCCCAGACCTAGACAGGAGGACGATTAGGGTCGTCATCTAAAGCCTTTGGCTCAAAAGCCTGTCCGCAAGGTAGCGACGAGATGGCAATGATTTAGTTTTATGGGAATGGATGCCATCTCATTTCAAACCCCCGACTTGGAGGACCAGGAGACCGAGTTTGTCTGACTCTCACCATTGACCAACCTGGTAGGAGTAGCTCTCAAGGGGCCCGGGGCACCACCCAATATAGCTCAATGGGTCAAGGAGGTACGCAAACCGTCACACCAGGTTTGAGTCCAGTCTCATTGCGACGGGGTTGGAGATAAGGTGGGTAAAGTCTATCAACGATAGGGAAATAACACAAATGCGTCAGCAATTGTCAGCACCATAAAAACGCACTAATGTCAGTAGAGAAAGAGCTAGAACTCTTAGTAAATTCCTAAGAAATAAGCCATAGGAGCAGGTTACAAAACGATACTCTGGAACAGGCGGAAGCAGAATGGGTGAGCCTGAAAGCTGTTGGGGTAAATCCTTTGTTTATCTGCTTACTAGCTTTATATATCCACGTGAGGTGATTAACATATTCTCTGGTTTCAGATCTCGATAAATGATGCCATGTCGGTGTAGATAATCCAGCGCTTCGATGCTGCAAGCGAGGCAAAACTTCGTTGATCGATCATCCAGGTGATGGCTACAGCGTAAGAAAGAACATATAGCGGTAGCAGTGCACTGTTAAGATGCGGCAGAGAACAACATGAAGCAACCATAAGAATAAGTGGTTGCAAAATCTACAAGCGATTCACATTAACTGCGGATCATACTGCATCCAACTGCTCTGAGGACATTGAATTATGGTGGAATATGAGTTCTGCAACTGCGCACGTTGTCACGTAGCCCTCCATGAGTCAAAATAGAGTCTAGCTAGCCACCTAAACCTGCTACTGGTAATGTGACGCTGAAGTTATACTGTAGTTAAACTGGAGGCGACACTTAGTTCCGATGGCGGCTCACTGGTCACCCGTCATTTTCGCATCTTCTGCATCTATCGGTGTTCACCGGTTGGTGCGTGTAGTTCATCCGCTCTGTTCGGTTCGATCCACGTATACTTTACTTACGGTCACGTCAGACTTTATAGATGCCTAGCCTAACCAATTCTCCAACTGCCCATCTGGCTGGCGCGATTACGTTCCACTTGCGTGGGGGCCACCGGATTCGCTTTCTCTGCACCACAGTTTGCTCTGTGGACCAGCTGCCATTGCATCCCGTGCCGCTAGTGTAGGATAGTTGATGCGCACGCTCCATTCTTATCGCCTATGTCTGTGACCAAGATGAACCCCGTTCACACAACACTGAGCCAGTTCTGATTCATCTCTCCGGCTCGTACAATTGTGGTGAGTTCGCGTATGCGGCGATCGATTGGCCTCCAGTCTGTCTACGCCGCACCGACCACCTTCATCCGAACAAACAGATAGCATCAGACTTGCAGAAGCCGGCTCTTAAGAGAAGTGCGAATTAATGAGTAAAGACTAGTCTGCATAACTGACAACACTCATGACACACAGAACGTCCTGATACATGTTGGCCTTCCATTTGAAATAACAACGATGCCCCTGAACTTCTGGCGATACACTTATGACTCAGTCTAACGAAATGTAACACCATGGCGCATCCAAGTGTTACTTAAATCAAAGGAGCCACTTAGACGGACGATCATGTGTGCTACGCCCAGTGACTGAATCAGTTAGCTTCGCGTCCAATTCACTGTCGGGTTCACTCATCTGTTCGCTCCAACTGCATCCCCCAATCACATGCCTCCCTTTTCGCTCCCCACCCTAACTACCCTGCTAAACACTCCGTAAACTTTACCGCTCCGCTTTATAGTCGTTGCCTTTGAGGTTGCGACTGCAGTACAAAAACATATGATGTATCCCGCTTCGGGTTCACCTTCTCACCGGTGCCGTCCCAGCTGTAATAGATTTCCTCTGCCTATCACCCCTACAAAAATGCTGAAGGTTTGGAATTTCTCATCTATAAATTCCGATCTGTTGTCAGAAATAACCTCTTCGGGAACTGTGTTTGTTGTAGAGTGACAATACAGCTTGCTCACTACGGCTGGTGTGCCGAACATGCGGGTCTTTGCAAGCATGCTTGCGTCCCACACAAAATGTACTGTATATGTCAAATTGCTTAGTTGTGTTTGTAAATTTGATAGCACGAAGCTTGCTTAACCGCCTCGTCTCTCTGGTCCTTGAACCAAACGTGGCGGAAGAGCGATGCGAATCCTATTCGGACTGCAGCGCCGTAGATTTGGTGTTTGCAGTCAAGTGCCCGCAGGGTAGCGGAAGGTGAGCAAATCCAAACTAGGTAACATGGACATGATCAGGATGAGTTTACCATGAACTAATGTTGAATTCAGATGTTGGGACTTGAAGGCAGTAGATAGGCGCCAATGGCATAAGCATATCATGAGAGCGGTTGCCCAGGTGCATGTAAATGCACTATTGCATGGGGAAGAGAAACGCCGGGAACGGGAGGGACAGGCCCCGATAGAGTTTAGCCCATCGACGACAAGCGCATGGTACTGTGGCACATGTGGCCGCGAGTACCTAAGCGAAGCCGAGCTGACAAGCTGCAGCTCAACCGTACGTATGTCAGCCTCCGTGTTGATTTTCTTACATTTCAAGTGTTTGGTTGTTAATTGATATCCTCGATGTGACAGTGCTTGATGTGAATGTTGACAATGTGCCTACCTGTCTAACACCTTCCATCTCAATTACTGGCCCCAGGAGACAGTTGGACGTTGCTGTCAGGACGAAGTGCACGGTTCTCCTTGTCGTACTAGACTCAATGAGTGGCTCGATCCAGTGTGAAGCGGACTACGACCCAGCCACCGCCTTGTGTACGTCTGGTATGCAAAATTCCCCACATAGAGAGACAGGAATGCTGCTACTGTGCATGTTGGAGGAGTGTGGGCCGGCTCCCTTGATGAAACGTGGCTTGCATCCACATGTCTCCTGGTCCTATTCCTCCTGGTTTACACCATATATAGGATGTGTTGAAAGAGCTGTGTGGTGTAACGCAAGCCACTCATGGTCCCTCTGAAGCCGTAAGTCTCCTGTGGCTGTCCCCATGGAGGCTACAGTGACAGGCATATCTGGAATCGGAGGCCGCCAACCAGATATAATCGTGTGTGGCCTTGAGGCTAACAAATGTGGCCCATGAGGAGTCTTCAAGTAAACATGCCTGTAATACGGCTTGAACACTAGTTGAGGTCATAGCACCAATCTCAAAATAATCACTGAACTAGTCCACTGTGACCAGATGCTTTTTCCCGTTACGTATGAATATGTATAGAGCTACTTTTGCCAGGTCTTTCTGGAACTTCTCGAACCGCCGTTGAGTCTCATGTGGTGAACGTCATCCATTCTACAGATCAAGCAATGTAACACATTGTCCCGAATATGACTGGCCACTCGGAGCCAAGGCATCAACTGTGTAGCGCAATGCAGTTGTCAACTCACAGATATGCGCTGTGGAACATTTCCAGTCTTCGGAACCAAACTTTGGATTACCTACGAACATCAGAACATCCTGTAAAATGAGTCAACCACAAAAATGAATAAACCCACGTCAGTTCTGCTGATCACCCTTCTTCCTGCCATCTGTTAACTCCAAGCTTTCTCGAGTGGCATTCTTTGTGCAGTGTTGTAACTACTGTCAACATTCCTCAGTGATAGCGAGTTATTGTATCATGTTGGCTGTGTGCAGCTTCTCCTCTACTCCCAATGTATTGAGAATGTGTAATCTTGACAGCGCGTCAGCGATATACGCTCTGGAACCGGGTAGCTGGATGAGAATTGACATATATTTTTTGAGGGGTATGAGCGAGGTGGCACAATGTGAAGTGGCTTCTTGACAGTTGACACCATGGGTTTGTGGTCAGTGTACAGTGTACATTGTGATTTTCAATATCGAAAGTGTAGTCGTTGAAAGGCTCAGTGGCATACGATGTGCGCGTAGCTGCACGCAGATGGTGTCAGCGTCCGGCTTCGAAAATCCAGTGTCTTTCTCTTTTACATCAGCACAGCCCCGAGTTCGTGGTAACTACTGTCGCACTACGTTTCCAGAGGAAAAGACGGATCAAAATATGTAGGGAACGGGGACACATACGATCAAATCTTTCATTTTTGTTTGAAGGATTCTTTATGCTCGCTACCCCAATGTTAATCTTCTACCGTATGCGTCTGTGTGTGCATGGCTATCATCACGTCTGCCAATCATGGTAAGAAGAAACGACGCAAATAGTTAACCATCTCATTCAGCCGACAGAGTCTTTTCGCATCAGTACAATGGGCTGTTTTTTTCATAACCCTTATCTTTCCCCGGTTCGTCCTAAAACGCTCGGAACTCAAGACGTGTCCATGAAACACTATCTCCATTCAGCGTAATTCAACTTCCTCACGTTTCATCCAGATAATTCGGTCTGCACAAAGCTGGGTAAAAGAAACGAAGCCAAGCTGCTGAATGGAATCAAAGTTCAGGATGGGCATAAGATCTGCTGCAACAACTACAAACTCAAGCTGATGACTGCTTCCATCCCTCGAATTCGCCACTTTCGGTATGAGATTTTCCCTCAATTGTGTTTTATCCAACCGCTCCACAGCGCAGTGATTTTCAGGCAGGATATTCACCGGGCTCCTGTATCCAAATGGAAACGCACCGTTTTCCAATCATAAAGTGTCGCACAGACAATTTTCATACCTACTTTATGTTCCAAGACAACAATGGAGAGGTCCTGAGCAACTGATGGGCCCTCCTGATCCAGTGAGTTTACCTCATTCATTCGACAATATCGCGCAAAGTAATTTTTGTTCATGTCTTACATTCAGGTTCTTCCCCAAGCTGGGCAGTTTCTGTTGTTGGAAGAGTGGCTGATGCCGTAGTATTGACAGGTTTGCTCGCGTGCCGTTACAGTCTGTGATACAGTAGTATTCAGGCTAAGAAACTGTAGATAATCCAGTCAATTGGACTGAAATTTGGACTGTTGCAAATAAGATGATTCCCAGCGAAGACATCAGAATTACCGCAATTGAAACAGTCTAAAGATCCCACTATGTTTAGAGAACTTAACCAGTATGTTAAGTTCAGCACAGGGCTTGCGGTAGCGAAAGCTTCTGTCCAGTCTTGACAAATGTATTTTAAGTTGTGAATACCCTAAGCATTTTGGAAAACACTCAGATGTAATGGAATTAGTCCTATGAATACTGAGTTGAAAACTCACACGATGAATGAACGTGGTATGTCTCGGATTAACGAACAAAACCATAGCCAGATACAGCCCCAAGGACACCTTTGATTTCTTGTCTCAGTGAGGCAACTTGAACTAGCCGGGAGAAAGATGTTCTTATTAGATATAGTGTACTTTTCCATCAATGTTCCATTGGAGACTGTTGTAACGCTTCTTCTTTCCCTCTGTTCTCTGCCACAGACCACTGTTGTGCTGCTGCTTTGCTGCCCTGTGAGACTGCGACTGTCTGACTGCTCAGTCAAGTGTCCAGCCTACGAAAGAATACAAAAGGCAAGAACTCGGTAGACAGCGTATATCTACAGGACAGATTAACTCTATTTATTGGCAAACGAAACATGCTAATGCCGGAGGTAAAGGTCACTCACTCTTCTGCGTCTGGTTTTCAGCCAGTGTGAGTGAATTCCACTCCACGGGTTAATCATATTGACGGTATAGTTCGATTCCTTTGACACGGGCTGGTATATGTAGACCGATCAATTCTCACTCGATTCCCAAATTCGGCGGAAAAGTCAAAGGTCGTACCACGTCCGTGCTGATGACATTTGCATGTAGCGGCAAGTCTACGTGCGTCGTTTACGCCTCTATTAGAGACCACGACTATCTATGCGAGTTCGTCCAACTTCGCAACATCGACATCGCCATCCCACAACGTCCACTGAGAAAAGTGCTTCCCAGGTGTTCCACAAAAATCCAGTTCCAGTTTAACGGAATGCTACACCTACAAATATATGGGGTGACCATGGGCTCGTCGCTACGGTCGTTGCTCGTGGACTTCAGCATGAGCAAATTAGGAAACAACCAGTTGAATGAACCCATCGACAGCTTGGTCGAAATGTAGGGGACAAGTAGTTTGTATCGCGGATAATGGAGTGTACGCCAACGATCTATTGGCCCACTTTAACATAACCTGCACGACCGAGCTAGAGAACGTGACGAATCGTTGGCATTTTTGGATGTCGATAAATAGGGCATCGAACGGGTCAATGCGCAAGAGGGTGCACAGAAGGAAAACTTGGAATGCGCAATATATCCACTTTGTTAGCTTTGTTCGAAAACGAAATCCACTCTATTGCCTAAAGGAGAGAGCGATGAGGATATGTACAGACAATACGATCTCAGATGATGTCCGTTAGATCTCGAGGGCATTGTCCAGGTTGGTTCTACAGCGGTGTGATGAAGACTGTAATGAGTACAGTATTGTCGCACCTAATGGAGTTCAATCATCAAATCAATTCACATAAAGCATGTATACCAAACTACTGTGTACCCGGAGGTCACACACGAGGCCAGACGCCGCCTGCTGTCGACAGCAGAGGTGATAGCAATCCGACTCCACAACCCGGACCTGTGTGCGCAGGAAAAAATTCGTACCAGCTCTCCATTTACCTCCGCTACAGACCAACACGACTAACAGTGCTGACCACGCCAGTTCACCCGACTTCACATCAACCAGACTAATCACGCAGTCCAATGGGTTAGACACGATGATTCAGTGACTCACCGCGTTACAATCTCATTTGTCCATTTTACTCTGCTTAATTGTAGTTGTAAACATAAATACATATGTGGAGATTGCAGTTTTGCACACATTGACTGGATAAAGACCGCACCAAAAACGGCCGGCGGTCGTTTGGAGATAATCCACAGTGTTCAAACAAACGGTTGGCTTCAACATGCCAAAAAATTCACAAAAAGATCTAACACATTAAATCTGATATTCAACATGAATATTCCGTTAGTTTTCGTAGCTATCAACAGACCACTAACATGCAGCGATGCCAATGCTGTGCTAACCAAAGTGAGAGTGACACCCAAGTCCGTCCGTCGCGTCCGTCTCACGGACTAGGTCACTTTCGACAACTTGAGCAATACCCTGAATTGGGAGACAATTTTCTTATTACTCTGGTCGCTGGAATACCTTCATCGCATATGCGAAGCATTAGCATACACCGACCGATTCGAAACCGCTGTAGTTACCCCTCCTGAATAGCAAAGACGCACAGCTAATACATCCTTTGCTATGCTACAAGTGTTTGCTGAAGCACCCTTAACCCTTATTGGCGTTCACCCCTCCCAGCTGGACATTGTGTCTTCCGCCCGTTTCACTTCCTGATTCATTCTATCGCTATTCTTATGACCTACCTGGATGCTACGCGCAACTCCATGGAGTGCCTAACTATGGCTTTCTGCTCTCGGATTATTTCCCTTCGTTACCAATGTCTTGACATATAGTTTTACCTACGCAAACACTTATCAGGTCAAGTTGTGATTCAACACTGACTCTCGCAATCTCAGCGCTCGCACATTTGCTCTCTACCATGATAATACAGCCTCTCAAATATGGTCAGGCGTCCACCCACCTTCGGTCTGGACACTGATTGGTTAATGCTAACCTCATTCTTTGACCCATTCTACCTCTATCCTTATAAATTGCTTGCTTTTTAGGTGCATCACTGTAGATTAGCCCCGCTATGGCCTCCCACACTGTGTACTTTGTACTCTCCTCAGTGATTACTTAATCTTCCAACTTGCTCCGATAGAGTACCACTCTTCTATCTCTCTGCCTTAACATATAACATTACATACCTAAGTGTCTAGCCATTCGTGATTAATAAAGTACCTAGTCTCTCGCTCAGTTACCCATCGCCATGATGTTTCGGCCTGCTCAGTATACGGACTTCCATCCACTTTATACCTTGATACGGTATACTGACCTTCAGGTTAATCCCTGTGATAATACTATCTCTGTGACTTACGCTGATGTCATACACATGTCAATGGTTAATTCAACTATGCTGTTCCTCGTAGGGTTGATTTCCTCTGCTTTTTCACTGCCTACACATACAGCATTGCTTACCTAAAAGACCAGCCAGTGAAGATGGGATTCTGCACCCTGACGCTTGCATACTTACTCCTCGCCATGATGTTTTCTTCTCTAATTTATACAGGCATGTACACATCTACGACCTAAACAGGCGATCTCCCTCTCCACTTTCATTTCTTGATCAACTCTCACCCTATGCACTTAACTTACCTGATTGATGTGAGCTTCACCGAAGGCCATCTCAGCCTCGGTATACTCCGCATGATATGCGCCATTTATGTCTCAGTACTTTAGTCCATACTTATCTTGCCCTCATGAGCTCATTGGACTGATGCCCTGTTCTTCACTACTACGTCGACTTATAGTCAACTCATAACGTCTTACTTAGCCGGTCGAAGTGTGATTCAACACTTGCTATCTAGGGTGACGGGCTGATTCTGTGCGTCACGGTATCTCGTCCGTAACAGATAAGGCAATCCTCACTAAGACACAGCAAATTCCGTGTAAGAATTAATAAACCTAGCAAACGAATCAGCTATGTTTGCGTAGTACGTAGTCACGTAGCAGCCATTTCGTGAGCCTTCTTCCCCTAATTACGAATGGGTGCTCTTTCTTGTGCATTTGCCTATCTTCGCCAGTTCACCTCCCGAGATTTACTAAGACTTGATAGAAAATCACTTGAATAGTCCTGTCACCGGAATGATCAAGTCAAGTTACGAAATTGAATTATGCACTGTGGGCTCATTTGATTGGATGGAGAGCTTACCTGTTGATATCCCAACACATCCAGTAGGGAATACCGCTGTCTTGGGCCGCGTTTTTCTCAGTTACGTACAAGTGGGTCCTACTTTGCCTGTCTTCGGGAAAGATTACTAGGATCATTTAATTTGCCTAGCATCACAATGTCCTGCGTACTAAGCACTCCACGCCGGTGGGGAATAACTTAAAACGCATTTGTTAAGATATACCATCCCAGGACACTGCTTTCCTATCATCATTGGACTGGAATTCATTGTGCAGAACATAAGTTTTTTCAAGTAGTCGGCATTATTTTGAGGTCCATGGAATGCCCACCTCACCAATGAGTCATACCTTCAAACGTTCTTACCAGAATATTCCTTCCCGGGATACCTCCTTCCTGGTACTTACTGCATTAGAAAATTCAACCTTACTTTTTTGCACCATGTTATCAAGTATTCCCGAAGAATTTCGGAAAGTGTAGAAACTCCACAGCTGAATAATTTGCGTACAGAGCACCAGCTCTTTAGCTACGGAGCGTGCTAATAATCGGGCAGCGGCTTGTGTAAATCTGGGGATCAAGAGGACTGCGACTAGCAAGGGAAAACAATTAACATGCTCGTGTGTTGTAACAGTTCTGAAAGAGCGTAGGAAACCTAAATGCACTACGTTCATAAACAATGGGCTCGCATCGCACATGCAGGATGCAAAAAGTGTTTGATTCTGCCAACGCACTCCGCAAAACATTTTTGTGACACGGAATGATGACACAATTTCTATCGCAACCCTCAATTCGTAAGTAAATTTAGTCCATATCAGTGCGATTATTTCAAAACACAACTGGTTTATCTGGTGATTATCTATCGGCTTGTAAAGGATACAATGGCGAATATGTTCCAAACATCTGATCATGCAATACAAGCGCGCGTGTCCTTTTTTCCTCAGAATCAAACATTCCATTCCACATGCTTGTGTCACACGTGTCCTCCCAAGTCTGAACACCTTCCTTTTTTGGCGATCAGGTTCTGCTCGGTAAATGATTACACCATCATGCCTGTGTAGACGTACCTCGCACTACCGAGAATAAACAATTTATTTATTTGTGACGAATGCTATCCACAAATGAATTTACAAAAAATCTCACCAACTGTACCGACTCGCCAGCACACAAACACACATGACAGTGGTGGTCGATACAATATTGGTTTGCTTCACATGGTGAAGGATTCCCGTTTCAGTCAAAAACATACGAGCTTTTGAACTAGCTCGTTTTCGGTTATTCATCTTTAGGTGAAATACAACACAATTATATAATTAGGAGAAGAAAGAGTGAAATGAGTGTCTAGAAATGAAAGGTGTTAAAATGGCCAACTGGGTGTAATTTGTTCACTTGGAAGCTGCCCGGACGATAGGTGGTCATGGCAAAGCCAAAGCCTTGACGAAGCGTTTATGTACAACCAAGGGGGAATTGTTGAAACGGCTTGAGATGGTTTCTGCCAATGCAAAGATTTGGCATCTGATAAGTTTGGAACGGACACCCCTCATATGGTAGATCAGGTGAAAAGTTTTAGAGATACCGACGGGATGATTCGTTCAGACAAGGTGTGTGACTATTGCGGTGGTACACGTCTTGTTCAATGTTCGGCTTCGTCAGGTAAGATGATGCGCGAGGACATGTTCAGAGAAGGATGAATGAAGACCATGGTCGGGAACAAGATCTTCCGGTATTCCGTGTCGAGTGAGTTGACATTTGAGTTGGATAGTAAATGCCTACGTGATGGAGACGAACAAGTCAATTTTTAAGTGAGCACTCCGGTAGTACACCGTAAGTAGCTTTTGTCGTTGCTGTAAAAAAAATCCACCGCCACTTTCTGCCATGGCTGATTTAGAACATCATGCAGCATCACTGGCTCCTTGGCCTACCGAGGTTCACAGCAGCTGCAAGCTGAACATTTGGATACGTAATCCCGGATTTGATTGATCTTCTTCGGCCAGAACATTAATCCAAATGGTTTGCTAATGTTATGGATAGCGCTCAGGTAAGTCCGAATGACGTATTTCGGAGCATCTCTTCGCACCGACGCTGGTAGCAGAACACGATTCCTCTTGAACAGCAAACTGTCATGCATAGTGTGAGCCCATCGAGAAAACTGACATGCAGTGGTACTTTATTGGCAAGCTAATACTTTTCCTCTGGCCACTAGTTCAAGATCAATTCTAGCGACGTCATGCACACCGCATTTTCATCCATGTGGCACTTTACATCTCTTAGGAAACCTGTTAGTTTGAAATGTAGTACCAGGTTAACCGCACCGATCACGTACTGCGGATGCTCGGCTACTGGCAGATGAATCTTGACAGGACCTCAACGAGTGGCATATGCCGTGATTTTGAAGTGGGATAAGCGCATATTGAAGATTTCGAGGGAATTTCGGCAACCGTTTACTAGGTGTAGACACAAGCAGTTTGTAGTCGGCATACACAGTAGCCTTTCCTCCAAAGGTAATAACCGTCGAAACGCCCCATCACACAAGCTACTACGATCGTCTCCGTTTCCAGCAGTGTATACTACTCTGTATCACTGGGAGTGTCCGACTGCAGTAATCTAAGAGATTTCCACTCCACAGAAGAACGACGCCACTGATCTGACCATTGTCAAACTGCACCTAAGGAGGCCCCACCGCTTTGTAATATCGGATTATGCACGCGGCTGATGTTTAACGGGCACTTTCCTTTCATCAACTCGATCTTGTTCAATGGTGTGCTGATCTGGGATGGGCGTCCTGACGTCGGTAAGCCCCAACAAGAAACGGTTCACTATGCTGTTTAAATAACGGATTGTCTTGGTATCTTTTGTGTCGCCCTGATTTTTTCGGGATCGACTTCGCTTCCCTAGTTTAGCAGCGTATGTCCAGTGAAAATGATATCAACTTTTGAAACGATTTTTTCGCGCTTAAGTTCGTCTTTTGGACTTAACGTCGCAAGAGACGGTGGATGAAAACAAACACCAACCCAACTCAGTCTGTCGGCGAATTTCTTCGCTCACCTTTTGCCATGTCACTGACTGGCAACCTGGGGGTCGCATCCAACCAGACACATTGAGTGTAGACAGGTGAGTGCCCCAGGACTCAAGCCAAAGTGGCCCTCAAATAAGGCGTCGGAGGACCCGATACTGAGCACCAAATTATCAACATGACTATTACATGCTCGGTTTTCCCACTAACACTCCGGAAACACGGATGTCTTCCTACTGCTCTCAGCGTGAAGAGACCAGATCTATAGCTCAAGCAGAAACACTGTTTGTACTGCAGCGCTGTAAAATCTTAGTCTAACGGATAGACACATCCCACCGTCTATATAAGCGACGAATGCTTTGCGAAACCATACGAGCTTTGACACTTGTGCAGTGACCTTTTAATGATTAAGCACAAAATAATATGGCTACGAAGGAAAGTAAACCGATCGACCATCTAAAACAGTTGTCCGGCAATAGGGTGGAACAAAGTACATTAACCCGGTCTTACAACGGTAACCCACCCTTTGAAAACACACAGTATATGCCAAAGCGTGTAGCACAACGCATCAGCCTTCTCAGTGGCTCATGCACAGTAGCAAAGTTCGACCGAAAGCGAGCTGTGTCATCTGCATACTCTAGGCTTGACAGGCGGATACCGATACGAAATTCCACCCCATGGAGGGTTGAAGGATCCAATAGAGAGTGATTCCTGATCAGTTCATTATTAAAGCTGAAAGGTAATGGAGAAACTAGATAGTCTTGATGCATTCCACTCGCCGTGGCTAATACAGGTGATGGAATCCTATGGACCATGGTATGGCCACGTACGTCACAGTATGGGAATGAGAACAGAGAGGAATTTCCCAAGTACACTCTTCGAGGAGAGGCATTTCCACAAACAACTGCGATCGGTAGCAGCCTACTATATAAAGGAGATTAGCATGACAAGGCGTTTTCGAGTAGAAAAATGCTGAAGTGCACCGCGAAGGGTAAAACTGCGATCTGTGCCCTCCTATCGAGGTGGAAGCCAGCCTGAACTCCATTAACTCGTCTCCCACGAGGATCAGTGAGCAGCTGCAGTGAAATGCCCTTCACTAGTTTGGATATAACCGAGGTCTTTGGTTTTTAGGGTTGACAGTGACGGTTGACAAGCAGTAGTCAGAGGGCAATGTTTGTTGCACAGAACGGCACTAACAGATAGTCACCAGTGAGTCGTCACCGCTCTTCAGTAAAATCGTTGAATGGTCACCCGCTCCAGGTGTATTGTTTCACTTCGGCAGCATTAGCTATTATCGGATTTTGCCCATTATGGTACGTCTGTCATCATCCCAGATGGTCTGAGGTGGTGCAAACACAATTACTGAATAACGGAAGCGATCGAAATGTGCTTCAAAGTGCTCATCCAAGCACTCTGGTCAGCATAACTGAGACTGAATCAACTGCACCTTGCTCTAAGCTAATTACCCACTTACAGAAAGCAGTTCTAGGTCGGTGCGTTGAATAGTCTGGTATAACAAACTGCAGTGGCCTCGGGTTCACATGTCCCAACCATCAATCAATGCTTCAGGCTTGTTCTCAAACTCGTAGACAAACGACGTTTAAGAGTATAACCGACTCCTTGAAACTGGTTTCCAAGTGGAATTGTCTTTTCTACTCCGGTTTGGTCAATAGAAATTTCGGAGCTACATATACTAGTGAGATGACTCAAATTAGGGGAATAGGTGGTCAGCAGTGCTTTTGTCACAGCAAACTGAAGCCGACTTCAGTCCGTATTCTATCAGTTGACCAATTTCCTCAGTGACAGCTGGTGCTAAAATTCGTGATGAATTTCGGCTTAGTGTGCTGCGAATACATTTGACGCGTGAGCGCCTTCGAAGTAAGGCGCTGCGCTGAAACAGAAGGAATGAGCTTCAGCTAGGCACGCAAAAGCAATGTGATTAGAGAGAGCATGCTCAGATAGACCAACCAACTTGCCACGGCGCTACATAACCGATACTGATAGTGATGTAACTGATTTGACTCGTTCAAATGTTTCTGCGTAGCTCGATGTAAATAGTAGCGTTAGCAAGTTACGCTACCAAGATAGAGGTCGTGCTCAGCGCCCAGAGGAGTAAAGAAGTCAAATTTACGACGAGGATCATCTTTGAAACGGCCTCAGTTGCAACGATCACGATATCTCTATGGCGGTCATTTATATAAGGGAATAGAGTTGCTAAATAGAATTCATTCTTGACGTCAAGCAGCTGCAGTCAGTGAGAGTGTAGTTCAATACAACAAACGGTCGTCGTACGTTTAGCTACTACCCCTGTTGACTTCTGCGGATTTCCGAAGTCAAATGGTAACCAGCGGAGTTTCATTGGCATGCAGTCTAGCGGACAAGTCTCCGCCAATCTACCAATAAGGATTCCTACATGATGAGTGACGAAAGCCATTGTCCACGAAAATGTAAGAATTTCCCGCGGAAGCTATTCGTTCAGCGAGCAATCGATTATTACCGATTTTCGCATCGATTCCGAACTTGCTGGAAAGTTTTACGGGGCGTGCACGTGACTGCCAACATCCTGAAGATTGGCCAGATCGACATAGAACTACTAATTTCCCCAAATGAGCTTCTTATTCCAGAATTCGGTCAGAAAGCGAGCTATAAATACAACCAAATTCGGCCACAGTTGTGGTGTTCTTTTGGCGGCGGTTCATGCGTTATTTTGTCTTGGTTACTTGACTTCCGATTTTTCCTTCAGTTTGGATAGCGATTTTGTGGAGCAGTAAATTGTATATTTCGGAAGCGCAACAAATGGGAAATGCTGACAACCATCGACTCGGCATCATCGATGCCAATTTTACGAATTCCGTCACTGGTACCAGATTCCGGTAAGTGCAGGTCGTCGTACTAATGCGTTGCTTCGTCGCTAAGACTACGACCATCTGTACTCAAGCACGCTCCCAACCAACCGAAGAAAACTAAAAATCCGCGGCTCGGTAGACAGGGCATATTCTACAGAATAGGTCGTCTCTATTTATTGATGAACCATACATACTAATTTTAGAAAGCATCGACATCCGATCTTCGGCGTCTGGTTCTCAACCAAAGTGAATGAGTTCGTTCCACTGCTTTGCAATATTTGGCAATGTTCACCTCCTTGTTCGACTTCGCTCAGGCCCCGGACGCCAGCGATACGTAGATGACACACTAGTGATCGCCCCAAGTGGAAACGCTGTTCTATCTTTTCTCAATGTGCTCGATAACACACATCCAAACGCCCGTTTTACCTACGAACTGGAGGATAACAATTGCCTTCCGTTTTCGGATGTGTTGTTGACCAGACGAGAAGACGGCTCCATAAAGCGTTCTGTTCACAGGAAAGCTACATGGACAGGATTGTATGAACACTTCAACAGCTTCGCCCCTATACAATACAACCGGTGCTTAGTCAAGACGCTGTTTAATCGAGCCCGCAGAATATGCACTGACGACTGTTTGGAATCGGAATGGCTGTTTATCACACAGACGCTACGAGCCAACGGATATCCAGAAGCGTTTATTCTATTCCATAGTCAACTGAAGGAAAACAGGCGGAGGGTACTTACTGTGCCCAAATTGTCTGTCTACCTTCAATTACCTTTCAAAGGTGATATCGTTGCCGCCCAACTCGAAAGCCGTGCGCATACAGCGATTCGTCGGACATTCAACGCCGTCAAATTCTGCCCCATTTGGGAGACCAGGAAGTTGCCTATCCCTCCAGTGAAGCCTACTCAACCGATCTCCGCCACAACCCATTGTATTTACCAATTCGTTTGTAACTGCGGCAGTAGTTACATTGGCAGAACAGATCGATCCTTGGGTAAGCGCATTGGAGAGCATATCCCAAAACTGATTGCCAAACTATCGACACAACAAGCAGCCGAACGAGAAAAGATATCTAAGCTGCCGGCCTCATCGATCGCCAGACACCTACTAGAATCAGGCCATCAGGTTGACCCTAGGTCAACATTTACAGTTATCTATCGAAATGACAACCCCAAAGTGTTGAGGTTTGCCGAAGCGGTGGCACTTAACCGGCATCGCCCTATCCTATGCGTACAAAAACAATTAACAGTCTCCCTGAAGCTGCCTTGGAGCTCATGACCCTAAGATCAAGATGCTGATCTGTCATTCTTGCGTCTACGTAATTTTTCCCTTGTGACCAGTTTCAAATCTTCGATTTTTCTGTCACGATGCATGTATATGTTGTTACTTTGGGAGTGAACAGATAACACGAAATGGTTCCATCTCGCAATACCAGTCTTCTTATTGTCTTATTTAGAATTCTAGTCTGACCAAACTTGGCAGAACAGGCGAACGCGATTTCTCGCCCGTACGCGTGGCCTTCACACGCAGCTGACTGATCACGTGCTCTACGGCAAGCTAACGCACAGTGCAGCTACCGCGCGTTGTCGCCTTGTGTGACATATTGACTCCGCTTGTGTCTCCGTTACAAATAAACTAGGACGCAGCTGCCTCCCTACGTGTGTTTTGGAGGCAGTGCATATTAATCCCAAGGAAGCGCGGTACCAGGGCGAACGCTAACTGTCGATTTGACACAGTGTGCGAACATCGAATGGCCCAAGGTGCGATCCTACAATAGGCTTAAAAGAGGAGCTGTCTTTCTTGCTAATGAAGTCCATGAACTTCAGTAACCGTTTTTAGCTTCTCGACATAAGAGAACACCCGAAAGAAACAGCAGGGAAGCATACCTGACGACAATAACATGTGGGTAAATGATACTCCCCGGTTGCCCATTCCGAAGTTGCCAACTTCCCGTCTTTGACTAAACAATCTGATCCACAAAGCAACAGCGTAATAGAGTGTATCATAGAGAAACGATACTCGAAGTCAACAACTCAGTAGTAAGCAGAAAGCACATTCAGATCAGAGACGTTAATTCAGTTTTGGTAGGAGATATCTGAGGTCTGCTACATGCAGCCCTTAAAGTATCAGATCACTTCACGTGTTTTCGAACATGGTAGCTCATGCAACTGCGAGTACGGCGGAATCCAGGTGAGTACCGATGGAGCTTGCAACCGTTTGACTAGGGGCTAGCTCGTATGAGGCGGATAGTAGCAAGCTAATGACCAAGGATGGTGATTTCCCACTATCAGATACAACGGAAAGCGCTCATGATCCACACCAGCTGAGAGATGTGCATATGATCTGTAAACGGTTGGTTTGAAGAGAGGACCACTGACTTCTTTCCGATCTCCAAAAAGGTGGATGATTAGAGCGAGTTTATCTGGTTACAGATGCCCTCGAAAAGGAATTCTAGCTAGCCTTATATCGGCTGACTCGCCTGAAAGCCTCCTCGCGGTGTCAGCTAGGTGCTTCAAATGTTCCCGCTCCATCAAATGGTTTGGTGGCGGTGTTTCGCGACGTGGTGAGTTTCCACTTGTCAAGAGTTATCTCTGGTAAATGTCACAAGTATCTATTTAACAACAATGCAAAGGGGCGAATGTGACTCACCCCCAAATAAAGTCACTGCTACTTGTTTCAGTCCGGAAGAGCACTGTAGTCCAGCAGCCGCTTGTCGAATTCGTGGGAAGTGTTGCACAGCTCAGCCCCTCAGGGACAAGTGTTTATTCAGCAAAGTCAAGTCGGCGAAAATTATAGCATGTTTGGCAAGCCAAACTCCTCGATATAATTTGCACATTCAAGTCCATAACTAAAGACCCTTCTGAGTCGATGAGATTCCTCCTTCGACACAGTTTAAAAAGGAGAATAACTCACGCGCATGCCGACCAATCCGAATCCAGTAATCGAATCCATTACGGCCGTCTCCCATTGGCTGTCTGGCTCGCTCGGTTCGTTCAACCGCTCACTCTGATCTGACAATCCCATCACATCCTCCCTCTTTTCGTGTCCTAGCGCCTCCATTTTGCTATGCACCCCGTACACCTTGCCACTCCGCATTGTCTTCGCTATATTTGAAACCGTGGTCTCCTCGCCTTACGCCATCTGGCGCTGCATTTTCAATCCGCATTGTTGTCTCCGGTGTCGTCCCAAATGCACTTACTCCCTTCTGAACGGCTTCCCTCTAAAATTTATTTCCACTCATCTGGCACCGATTTCCGCAGTCATCACACCTTTCTTCCACCGCTCTTGACTATCGGGTGATGCTTGAACCCACACTTCTTCCCACACCGTTGGCGCAGGTAGTACCTGTGCACCGCGGTCGTAGTATCGTTTCTAGGTGGTCACTCCTCTTGACAGACTGTTCTGTAATCGCTCATGCTGTGGAGAAACTGGGCGCAAAAGTGTGGCGGATGCCCGCGTCCAGGTTCTAATCCTTCGGCTGTATAGGCGCTGCACTGGACTCTAACCGATATCCGTTGAAGGTGTGTTGCGATTCTCCAGTAGCATGAGGTTCGGGTCCTCGCCAGTTGCTCTAGTCTTTGAAAACAGTTGCTTGGACTGCTTCACTACTGACCCTCATTCCATTTTATTGACTGTGATATGCGATGGTTAGCCGGTGCGCGAATTTCCACTTGGTTGCGAAGGCCTGGAATGCAGCGCTGCTAAACTGGGGACCACTGTCGGAGACTAGCTCCTCCAGTATACCGTGTCGCGTGAATTGACACCTGAGTTTATTGATTACTGCTTCTGTGGTCACAGTGGTGAGTAAATCGATTTCAAAATAAGCACTATAGTAATCTACTGTGTGTAGGTAATCTTTCCCATTATCACTGAATAAATCCACCGTCACCTTCTGTCACGGTCGGTCTGGGACATCATGAAGCATCATTGGTTCCCTCATCTACCGGACTTGGTGTGAACGGCACGCCTCACAATTCGATACACGATCTCTTAGTTGAGCCGTCATTCCTGGCCAGAACATCAATTCGGTTACTCGCTTAAAGGTATAGTTGGTACCCAGCTAAGCGCGATGAACCTATTTCAACAGTTCTCCTCGGAGCGATGACGGGAGTAGAATACAGCTTCCTTTGAACAGTAAACCAATATAGACAGAGAATTCGATAGCTGCTTCTTTGTCTTTGGTGACCCATGTATCATAACGTCGCGCAAAGCTGAAAATGTTGCATCCTCATCTGTGTGGCGCCTTAGCTTCGTTTAGACGATCTCCGGTTACTGCCAGATGCTGTACCAGGTTTACTGCTTCGATCTCATGCGGACTATGCTAGGATTCCGGCAGATCAGCTCTTGACAGCGTATCCGCGATGAACATCTCTGCACCAGGCGTGTACACAATATCCACGTCGGACATTTGAAGCTGGATAAGCATACACTGAAGGCGACGAGGAACAACGTGCAATGGATTACTGACTATTGACACAAGCAGTTGGTGGTCGGTAAACACAGTTGTCTTCCTTGCGAAAGTATTATTGTTGAAAAGCTCCATGGCATAGACGACCGCGGGCAACTCATTATCAATCTGCGCATAGCGCCGCTCGGTCACGGTGAGTGCTCAACTGCAGAAATTCAAAGGTTCTTCATTCTGTAAGAGAACAGCACCTATTCCGTCTTGGCTACTGTCACACTGTACATCCAAAGGCACTGGCAGCATGAACACGCGACTTCCGAACCAAAATGCAGCAGGTTTTCATAAGCAACATGTCCTTGCCAAAATGCATGCCCGGTGAGTCTTTTGTGCCGCAAACAAGGGACTGTCGCGACTTATGTCAGTAAAAGCGCTCATTCAAATGACGTGATCGCATATATATATATATATATATATATATATATATATATATATATATATATACGGCTGGAGAGCCTATGGTGCGCTGAGGCTGTTGGTGGCTAGATCCTGACAGATGGTCTACCCACTGCTGCTACCGTTGCGTCATTGGCTCATGTTCTGGACGCCTCCTCGTGGCGACCGCTGGGTGGGATTTGGGTTTCGCCCTTCTCCCTGCTAAGATCCAACACACCAATCCGCATCAGTCAGTGAACTCACCAGGTCCTAGACCCGCTGCGTTTCGGCTGTTCATTTAATCGAAGGCTTTGGCTGAGGACCCGAGTCGTTCTCCTGTCAGGAGTAAGCGCCCTGTCAGTATCCGAGTCCAAACCCCATCCTCTTCGGAGGTTAGGAAGTAGTCGATGGCCCTCTTCCCGTAGAACCTAGCCACGAGAGACAACAGGGTCATAAGCTCACAGCTCGATCGGCGTAGAGCACGATCGCCACGCATTTTCTCTGACGGTGGGAGGGCACCTCCGAGTGTTCAATGGTTTGCTACTGCCCGCCTCAAGCCAGGCAGCCCCTGGTCAAATTGGTGCAAACCCGTCAAAACCCACCTGCGTCTGGCCGTGGTCGCAGATGACAACAATACGACGATTGGCGCATTGGTGTCGGAGAAGAACGCAGCATTTGCTGCATATGTTGCAGACCCCAGTGACTTGGGAAAGAGTAGTCAGTTTCGCAAACTTCGACGGCGACTGTCCCGAGAGCTCCGTCGCATAAAATTGAATGGTGGACGGTGAAGGCGAAGCAGATGGAATGCTACGCCGAACGCCGCCAACACAAGGAATTCTTTGACTCCTTGAAGGCGGTGTATGGACCGAGATTGGAGCCTCTGAGGACACTGATCGATGGTAGTTCAGGCGCTACCTGCACATAGACTGCAGACATAATGCAGATCTGGCGAAAACACTTCGACTGTCTCTTGAACAACCGTTCAGAGATCGACTGGCCTACATTGAACGGCCTGAAGCAGCACGATGTGAAGTCGAATCTGGCGGACACGCCGACACTGGATGAGACGCAGAGAGCACTTGCTCAGCTGCGAAACGGCAAGTGTGCCGGTGCCGACGGGATCCCGCCTGAACTATTGAAACACGGTGGACCCGCGTTGTTGACTGCGCTGCTCCACTTGGTGCAACGCATATGGATTGAGGAGGAGGTGCCTCCTGAGCTGAAGGATGCCCTTGTGCTACCACTGTACAAGGGCAAAGTGAGCAAGCAATGTTGCACGAATTATCGTGGCATCAACTTGCTGAGTTGTGTGGGCAAAGTGATTGCCCGAATCCTGCTCAATCGCCTCGTGAGTCAGATTGTGGAACCTAACGTGGCGGAAGAGCAATGTGGATTCCGTTCGGGTCGCAGCACTATAGATATGGTGTTTGCGGCTCGTCAGTTGCAAGAGAAGTGCAGAGAACGACACCAGCCATTGTACTCGCTTTTTGTTGATTCCACCAAAACATTTGATATGGTGAACCACGAGGCACTGTGGCTGGTGTTGGGTAAGTTTGGTTGCCCACGTAAGTTTGTAAGTTTAATTGGATGTCTGCGCAGTGGTATGCGAGCGAGGGTGCGGCTGAGTGGAGAGACCTCGGATGACTTTGCAGTTGTCTCTGGTGTGAAGCAAGGCTGTGTCTTAGCTCCTGCCCTGTTTAATATATATCTTCATGCAATGTTGTCTTGTGCTTTTGATGCGGCTTGTGCTTACGGTGTTCGTGTGGAGCACCGTATTGATGGTGCGTTGCTGAACATCCGTCGTTTCGGTGCGAGAACCCTAGTCTGTGAGACAACTATCCATATGTTGCTGTTTGCTGACGACTGTGCGTTGTTTTCACGCAGCGCAGAGGAGTTGCAGCACATGACTAGTGCTCTGGCTTCGACAGCGGCCAAATTCGGGCTCACCATCAACACAAACAAGACCTTTTTTTATTCCAGTCTTCACCCGGAATGGAGTCCATGGGCCTGCCCCAAATCCAGATTGCCGACGAATTGTTAAAAACCACTTCGGGACTTTGCTACCTTGGTAGCGTAATAACAAGCGACCAGCAGATGACGTACTAGCTGCGCATCCGCGTATCGAAGTTGGTTAACCTTTTGGCAAGCTGGAATGCCGTGCGTGGAACAAGCACCAGCTCACTGCTGCGGCGAAGCTGCTGCTATATAAATCTGTGGTGCTATCCGTTCTTCTATACGGCAGCGAAACCTAAACGCTTTATCGGAAGGATGTCCAATATCTAGAGCGCTTCCATCAGCAGTGTCTGCGCCGTTATTATGCGCATCGGCTGGAGTGACCGAGTAGCAAACACGGAGTTGCTCCGACGCAGTGGCATGTATGCAGTGGACTGCATCAATCGCCTGAGGCACCTGAGGTGGCTCGGGCATATTCGCCGCATGGATTCGACCCGGATACCGAAGCAGCTATTATTTGGTCAACTGGGTTTTAGAAAGCGGCATGTGGAGAAACCGAAGTTCCGTTAACAGGACATGATCAACGTGAGCGGCTCACGTTCTAATCTTGATTGCAGGTCATGGGAATCGAAAGCGGTCGATCGGCGTGCATGGCACGATCTGATGACGAAGGCAGTTGTCGAGGTACAAGAGAAAGCCCTCGTGCATGCGGAGAAGTGGCAATTGTGAAAGCGACAGGTACCGATACGCTGTACTCCATCGACTTTGAGCGCATGATGCTGTAGCACGTGCGGTCGCGGATGTTTGAGTCAGGCAGGTTTAGTGAGCCATGAGCGAGGACACTCGGGTCCAGCATCGAAACGACGACGAGTCCTGCTGAGAACGTAAGCAGAACCGGCGCAACGTTGGTAGGTACGCTGCATTTGATTTACTAACCGTGTGCGTACGTGCTGAGTCACTTACTTTCAAGTGGCGGTTTGCTACCTTGTCTTTTTGTTACTTTGTTAGCTCATTTCAATGTGTAATTGAATAATCCAGTAAATGGCACATTTCGCTTAAACTAGAGTTGATTAACTTGGCTTATTTTATCTCGTTACATTTGTGTCTTGATCGCTTTTTCTGTCATACTGAATCTATCACGGCTATTTTGAAAATCCATTTATTAATATGCTAATTGAGCGCCATATTCGCATGGTATATTCGACCTATTTTATTCGACCTTTTATTTCATGTGATTGGCTGTTGCTTGACATCCTTCGGTGTGAGTGCGCTTGATGTGCGCGTTGACAAGGTGCATACCTGTCTAGTAACCACCACCTCGTCTTTGTTGGTCCTAAGAAACAGTTGGTCGTTGCTGGATGCAATAGGGTACACCGTCCTCGTGGCCGTGTTAGGCTCGAAGTGCGGTTTTATACACTCAGTTTGGAGCCGATTACTGTTCAGCCACAGCCTTGTGTGCGCTTGAATCCCCAAATACAGCGTGCTTATGTTTGCCAGTGAAGGAGTGTGGGCCAACTCCGTTGATGAAACCTAGCTCCTATCCGCATGCCTCCCGGTCTTATTCCTTCGGGTTTACACTGGACATGGGGTGTGTGGTTGGAGCTGTGGGTGGTGCAGCGCAAGCCATCCACGGTCCCTCTGTAGGCGCAGGCGTCCTGTGGGTGTGCGCCTTGTAGGCCACAGTGACAGGCAAATCCGGGTACTGAGGCCGCCAACCATATATATATATATATATATATATATATATATATATATATATATATATATATATATATATATATATATATATATAACCATTGACCTTTCTGTTGTGAATGGCTGGAGGCAACTGGAAAATGTGACCATGCGAAGCTCAATGAACCACGTAAGCCGGCACAAGAAGTTATGGTTCAATTTTGTCGGGTATATAACGTTAGCTCCCGCTGGCTCACACTTCACTCATTAAGGCATTATGACAGCATACAAACTCGCAGTCCATCATAAAAGAGGAAGACTCACCTATCACGTAAAATAGTCCATAATTCGCCGCCCAGACAAGCCTCCAACAACATGTATATGTTTTTGCTGTCCCGATAGGTTGCATAGAGCCTGATAATGTGGAGAAAATCTATTTAATCGCATGAAAGGAAAAAAATACTGAATACAACAACAGTACTCTTACTCAATACAACAACAACAATACTCATACAACAATACTCAATACAAAAGTGAAGGTAGATAACTAATTAGAACTAGACGGTACACAGTTATAAGATTTAACTGGTTTATGAACTAACGGTTCTATGTAAGGATGTGCTTGAGGTGAGATGCTGTCAAGGAGACCGAAGCTAGATAGAAGCCGAAACCCCAAAGCGGTAAGTAGAAGTTGCAAGTCAAACGCCCGAAACGCTACATCACAGACTGCTAATTGAACTGAAGTAAGCAACGAGCATAATGCAGCAGCTATCCACTTACTGAACATGTACCAAAAAGACGCGGAGTTAAGGTATATATATATATATATATATATATATATATATATATATATATATATATATATATATATATATATATATATATATCTTATACACAATCTGTGGTACAGATATTGTGCCATCGGAATCATGGCTGAATAGGAAAACTATATGAATAATAAGAAAAGAGCAACAACAAATGCGTTTTGTCTATTTTACCACTCACAGTTTTTTAAATTTTTTTCAGTTTGTTCTTTTTTAGGGGGAGGAAGAAGGGACACCGCAACACACTGATGCACACGTCCGCCATTGACATCGATCTTGAGCCATAACTTCCAAGGTCTTCAACCAGCCAGTATCCTCATCTCTCGGACCCCAACCAGGTAGTCGAAAACAACCGGCCGAAGCCAACTGTTTCGTCAACTTTTTCATGCGGCTTCTCCATGTTGTAGGCTGTCCACCAGACCGTCTTTTCCCGCCCTGTCCAGCAAGTGCAAACAACGCACGACGGGGGTAACGCTGGACAGGCATGCGCAATACGTGTCCCAACCACCGCAGTTGATGCAGTGAGATGAGCTCCTCGAGCAAGTGGCTTCCACGTCCCAAGACACGCTGTCTAACTTCCACATTGCTTACGTGGTGCTGCCACCACACACGGACAATGGACCGCAGACAGCGGTGCTCGAAGACGGATAGCCTGCGCAAGTCATCTTTACGAATGGGCCAGGTCTCGCATCCGTACAACAGTACAGCACGAACAGTTGCACAATAGATCCGCCCTTTGATGGAGAGACGAATGTCGTGGCGACGCCACAAATGCCTCAGCCTAGAAAAAACGAGACCTGCTCTTGAGATGCGCATCGAAATCTCGTCTCCAAAAGCCCCGCCAGCAGTGATGCAACTTCCCAAGTAGACAAAGCTCTCCACAACCTCTAGTGTCTCACCAGCAAGCGTGAGTGCAGGCAGAGGCACCTGCCAGTCTTGAAGGAGAGCCTTGCATTTGGATGGCGAAAAGTACATACCGTACTTTGATGCTTCAATCGGCAAGCGGTTTAATGCAAGTTGGACGATTTGTGGATCGTCACCCAGCAAGACGATATCATCAGCATAATCCAAATCAACAACTCGACTACCTGGGAGGAGCTCAACGCCAGCGTTCAACGAATCGCTAAGAGCGTTCTTCAGGACATCCTCAATGGCAAAGTTGAATAGGAACGGAGAGATAGGGCATCCTTGTCGAACTCCACTGGATACCACAAAGATAAGCGGAAGCATGCCATAAGCCCTAACCCTGCCCGAGGTCAGACTATATAGAGCGCGCAGTATGGAGACGAACTTCTCGGGGACACCGTTCCTCAGAAGGCAATGCCACAGTACTGTACGATCGACAGAATCGAAGGCTGCACAGATATCCAGGAACACAGCAATCGTTGGCCTCTGATACACATGGCGAAGCTCGAGGATCTGGCGAAGTGTGAAGATTTGATCGATGCAGCCGCGACCAGGGCGAAACCCAGCTTGTTCTTCTCGTTGCAACGATTCGCGTGTTGGGGATAGCCTGCGAAGTATGATGGACACCAGCAGCTTGCAAACGACGGGGACTAAGCTTATTCCTCTGTAGTTGGAGCAGATTGTGCGTAGGCCCTTTTTGAAGATGGGGACGACTATCGATTCACACCAAGATGATGGAACTTTCTCTTTCGACCAAATTTTCGAGAACAAAACGGTGAGTTCTCGGACCAGCGATGCGCCACTATCTTTAAATAGAGCTGGGTGAAGACCAGCAGGGCCGGGGGCTTTATAACGCTTCATGTGCCGGAGCTGCTCGATTTCCTGGGAAGAGGGAGGATCTGTGGAGGTATACCACTCGGGCCCAGCGCGAGCGCCAGAGGTAGCAGATGGAGCTGGGGGCCAACAAAACTGCGAGCCAAAATGTTCGGCCCATCGCTCCAACCGTCGTTGAAGATTGGTGATTAAGGTGCCATCCTCTTCGCATATTGTTTCACTTATACCAGATCGAACACCTTCGGTGACTCGAATGAGATGGAAAAGCTTCCTGGTATTACCACAGAGACTAGCAAGCTCCATCTCCCTAGCACGTTCACACCACCAAGCTTCGCGGTCCATTTGCAGACTCCTGCGCAACTCTCGACCAAGGTATTGGCGTTCCTCACTGTGTCTGGAATCCGAGGGGATCAAGCGGCGTCTGTCCATCAGCGACAAGGAGTCGGCGGAAATCCAATGTTTAGGTGAGTGACGGCTAACTCCACAAGTGTCGATAGTGGCGGAAACTAAAGCATCTTTGATATGCGCCCACTGTGAATCGAGATCACCGTCAATAGTTGAGCCAAACAAGGTTGACAGTGAGGCTTGGTACCTGGTTAAAATCGCAGCGTTTTGTAGATTCGCGACGTCCGGTCGGTAGTGGGCGCGCTTAGGTGATCCTCCGAAACGCATGCGAATCTTAGCACGAACCAATGCGTGATCAGAGTCTAGAAAAGTTGACCAGTACGATCGGCAGTCCGTTACGCTTCCGATTGCTATGTGGTCAAGGTGGGAGCACTCTTGCGTTTGTGAGGGCGGGCGCCAGGTAGCAGTGTCTCCTCGAGTGTCTAAAACTAGTGCTCGAAAGAAACAAGCGATGATCAGAACAAAGAGCAAGCAATCTGTCTCCATTGTCTGATCGACTGCCACCAAGACCAAAACTACCCCCAATGTGGTGCTCGCTTGGTAGAAGGCGGCCAACCCGTGCGTTAAAGTCCCCGGCAAGAATGACTATATCCGTCCTTTTGGAGGAACGCAGAAGTTCATGTAGTTGTTGGTAAAAGCTATCTTTAACTGCATCCGGGCTGCAGTCTGTAGGGGCGTAGGCGGAGACGACAAACAGGGCACGCTTAACATCTCGACGCCTGCTTACGTTACATGAACCTCTTAGTCTGACTGCACATAGCCGACTGTTGACTGGGATCCAGTCAAGCATGGCTGATTCAGCCCTGGCACTTAATACAACCCCAACACCAGCTTGACCAGTGGCGGCAGATTCTGGGTCTCCGGAAAGCCGCAAGTAGTATTTGGCGTCAGAGTTTACCGGAGACGCCATTCTGA
This sequence comes from Dicrocoelium dendriticum, assembly GCA_944474145.2. Classification (NCBI taxonomy): domain Eukaryota; kingdom Metazoa; phylum Platyhelminthes; class Trematoda; order Plagiorchiida; family Dicrocoeliidae; genus Dicrocoelium; species Dicrocoelium dendriticum. The sequence goes on from OX104066.1 coordinate 63,451,622, forward strand.
TGACGGCGCTCGAGTCTTGTAATCTGGTCTCTGAAAGACAACAGATGTCTACCGATAGCGTTTCAAGAGTACGGGCCAGACATGCTTGTCGTCCGATCTGCATCAAAGTTCGAACATTAAACCCTGCGAGGATGAATGGAAAACCAGGTCGAAGAAGAGCTGGAGCATCGGTGGAGTGAGAGGCGGTTGCGATCGCAGGACACTGAAAACTGGGAGTTTGGCTGTTACTTCTGTTATGAGACACGGACACGATCAAAAAGTCACGATGGCGGCGGGCGGAAAACAGGCGTTTATTCAGTATAGGGTAGCCTGTTTAAAAGAAATAAACACTGTTAATCTTCGAGCCTTCTCAGTGGGTCTTCTGTTTTTCGGTTCACCTCATTGGTCGCGTTCCCCTTTTATTTCATTGGGTTATGCTATTCCTCTTCGGTCGCTGTCTTCCTGTCTCGCGCAATCTTTCGTGCTTGGCATCTGATTGGCCGTATTTCTTTGGACCGCTCATATTTGGCTTTGCACTCTGAAACTTGCCGTTAATAGCGATTCTCGAGTTGCCAGTGCGCCCTCTATGTTCTATTGTCCAATCCGGTTTGTCGGTTTCTGGATACGTGTGCCACTCGTGATTCGCTGTCCAGCCATCGCTGTGTCTCCCGGTGGGTTCACGCGTTCTCTCGATCGAACTAATCTGCTGACTCCGGTAACCAGCGCTTAGGTGGTAAGGTCGAGCATACTGGACCGGTTTCCTAAACCCCGTTACAACTTCCATCAGCTGTGAGACGTGGGTCGTTTGTGACGGTGAACGTAGAAGACATAAGAGTACATGTAGGTGCAGGACGGGAGGTGGGGTGGTCTGTGAGTGGAGGTTGAGCGGTTGAGTTAGGACAGAAGAACGGCATAGCAGTAGCAGTAGTGAGCGGTATAGTCCATTATTCGTCTGGCTTGCCGAACAACCTCTTCGTGGTGCCAGCTGGGTGGTTCGGGTTTTTCCCGTTCCAGCGAATGGTTCGGCGGCAGTGTTCCAGGACGTGGTGGGTTTTCGCCTGGCAAGCGTTCTCCCTATAAAATGCCACATATGTCCGTTTAACAACAATGCGACGTGGCGGATGTGACTCGCAACTAAATAAAGTCACTGTCCCTTGCCCCTCCCTGAGAGGCATTGTACTTTAAGGGTGCGTTGGGCCCCTGGTCCTTCACGGACCGAAAGGCGTATGAAGCATCTCTTTGGTCACCGGCTCCCACCGGGTTGCGATGCCCTCACATCGCCCTGCTGCCTTGTAGGTTAGATCTTTGATCAAAGGCTCGGGGTAGGGCCCCCTAAGACAACCCTTTCTTCGGCCTGGGCAACCTGGTAGTATCACGCCCACTGACGAATCATGGACTACACCGCGGAGTTAAGGTGCCAAGAGACCATTGAAAAGGACTGTCCAAATGATAGCCATACAGAGAAAAAAGGGCTGTGTGTGTGTAATTCTTAACATTCTCGCATATAAGGATCCGTCCGCGGCTGGAACTCGATGTCCAACATGCTTCCAGCTTGGTGAAGTCAGCTTTATTCTCTACCTGTCACTTTTTAAGCGCTGTTCCTTACTGGTGTCCATCGATTTTAATACTGTCAAACGTATATTGCCATCAAGATAAAATGAAGATTGAATACCGATTTTGTTTCAGTGACTGGACATTTCAGTGAGTTCGGAGTGAAGAGAACAAACCAGGGAGAAGATGAATGTTTCTCCAGCTATCGTAGTACTGAATTCGGCGAAATTAAGTCAGATACAAAATGACTATAGCAACTAAAATCTCACACTGATGTTCATGAAGAAGCGTTTGGGAGAGTACTTGAGTTACTCAGAACAGCGGTGCATGACACAATGAAGTCACATCGGCATGGCTGTAAACAAACAACAAATCAATCCTAATTCACTGTGATAAGGATCAGGCTGTAATGATCAGTTTCACAGTAATAACATGTCAAGCGCTTTATGCACCATCGAAAGGTGAAGATTCAGCTGCAATAAGTAAACAAACGACAAAATCTATCACTTCAATTTTGGTAAACATCATCGTCAGTAGCAACAGTAGTGCATCAGTCATTTGTACCACTGGTCTATATCCATAACAAAGTACGGAACGAAAAATAATGGGTGGAAGAGAAGATAGGCCCAGCGTAAAATTTTAATGATCTACGCTATGGATGTCCAAACTTTTCGCAAGGAGGACCACATTTTCGGAGGTAAAAATGTGTCGAGCCATATTCAGTCTGACATTAAAATGATAACCGAAAATGAGATACGCTGTAACATTTTTATTGCAAGTGAGGTAAACCAAACTTACATTTGCTTCCCTTTCTCAACTCGTTCATTTTTAGTCCACTTGTCATAGTTGGCATCCCACGTTTGGTAGTGCCACTTGATATTTAATTCCACGAAAACAGCCACTCATCAAGCAAATCAAGCACAACACACACACACACTTGTTCAGTCGTTCGGCGTTTTCGCTCCACTTTTGCTGGAAGCGGCGCCCTACGTCAATAAGTTTCTTTTTTTAGTTGGCTTCTCAATTCTAGAACACGAATGAAAATCATAGAAATAAAAAGTTAACGAATCCTACTATTTTATTTTCTTCAGTTTAGTTAAAACTCATTTATCATAAGGGTTGTGAAAGTCGGGTAGAAACATTTTGCTGTTTGTGGAATTAAATAAGCAGAAAGGTAAAACTGTTGTGTCTAAGAAAGTATCAAAGTAATTTACAGAAAAACAAAAAGTCAGACAGAGAACCTACAAAAGAAAATCCCGTTCTCTGAACTGGCAGGCTTTAGCTAGTCATATATATATATATATATATATATATGCATATATATATATATATAACGAGCCCTTTTATTATTTTTTAATTTAATTTGGCCCCGTTTAGTAAAACCGATGGACTAACTTTTTTTAGTTGGTTAAAAATAAACAATACCACATTGTTGATTTTTGCTTGCATTTGACGTCAGTGAATATTGTACTCATTAAGTCGTAGTATTTTGTAATTTATATAGTGTCGTCTGTAAGGAAAAATCCTGAGCTTGAATTTGGTTATTTTATGGTGAGGCCGTGGACCAATTGGAATGTTAACGCGGGTCGGACTTTGGATATTGCTGCCCTAAGCTGATTCAGAACAAACGAGCTTACACCATGTCAACAATACACGGTCAAAAAGGCGGTCATCGTGCAAATGTAAAGCGACATCAGCGATGTAGCCACTTTGTACAATCACCCAGCACATAAATCAGCACCAAGCACACTTTAAACAAGTGGTCCGACTGCAATATGACAGCGGACGCGTCACTGGTGTCGACTGCGAGCCATGTCTCGTAAAGTCTCGAGCCAAGCACAAGGCGGGTCACGTGGACTCCAGCCCGGAAGGCGAGACGGACCGACGGCACCCAGTTTGGTTGTCAGTGACTTCACGGTCCCAAGCCAACTTCTGTCCGCATCGAGCCTTGTGCCACCCTACACCTGGCAGACTAAACAAGGACCTCCTAGGTAAGCGGTGACCAGGCATACGTAGTACGTGCCTAAGCCAATGCAACGTATTCAGTGCTATCTGTTGTTCTAGGGAGAGAGTATGATTATCACTACCTAGTACTCGCCTACGCACATCATCGTTGCGGACACGCTGATGCCAGCCGACACCAGAAATGCTTTGCAGAAAACGATGATCAAAGACTTGAAGGCCTTTCAGACTGAAGGGAACACCCTTTCGATGCCAAGTATATCGTAGATTTAGGGAGCCAGTTATAGTTTTAGCGAAACGTGAACCGACTTCAGTGGTTATACGCTGAATTGCGGTGGATTCAGCTGGCATGAGTGACATCACCAGGACAAGAAACGATAGTACTGACGAAAAGGTGAGGTGCAGTGCAAATAGAATACTAAGAAGAAAAAAGTGCGCAAAATTAATAGGAATGGAATAGTGAAAGGTAAAGGCAAGAAAGAGCATGCAGTCGCAAGAATAAAAAAGAAACCAGGCAGAACGGTTAAAAGTAGCATGAAATAAACACCGTCAAAGTCACACAAGCGAACTACGCACCATTTCTTTCCGATTGTATTTTTTGGATTTCCGTTGCCATACTTCGCCCCAAATCCGGCTAGTTAAATTCTTTCGATCGGGTTTGAAGAGTTATCCTCAGTGCCACAAAGAAATCCGATATAATTTGCGTTTGCTGACTGCTATCAGAACGTCAATTTGGTGTGTTCTACGCCAACAGGAACCCGAGGTTGTTGGCAATTGGCGAGGCGCTACTGATAAGGTTGAATTGTCCCGTGCTCTGTGCCCAAAGCATTTTTAGTCTTATTTGAAGGGCAATTCTCAGAGCTTTCGAAGAACGACTGATACACCCGAACCTACTGCTGAATAGAGCAGACCTCGGCAAATATATGTCCGCGCTATCGCCATTGTCGTTTTGCCTTCCACCCGCAAATCAGCCCTGAGTCCGTTGCGAAGACCCTGCGCGGTGCCGATTCCCCGATTCGATCGATTGTGACCGTGTACTTGATGCGTGATGGTTCGGTTAATACGCGGAGTGAAGTTCCTTATTTGTCAATCTAAAGACCGAACTTTTGGTTAAATTGATCTGCACTGATAGCACGACGGCGCTGCTTCCGGCAAACATTTTGGTTGACTTCTTGATCCGTTTTGTCAAGATTTTCAGAACCAATTTAATTACTCCATCCAACTTCATTCGTCCACTAGATCTAACACTCATGTTTTGCATCGAGCGATCTGTCAGCAAGACCAGTAAAGCTCCTGCCATACGCAGCTTAACGGTTCATGTACCACGCTGTCAAGCTTGTGTGTTCTCTACAAGAAGAGATGTTAAAGGAAGGATAAAAGCTCGGGTATGCTGATACACACGTTCGTAATAGCAGACTTACGTTTTCTTGTGCTCATTCACTGAGATTTGTTGTTAACGTGAAGATTCCGTTAGCGCCATTACCTGTTTAGCGTTGTTGTTGTTGGGTAGGGATCACACAGTTCCGATCTGACGCTAATCCGTGTGCATCTGAGATTGCTTCCTTATTTGTCTGGGCATTATTGACTTTTAAGCTATTCATTCCAGCAGCTCACAAGCTACATAGTATAGACCCAATAGGCTGTGCTATGTAGATTGTGAGCTGTTGGGATGAATACCTTAAAAGTACAACTAAAATCCCGCTACTCACGATCAGTATTCACTCCGTTGGTTCGCACATTTTTAGTTCTCTGCTTGGTTTCTACAGTTATGCGTCATGTCGTAGAACAGTATCGTTCTCTGATGAAAAGAATCCCGAGTGCTGTTCCTACTGGTCTGTGTTCTCAATACTGCTATTGGGTGGAGGCAGTCGAGGAGCTCGACACAACAAGAAGGACTACAGAATGAATCCAACGATGGAGGCCAGCGAAGCTAAGTGTGCATTAGCTAAGGTCCCAATGGTCGACATTCACATCAAACGAAGTCGCAGCCAAAATGGGGATTGCATGTCACAGTCCACAACACAACAAGCGCTGATCGTCACGATGAGCGTTACCCGCAAGGCTCGTTCGTACAGTAGTTCAATGGCTTGCTCGAATTCGACCCTACGTTTGCCTGAGGTATTCAAGTGAGGATGGCAATGGTCGTGGAACGCAGTGATGTGAGTGAGAACAGATGACAGTTAAATATTTCGCTTAAGTCCCAGTGAGCGAAATGGGTTAGATTCACTTCAGAGTAGGTTGCGGTCTAAGTGCGGGCAAATCTGGCTAAGAGCAGCATGGTCGCATGGAAATCGAAAATGTGGAGCGGACATCAAGAGACACTGCTAATTGTGAAGTGCTAGTAGGAGGACCATGAGCGCAAGTAACTAGCGACTGAGCTGACCGGTGGCAAACGACTTGGCTCAACAAGGCTAACATCGAGAGTGAACTTAGTCCACCAAAGTATTATGGCTCAAACAACTAACAAAGCAACAATAAATGTATTCGCAGTCGAGATCCCAAGAGCGAAGAGAAACTCACATAAAGCAGCATAGGGATCAAAGCATGATGTTGTACAGTGGAGACAACAAGCAGTTGCGATTAATAGATTTTGAACACCTGACACTATATGTCACAATTCTGAAAGATCACATGCTGGTAAAAACAAAACTGACAGCTACGTGTGAGCAGCAAGGTACACAAAAGGCTCTTTCGTCACTCAGATCAAGGCTCTGTCTAATCAGTGCCAGTGCACTTGGAGGGATCAAATACTATCACCAGGCTTTTGGAACCAACAAAAGGAATAAGCTGCACGCGTCTAACAGCTGAAGACCAAAAATGTTCCAAACATTACCCAAGGAAGAAGAGTCAACAAAAGTACGGGACGAAGAGATAGTTGAGTACTCTAACTAAACTGAGTTTTGCTCTGTCAATCGGTGGCACAACAAGCAAGTGCAAAACAATACACAGAAGCGAAACACGGAAAGTGTTGGGTAAAACTCACCGACAAATAAACGGAGAATCGACGGAGTATAAAATCACCTTTTCGTAGAAGACGTGCGCCTGCTGCCGAGTTTGGACAATATGGTGCTTCTGCATTCGCTTCAATGCAAAGGCCTGAGTCCGGTCATAATTCAAGGTGACCTGAGGAAAACGATGTAGGATGGAACAGCTTTGTCAGTTTGTTAGCAATAACGCATGTGGAAGCACAGCGTAATGCCAAACACCTTGTTCTACACATAAGACGCAATCAAAAGCAATCAGAAGCAATCAGAAAGCGTCGGAATACGTATTTTTATGTAGCGGTGGGTGCAGACCACCAAGCAACCGTAACGTAGTCTCCCGTAGCAGAAAGGCACATCGAAGGATTTCTTCTTTCGATGTATTGAATTTTAGTAGGATCGCATTCAGTAAGGATTGCATCACGTATGGCACGTATGGCATCACCTATGGCGCTACAAGCAGATCAAGGGGTCGATTTCAAAGAAGGACGCTACTTGTGTAACGCATTGTTTGGGGAGTTGGGTGAACTTTGAATAAGAACCATAGATCAAGTGTTGCCCAGAAAAACTTGCCAATTAGTCATATGGTAGTGGAAGTATCCCTGATAGTTGAGCAAGATTTGGACACCGTCAGCGGCGCGGTAGCTGCCACGAAACGGCTCCACTAAGAGGAACGGTAACGGAACATTAACCAGACAGCGGGTTCGCGTGCGCAGCAGAACCACACACGACTTAACACAATCAAATCACCTCGATTTGTCAACCAGGGCATAAAAAGCGGTAACCGATCAAGGGTGGCAGTAAGATGGATACTAGCCAGAAAGGACCCTGTTGTGTACCCCCCAAATGTTTATGTGCGATCGCACTCCGCCGGTACATTGTACCGCTGCATATTCACGTATGCAGTTCTTACTGCAACGAATAGACTCGATAAGATAGGCGAAAAATTATTGGCGAATGAGAACAACCACTTGACATGATTTACTCTGAAAACTTCACGTGCAAGTCCTTGGTATACTAGGTAAGAAGAAAGCTAAGCAAAGCACCACTAACCAGATCGACTCGTCCGAATCCTCCCACGCCCAGAACACAAACACGTTCCAAATCATCCAGCTGGATGTTTGTCTGCGATTGTTTGGGTTGCATTACTTCCTCGAAACAAACTCCCGAAGGTTTCGGAAAATGCGCAATCGCTTGCTCAGTCACATTCGTTGGTGGTGTGTGTGAGACAAGCAATTGATTTGCGGTGTGAGTACTGTCCGGACTGGAGCCGATGATCGAATGCTGATCCGGCCTTAAGGAAGAAAACAATCAGAAATTTGGGACAGGTTAGTGTGCTGCTCACTCCAATCATCGCACTTCGCGATCAGCTAAGAAATGAAGGTGTACGAAAAAAGATCTCACTTGTTTGTGGCTAGCATACCCCCATCTTCAACGTACGATTTGGTCTTCAGTTCTTGCATATCACCTATAAGTTCCAAGAAATCTCTGAAGCAGACAAGAAGATGACGTTTTGCTAACCGAAAAAATGAAGTTACTCGTGATGGGAAGTTCACAATATGCGCCGAGGATTAAAAAAGTGGGCAATATACCATAAAGTAAGGATCAAAAAGCGAATAAGTGGTAAATCGCACTTACTTTCGATATAGGCATAAAACTTCTACCCCATCCGGACCAAGGGCATACACGCTAGCGGTCCGTCGCCCCTCCTCCAAAAGAGCCTTTTCTCCGAAGTACTCGCCCTTGGATAGCTGTCGGATTTCCTGCTGCTCGCCTTCGCTGGTGTCCGGCGCCGTCGATGTTATCGTGACGCTGACCTGCAATATTGAGATGGCAAAACAGGCTGTTCAATTTAGTTTCAGCAAGCTATTCGCACATATTCATGAGATGTGTTGAGAATCCCCAATGAGTAGTGTAGCTCGAAGCCCCCCGTTTCCAGGGAGCTAAATATGTATATATAAGTGGTGGTCCTCATTGATTAGAGGAGGCGAACTGCCAAGGTGGTGCATTCGTCGGTGTCGCCTCACGAGAAGAGGCAACAGGGAGCATCATATGAGTGCGTTAGGTCAGAAGATTGTACACGGAAGGCAAAGAATCATTACCATAACCCAGCCCACAAATAAGATAAACAATAGCTTTCACCGTTCAACCTCCTTTGGACAACTTACGTGTCTATCATACTCGAAAACTTATCTCCATCTTCGGGAGCAAATTTCGGCAGACAAGTCCTCAAGCATGTAACAAGTCATCCATATAGTAAGTGCGGATTTGTTTTCAGAACAGCAGTATTAAACCACCGTAAATTTGAGCTCGCAAGCGTTCCGGCTGGCTCCCTAGGAGTAGAGGCAACACCAATCACGAGAAGATAGTAAAATAGGAATTTGGATCAAAGCATTTTTAGTGGCAACTAGAACAACAGACAAACAGGAAACTTCGTCTCGCTGTAGGTCAACGAGAATTGACACCAACTTGTAGAATACACCAAGAGCGATTGGGGAACAGGAAATTAAACAAGTCGCTAGCCGCCATTGCTTAACTTAGGGAGACCAGTATCGTGCCGAGGAGGTCCCATTCGTCCCTCAGTTGCGGTGCAGTATCAGTTTCGCCAACGAAAGATTTGGCCTCAAAACTGACGCTCACTAAGGATTCATCGATACCTTTTGGTGCAAGATGGCAAGCCATTATCAGTGATGAGCTCAGCACATTAGCATTGGCGTCAGCGTAAAGGAGTGGGGTACAAGACGGGAATTTGCATGTGGGTTGAACGTGGTCAAGGCATCCGTAAATGAGAGTTTGATTGGCTTCACTGGGCACAAGTGGGGAGAGCAACGAGGACAATCCTGAGGGCCACCACAGTCGAAAAGGAAAAAAGATTATCTGTTTTTAGAAAAGAATGTGGAAGACTGAAACGTTGGGATGGTTTAAATTTTGCTTCGAATAATATCGGGTAGGACAACTGAAAGAGCATCAGCAGTACGACGGTATGCAGTACCGACGCTTCGCTAGCGCGCAACCACCACCAGTCGCACGTGCACTAAGCATACTGAGTGGGTCATCCGGTCCCTACGTAGGCTCAACCATCGCCCTCGGGTTACGCAGCGGGTATGTGATTATTAGGGCTACGGGCCGGCCACAACTGTGAGATGCAGGTAATGAATTCATCACACAGACATGTTTAACTACTTTTGAATGCCCTCCAATGATATAACTGAGCCCTAAAGCCACCTTTTACCACCCAACAAGAAGTAATAATAATAATAATAATAATAATAATGATAATAATAATAATAATAATGTGTCAGCTGTACGCCGTAACGGCGCTTGGCTACCGTGCGACCACCACCAGTCGCAAGCGAGCTGAGTATACCGCGAGGAGGCCCACCCCTACACGGATTCGAACCTGCGCCGCAAGATTGCAAGACAGGCTCGTTAACTCTAGGCTGCGGGCCGAGCTTACAAGGAGTACAGGCTATGTTATTCCGTTGACGGTAGAATCGTCAGATAGGGAGCCACACCCGCATCTTCAATGTGAACGAGTATAGAGCTAGCTAACAATGGATACGGAAGTTACGATTACGTAACACGATAGGCATAAGCTCTCGGAAAATTACTCGCCTTATTCACGGTAGAACTCGCGCACTTGTGAAAAAGGTTGCAATGGCACAATTGACCCCTAGTTATACCATATGCCTCATTGAACATCGACTCGTACGCAAGTGTGCATTGCAATTCCAGCGCACATGCGTTGCTGAGTCGATGCCGACCGGACACACGGCCGTTAAACTGGTTAGGAGTGAATTTATATTAACCGAATTACGTTGAAAGTGCACGCAGTCAATGAAACAATGGATTTATTAGGGGTACAAAAGCAAATGTTTAACAACTGTAAGCAAAGGGTAAAGCTTAAAAAAATGAATGTATCAAGGAAACAGCAATGCGCTCACCACGACGTTCACATGCGGACACAGTTTGGTTACGTAATCACCCGTCCAGATAACGGGTTTTCTCATGTAATGCAGGTGCTGTAATGCACATTAAAACTGAATTTTAAATTCAACTAATGTAGGAGCGGAGATGACAGAAGATGGACGAAAGTTCCATATCTGGGATATACGATTAAAGAATACGTTCCGGCGGCAGGCCAACTGGTCACACTGTAGATGGCCAACTTCAAACAGTGGCCTCCCAGTGAGCAGTTGCGGCTGCATTTCAAAGAGCATCGCACGCATAGTTTGGATGCGTGAGGAACCGATACACCCGTATAAGAGCATCTCGCAGAAGACGATACTATTCACTGAAAACGCCTAAGATCTTTAGTACAACTTGGTAAAAGAAACGGAGTAAGCCAGTACCATTTTTAGTCTCCCTGCGATATGGATTTTTAAAAGAAGCGAGGTTATGTTTTGCCAATGGTGCCACACGTGGCTTCATGCAAGCGTTGAGCATTTGCGAAAAGAAGGTAAGATCGAACCGGTCAAACGCTATCCGCACGTGGCCCTAGTGTTGATTTACATTTATTACTACTTTCTCGGCCTGCTTTGAGCAACCGAGATCGTCCTGCACGAGCCTCACATGATCAATTTCATGGAAAGCGCGCTGCAAAACCTTTTCCCCAACCAATATTCGCAGGTTCGCTGGTAGTGTAACCTCAATACTATACTTTTAGCAGCGTTAAATTAGAGCATGTTATGTCTTGACCACGTGCAAGCCCTGTCCAGTTCACTTTGCAGTGCTACATGCTCCTCTACCGTTCTGGTAATTGTCAAATCTTGAAATAACGAGCAAGGAGCAGAAACAGTGAGGTGATCACTCACGCGCGAGGTCATTTATGCATACTAAAAATAGGCGTGATCCTACTACTGAACCTTGTGGGACGCTATATAGTCTATCTCTATGGGGTCAGACAGGGCGCTACGAAATCGCACATTCAAATGGCGTTGGAGTAAAAATGCAAGTATCCAGCCCAAGGTACAATTTACGATCTGTTAGCCCTGAAGTTCGTAAAGGAGGATGCAGCGATCTACACGACCAAAAACGCTCTGAAGTCAGTTCTATTTTGTAGTTCGCACTGCTTCCCAAAGAAATGCACCGCACAAGTCCTCCAAGCAAATTTGGTCCCTCTGAGTCCCTGTGAATGCGAAAATCGAGGTGATTGCACCAAAGATTAATCTCGCTAATGCCTGTAATACCCGCACCTCTTACATCACTATGATAAGCGCATGTAACGCTATTCGTTTGTTATTTCACGAAAAGATATCGTATGATTCCAAGCAAGTAAGGGTAGAAAGTAGGGTGAAAACAATGTGGACATTAATTAATGAGCAACTGGGTAGAAAATGCACACTCTAGTAGCGAAAGGGAAAAATAAACACAGTTCCAAAGAGTTAAGCAACTGAGTGCGGATCACGAGGGAGTAGCGAACAATGATCGAATATTGAATATTGAAAATACAGAGATAGAGATCTGTGTTGTTCCATCGATATAGTGTAGAGTACACACGCGGAATAACGTCAGTTTATACCGCGCATCATAAACACAACTGAGTTGTACGACATCCTATTCAATTGCGACGCACCCTCGAAATCTGCATTCTGCAAAGTGAGCGGCTAGGAATTTTATGAATTCCGACACCGAGTTAGCCTCGACTATTTTATCGAGTAAACTGTTTCAATATTTAGCGCCTCGAAGCTCGAAAAATAGAGCATGAGCTATCCGCATCAGGTCCGGTACCACAAGTTTGTACCGGTGCCCGTGAGTACTGTTTCGATGCGCGCACGTGCAGCAACGGCTTCATCACAAGGAGGTCACGCAGATATAACATCCGATGCGTCGAGGTGCACTCAAAACCGATAGTACGATAGGATGTGCAGCCTCAGGCTCCTGCATCTGCCTTTGTACGTAATATCACGTGAACTGGGAGTGAGACTGGTAGCGACATGCTAAACGCATCACTCTCTGCACGTCGCCACAGGTGGTCCGTGCTCGAGCATTGGTCTTATGATGGCAGAGAAGAGGTGAGTGGCAATCTCTTCAGATCAAGTGCAGAAACTGCGATTGAGCGCCTAGAGCATGGGTGGTTCGTTTCTGCATAGACTGTTCAAGTTGTCTACGGACTTCAAATCGCAGATGTGGGATGCAACGGTGGATCGGATAGAGTGTGTATGTACGCTAACTATGCTCCTCGGTTGTAACAGAATCTATGATTCGGGCTGATATTGCTTAAGCGCGGATTGCCAGCGCAGTTGGGGAGAAAGCAGTTCCGAAGTTGGGCATTTCAGCGGAGTGAGAAGACTAAGCGTTCTACCGACGGGCATGAGAGTATGGACAGATACGAGGCAAACGTCCAAAATCGACCGGTAATCTTGGGTCGAAATGTGACGAAGGGTGATATGACCATTTTAAGCCCAGAAAATCCTGAGGTTCGGTAGGTGTTATGTAACGCGACACCATCCCTCGTGCTACAATGCTGTGCCGCTGATAGGATACAACATGATATCACACACATTGACGGGGATGTTCGCAACTACAAACATACAGGCAGAAGTAGAGTACCGCTCGTAAAATTCCTCTTTGACAGTCGATGAGATTATAGACCGAAGCAATAAAAATGTAGCTTGTCATAGACCGTTGCTTACTAAGTCTGATAGGGCTACGAAATGGAGCTGCGCACAGCCGGCTGCTCATTGGGACCCGTTACAAAAGAGTAGTCTCTGTAAGTGAATACTTCGGCACAAACTGCACCGACCATGACTACACCATTAAAACGCTGTTGCTTTGGTGTTTTTTTTGGAGAGACGGCACGCATACATCATGAGAGGGTGGATGGTCATAGCGGGTGTCACTTGTGGACTCTGATTGCAAACACAAGACCATTTGTGTCCTCACCGGACACTCAGAATGTGGTTTGGTTCATGGCTAGAGAAACCATGACCAGAACCGAAGTCGAATGATCTATCACGTACAATGAAAGGAAGCTCGAAGGTGTTCAGGCCAAACTGCACAATAAACTATAAGTAAATGTGACTGAACACCGGTTAGATCACGAACGCATTTAACTCAGCTCAACCGGTGGAATGGAGCATTGGTTTTGTTCTTCAATGGTTTTTTGTCCCTTAACCCTTCGGCTTTCTTATAGTGACGTATTGCTCTGCATGAGTGAAATTACATGCACACATAAGCGCCGGCAATGACTGGTCTCTTTTGGTGACCTGGGGGTCCACAGGGCGGAACACGGTCTATTTGAACAGCCGATTAGAGGGAGGCGGACGCATTCTGTACCCATTTATGACAATGTGCTACTGCTTTGGTGGATGCGAATAAGGAAATGGATTCAGTTTAATGATAACTGGGTGGGGTGGATGAGGGTCATGACTTCTGAATGCTATGCCATATATTGTACGGCTTGAAAACGGACGAAAAAATGCGGGCTCCGAGGGATGCAAATGAGTGATTATTTCTCAAAAATGCAGCAGGGTGTACTAATAATTTTGGGTATTTCAGAATATTCGTAGAAAGTAGAAGCCACGATTAAACTTCGCACAATAACCTGCCTCGACGGGAAATCGAACCCGGTCCCACGAATTACCGGTCCGCTGCTCTACCACTGAGCCACCGAGGGCTGACGATCAGGTGCGCAATTTAATACATGACTTCTGCTTGGTGCGCGACGTATTGCCAATGAGCTCACAGTATCTGTCCTGGTGTTACAGATTGGCTCACACACTCGTCACTTCCCAAGGGACCGAGGTATCTGTCCTTCTGATGTCCAAAAGGCGATGATAGATTACTAGTGGATTTTTGTGAGTAGTGTAATGTTCATAGAGCATGGGACCGGTAACTCGTGGGACCGGGGTTAGATTTCCCGTCGAGGTAGATTGTCGTGTGTAGTTTAAGCGTGACTTCTACTTTCTATGAACATTACACTACTCACAAAAATCCACAAGTTATTTCAGAATAACTGAGACGGAACTAGTTTAATTTGTGTTCCTATCAACCGATAAGGTAGGTCAAATAGTAACTAGAATTAGGTTGCCCGGTTGAATGCTGAATAAAATTGAACCCACCGGAGTAAAACCGACTCAGGAAATGCCATGAATGGCTTGAACAAATAGGTGAAACATTTTGGACATCGTATTCGTGTACAACACCCAATAGTTATAGTAATGCGGGGAATATGTGGCCAAAAGGAATAACATGCCTGTAATAGTTTAGATAATTTGATTCGTTCCGTCTACATACTGCAGTGGGTGCACTCACCACTCCGGACTGAATGATGAAGAAGCTATCAGCTAGTTCTCCTTGCCGAATAATACACTCGCCAGGAGCATGATACTGAGCTTCTAGGGCATCCGCGATACGCAAAATTTGCTGGGAAGGCATGTCTTTCAACAGGGGAACACTGGACATTCGGAGAAAGGGGGGAACATATTGACAAAATGTGAGGCGAACAAGTAGTACTCACAACTGAGGTTACTAAAATCACTGACGCAGTAGCGATAGAACCAAAGGTTTTGCTCAATAGTACATGGTCGCGACAAAGCAAGTGCGGGAAAATAGGCCAACTGTGTATAGATAAAGTCATACTTACACTTATTATGGAGGGAGTAGATGAAAAGCGAAATTGTACGTGTAGATAATAATAATAATATTTATGAGTAGAAGGATTTCAGTGAGTATTTTCGTTGTTCATCGCAATCAGCCGACAATTCGGATAAGTCCACTACCTATCCGGAAAAGCACCAGACGGCCGTTTCGCCCTATTGGGGCTCGTCAGTGGTGCGCATCCTTCGGGCCTCTACGGAGGATCGAACCCATGGCTGCTAGTGGCTTGTGCCAACTAGCCCGTTGCGTTATGCAACTGAGCCATGGCTTACAAATACACGAATTTACGACAAAAATCAAACATGAACAGCTAACGCAACGCAAAATGAAGAACGAATAGCTTTACGAACAAGCTGCGTCGTAGAACCAGTGACCGCTCTCCTTTGATCACTGAAATTGTTAACGGTGTGGGCCACTTACTTCATGACCCAGCTGCAATCAGTGAAGCATTCACTTCCATGATTCTCGTAGATGACCCTGTACCTGGGTATAGAGATGTTGCGGTAACAAACCCCCTAAGCAGAGTTGATAGCTCATTTAAGAATATCCACCAAGTTATCAATCCAATCACGCCATCATCCAAGCTGGGATCTGAGGGAATCTTACGAACCACCATTAAACAAGGATAGCCTGCTCCTGATAATCTTGGTCCCCTTATTGCTGGAATCCAGCCACTTTGTAGATAAATGGAAAACGCCACTTATCAAGCATCGGCACACAGGAGGTATAAAACAAACGATTGAGAATTAAAGGCTAACCCTCCGCACTCCAATAACCGCAATCGGTCATTTGAAAACCTGGCCAGAAAGGGCATGATAAATTTCGTTAATTTTTTGGGCCTGATGAATTGGTCACAAGGGATCGCGCACGACATGTCAAGTGCACTACCTAAATTATACTTCAAAGTCTATCGGTTCCAGCTACACAGTAGTAATTCCGATCCTGGACATACATCAAGCATTTGACTAGGCATCTCATAAGCGGTTGTTAAAAAGTCAGAGGCTTTTGAGACCCGGGACCCATTACTAGGTTGGCTATCGTCGTGCCTGAGTGGTCACCACCAGGCAGTCACTTTAGGTGAATGTTGCTCTTCTTCAGGCCCCACCACTAGTGTGGTCATCCAATGAAGCGTGCAGGCTCCTTCCCTGTTCCTGCTCCACGTCCATTACATCACCAGATCTGTAAAACATGGTCGGACATATTTACATTCTGACAATATCAAGATCCTCCATAAGCTTCGGTGTGACAAACTTCAAGGAACACTACTGCTCATTCAAGAGGGTCTACATTCCACTGAGTCATGGCGCTACACATTGATGCCGAACTTTCCGGCTAAGAAATCAAGCATCATGTCATACGGCTGTCCATCCCCGAAGGATATATTGCACTAAACAATGAACATGCCCTTACACAGCTGTCCAAGTGTGATCTCGGAATTAAGGACTCATGTAATTTCAATTTCTTCAAACAGGCCCAATATTAAGTAGAACGTGCCAATCTGTGTGTAATATATTCAACAAAATCCACACAACCCATGGTAAAACTGAGCTTTTTAAGCTACTCACTTGCCCCCATCCTCGAATACTGTAACACAATATATGGTAATATGAGAAAGAGCGACGGAATTGGTGTGGGACACCTGCAGAGGTCGCTTACTAAACATCGATGGGTAAGCACTAGTGAATTATCACCAACGTTGTAACGAACTTCAACTCGGACCACTTTAGCTTCTACAATTGAAGCACAAATTGTTGCTGCTTTCCAACCTGTTACATAGAAAGACCTATTCCGATCTACGTACACTCTAATTGCGACATAGCTCAATTTGAGAGCTTCGCAACAAAGATTACATCTTGAGTGTACAAAGGCTAGAACAAGCATGCGCACACATTTCTTCCTGGTCAGATTTAGTCATTAGTGGAATAAACTGCCAATCCCACTCAGGTCATGTGGCAACATTTAGTAGCAAACTCCCTATTTAGCTTGATCTAAATACCATAATGGCTATATTCACCTCGGAAAAATCCCTTGATGAACTATCCAAGTGGGACCCAAAAACCTCGAGCCATCCATGTTTCTAAATCTTGGCTTGGATCTCAACCATCCACCAAAATGTAGTTACATGAAACGCAAGTCCCAATATTCCACCTATGTATATCGTTCATGCATGATTACCTTTGTAAAATGTGATCTGTGCCGCTATAGACACACGTTCTCGGATTAGGAGAAATATACGTATTATTATTATTATTATTATTATTATTATTAGTGCTCGTTCAAGCTACTAGCCAGCGCAGAAGGTGAATTACCTCCGAAGGAAGGCCTTACGCTCTTCAATGCGTTTCAGGCCAGTTTGCATCATGATAGCCTGAAAACAGGCGCGTTCGAGGACCCACACTCGAGAAGGCACCAATGCTGAAATACAAAGAAGGCGACAACCGTTAACGTGATTAGGGAAAATGGTCCGTAAGTAGCTAAATGCTCGTGAAGTAGATGGTAGAGGGCCGTCTAGCTTGTTTACAGTCACTAAAGTATGGCCACCAATCCCTGATAGAACAAGTAACTACTGTGAGAGGAATGATAGTTCCTACTATCGAGCAATAATTTGCATAGTAAATTCGTAGAAATGTAGCTGGAGCCAAATGAGAAGTTTTACATTAGTATGCTCGATAACAACTACAGATATGATACTCCGGTTTAAGTTCATACACAACTAAGCTTAACAACAGTGTTTGAAAAGAGTTGCAAGTTTGCGCGCAGGTCTTCGCAGTTCATCGGACAGGTTGTAATGGCCATAGGCGCATGAGTAGAAGAAAGAGCAAAGGGGGAACTGTGTGGTTTACCAAATGATACAGAAACAGTTGCTCCTATCGAGCTGAGCTTATGAATCATTTGTTGGTGTCAGAGAAAATGGCCAATGACCACCTATGTATAATTCCAATGAAAAAGACATGGAAACCGCGTTGGTTTGACCGATAGCCATTGCACTGTGTAGCATGAGTCGTTCTGGAGGCATTTGGCCGGCGCCTCAGAACGGTTTGATCGGTTACGGAGGATAGGTAACACATTTCAACACCTTAAAATCCAATATAACGATTGCCCTGTTTGAACCCACGGTGGTCACTGCGAATATATTGGTTAACGGGATAGTTGCGTTCAATAGACAACCCAATAAAATGTATCGTTAAATGGCAGGTACTTAAGTGATAACACTTCACTCCTAAAGCAGAGACATTCTGCCCAGATAAATGCAAATTTCGCCCCCCCCCCACAGCATAAGCAGTCCGAGGGAATGTGGCTGAAGGTAACTGCAACCAACTAATGAAAACAATATGATGTTGTTTCAGGCAAAGCTAACGACGACAGACAACCAGTCTGGTATAAGTCGATGCGGGAAAAACAATCGGCACAATGCCTATATGCTCCCGGGTACTCACGCCCAACCGATTTTCGTACCGAAAATTGTCTATCCAATGCAGCATTGGGTAACCAATACCGTAGTTCGGAAGCTTGTGAAGTAGGATCGGATGATTTAAGCAGTCAACAGCTTTTGAGAATTCCAGGTAAATGGAGTCAGACTCCTGCTCCACCACCAACTACTTCAGTCTAGCTGTTGGGTACAATTAAGAGTTTCATACTGCATTGATTTTGTCGGAAGCCATGTTGCCCCGGGGCTATCATGCTGTGGTTTTCCAGCTACTGCATCAGTGCGAGAATAAATTTGCTCATTTATATATCTGAGACGATTGATTCCACAACTTTGAAAAGCACAAGAAGCAGCGTTATCGGACGGTAATTGGTTGAGTTAGTGCGAGTATTTCCCCATGAATAGAAGTGAAACCCATCGTTTTCATATTGCTGGAAGTTGGTGCTCCTCTAAAGAATACTGGCAGAGATTAAGCAGATGTACCGTCAAATCTCTGTCCGCTGTCCGCAAAGCTAATGACCAAATCTTATTGGCATCAGAAGAGCTGTGGATACGCAGGAACAACAGCATCTTCAACGTAGAATCTGCAGTAAAAGTGATATTGTGTAAACCTGACGGTGGGACAGTAAAACGGACATAATCATTAGGCCCATTATATCCATCGGAATGAATGCGAGGATGGAACCGTAAGATATCGGTTGCTTCCGTTGCTGAACGCATGCACCCGTCAATCGTGACCAATGCTAGAATTCCGCGCTGCACCTTGCGAAGGCCATTAACATGGTTGTATAAGAGTTTGCGGATCGTGTAGAAGCGCTTCATTAATTCCCACTGATCCGTCACCTTGTGCTAATAGATCGACTTCACGCAAAAGTTGTGCTGAGCCACATATGCTGTCCAGGTTTCGGAATTCGTGGTGTCCTTGTGAGTTCCCCATGCTAAGTCCCTGAAAGGCATGCATTTACGTGTTCTGTTCCTCAGAAATGACTTGCTTTTCCTTCGACGATGGAAGCAATTCGTTTCCGACGCGCGCGACCAGTGTGTTTAATGTTTTTGTGAAGGTTACCCAGGCGACTTCTGGGGAGTTTAAGTCAAGAAGTTCGAGGATGTCTCATTAACAAGCACGAATAACACGTTGTAGTGCATGACAGTACACACTTTATCATTCTACAGGATATTCTGCATAACATGCATATTCAAACACTATAGCAACATGGTCACTGAAACCATGTTTTTCGTTGATGGGCACAAGATCAAGTATCGACGACCTGTTAGTAGTTCGAAATCTGGTAGGAAAGGCGACCTGGTTGTAGACAGAATAGCTGGAAAGTAAATTTTGCAGATAGGCTTCAAACTGCGTGCTATTGGTTGTCGAGTTTTCCAGGTCGTGCACCTGAAAGCCGCCTGTGATGAGGATGTGAATGGGCGACTTGTGCAAAGCAACCTGAAGAACGTGGATCAGTTTGGAGTCCATTTCCGATGTAAAATCTGGTGGACGGTAAATTACGACTACAAAATACATATCGTTGTTATGTAACCATAGCCAGCGCCAAACGAATCAGGGGCACGGTGATAATAAATACCGATGATGTGGAAATGAGGTAGATCGCAAATAGAGTATAAAAGGGGGTTGGATAGGGAAAAGTGTACGTAATCGAATCGAAATAGTAATGAGCACATGCAAGCAAATTAATGCAGGATCACTACTAACTCCTCAACTGCCCTACGTCGGATAAGGTGTCCAGTCATTGTTGTAGACTGTCTAGAGACCCCCACGGAAAACACAGGCATAAGCTGATCATGTTTATTATGTTAAGCATAAGCATTATATTGAAAAATAATTCCCGGAGATGACATCAGAAACAGAATGTAGCGAACAAGCATGTTTTCAGGGCTTCATCATAAGGCTAATACAACCATAATAAAGCAAGCTAGATTAGACACAATGGGTTTAAATCGGGTCACTGAAGCATAACTTTCTGTCACGTCGTCTATTGGCCACCTCGCGGTTTCGACCAACTTGGTGTAGTGACGGCTTACAATGCACAGAGAGGAAGGTCAACGGGCGTACGGAGGACATGATACAGACGACGTAAACGGTTCACAATCTGATAAACCAGAAGACATACTCCAACCTCTCTACTGCTGCTGTTGATGACTGTATTAAAAATGCGACACAATTTCACTCGCAGGATTCGCTACAACAATTGCCCAATAACTGTGGGGAGAGTTGGGGCAGCTAATCACTCTAACTTCTTAGTTACGCTGTCCTGTGGAAGAGCATACCAGCCACGATCAGGTCTTGCGCAAATGCAACAACAGGTCGCATTAAATTTGAAGTTTCCCGGACCAGAATTCCAAAATGGCCATGTTCTCATTAGGAAAATCGCCAAATGAGTTCGTCCAGGATGGATCAAAAATATTTGGCTAATGAGAAGAAACTGTTACACAAAAAGTCTAACATCAACAAAAACCGTGTGTTTCCGAATATTTTGGCAACACGGACACTAGTGAATAGATCTCTCACACAACAGCGTGACCATAACTAACTAATGCTCTGTCACTATTACAAAAAACAGCCTCACATTCGACAAATATAAAAAGAAATTTCGGACGAACTGTTCCCTGAACTTGGCACTTTGGCTGTAAATGTTTCCCCACACGTGGGGAGTTGCTCAGTGGGTTAGTACGTAGCGGAGCGGAGCGATGTGGTAGTTGTTAATATCTCTTAGTTGTCCACTTAGGAGAGACTAATTCGAGGTTCCCCGATCCTATTCTTGAACTCAATATTCTGGTTCGCGCGCTTAAGGTAGAAGTGATAGCGCTAGAACATACCCGGAACTCTTTTGAGTAACTTTGAGGCTCACAACAAATACGCATTGAAGGAACAAATCTACTGGAGGGCACTTTTCCAAGGGGCAACAGGAGTTATACATATGAAAAGCAGATGAAGAAGGCGAAGAGGTTAGGCTGAGTAACCGAGGTTAAAAACAGCGCACGATGGTTGCGAAGACGCGAAAGCCAGACTGAATTCTAACCAAGTAGCTAGGATAGCCCGATTTCGATGAGGATGATTTTGTGCAGTGGTAAGTACGCAACTTCCCGGTGCCCTATGTCAAGTCATCGAACTATTCGGAGAAAGATGAGAAAAGGATGCAGTCAGTGACGAGATAGGGGATAAAAATTTACCACGAGAAAGCATTCATTTGAGTGACCAAGAGGAAAGTAAAGACAGAATTGACTTACCCTTCACTGAAGCCGTACGTTTGCAATTGTACAACAAAGCCAATTCGCCGAAGCATCGTCCAGGTGGCATCACGTGGATTCGTTTGCCACATTTGGACACTTCATACTGTCCCTCTATCATGCGATGAAAAGAGCATCATCAGATTGTCAGAATAGCATTGTGTTGTAGAAAAATGGCATAGAAAGTGCCGATGATAGGACTGCACATATGAGGTTGTAGTAGCGAGTACAATGGGAGTTTCTTGTGCTTTTAAAGGTTTGTCTCAGCTAAACTCAAGCGGACAGTCCCCACACATCCAAGAAAGCGCTAGATGGCATTTCGTTCTGCTAAAACTTGTCAGTGGCGCATATTCGTGCAAGCTTTAGTGCTAAGCAAGGTAACACAAAAATGTGAAGTGACGAGCATAACTGCAAACTCGCGTGATGCATACACTGGGCAATTAGGAAAAGAGCTGGCCAAACCTGTGGATTTTAACCTCCGGCACGGAAGTGTATAGGAACAGTGATCCGAAGAAAGCGGTGAGATGCTGTTCGTGGTTGTCAATCCCAGTCACAACCGTCAGATAGTTATGAGGCCGGAAGAGCTAAATCGCATACCAGGACCTATTTCGTCTGCCAGTGTATGTTCGTTGCCGTCCTAATGGTCACCCTGCTCATCTAGCTGCACAGCACTAAGGTCCGATCAGCAAGTAAAGCTGCGACCATCCGCCCAGTATAGCCGGTTGGAATGCCGCCAGAATTTCTTCTCACTTCGTGGGTATCAATATTGGAACGCCCTCCTCGTTTACGTTGCTACTTTCTTTATACTGACGGTATTCAAACGACGTCTGAATGATACACTCATGCGTTTACATCACACAATATAACTCTTTATGCCCGAGCGTCAATTTTACCAATCAAGGTGCACATTTTCTCTTCCTGCACTTCGTTTATTAAACGTCATTACTGTGCAAACTGGATTTCAGTATCACATCGGTCCAAGGAAGCGGCACGCGAGTGAACGCTATCATTTCCATGTTTATTTCTTTTTCTCACGGTGTACGCGAACTATAACCACTCCCCATATTGCTTTTGTGCGCACATTCGATTCCCATTTCAAGCTATCGTTATGCAGCAGTGCAGTTAAATCGGTAGACGCTTAAACTGACGATCTACTTGTCCTTTGATTTATTTAGTTTTCATTCCAACCATCCTAAGGAAGTTGTTAAGCATCTGCTTTCTTACCCGTGATAAATCGTTATTCATTGTTCATAGTAAGTAGATCGCGGTGCAATACCAATCACACCAGTATCAACAAGATGGATAGTACACAAATACTGAGTCGGCAATTGCTATTACGGATTGACCCTAGACCGAAGGAACCTAGACGGCTGTGTCCCATTACCTTCTTACATTGACATACTTTTGAGCTGCTGATGTCCGATCGTTCCGTCAAACCAACCTGTACGCACAGTTGTTTCGCCATGCCATTTATGGAGTTGGCAGTAAACAATTGTCCAAGCGACATGCTATTCACCGATGACTTTGATCTTCAGGTCTACTTTAGCAATAGGGAAGGATGTTTACGGAAATGTTAAAACTGCAAAGACAGGTTCATCAAGCGGTTTTCGGTTACCTGTTTGAGTATGCTAATCTGTTTTACTATAATCGGTGTCTCCCTTTCAGACCAACTGGATAGACCAGCTCCACAAGTTACAGCTGCAAGTAATTGCCCTTGCCACCATCATTATCATCATTGTCCATATTAGCTGGGGGCCAGAAAGGCCTCAGCTATTGTTCCCCAAGACAACTCAGTCAGGTGGCAGTTAAAACAGAAAAAAACAAATTTAGGACAAAATAAAATACTTTGCTAGGCCTTTTTTGATATTGACATTCATAAAGAGATTGTACTCGTAGGGAAGGCTAAGTGGAGTGGGGAAGGATAAACTCACAGCACTAACTTCATTATGGTCCTTACTTCACCGTGTAGGTAAGCGTCGCCAACCTAACGTATTCATCATACTTGGAACCCGACCGAGGATAGCTGTGAAGTAAGGGATTTTATTCTTCTTGACCAATCCATCGGTTGATTCCCTTTTTCTTCAATCCACATCCCGGTCGCGCCAACGACGCATGGTGCGGGAGTCAGTGCGCTGGAATACGCAACACGTGGCCTGGCCATCGAAACTCATATTTAAAATAACGGTACTGAGTGGTCCACACGCTCGTTCTGAGACATAAGGCGCCGAACACGCTTACTCCTCCCACAGTGTCCCCACCAGATGTGTCCTAGGCTGCGAGGACTCCAGTCACCATCATCATTATACACGTTAGCTGCAGGTGGAAAACACATCAGCCTTTGTATCGCAACAGAAAAGACAACATGAAGAAAAAAACCAGTGGCACGCCGGCAGAGCCCCCACTAACGGATGGACATCGTTCCGGAGAACTACCAGCCGGCTACCGTGCATCAAAAAGATATATTATGCCTAACGAGTAAGTTCGTGATTGGAAAGCGATGCTAAGCAGGAGGGAGATGGACAAAGCAACTCACAACACAAACGCCATTGGGGCCCGCTCCTAGTCATATCAGCAAGTGTGTTCAACCAAACGTGTTCATCGTCCTTAGGACCCCAGCCAGGCAGTCGGGATGCACCAACCGACGCCAACTTCGAAGTGAGAGTTTACATTCCTCTCGATCAAGTCATCGCTTGGCCTCCCATCCTCCTCTTCCAACCGCATCCCCGGCGCGCAAACAATGCACGTCGCGGGAGTCGGTGTGCTGGCATGCGCAACACGTAGCACAGCCATCGGAGCATGGTGCGTGATAGAATGGTGCTGAGTGGTTCACTTGCTCTTCCTGCACCAAATACGCGACGCCGAACACGCTCATTGCTCTCGCGGTGTTCCCACCAGATATGAGCTAGGCTGCGAAGGCAGCGATGATCGAATATGATGAGCCTCTTTATGTCTGTCGACCTGATGGGTCAGGTTTCACAATCATATAGGAGGGTCGAACGGACGGCTGCGTTATAAACTCTGTCCTTCAAGGCGAGAGTAATGTCGCGTCTGCGCCACAGGTGGCGGAGATTGGCAAAAGCACCTCGAGCTTTGCTGTACGGTCCGTAATCTCATCTTCGATCCCATGGGCGCTAATATAGCTGCCCAGGTACTTGAATTCCGGAACGACTTCTAGCAGATCACTACAAAACGTTAGCGTAGGGGTGG
Source organism: Dicrocoelium dendriticum (assembly GCA_944474145.2). Lineage (NCBI taxonomy): Eukaryota > Metazoa > Platyhelminthes > Trematoda > Plagiorchiida > Dicrocoeliidae > Dicrocoelium > Dicrocoelium dendriticum. Next base: position 63,476,576 of record OX104066.1, read on the forward strand.
GTACCTTGGAGAAGTACTTTGCATTTCGATGGAGCAAAGCATGGCTCAAAACGATAGACAGCCAGTGCTAATCGGTCCAGCTATGTTTGGCAGGTTTGGGAGCCGTCACAGATTAGGGCAATATCGTCCGTATACTACAAGTTAAGAAGTCGCTCACCAGGAAGTAGCTCCACACCCTTTAGGTCGTGTCCAGCGAATGCTGTTTCCATGACTTCGTCAGCTGCGAAGTTAAAGAGGAAAGGTGACAGCGGGCAATCTTGTCTCACACCGCTGGTGATACTGAAGGATGGCGACATTTTGCCATATACCCTCACTCTGCCCGAACTATGCGCGTACAGCGCTTGGATTCTGTTTACGTATTTATCGGGCACACATGTTCAGCAAACTGTCCCAAAGGACACATCGATCGACTAAGTCGAAGGCACCTTTAATGTCGAGAAACACGACGACCGTGAGTCGCCAATAAACATGGCGTTGCTTCAACATTTGACGCAAGTTGAAGATGTGGTCGATGTAGCCCCGACCTCGACGAAACCCGACTTGCTCTTCACGAATATGGCTTTCACGAGTGTCAGTCAGTCTGTGAAGGATGACAGAGGCAGGAAATTTGGAGGCGATTGAGATAAGACTGATTCCTCTATGGTTACCGCATTCCGATCGTGAGCCTCCCTTGAAAATTGGGACTATGACAGAGCGGCTCCAGCCGGTTGGGACAGTTTTCTGCTCCCACAGTCACTAGTAACTCGTATAAATCATCCACAAGACCAGGTCCCTCGAATTTGTAGAGGGCTGGAGGATGATCATCTGGTCCCGCCGATTTATTTAACTTCAACAGTCCGATCTCACGTTTGACTTCTGCGCGTGAGGGCATATCCAAAGAGACGGCCCAGGGAGAAGGGCGCTCAATGCCCGAAAAAGAAACCGATAACTCAGGTTGGTTAAACCGCCTTGCAAACTGTTCAGCCCAACACTCCAAGCGTTTTGACAGAATGTGGATCGGCTTCCCAGTCTCGTCGCAGATGGTCTCGCTAACACCAGGTCTCCTGCTGCCTGTTTCCCGTATCAGATGGAATAACTTACGATGATTACCAACGGTAGCGGTTGTTTTCATCTCCGAGGCACGGTGAGACCACCAGGCTTGGCGGTCTCTCTTCAGGATAGCATGCAGTTCTGCCCTGAGATTTCTGCGAGCGTCATTATATTCGCTTCTAGCCGGAATACGTCGGCGAGCATCCATAAGTTCCAGAGACTGCGTAGAGACCCAATGTCCAGTCCGTCAATTTCATTTGCTACATGAAGACATGCCTGTTGATAGTAAGGTTTGACGAATATGCGACCAGTGATCTCCGGCGGATTTCAGTGGGCGCATACTCAGTCCGGATGCCAGCGCACTATGGTATACATTCAGAACACGGCTTCGCCAGCTGGCTGGTGTCAATCCGTTCACATCGACGTTGCGGACTTCTAGCGAAACACACCCGGAGTTAAGCACAAACAAGTGCGTGGTCAGTGTCCACGCTCGTGCTCCAAATTGAGCGACAGTTTTGGACACAGCCCCTCCAGCGGCAACTGATCGCGATATGATCGATTTACGTTCATGGTTGGCCCGAGGCTGGTGACCGCCAAGTCACGCTTCTGCAGGTGCTGTGTCGAACGCTAGTGCTCGCAAGAAAGAGGCGAGCATCTTCACACAGCTGTAGCAATCGTTCACCGATATCGTTACGGGAGCCCACACCATGTTGGCCGCCCAGATGAAGCTCATCAGAGGACAATTTTCCGACTTGGACGTTTAGATCGCCAGCCAACACCATAGTATAAGTGCTACTACTGTAACGAGGGAGATCGTGAAGTTGCTGATAGAAATCATCTTCCAACGAATCAGTGCAACAGCTTTTAGGGGAGGAGACCGCAATGACAGACATTTTTGTTTACGCGCGACTTCGAAGCCTGGAACGAACCAGCTAATATAATGGCGCACATCCAACTGTTGACTGGGATCCAACCGATCAAGGCGAGTTCAACCCGGGGACTCAAAACAATGCCGACGCCAGCTTGACCGGCATTTGAAGCTGCATCATCGCCAGACAGGTGCAATGAGAATGTGCCGCCAGTGTCGCATGTGCGGGATCGCAGAGTAAGCACGGAGCTCCAATGTTGCAGGCGGGTTTCTGATAAACAGCAAATATTGATTGATAGGGTCTCTAGTGTGCGGGCAAGTGCTGCATGTTGGCCAATCTGTAGCAAAGTGCGCACGTTGAGGTATGCCAGTCTCAGCGAGATACGAGAACTCCAAAGTGAAACGGATGAACTGACGTTGACCGCTTGGTTGAATACGGACTTGTCGACTGGAGTGGAGCGACGCACTGCGACCGCGTGTGAGTTGAAACTAGAAGACAAGCGATTATTGAAGCAAGGTGTGGGAAAGCTAAGAGTTGGCGGATTGAAGTTAGGGTAGATAAAAGTAAAGTTGGAGCGGGACGATACGGATGCAAAAGCGCAAGAAGTAAATAAGAAGACGGGAAAACCTGAGTATTGGCATCCAAACCCCTATCCACCCTGCTCGATGCAGCAGATAGGGCGCCGTTGATTATCCTCTGAGACGGCTAGAGCATCAAGAAATCGTGTGGAGAGAAGTTCATAGAGTTGTATTGCCCGGGCAGAATACTGTCAGGTTGCTCAGGCCTAGACAGGAGAACGATTAGGGTTCTCAGCCAAAGCCTTTGGTTCAAAAACCTTACCGTAAGGCAGCGAGGTTTTGGTAGTGGACTACAGAGAGCCCGTTTTATGGATTAAGGAGCCACCCTCACTCCAACCCCAAAACTGGAGGGCCAGGAGAGTGTGTTTGTCTGGCCTCTAACTATTGACCAATCTGGTATGAGTGGCTCTGAAAGTTGAAAAAAGCACAACCCAGCATAGCTCAATGGGTCACTGAGGCGCACAAACCATCGCATCACGTTAAGGTCCAGTCTCAACGCGATGAGAAGGCCCCAGTAGCCGAACTTATCAAGCCTCTTTAAATCCGTTGATTTTGTGGGCTAGTTTTCACAACCACACGACTATCGAGCGGACAGTTGCACTGTAGACTCTACTCTTCAGGACGAGAGTGATGTCCTACCAGCGTTACAGGTGTCAAAAGGTTGCAGAAGCGCCTGCAGCACTTGCTATGTGATCCGTAATTTTAGTTTATATACCAAAGGACTGCTACCCAGGTAGCTGAACTTATGAATGACTTTTACCTGATCTACACCAAGGGTCAGTGCAGAGGACGCTCTGCCAATGTTGGAGGACTTCGCATTTGAAGGGTGCAAAACAAGGTTAGTGCTAATCTGTCAAGTGCTGGTTGACACGTTTGTGAGTTGTCACTGAGTACAGAAATATCGGCGGTAAAATCTAAGTCAAGAAGCCGATCACCTGGGACAAAATCCACAACCTCTAGATCGAGTCCAATGAACGCAGTTTCCATAACAACGAAGAACCTTGTCTCACGCCGCTGGAGCTGATGACGTGCGGTGATAGTTTGTTGCAAGCCCACACTCTGCCCGAAGTACAGCGCTCTTATGACACTTAAATAAATAAAAAAGGTTTTTGAGAACACCACTTGTGATTAAACAGTCCCAACAGCATATCGATTCATCAAATCAAACGCATCTTTCGCGCAGAGGAACAGGAGTACCGTGGGTCGCCAATATAAGTAGCGGTGCACCTACAACTGATTAAAAGTGAAGATGTGCTCAATGCAGCCTCAATTATGACGAAACTCGGCTTGCTTCTAACAAATCTGGGTTTCACGGGCGCCAGGCAACCGGTGGAAAACAACTGAGGCAAGAAAACTGGAGGCGCTGGAGGTAAGACTGACTCCTCAGTGATTGTCACATTACGAATCGAGCCACCTTTGGAGATCTGGACAATAACAGAGTAGCTCCAGTCCGTTAGGACATTTTCCTGTTCCCAGTTTCACAAATAGATCGTAAAGTATCTTCACAAGAGCAGATTCCAAGAACTTGAAGTGGGCTGGACAAAGGTCATCTGGTCCCGTGGCCTTAAACAATTTCAGCAATTGGATCTCAAGTTCGACATCTGCGCGAGAGGGCAGTTCTAAAGAGACGGCTCAAGGTACAGGGTGGTAACTGGCCGGTAGCGAATCTAGTAGTTCCGGAAGATACGATTGCTTTTCAACCTGCTCAGTCCAACGCTCCAAACGTTTTGAAAGACTGTGAATAGGCTCTCCAATCGCGTCCTTCATGGTCTCGCAGGCATTTCCATATCCGATACGCAAGTGACGAGTGGCCGCTGTGCACATTTCAGATCCAACAAAAACGCGGTGACTGTTGGCTTCATCCTGACAACATGTGGAAAGGTGCTATCAGACACAACCGTAGTGCTCTTATCAAAAAGACAGCGGCGAGCTCAGAAAGAACCAAGTCAATCGCTCATTTCGCTACATTCAGATGAAAGGTAAACTTCAACAAATGTGTTGCACGATGTACAGAATATCAAACTTTCATATCGATGACATATGGGAATTGATGACCATTTGGAGACCATTTGGACGATGGTAAGGAAGTCACCGGTGCACGGAAATTCAGTCACTTAACAAACCAAGCACACATACAAACACAACTGTAACCTAGTCAAAAGGTTTTCTGTACAAGCAGATGGTGTAACAATAGCAGAGCTTTATGGCGGTGGCAAAACAGCATGCTACAGTTCGTCTTAAAAGTCATGCAATGCGAGATGCATAGACTACTTGAAGAATAAGTTTGCCTAGTTCGTTATGGGTAGTCTCACTCTTACAACTATGCAAGTAATCCATGGCATTAGTTGATTTCTTACCTATCACTGAACAAAGGAGGATGCGCTCCAAAAATGTCCATATTCCCAATCGCCAAGTCATCCTAGCATTTCTTCGTGCACCTTCCTAATACCAAGATTTATATAGCGATTGGTGGAAGATTAGCCGAGCGTGATGATAAAGCCAACCAATCAAATGACTTCCCCGAGAGAGCGCCATCCGTTTGCCACAACGCCAAGTTTCATTTGCTCATATGACTACCAGACACAAGACAAATGATGCGGTCATTGGTCATGCCAAATCCATCCGCCGCTATTCAGCCGGAAGGGCCACTGCGTAGGGCGTGTCGGTGTATCAAGCAATCAGAGTCCGCTATCGATTCGCTTCGAACTGAAAATCGTTCGTGTCTTCATGTGATTCCCAACGCACAGCTTGTACGTGCTCACATGTGTTGAGCAGATTGTACCGCTTACGCTTGCAACTAAAGTTTTCCAATTGTTATACCGCTCTGCTGATTCCGCTTGGGTTTAACATCTTGGCGACGGAAGTTATTGGGATAAAGCACGGAAAATTGGATTACCGCACCACGACTGTTTTAGAATTCCCCTAATGAACGACCCACTACCCAGTAATGGATTCAGTGGTAAAGTATTTCATTAATCACGTTGATGTAAGTTTACCGATGAGTTGCAAGGATTTTGGTAAAAATCAGCCAATTCATCATGGTCACTTTCAATCAGCCTGTTGCTTACACTAAAATCCTCACTACTCATCAGTAATCTATATATGAAACCCATCCGTATAGCCTTCAAATCCTCGTGCCGTGCAGAGGCGCTATGCGGAAATTCCTAGCTCGTGAGGCTAGCCACTGTCCTCTGCACAGTACGTAAGTTGTATGGCGGTGTAAGTTGAGCCGGGCTATATTATAGGCAACTGTCAATCACGCAAGTAAGCGGCTGTCCCTCATGGCTGCTGGCATGCAGAAGTCATGGGGGCGGAACTTAGCAGGGTTCCACTGGAAGGCGCACCACTGACGATACCCAGAATGTCGAACCGCCGGCGTCTGGTGCTTTTCCAGACTAGCCTAAGTCTGCTGATTGAGAGTGACCATGATGAATTAGCTGAATGATGAACTTTTGTTTGTTGGCGGTAACAACACGTTAGAAGATGCGGCAAAAGCTAAACTACTACGCCACCACCTCGGTAATGAGGGTCAGCGACATTTCGACAGCTTGCAAGTACATCCAAAAAAACCTACGATCTGTGTTCTATTCCCTGGAGCAACTTTGAGGGGAAGCCACATGTGTTCAAAATATGCTAAAAATGCAACGCCATGCGACAACAATCGAATGAGAGGGTAAATGAGTTTATCTCTCTACTTCTTACTTTCCTCCCTGCTTGTGCATAAGATCAGATTCTACCGAAACAGTTCGAAGAAGCGATACTGTTTACAGGCATCAATTGGGGGTTTTCGCGATCAGAACGCGCGAGAGTGGTAGCTATCGAATGACGAAACACTTCTGATTTGGAAAAATGTGTGTGAATATAGTCCGACAGCGTGCAAACCTCGTTCAGGAATTAGCTGCATTTTCATCCTCCAATCAAATGATGTCAAAGAAGACAAACAATGTCTCCCAGACTAGCCGGAACTAAAGTTCAACTCGACTTATGCAGCGTAGAGAATTTGCTTGCTATAGCTGCGTTGAACGTCAGGCATCCCCAACCAACTGTCAGCATGTTTATTCAGTGTGCAGAATTTTTGGTAAAAAGATCCTATACGGAAAGTATGTCTTCCCAAGCGGAATTCATTAGCACCTGAGCAACATAAAGCTACAAACTGCATCACCGAGAACTTACACCAGAAATGGATCATTACCGCAGCTGTTCCTAATCGCAACATAACGTCCGAAAAGCCATTTGTCGTGTCTGTCAAGATGAATGGGCAACCTGTGGAGGTTGAGATTGATAACGGTCGCGGAGTCACCCGGATACGACCGGATAACTTATCAGAACTCCCAAAATTAGATCCACCAAATATACAATTGCGATCTTACAAATTACAGATGGTGAAGGTGTTAGACACATATATTGCACGCATCACTTAGCATAATTCAGCGAATCATTTGTGGTGTACATTTTTGGAGGACCGGGCCCAAACACACGTAGTCGCGACGGCATCAAACGTCCTCCCAGCATCATGTCAAACGCCAATATGGTGGAAACACGAACACAGTTATCTAATTTCCCGCAGAAACATGCAGTTTTGTTTGCTAAGTCTTGACAAGGCCGTTTGAAAAATTACGCCGCGTATCTAGTGTGAAAACCACTGGCGGTACTGAGGTTTTGGGAGGCTCCACCTGTTTGCTCTGCTCTTCGTGATAAAGTCGAGATTGAGTTGCGCCAATTCACACTCCACGGTACGGTTGGACCTGCTCAATATTTGGACTGTGCAGCCGCTATAATGCCCGTATTGAAGAGTGATGGTGCCATAAGAATCTGTGGGGACCAAAATGTTACGACCAACCAGGCTTTACAACTAGACAGATATCAGTTGACAAAGATTGAAGACATTTACGCTTCGCTCTCCTGTGTCGAGCGTATTTATCAAACTAGATCTGTGCCATGCCTACCAACAAGTTGAATGCGATTAGGAATCACGTGCATACACCACCATTAGCACTCATGGATTATTCCGCTACACAAACATGCCATTTACGATAAGCTCGGTACCGACTATCGGCGCATTATTGACATATTGGTGAAGAACATACCAAACACATGTGCGTACTTAGATGACAGCTTGGTTAGTGGTCGAGCTATCAACGAACACTTGTATAATTTGGATGTCTATCTGAAACGAGTATCAGATGCCGAGTTCGTTTAAAAAAGGGAAAGTGTGAATGCCTTGAGCCGAGTGTACAGTACCTTGGGTATCGCTTTTCACAAAAATGATTATGACCATTAAAATAAAAAAGCAAGTGTGCTACTTGAAACGCCAACACCCAAAAATCTTCATGAACTGCGGTCATTCTTGATTGCCATGACCCAGTTTTCCAGGTTCATACCATCCGCGGAAACGCATCTACATCCGCTTCATCGACTCCTACGTAAAAGTACTGAGGAGCAGTGAGGATTTTTGGTATGATTCATTTAATTCATTATGGGCATTCTCAATCAGCAGACTTAGGCTAGTCTAGTAAAGCACCAGACGCCGGCGTTTCGATCTTCTGAGTATCGTCAGTGGTGCGTATCCCAGTGGGCAACTGCCGGGTTCCGCCCCCATTACTTCTGCATGCCAACAGGTAGTGCCACTTCGCCATGGGTGACAACCGCGGGCCTGCGTGGTTGACAGTTGACTATGATAGTTGGTGCTTTTCCAGACTATTCGAAGGCCGCTGCTTGAAAGTGGCAATGATGAATATACCGAATTACACAAAAATCCTCACTATGCATCAGTAATCTATACATAGAAATCCGTTCGCATAGCTTTCAATTACTCGTGCGTGCCGAGGCGCTATGCGGAAACTCCAAACTTGTGAGGCTAGCCACTGTCCTCTGCACGGTTCGTAACTTGTATGGCAGTGGAAGATGAGCCGGACCATATCATAGTCAATGCATAGTCAATACCACTAAAGTCCGATCAGCCTTTGGCAATCTGAGGCACTTGTGGCGTCGTCGCGGCGTCATATTATCGCTAAGGGCGGTGTTTGCAGCGCACCTGTTCGTTCAGTACTGTATGGCACCGTTCTGGCAAGTTCACGTGGAAGACACGTGTCGTCTTTCGGTCTTCGACAACGGTTGTTTAAGGAGGATCGCTCGTGTGCGGTGTCAAAATCGTGTTCAGTGATGACGTTCGACGTCAGATCTTGGGAAATGCGAGCATTCCCATCAACAAATTGGTTTTGCTGTGCCAGTTGAGATGGCTCGGTCACGTCTTACTCATGGCACCTGAGCGTTTACCGCGTCGCGCTCTATTCGCTCGTCAAGGACCTGGCTGGTGGCGACCACATGGTGGCCAGCCTTCCAGTTGGTGACAGCACATGAAAGCGCTGACGTCGCGTCTAGCCGCCGCTGGACCCGCACATCTTTCAGGATGGGGACCCAGGGAAGAAGAGTGCCAATGGTTAAAGACGTTTGAAGACATGGCTCGCAACCGGAACCAGTGGAAGAATTGTGTACAGAATTGTACTGATTCACATGTTTAATAGTTCAAACACTGAAAAAGATAAAAAAAATAAAAAATCAGTGCGTGAAAAACAAACTAAAAATGCTTTGTTCTATTTGTTTCAAATGTTCCTTTCTTCCTGCGGCACAGTAGCTGAAGTGTGTTGCTCACCTTCAACTATGTGGCACGCGGAGACTCTGCCCCTTATCTGCAGCTCTCCATGGCTTTGGTAGGCTCTATGTCCAGTTACTAGACTGTTGAGATTGTTACTACTAGTACTCGCCTACGCACATCATGGAAATAGGATGGATGTGATGTGATTTCCATCCAAGAGACCGAGTTGGTGCAACCTCTATTCATTGCCCAACGTGGTAGAAATAGCTCTCAAGAGGACCGGTGGCACCACCAGTATGGTTCAAGAGGTCGGAAAGGTATGCTAACCGTCGCACCAAGTTAAGTTTCAGTCTCGTTGCAAACGGGAGTTCCACACTGCAAAACTGAACCAAGCGTTGAAATACCGATGACGGTATGCTACCGGCTCTAGCCATCACCTTAAAATCCTATCGGATCAAGTTCATTGGTAGCTGTAGCAACAACTATAGCAGTTGCATCGCTGAGAGAGCTACTGCATGTCCCGGTAAAGACCGTGTGGAGACGGCAGGATATCAGTCGCGGTAAGCTCGATGGTAGTGCGTGGATCAGAACTATGACAAGTTTGTGTTAAGGGCAGTGGTGCTTGCGCAGTATTGTTCACATTTGGTGTGAGCGTGCGGTAACACTGAAGTCCACCAGCTGGTATCCAGGAAAGGTCCGTGATGGAGTTTCTGCTAGACTCGAACCGTCTACACCGGATGGGTCATGCTCGGCACATGCCCGTCGACCACCCACACCAGCTTGCTTCATATGAAGTCACTGTGCCTAATTAGACGAAATCAAGGGATGGATAATCGATGAGATGGCAGTAAAACGTAAAGAAATTAACTGAGAAACGGTTAAATTAGTACGTGCCTTCGGATGGGCCACAGCAGGGGTTGGGGACCTTATCCGACATGACTCGGTCACGGAATCAGTGGCGTCCCCGCACTAGGTCCCTGGCATCCAACTTCCAGTACTTCAACTCGGTTCATTATTGTCCCCCAGTTTCATGTCAAGCACTACTGTGTACTTAATCCGCGTTTCCTCTTATCCTTTCCGATATCGTTTGCCGGGGCCATCAGATTGACCGTTGCATTTCTCAGTGAGAGGATTTTTACTCTAGCTACAGTAACTTTATCGAATTCACAAAGCTCTTTTGCCATTTTGTGTATCTGGACTGTTTTATGACTTCCATGTTGTCCTATTCCGTCAACAATTTGAAATCTTTCTGTGATACGGCTCCACATCCGCGTATTATTCAATATGCTCACAAAGTCCGAAATACTTTTAAACGAGTTATGCGGAAACATTCTTGTAAATTGAGAAAACACCCTGCTGGTTGACAAATAAGCCTTAGACGTCGCGCAGTTGACAAGACACAAATTCCACTGACCATATACAGCAATATTCGATCACTCCTTGGAAAACTGGCGGGTCTTACCGCCTGTATACATCAAAGTGAATATTCGAATGCAGCCATTTTAATGTTTCAAGAAAGCCGGTTACATATCGATGTAGAAGAGAATCATATTTAACCCGCTGGTTATCTTCCCCTCAAAACCGACCGCCCCGGAATGCCTCAAAATCGTGGTGGTGTCATCACCTACATCCGTCAACCGTCATATCTTTTTTGCCTACACAACAGTCGCAGTCAGCTGTCATTTGCTTGAATGCAAGCCATAGATTTTGAGTTTTTGCGATTGATCAATCTTCGGCGTTACTATCTCAACTGGACCGCACAGTCTGTGTCATCGCCGGGGGCAAATAAAATTGATACCTCATTCATCCAGGCACTTGATTTGACTAACATAGTGGCCTCTTCGACCAGACTCGAAACGTAACTAGATTTCGTCTTCATAAATATTGCCTGGCTGTTTTTCGCACAGCATCGTGCCCCACTCGGTAACTCAGGTCATTGTATCATATATACGTATGTTCCGTCGTTTATGGCAAGTATCACCCCGGTTTGCTGGCTAATAAACGCTTCAAAACTGTGAGGCGACGAGATTGTTCACCATAAAATATTGCAAGACATCAGGAAATGCTAACTTCTACTGAGTTTACAGTTTTCAATAACGTAGGTCTCTCGATTCAGTGTGATCATTTCAGTGACTATCTTAACTTCGATCTTTGTTGCCGGTCAAAACCGTCTACTTATGGCTTGTTAAATTCTCCTTCCCATTACTCGAACAATTTAGAAGGAAAAATGAACAAGCCTACAAATGTAAAACGACTACCCGTGTCAAACAAGTCTCTTTAGCAATAAAAAGTGCGATTTTACGCCTGAATCAGTTACACATCGAAGCCGTTTTCTGCAATCGCAACTGCCGAAACCTATGGAGACTTTTAAAGCAGCTATGCGGTAAAAGCCCCAATAAGCGGATTGGATCTGTGGATGTGAAGGAACTCAATTTTGATTTCCGTTCTTCTTCACAGAAAGCATCCACCAACCCTTCGTTCTCTTTGCCTTTGCACTCTGGTTCTGGTCCAAATATTACATTCCAACACGTTGAAGCCAACCGTGAACTCAGAAATCTGAACTCAAGGAAGGCTAGTGGACCCGACGCTCTTTCACCCGCTTAATGAACAATGAACAATGATTTAGGCTGGGTAAAAATGCAGTTGCTTGACAAGTCCCGCAGGACGATGGGGATAAAACTACCATATCAAAAAATAAGTGAGTTGTCTGTTTGAGCGTTTATCTAGCAGATAGGCCGCTGAATAATAGTAGTGTAAGTGGGAACTGTATGCGAACGAGGAGGCAACATGGGGACAGTTATAGTTGATGTACTCCGTGAGAAAATTAAAAAGGACAATACTCACTTTGTACCGCCTCCACAGGTTTATGTGACATGTTAATCCGGTTTGAAAGGATAATTAAAATATTCCGAAGTAGTACAGTTTAGGCAACGAAGTGATGAGGGCCAAGGGCAAGATCCGATCGTTTTTTTTGAAAATATCCAAGGTGGGGGAGAAAACAACTAAGTTTGTGAGAGAGTGCCAGGGTTGGTAAAAACGAAAAGAAAAATATTTCTCCGGCATTCCAAGCGGCTATACTGTGTACACAATATCAGAGGGTTACTCCTGAGATTGGGTGTATGGCGGAGTTTCAGCAAGTGATGGCATACGTGATTAGGGTCACACAATATTTGGTAGACTAATATGAGATCGCCGCACAGCCTTCTGTAGCAGCCACTGAAAACTCCCAGTGAGAGTATACTAATACCCTCACCATGCCTTTGATGATCTTTTTAATCGGTGCCTACACGGTGAAGTTATTCCCGATATTTGGAGACCTATCAGGATAACGCCCGTGCCAAAGAAGTGATCCACGAAATTCCGTCCGATCGCTTGTACATCCGTCATGCTGAAAGTCTTCGGATGACTACTTGTGACTTGGATCTCAACAAGCACTTTAGCCGTGGACGTATCTCAGTTTGCGCACAGAGCCAGATGTTCCACGTTGGATACCGTAGCATACCTTGTTCGCTCTATAGCATCTTCACTGGATGCGAAATGCAAGCATGTGAGGCTCCTCTTCCTTGATTACGCCAAAGCTTTTCGGAGTGTCGACAGATCAATCTTGCTTAGTCAGCTGTCTGCGAATGGTGTAACCTAACGAGCAAGTACTTAGTAAACAATGAAACTTCCCTAAACAATTTCTTGATGCTCTGGCCGTCGCAGAGGATAATCAACGGCGCCCTATCTGCTGCATCGAGCAGGGTGGATGGGGGTATGGATGCTACTGCTCAGGCCTTCCCGTCTTCTTATACCCCTTCTTGCGCTTCTTCCTCCTTATCGTCCCGCTGCAACTTTACTTATATCCCCCCATTTTCAATCCCCCAATTCTTGGCCCTCCCCCAGCTTTCTTCAGTAGTCGCTTGTCTTCTAATTTCAAATCACACACAATCCCAAGGCCTCGCTCCAATCCAGTTGACAAGTCCATGTTCAAGCAAGCGGACAACGTCAGTTCATCCGTTTCCCTTTGGAGTCCTCGCGTCTCGCTAAGACTGGCATGCTTCAACGTGCGCAGTTTGCTACAGATTGGCCAACAGGCAGCACTTGCCCGCACACTAGAGACCCTATCGCTCGATATTTGCTGTTTATCAGAAACCCGCCTGCAACATTGGAGCTCCGTACTTACCCTGAGATCCCCCACATGCGACACTGGCGGCACATTCTCATTGCGCCTGTCTGGCGATGATGCAGCTTCAAATGCCGGTCAAGCTGGCGTCGGCATTGTTTTGAGTCCCCGGGTTGAAGCTGCCCTGATTGATTGGATCCCAGTAAACAGTAGGATGTGTGCCGTTAGATTAGCTGGTTCCTTCCGTGCTACGAAGTCGCGCGGGGACAAATGGTGCCTGTTTGTCATTGCGGCTTACGCCCCTACAAACTGTAGCACCGATTCGTTGAAAGATGATTTCTATCAGCAACTTCACGATCTCCCTCGTTACAGTAGTAGCACTTATACTGTGGTGTTGGCTGGCGATCTAAACGTCCAAGTCGGAAAATTGTCCTCTGATGAGCTTCATCTGGGCGGCCAACATGGTGTAGGCTCCCGTAATGATAATGGTGAGTGAATGCTCCAGCTGTGTGAAGATACTCGCCTCTTTCTCGCGAGCACTAACTTCCGACACAGCACCCGCAGAAGCGTGACTTGGCGGCCATCAGCCTCGGGCCAAACATGGACGCAAATCGATCATATCGCGATCAGTTACCGCTGGAGGGGCTGTGTCCAAAACTGTCGTTCAATTTGGAGCACGAGCGTGGACTCTGACCACGCACTTGTCTGTGCCGACCTCCTGGTGCGTTTCGGTGGACGTCCGCGACGTCGATGTGAACGGATTGACACCAGCCAGCTGGCGAAGCCAGATGTTCTGAATGTATACCATAGTGCGCTGACATCTGGGCTGACTAAGCGCCCACTAAACGCCGTTGAAGATCGCTGGTCGCATATTCGTCAAACGTTACCGTTAGCAGGCATGTCCTCATGTAGCAAATGAAATTGACGGACTGGACATTGGGTCTCTACGCAGTCTCTGGAACTTATGGATGCTCGCCGACGTATTCCGGCTAGAAGCGAATATAATGACGCTCGCAAAAATCTCAGGGCAAAACTAAGTGCTAGCCTTAGGAAGGACCGCGAAACCTGGTGGTCTCATCGTGCCACTGAGATGGAAACAGCCGCTGCCGTGGGTAATCATCGTAAGTTATTCCGTCTGATACGGGAAACAGGCAGCAGGAGACCTGGTGTTAGCGAGACCATACGCGACGAGAGTGCGCAGCCGATCCACAGCCTGTCAAAACGCTTGGAGCGTTGGGCTGAACACTTTGCACGGCAATTTAACAAACCTGAGTTATCGGTTTCTTTTTCGGGCATTGAGCGCTCTTCTCCTTAAGCCGTCTCCTCGGATCCGCCCTCACGCGCAGAGGTCGAACGTGAGATCCGGCTATTGAAATTGCATAAAGCCTCGGGAGCAGATAGAATTCCCCCAGCCCTCTTCAAATTCGGGGGACCTGCTCTAGTAGATGATCTACACGAGTTGCTAGTAAGACTTTGGGAGCAGGAGACAGTCCCGACAGACTGGAACCGCTCCGCAATTGTCCCAATTTTCAAGGGAGGCTCCCGTTTAGAATGTGGCAATCATAGAGGGATCAGTCTGATTTCGATTGCCTCTAAATTGCTTGCCTCTCTCATTCTCCACAGACTGACTGGCAATCGTGAAAGCCATATTCGTGAAGAGCAAGCCGGATTTCGTCGAGGTCGGGGCTGCATCGACCACATCTTCACATTGCGTCAAGTGTTGGAGCACCGCCATGTTTATTGGCGACCCACCGTTGTCGTGTTTCTTGACATAAAAGGTGCCTTCGACTCAGTCGATCGATGTGCCCTTTGGGACTGTCTGCTGAGGAAAGGTGTGCCTGATAAATATGTAAACATTATCAAAGCGCTGTACGCGCATAGTTCGGGCAGAGTGAGGGTATATGGCAAACTCTCGCCACCCTTCAGTATCACCAGCGGCGTGAGACAAGGATGCCCGCTGTCACCTTTCCTCTTCAACTTCGCTATTGATGAAGTCATAAAAACAGCGTTCGCTGGACACGACCTAGATGGTGTGGAGCTACTTCCTGGTGAGCGACTTCTTGACTTGGAGTATGCGGACGATATTGCCCTAATCTGTGACAGCCTCCAAACATGCCAAAGAGCACTGGACCGATTAGCACTGGCTGTCAGTCGTTTTGGGCTATGCTTTGCTCCATCGAAATGCAAAGTACTTCTCCAAGATTGGCAGGGACCCAACCCTGCGCTAACGCTTGGTGGTGATCTGCTAGAAGTCGTTCAGGAATTCAAGTACCTGGGCAGCTATATTAGCACCTGTGGGATTGAAGATGAGGTTACGAACCGTATAGCAAAAGCTCGAGGTGCTTTTGCCAATCTCCGCCACCTGTGGCGCAGACGCGACATTACTCTCGCCTTGAAGGACAGAGTTTATAACGCAGCCGTCCGTTCTACTCTCTTATATGGTTGTGAAACCTGACCCATCAGGTCGACTGACATGAAGAGACTCGTCACATTCGATCATCGCTGGCTTCGCAGCTTAGCTCATGTCTGGTGGGAACACCGCGTGAGCAATGAGCGTGTTCGACGTCGCGTATTTGGTGCAGGAAGAGCGAGTGAACCGCTCAGCACCATTCTATCACGCACCATGCTCCGATGGCTGTGCTACGTGTTGCGCATGCCAGCACACCGACTCCCGCGACGTGCATTGTTTGCGCGCCGGGGATGCGGTTGGAAGAGGAGGATGGGAGGCCAAGCGATGACTTGATCGAGGGGAATGTAAACTCTCACTTGAACCTTGGCGTCGGTTGGTGCATCCCGACTGCCTGGCTGGGGTCCTAAGGACGATGAACACGTTTGGTTGGACACACTTGCTGATATGGCTCGGAGCCGGCACCAATGGCGTTTGTGTTGTGAGTTGCTTTGTCCATCTCCCTCCTGCTTAGCATCGCTTTCCAATCACGATCTCAATCGTTAGGCATAATATGATTCTCTTTTTACGGCAGCCAGCTGTTAGCTCTCCGGAACGATGTCCATCCATTACTGGGGACTCAGCGGGCTTGCCACTGTTTGTCACTGTTTCCCTTTTCTTTTATTTTGTATTGCGGCACAATGGCTGAGGTGTTTTCCACCTCCAGCTAACGTGTAATGATGATGATGATGAAACCAATCGCATTTTATCCAGTTAAACGGTAAAAAGTCCCACACTCCTAGTGCTGACTGGGGCGTCTTACAAAGAACAATCCTCTCCCCTCTCCTTTTCTCTCTACACATCAAAATGCTTCCAGTTCCCCCCTAAAACTTTATTGGATGGAAGTACGCTGACGACGTAGTCATAGGTAGCATTGCCCCGAGTGTTGAATCATCAACGACTCTTCTAATCAAGTTGGAGGAGCATCAGCAACGGTCGTCGTCCCGATCCCTTATTCGCAACGCTTCTAAATGCCGCGAAATAACTTTCTCTTTTCGCCGCAATGACAAACGTCTGGCAGTGGCATACACTTCTCGCTCCGTGGTCGTAAGTGACCACAACATACCCAGTTCATCCACTGTTAAGTACCTTGGTGTAAATTTATCTCACAGTCTACCTTGGTCAACACACGTTGAGGAAACGTTCCGCAAAGAGCGAAAGTTCTCATTTTATGCCCCGTGAGTCAAATTGCTTTCAGTACTCTGCTCTTTAACTTACTAATTCGTGACCGTTTGTATTCTTCCTTATTGTTATATTGCTCACCCATCATTTTTCCTGGCCTTCTACAAAAAGACTTCACATTGATTGTGCATTCCATTAAGTTCATTTCCAAGTGTTGTGGATTACCCAGAGAGTCTCTGGTTGACTTCATCGTTACTAAGCACTTTAATGCATATGACAACTTTTCAGCAACTGTGTTAAATGACCATTTTCATCCCCTTCCCATTGATTTACCTAAAGCATGCTCCTGCTCATCTAACCGCTCTAGATTTAGGGTTTTGTTTTCTCGCTACCACAATTCTATCTTACCGTATACTTCCGGTTTCTTGCGGACTCCAAGAAACTTACCAGCACCACGCGTGAACGCCTACTTGTGTGGTGTGTGCACATATTAATTGCTTTGTATGCTTGTAGTGCAATTTTCATGCTAATGTTATGCCTCACTACATTCGCAGTTCTAGTGTAAAATGCTTATTTTAACTTAATTTTTTGTTTTGTATGTAGATGTGGCAAAGTTAGGTTAACGGAATACACCACATATTTGTGCTAGAAACATATTTGCTCGATTGGACAAATCTAACAAAGACGATGGCCGTTAGGACCTACGCGGCTTTGCTTCCAAATGGGAATACTCTTGATGGACAAACGATCTGGATACCCCAGGTGTCAACGGACGCGCATCATACACTAAATCCTTGGTGTTACCTACAGGAGAAAGGAACCAAAGAACATGGATAGTGGCAACAAATACTAGCAGAAGAGTGGCTCACCTGCCCCCACATACAAATGCTCTCCATCGTCACCTTCACGAATAATGTAGCAGTTGGCTTCAACGTTTCTCTCGTGCATACAGCTAACCATTTCTTGTATTTGTACTACATCCAAGTTCATCAGCAAGCCGTTGCTACGCAAAGCTTCACGGATTTGTTGCCTGGACCTGGTGGGAATATAGGATGAGATGGCGAGCAGGATTAACATGTTACCGCATAAAAATAACACCCGATCGGGAATCCCAAGTCGCATGTTCCTTGAGCTCCGGAAACCAACGGATAAATTTCAATAATAATTTTGGAAACTGTTCAGCATCGTAAAATGCTATTGGAGTCAATATTCCAGTGGAAGATGGTATGGAGGCGGAGAGTGCCTAATGATGCAATTTGTAAGGAGCTACACGCCCTGATGTGCTAGGGTCACGTGCTGGTGCTAGTACAAACAGTTTAGGACAATTGGATCAGCTTGCCTATGCAAACGGCTGCTATGTAACTACTACGATCCCCTACTAATTACGCACTGTGAGCAACGCTACGCGTTGTGACTCTATTCGTGTAGCCTATAAGCAGTTACCAGAGTTCGGTTGGCACGGGCCCAAATGGGTCGAGTCAGTGAATGGTATCCGGTCTAACGAAGCCGATAGACAGTGCAACCCGACGCTGCATCAAGACTAGACGGATGGTGCAACTGATGTACAAATGAATGGGGCATGTAAGACCGTCATGGACCTGAAGCTTTCTGTAAGGTGACCCAGGGGAAGAACTCCAAAGGAATTTGACAATGTAGTCCAAGTAACTGGTGCAGTGGACCATCACATCTAAGTCTCCGCAACAGTTACTATCATAAGAGAACTAAAGGATAAGCGGCACTCTGTCTACTTAAAAGTACAAGTGCGCTAACCACATGAGGCTGAGCGAATGCAGCGTTATGGCTTGAAAATTGTGATCAAAGTATGATCAGTTCAAGGTGTGTTACACACGAGCAAGATAATGCTAGCTGTCTAACTCGAGCAGAAAAATAAGAACATGAACTGATGAGATTAGCCAAAGGCAAATTCGGCCAGAAAGCCACTACGCACCAGGAAGAACGTTGGGTGACCGTTTAGGCCTATTGGGCTCGAGCAACAGAGGGTACCTAACTCGAAACCAGCAAGATTTTGCTCAATGGCTGTCAGTTAAAAGAGCATTGAACAAAACAACTGGGTTGTGGGTGACGGTGACGACCACCATGAAAAAAGTGTAAGCTGCAATATGGCAGGTTTCATCACCGGCAAGCCGGTGCCCAAAAGTAGAGCGTCGTCGAGCGGCTCTGGCCATGAACTTCACTCTCAACCACTGATTTACTGTCGGCGGTAGTGACCGTTTAGGGTGACTTCGTATTTGCTCAATATACTGTTCGGTGGGGTGAATTCTTTGTCATGGCTGCTCGACCGCGGTGATAACAAATATTATTAACCTTGGTCTTGGTAATTGATCAAACCCGTCCCCTATTTGCTACTAGAGTTTAGAGTGTCTTCGAAGTTGGGTTTGGAGTGTTCACCGTGTCTGGATTGCGAAATGTAACCTCTATTAAGACCACAATAAACTTCGATCATTTCGAGCACTAGGATCGTATCTCAAGTGAAGGAGTATCTGTGTCGCTTCATTCCAAACCCCATCACGTAAGAGTGCAGCTTTTACAGACGTTTTATGCTGTCGCGCGACCGCTAATTTGTGGTGTGCGTAAGTTTTTAGCTTATCTCAGGAGTTTTAACTAAGGAGGTTAATCTCCACTATAATCCAAAAGTAACTTTTTGCACTTAAGCGCTATGGAAAAGAGCAAGTTCCTACCAACATGAATGAACAATGGTGAATCATCCCCTTGCGGTAACAAGGAAGTAAAACTTAGGTTCGCCCCGAAGGCTTCGGTTATGTGGGATGTGACAAAGAACCGAGTTATAATTGCTTTAACTGTATTTGACAGCGGTTCTTCTGCACTTTATTTGGTTGTACACTATCTGTGTGACTTAACAATATTACGTTTTTATTTTTCTGATATTTCTGTGCCCAACTGCGAGCAACAATTTTTGGTCGAACTGTGTGCGAGCATCACCAGTGCATGGAATTCATGATCGCGCCACTAAAGGCGTGAGGCGTGGGAACTTGAGAACAAGCTCTTATTATTATTATTCTTAGCATTGTTGTTATCACTCTTACTAATTTTGCAGATGATGAGAATATACAAGGAAACGCACTTGGCATCTTTTTCATGGTACTTTAATTCTGCTGTAGTCCTCATTGATTCGCCAGAGACGCCTAACCGTTTACGAAGTAGCAAAGCCGCCACGGGAAGAGGATTGTGGCTCGGATCGGGGGAAGTCAGGTTTAGATCCTGAGCAGAATCCGCATGGAACTCAGGGGACTCAGGGAGAGAAGGAAGCGGTTCTGTGTTTAGACCTGTAAACTGTGCTGCGTCACCCGCGGAAGTGGCAGTAACTTGGGCCTGTATGGAAAATGGCGACAATGCGCAAGGGAAATTATATGACAGTAAATGTAATCAATGCGAGCACCGGCTTTTCGCAATATAACATAACAACGGCGGTGGAATGTAAAATCGTAAAGCAGTAAAGTGCGTGACAAAGACGAAACGTTTAATGGGCATTAAGAGGCGATTACTCTGGTGCACAGCCAGCTCAGTCCACCAAGTAAAGAGAAAAGCAATTGCATCTGTAAGCGCCAATCTTGGTCACGTCAGGATTAAAAGTAAGTTGGCGGTTGTGGACCCCGCAACCAAAAGCTAAAGTACTTTGTTAAGACGAAATGCTCACGGGAGTTTCATATGCCGGTTAAGACCGAAACGAGTCCACTGGAAATATGGTGAGATCGTTTGCGTAAGGCTCTAACCAGCTGCGTTGTACTGATTGGTTTTTAATTCCGAATCATGAGAGCATTCGCACAGGCCACCCAAAATGTGCGTGCTTTCTGCACAAGATGTAAAGCCCCACTTATTCCTCCATAGTAGCCCACAGATGGGAGGATAAAAATAGCTTGGCAGCATGTAGCTGCACCGGGGTAAAATAGGTGCACAGTCGCAATCCTAAGTAAGGCAAACGTGACGAGGTAGAAGTTCGATGAGAGGCCCAGCTTGTCTTTCAGACCTCAGCTGTTCCATGCGTAATAAACCCGTCCACCAGCTACTTGCCGAACCACATGCACAAGGGTGGGTTTGTACAGAGAAAAACGTTAAAATGTAATCTCCATAAACAACGTAAACGCTGATAGATCTGGTAATAGGGGAAGTTCACACTGTAAGGCTGTACACCCGGCCATAGGGAATGAAGAACCATTCCAAATGGCATATTGCAGTTAACCATTTGTAAACGAGCCAACAGTCAGAGTTAAACGTGATGCGAAATGCCACTTGAACAGTACGTAATAACAGCAGAGGAATAAGCGATCCAAATGTAGCCATGTCCCACATGCGAGCACAATGCTACGAGAGTAGGGGACATGCGAACTTGACATGGTGTACTTACAAGATGGTATATTTGTACCATCGATCCGAAGAAGAAAGTAGCAATGGTATGATAATGTTGAGCATTTAAGGGGGAAGGCGTTAAACACATTTGTCACTCAGCCACGCAGTTTATTTTGTTCTTACAATGAACAGACGGGCAAATGCTCGGAATAAATTCATAACAAAAATCCGCTAGATCGTTTCCTATGTCGATTCGCTAGGCAGGTAGCAGTAGTCGTATTCTCCTAGTCTCACTAGAACGCGTTCATTAAGCTGTGGTGCAGCAGGCTAACTAAATTTCCTGCGCATAAAGCACTTTAAAAACGAGGCAGTATGAGCACAAATCATAGCGTTAGCACGAAGTGGTCGTGTCCAAGAGGACCATAGGCCATCAGTGAACGGCGCCGATGACTGAAGACCGTCCAGTTAAGAATGCGGATGCTCAGCCTCGATTAGCGTAGTGCAAAGCTATTTGTAGCATCAAAGTGCATCAAAGTAACGTGGAGAGGGGGCGAACGAAAGCCCAGTACTTACGCGTGTTGGATTATTAAACAACCAGATAAACGTCATGTCCATGCTGTCGATATTACACGAGAGCAATACAAGGTGTCTAAACACCGTTTCAACACCAGGTGAGTCAATACAGTGGTTGTTCAGTAGGTTTCATGTGTGGGAACAAGTGAATCACATGGTTTACCACGCATTACACATGGGCTAGCAAAGCTATTAGGTTGGCGACGCGCAGAAACGCTTAGCTTCAGTTGTTTACTTGTTTCGCCGATCGCCCCTCTGACCGGTCCAGCTCCTGACCGTAGTTCAACACAATCCAATTCAATGCCCTTAATAATAATGAGCAGTGTGCAAGCCAATAATTTTATTATTATTCTGGAATAATGTACGTCGGATACATCCGAGCCGCTCATCGTTAACTGAGCCACAGGCCTTGCAGTCATAGGTTAGGAATTGTGGCTGATGCGTGTGTGCGTGACAAAATTCGGTTGAAGGAAACAGCGATGCATGCGACTACAAGTTTTTCAGTGCAACACGTTGCTGTTGGACCCACAACTGCTGGTCCCCGAACATATACCCGTCTGTCTTTCCATCTGATTTCTGCCCAGTTTGCATATCACAGACAACGAATGCAGATACATGTGCATGCTACGTTTTTAAGCATCCTACAGTACGGCTTAACTCGCAAGTGAATGTCACGGCGCGTGAACAGACAGCTATCGCCATTTAATAAGAGGGACAACTGCTGGTAAGCCAATTTAAGAGGCTTCATTCATCCGAAAAACTTAATAGTCATATTTGCCATAAGCCATTCTATCGATTTACTTATCTTGTAATAGACTAAGGTAACAGGATTAAAACACTAGAAAGCTGAAAAACACAAAAGATGCGACGTACTTCGCTTGCAGTATTCTGTTTTTGATGGTAAGCGAACCAGCACAAATTTTGAGTTACCATAAATCGGGATATCTGCAGTTATCGTTGGCTAGTGAGATGTTGAATGCTTCTCCAAAATAGTCAATTTTTTGCACACTTTGAGACGAAATCGCCCAACCCAGAGAACAAATCAAGAATTTTACTTCAATTTTAGTTTCTTGGGAAAGAAGTTTATTTTGAAGCAGTAACATAGGAAAATGTAAGCACCGATGCTGATGAACAGTCGAATGCGGACAGGAAACAAGCTAAGCGTCGGTGATGCCAAGTATCCACGAAAAAATATCACGCGAAGGCGCATTGAGATGGTGGTATGTGGTCGCAACCTCTAAGTTAAGTCAGTGCATTCAGTAGGCTACCACTTTAAAAGGATTGGTTCGTTTTACGGTCGAAATAATATATCACTTGGAATAATTTGAAAGAGGAACACATATAGCAAACACAAATAACAAATAAAATTTGTCTAGTGGATTTCAATTAAAGCTTTACACACAGTCTTTCATATGAGCGCTGCAGAATATAACTAGGCAGAAACCTTTCTATTATGTAAGAGGAAAACCAGCCCAGACAGTGACGTACCCATGACTTCTGCAGTTGCTGATCCAACACTGAGCGCAGTTTATCTACTTCTCGTTCGAGTTCATGAATTCGAAGGTCGCGTGCATGCACAGTGGCCTTCAGCCGACCTATGACTGAGCGGAGCTGGGTGACCACGTCCTGTTGGGATTGCTGCTTAATCCCTCCGTTTGGGCGTGTGTCCATCGAGACCGGGGTCGCATACACTAGGGACCGAACATCATGCTCCGCGATTAATCTTGAGTTAGGGCCGAGTTGTGTCGGGTGCTGATGTTGAAGACTAACCTGTGAGGTAGCCATTGAGCTGTGAGAATCTTGATCGGTGGTTAATACAGGACAGCCCTATTTGTGCAAACCAGTATGAAGAAGAGATCCGTGATAAGTAAGTGAAAAAACTGATGAGATAAAATTGCAACTGTTGCCACTAGTTCATTTGTAACTCATACGGATGGCATATCAAGGGAAAAATAAAGGAGCGTAGATAACATGAGCCAAACAGGGTAGAGTACAAGAAACATTTGGTCACAGTGAATACTAGCCAGTGTCGGTGAGGATCATGTATACAACTTTGACCGAAAAAGCACTTAAACCGGCAATCGCTTTCAACTATGTGCTGATAACAGCCAATTTCTCTCAAATACTTGATTGCGGTGATCTTGGCACCGTGCCAACTGCCGATCACCGCCTAGTCAGATGTCGACACGTACACACCCCATCGCCAGCAGTTACCGTTGGTGAGGTTGCATAAGGGTTTCCAAATCAATCCAGAGAGTCCACATTAGTTCGCATCACGCGCTCGGGAGTACAAGAACCGCTGTGTTAGTGGCCCCCAAACAGGGTGGCCCGAAACAGCTTGAGGTCGCTAAGTTTTATACCACAAAAGCTCTCAATAGTTTTCAGGCCTCAAGAGTTCCACATTTTCCCACACTGAGGCGTACTGCGCACACATTCGCAGCGCTATGCACAATCTCGGTACCGTAGTGTAAGGTTCTAATGGTAAAGAACAAGTATGTTATAGGGATCGAGAAGTATTGTTACAAAAGCCCCATCGATTGGTCTGGTGCAGTTATCGAAGACGTTAAAAACGGCTAATACTATTATTGGTAAAAGCAGGACTAATCGTTTTAAGTGATTGCGATGCAGTTCTGCTCTCCTCGTAGCTACACTACAAGAGTAGATGACGGATAGCAAATCCAAGGTTTTTCCCAGTAATGGAGTGGCGCGATCCGAGTTGGTCACTTAGCAATAATGCCAAGAAACAAAATCTAGGTGGTCGGGTGCGACATTTAATGGACAGTGTCGGTGCGAAAACTACCTACTCGGGGAGTGCGCTCCAGAGGGGACATACCCGAACTGAAAAGAAATTTTGTGATATTCCATAAGGCTGTAATGTTCTGCCAGCTTTAGGGAAGGACCACTCAGGTTAATGTTAATGCTGAGCTGCAGTAAAGAGTAGTACACATGATTTGGACTGTACAAGAATAAATAGGCCATTATCAGGTTTCTTTGTAGTCGAAAGCGCTATCTGCTGAACACTCCTAAGTGTATATCGCTGTTTGGCAATAGGAGCAATATAATTACGACTGATTTTCCGGAAGACGCGCTGATAACAGTAACTAATCGCCAGTTAAGAGAATGATCCGACATTCTCATATATACCACAAATATTCTATAATAAGCAAACTCTTGGGGTGTGACGCTCACAATTCAGCTCACTGAAGATAATTGCCAAAAGTTAATTATTCAAGTATGAGTAAATCTATTTCATTCAAATTACATAGTTCAAACTGTGGGGGAGCTACGCACACAGAGTTCAGGACACAAAAGCTGCATTTCAAAACACATGACGAATGAGTTCGAATGCTGGGCATTAATAAGAGAGTCAGGTGGCTACACATGCATTAGACAGGAGTCACCAAATCGGCTTGGACAATACAGAGATTATTATGATGGGTATTGGATCAAAGCCCCAGCGGCTGATTGCCGAGGGGTTTGGTACCGCCAAATCGGACAGCTGCATGAATAGAATGGAGGGCATAGAACTCTCTAGTGCCTGGCAAGCGATTTTAATCCGGCCACTCTGACGAGCGTCGGTGTGCGGATCAGATTAGAAGGTGTAACTCGATTCCCCAATATCAACACTAGGTGCCTATCTGTCAACGCCATGACGCACAAAGAAACAATCGGGTTATTCCCACTGGCAAAACCACTTGCAGCGACATCCTGACCTGCGACTGTAATAACACCTTTGTTCATATCTGTTATTGCAATTCTCGTCCCTATTAGCTATAAAATGCCACTCCAAATGCATACTGATTTACCTAGCCTGATGATGACTTTGTGTGAAAAGCGAAAACTTGCCCAACAAACAAGTTAACCGATTGTTACCAAACCCTTCTGAACTCACAGTCACGAAGTTGAGAATTCTAAGAGCAAATTGGGGATAATTGTTTACGGAGTTGCTGAGCTTCAAAAGTTCCCCTCTGAGGAAACGGAGTTATAAGACCGGAAACATTGGTGGCAGGTTCTTAAAGCAATATCACAAGAATATTATGAAACAATGGTGAATTATGGGAAAATAGTAATGCTTAGCAACTCCAGTGGGATGGAAATTGTTGCGAAAATAAATATTCGTGATGGAGTGGAAAGCGTTTTGGTAGACTCACCATAGACTTGTCTAGAATAGTGATGTTCGCGTATTAAAAGTCTAAATCCCTAGATCCATTGGTGGGTAGTTTGGTAAGACACCGTTTGATTGCGTTTAGTAGTCCCTGGCTAACAAGTTATAAAATAAAATGCAAATGAGAAAAGGCTACGTTAAGTGGTTCTTTTGCATATCGCCAGATTTGGTGCATAGACGACATAATTAGAGAGGGCGTCCCAAGATTGACACAGTCGGAGGGAAACGAAATTTCTACGGCATTCAAGCCGGCCGTAATGTATTATCAGTTCCAGAGGATGACCACTTGGGTTAGTGTTGTGGTTCAGTTCCAGCAGCGGATGGCAAATGTGGTTTGGGTTCTTCAGAATCTGGTACATCATTAAGAGACCCCACTCCCCGCAAACGCCGATATCGACTGATGTACAATCAGAGATTTCAGTCGAAGCTCATAGGGCAGATGAAAGTGCCCCTGACGTTCTTGGTTGCCCTTCGTTGAGGAGTCTCGAGAGCAACGAGATCCTGTTTCTGTCAAGGCTGCCACGCCGGGATAGCATATTCCACATGCGGTCGCACGTAGGCGTTAAGCAGTTGGGGAAAGTTGAGGGTTCAAAACGACCGAAAGCTCTGCGAAGTAGGCTAGTGTTGATTGCCGGTTTTCGACGTCTTCTCTGCTTGTTTTGAGCACCCAAGATCTTCCTTAACCAGTACACCCAGGTCCCGCTCCTGAGAGGCCTGCTGCAAGGTGTGATCTCCAAACTTGTAAACGCTCCCCGGTTGGTGACGCAGATGGATCATCTTGCATTTGGCTATGTTCAACTGAAGCAGGTTCCTCGTTGACCATTCATAACTGCAATATAGGTCATGTTGGAGTAGACTGTGACCATGTCTTGACATCACCAGCGAAAATCAGGAAAGTTTAGGAGATAACTCTTCCCAGGTCGTTGATAAACACAAGGAACAGGCGCGGACCTAGCACCGAGCCCTGTGGGACAACATATTCCACCTCAATCGGGTTGGAGAGTAATCCCCTAGCACGCACTTGGAGCCTCTGTTGGTGAAGAAAGTTGCCCATCTAACCAAGTATAAGATCTCTGATTGCGTAGCTCTGTAGCAGTTGAAGTAGGATGCGGTGATCCAAGCGGTCGAAAACTGAAAAAGTCCAGATAGATGGCGTCAACTCCGACTCCATCATCAGCCAATTCCGACAAACCACCTCGTGCCACTATCAGGTTGGTGGTGCATGACCGTTGTTGACAGAAGCCATATTGCTCCAGTGCCATGTTGCGTTTTTCCACGTAGTTCATTAGAGCCTCAGCGAAGACCGCTTCCATCACCTTCGCGAACATAGGGAGGAGAGTCACTGGGCGATAGTTTGAAGGATCTAAATGGCTACCGACTTTAAAAACTGGAGTTATAATGCCACCTTGCCACATAATGGGGACTTGCTGTTCATCGAAGCACATTTGGAAGAACTGCGACAGTGGTTCAGCTAGTCTGTTGGCCTCTGCCCTTAGTGCTTAGGAGTAGATGTTTGCTGCTACCGGAGGGGTATGATTACGCAATGAAAGTAACTTCCTTAGCACAATCGTTCGGTTGATAATTATATGTGTAAACCATGGAGTTGGTAATGTGCTTGACGTTATGGGAGAGATAGAGACTGCGAATTCGAAAATTGGGGCTTATTGGGCCCCAGGGTGTAGCGCGCCAGTGTCTCCGTGGCAAACAACTAAGTTGTCGTCAAACGTAGCCTATATTGTGAGCGTCGTTTCCTCTACTCTTCGCTTTTCCATTTCGTCTTCGGTGTTGTTGTATTAGCCAACCGTCGTACGTTTTCATGTTATCCATCTAGTCGCCTCGCGCTCGGTTATCTATCGGCAGCTGTGACAGTACCACCCAGCTAGCCACGAGATGTGACACAACCACACCGTTCATACAGCTCCGACAATTACTAGGTGATTTTCCAGCCGCCTACGAAATATCTTCCTTACTTTTCAGCCCTTCTCGGTCTAATACGACCCACTTACACCCCCCGGAACCGGAAGCCATCGGAACCCACGACCGGACGCATATTACATAGGGCATTAGCTGCTTCTTCGGCGCTTCGTACTCTAGCGCGTGTTGTGAAAAGTGGAGGGATGCCATGCTTTACTTTACGAAGACTTGACATGTCTATACAGTAGTTTACTGTTTGCCAGAAACTTTCTGGCTAGGCACTGTTGATACGTTACTTTGTCCTCCCGGACAAGTGTAATGGTTAAGAGGGGTCAGGAAATTGCCCCATGTCTTTGAGTCGGGGTTAATTTTGTAGGCACGCCATGCTGCATCCCCTATTGCCATGCATTTTCGAGTCCATTACATTACAGGACATTTCAGCATCCATGATCTGGGAACTCCAGCAACCGGGACTGAACAGTGCAAAATCTATCTGCAAGAGACAGTCTCTAGTACAGCGGCGTACAATCACGTCACCATTCCCTCCATGTCCAGAATAGCGAATAAGCCGTCGATGAGAGGAGCTCAGGGTTGATGGGCTAGATGCGTGCAGTACTTTAGATCGAAGCGAGCACGTGATTCTATTGGTCGATTACATTTGATATCCCGAATATCCGGATGCAGAGCCCGAAAGGATGCGTGTTATCAAGCATCGTCTACATTTGTTAAAAGCGCTATTTGGGCATACATGACTGAGTGCACCCCAGAGATAGCATGAGAAGTATTCTTAAAAAGCTTCAGGTCCCTAGTCGAGAAACCATCAGCATGAAAATATATGGACCTAAGAGGTCGGACATGATGCGTTTATTATTGAAGTATGTAATAACGCACCGTTAGGTCACTTGACTTGACATCTAACCATCCTAAGTTATCGAGTTTGATCGTAAGAACGGTTCATAAGTAAAATCCCAGCCCGGGTAGACCTTTTCCACATATAACCTGTGGTATGTAAAAGTTTTGGTTTGACAAACATTTATCGAAGCGAATTCTTAACCATGAACTAGCTTTTGGCCCGTAGCCTTAAAGATCACAAGTCCGTCTTGTAATCTGAGGCTGCATGTTCGAGTCTGCGTAGGGGCCGAGCAACCCACAAATCAATTTAAGTCACGAATGTGTTTGATGCACCCATGAAGGGTGAATATCAAGCTCTAACACACATGCCACGCACATAAGAAAAATGAACATAGTACACGAGGAGAGATGTATAACCACAATTTTTAAAAACAATCTTGGTAGAGTAAATATTACCTGAGTAATTCATTAACCATTTGCTTCATGACTGAATTGTTGTCGGTCGAAAAACGTGACAGGCAAGGAACAACTGTGGTACCCTAGACTCATGTAGCTCTGACTGGTCGAGGGGATTGATACGTATTCGGACAGTGCTCTGTGGAGGGGATAGCTAACATGGATGAATAGTTTAGATGCAAATTTGGTTCATGAGTTGAAATGATTAGTTATAAGGATGTTAACAAGTTCAAGCCGTGAAATACCACTACATTGGGATAGATGCTTCACTAATATGGCAATTACGTTGAGACCCTTATCCAGGAGACCGGGAACGATCACAGGAAAGCAATAGATCCATTAGGGTAATATACATGCAGTGATGGAACGCTGGATCAAAAAACTGGGTGCGGAGGATCTGAGAAGAGCAACATAGAACGATAGTCACCTAACTTTAGTGAATGTTTCGTTCACGTAAACGGCCCACATAAGCTCGCTGCTCAGTGTCATTTCCAGGTAATTTACTGAAGTCTAGAATTCAACGTCAATGCAATGTTACGGACACTGTTAGAATTTACTGGTAGCGATTTCCTTGGAACAGCGTCAAAATGACATGCTTGCATTTTGTGGTGTTTAACAGTAGGCAACGGGATTTGGACTTGGCTCTGAAGTTGTCCAGATGGGTTTGTAGTTTGGCCGACGAATCAATGTTTGGATGATGGACGTCAAGAATAAGGTCGTCCGCACACTTCGGTAAGATGACTTACAGGAACGGGGATTGGGGTAACATAAGTGGGAAAAAAAGAATGGGGACAAAATGGCTCTATGAAGAGCCCCAGAGTTCGTGGTGAAAGAAGTGTTTTTTTTCACAATAACCTGGTAAACTGGGTGATCCTTGTGAAATAATCTTCCAATAAATGAATAACAGAATTTTGAACTCCAGGACATAATAGATCGCGCAACAGTAGTTCACGGTTCACACAACCGAAAGCGTTGTTAAAATCCAGGAAGCAGACGAGGATGGATTTGTCTTTTGTATCCGGTGACGAGTGCACAGTAGATACCAGACATGCTACTGCATCTAAGGTAGACTTTGAGCTACGGTATGCAAACTGATGAGGATCATCCAAATGGGTATGGGCTAAGATCCCTTTAAGAATAAGCCTATCAAAGGTCTTCAGAGTAACCGACGTGCAAGTGATCAGTCGATATTTGCAGGTCCCTTTCTTCAGCACTAGTGTGACGGTTACGCTTCGCCAACCGTAGCTTTCTTGTGATACTTGAAGCACAGTGTATACAAGTTGGCTAAAGGCTGTGCCAGATAATCTGCACACCCATTAAAAACGACAGGAGACAATTTTTATGGATCAGGTGCTTTGCTAACGTGCAATCCGAATAATTCATAGTCCACTCTCAGGGCTGTTCTCAGAGGGAAGGTTATCTGAGGCTAGATGTAACTCAGCGAAGGATATGTGAAAGAATGAGGTGCTATCCTGCCCACAAAAATTGAGTTTTAGTTCTTTTTACATCCGGAGTTGAGTGCATGACCTCGTGGATGACTACGCTTAACTGTTTCAGCAGTTTCCATATTTCACGATAACTGTTGATTCCATGTATGACTTGAACGTAGATATGATTGAGGTGACACAATTCGATTTTTATAGGAAGAGATAGAGGCTTTACTGATGTAACATCTCTGAGCTTAAAAGCCTTTTCTATAAACCTACCAAGTCGTTTAAGATGTTGAGGTGCGAACTTATCGGCACGGATAAAAATGGTTTCCATTGGACAACGTGTGTCGAAGCAGAAGTTTAAGTAACTAGTTAACTGGGCATACTACTTCAATACGTCCGCATCATAAAATAAACTAAAATCTGTGGAGGAAATGGTTTCAGGCAGTCGCTGAATGTTCCGGGGTAAGACATTGTCTCCACTTGAACCTTTGGGCTTTGCAACGGGTGTGTTCTTTATGGCTCATCTTGCTATAGATAACCGGATATAATTACGATGGCATGATCATATGTCCCAAATTGCACCCGATTACAAGAAGAAAACACTTTCAGGTTGTTAACAAATACCATGACAACTGTTGCATCTAATCTGGTTGGAGATTGCAATATGTTCTTTAGCCCGAGGCTCGTAGTGAAGCTGGTGTTAGACTTGTTAAAATCGCCGGCAACTGTGCACTATTAGAGGACTGCAGTTATAAATCCGTCGTAGAATTCTTCAACTTCGTAGCTTGGAAAGCTGGGTGAGAGATAAACGTTAGCCAATAAAAGCGAACGATAACCGTGCAGCAATATTGGTTTGCATTTCACCATTAAACCTGATGCGTTGCGGGCAGTATCCTTAACCCGTGTGCAACTGGTGGTGGTTGCGCGGTAGCGAAGCGTCGGTACTGTGTATATTTATATATTTATTCACAGTCTGTTAACAGACATTGTGCCATCAGAACCACGGCAGAAGAAAAAAGTGAGGAAGATGGGAACACTAATGCGATTAAAAATATGGGAAACGATTTTTTTGGTTTTACTCACACCATTTTGTATTTTTGTTTTGTTTTGTGAGCTTTTGTGTGCATCAAAGAGATGGTAAAATTGCGGAACAACATTGCCGCCACTGATGTCTGTTGCGGCCATGACGTCCAATGTTTCCAACCACTGCAATTCAGCATCTCGTGGTCCCCAACCTGGAGGGCGGACTGGTCCGACTGCCGCCAAACTTGAGGTCGCCTTCTTCATACTCCTTCTCTACGTCATCGGCTGTCCACCGCGGCACTTTTTCCAATCGCTCCCTGGGAGTGCAAATGGCGCTCGACGTGGAAGGCGATGGGCTGGCATGCGCAGAACATGCCCGAGCCAGCGCATGCCATGTCGGAAAATAACGTCCTGAAGACTGGCACTATTCGCCCCAAGCACGCGGTCTCTTACCTCTGCGTTGCTTACGTGGTAGACAGCGATTATCAAAGACTGATAGCCGCTTCATGTCTTCCGAGCGAATAGGACGGTACTGTGTACTGGCGTATGGTTCATGCCCTTTGTTTTCTTGTTAATAAATGAGAAGATTTGCTTTGCTGAAAACAAGCAATGCCCGTGTTCCGCCGATCTCATATCCGAAACAGACAAACGCTACCCGTTCGCAACCCACACCACTCCGAGACCAGTTTCGCATGTGTTTGCGCTCATCGAGTAAACAGAACGGCGAACAGAACCCAGGATGCCTGATCTGTCAGCTAAAACCTCTACACCTATGTCACTGATTAGCAGGTAACCCTCTGCACAACGATTGATGATTCCATACGGGTTTAGTTGAAGGACAGGTTGATTTGCAAAGTCCTCGATACAGCTTTGCCTAGCTGCGACCATAGTTTTTACATGCACTTATAAGAACAAAGTCCGATTTGCTATATGCACAAAACGTGTTATCGTTCGAGTCAAGGTCGCCCACACACACGCGTGACCCGCGTGCTCCTGGTACACTTGGAGTATCCCTCTCTATCCTCTCCCCTTCTCGCAGCGTTGTCACTGACGCTTATTCGAACCGGATTTACCAGCCCTACACAGTGATCCATCATACATGAAAATATCTACTACGATTAGCTTCGTGCCATTACTAACCGTTTTCACAGGCGTCCGTGATTAAGCGCAAGCGGATAACTCAAGCACTTTGAGCCGATTGACTTTCTGTGTGACACCATTCGATACAGAATTCTCGAGGCAGTCCGAAGCGCTTAAACTTATTCCGATCCGACGTTTCCAAACACAGCTGTGAAAAAGTTTGTGATCTCTCAATCTGTGTTCAGCGCAATGTCCAACTTCATTCAGCAGGTTCCAGTCACACCATTCCTTGTGAACTTGTCAACCAGTGTGCCTGCATAACCCATCACAAGAACCACGCGACCACGCCGACTGCTCATGTGGCCTTGCAACCACCACGCTCGCCCGACCGATGTGCGCCGCTCTCAAAGCTGGAAAAGTACAGAACACCAACCAACCCAATGGGTCAGGTAACGACCCCACGTTGAATGGCAGAAATGCGAATACAGAAAGGCTCCAAGCGAAGGGAATTTGCGGGTTAGGAGAATGTCATCCATTAGTTAAAATAGGTCTGGCTTGCTCACACTCTTTGGAGTCGTATCATCCGAATTTGTAAATGTATCCCAGCAACAGGTACAAGAGCGAAACAGATCACAAGATGCACTTTGGTTCTCTAATGTGTGCTCCGCTCTCCCATTCGTTAAGTGCTTGCCTATCCTAGTTCAGAAGTGCGACCGCTTTACCGCAGAAGCCGAGCAGAAGATAGACGATAAGATTACTTCAATGGAAGTTAGTATGCACCACGGAAGCGTAGCGGCTTCTAAACAACGGAATGCTGCACAATCCGCTTCCCCTGAACCGCAATCAGCCACGTCCCCATCTCCGTTGTCTTCTCCAACTTTGGTAGAACGCCGGGCGAAAACTGACCGTACCTACGAGAGTGGAACAGTACTCATGGCAACGAAAATCAGGCACCACTCGAAACGTCTGGTTAAGTAACTTCCAGTAGACCTGACATCTAGCATTAACAAAAATCAAGCAGCCGAACAGCAATCTTCGGTACCTGTAGCTCAAATGTCTCTTGTCGAGACAAAGCCCCCCTCCGGAACATCAGTTACATATGCCAAGATTATTGCAAAGGTCCGCCGGGAGGTCGACGTTGCGACCTCTTCTGTTGTGAACACCGTTAACGCGAATATAGAGAGACAAACAGCAAATAATCAACGCTTGTCAGCAGGTCAGGACAAAGGAGTACCCTATCTTGTAGATCAAGGAAAAAGCATCCAACAGTAGTGCCCGGTTTGTTGTATGCTCAAATGTCCCTGAATCTACCGCCATCACACTGTGGGATAAGTTATGGGGCGACCAAAACCAATGGAACTCATTGTGCGTGCTGATGAGTGTCCAAGCCAAGCCCATAAACCTACTACGAATTACTCGTCATCTGAACTCGCCACACTATTGAAAACCCAGACTTATTCGAGTAAGTCTAGAATCCTCCACTGACGTTGAAAACATTTTACTCTCTGCAAACGCGCTGAAACACGGATCCTGTGGGATACGTACCTATCCTGATGTCCCTTGGAGCGCGAGACAATCAAAAGAAACACAGAAGAGGGACACAGCAAGCAAGACCGCCTAAACACAATATTCATACATGTCTTGCCAGAACATCCTTCCAAGGATATTCAAGGACCGGACAGCACGATTCAGAACAGTGGCGGTTCATTCGTGAAACACTTTCTTTGGATAATATTGTGGCACTATCGCTCACCAACATACTTCTCACCAAATTATAGAGGTTGTGGCCCTAGAATCCTAAAACTTGTAGTTCAGTCAGAGCAACAAGCAACGGATGTTTTGGATCGATGGCAGAGAAATCGGAAAAATCTTCCTTCTGAACTGCGGTTAGAGGTCGCAGAAGATTTACATAGTTCAAATTTTAAAGCACCTGAAGCAGCGAGGATACTAACGAATGCACAGAAGCGTAAGTTGACTGTTGCTTTAGTTGACTCTGACGTATGTCTAAATAAAGATTGGGATGCACCTTGGTCGAATCAAGTTTCAGACGAGGTATCATAATCTCATCAACAAAAACGATTAACTACCGACATCCCATCGGTCGGCATTCTCACATAATTGACCCCTTTAGACCTCTGTTGGCTCCTAGAGACCGAAAGAATGGCCTACTTGTATACGAATCCTCAGGGTATTCGTTACTAAACTGGTTGAAATGAACGATCTACAAGCTTCCGGCTCATATGATTTCATTGGTATCATCGAGACGTAGTTGCACACGGGAATGACGGACGCTGAAGTTTCGCTAC
Organism: Dicrocoelium dendriticum; assembly: GCA_944474145.2. Lineage (NCBI taxonomy): Eukaryota > Metazoa > Platyhelminthes > Trematoda > Plagiorchiida > Dicrocoeliidae > Dicrocoelium > Dicrocoelium dendriticum. The sequence goes on from OX104066.1 coordinate 63,511,448, forward strand.
CGGGCATGTCGATGATCCGGAACGATAGACTCACAAAAGGAGGAGGGGTAATTCTGTATTACCGAAGCGACTTACATTGCGAAGCCGTAATGGATTCAGACTCGCAGTTCCCCGACTCTCTTTGGTGCCGCTTGCAGTTAAAAGGCAGAGACGCTTGCCTTATTGTCTTGGTGTACCGCCCCCTAACTCTACACCCGAATCCGACTACAACTTAGCGGCTGCTTTAAGATGCATTTTACAGCGAAAGTACACTCACATTCTTATCATCGGTGATTTCAACGTACATTGTTTAGAAACTCCCGCCACGATCGGAGAACAATTCAAAGCCGATCTACAAGATCGCGTAACCAGTGTTCCTATTTACAAACATCACTGCCCACTCGGTTCAGAACAGCTAACAGACCAACTGTGCTGGATCTTGTGCTTACCAACGGGCAGCATATGATTGAGGTGTTGATTTTAGACTGCCTGTTGGGTGGCAGTGATCACGCAGTGATCAGTTTCAACTTCGTCTGCTACGCAGAATATAGGAATAAGAACGATGAGACTGTGCGAACCATCACAAGCTACGATCGATTAGCCCAGCTCGTCAGCGCTACATCTTGGTTGTCCCTTGACGAAGAACCGCCGGAAGTCGCCTGACTGGAGTTCGTCAACAAATGCAGTCAGCTGATTGCAAAGGCTTCAGAAATAAGTGTTTGCACTAAATGTACATCAGTTTCTTTCGTTAGGAGCAGAACTCAAAAATGGATGACAGTAGGCGAAGCAGCATGGCGAGTGTACAGAGAACCTCCAGCACCAGAAACTTGGGACAAGTACGTAGCCCAACGTAACTAATGCACACAACTGCTAAGAGAAGACAAAGCCGTCTATCAGCAGAACATCGCAAAAACCTTCAGTACTAACCATAAACTGCTGTCCAAGCACGGAAATAGCCTACGAAAGGTGAGACAAGGATTTCCTCCACTCGGGACGGCTGATGGCCCAACAAGAACGGCTGTGGAAGCAGCAAACGCGCTACGGATGCAATTTGCCCCACGTTTCAGAGGGTCTTGCCACAAAGCGATCTACCAACGTTTGTAGTCTCCTCGCCAGGACTAACCAACATCACTTTTACCGCGGAGGCTTTATTGCAAAAGCCGACGTCTCTACGCAAACACAGCTTGCCGGGTGTCGGCACCATTCGTCCAGAGGCGCTGGAAGAAACAATAAGCCAACTGGCAGGACCTTTAGCTCAGTATTCCAGCGCTGCTTGGAACAGAATCAAATTCCCGCCATGTGGAAACATGGAATAAAAACCCCGATTCACAAAGGTGGAAGCAGAACTGAGCCCTCTAACTACCGCCCGGTATCCTTTCTTCCTACGCTCTCCAAGGTCATGGAATTCATAGTTGCCGATGCACTGGTGTGCTATCTGTAAAACTGTAACATCGTCACGCCTGAGAAGCGCGGTTTCCGTTGACAGCGGTCATGTACAACAAATTTACTAATCGCACGCAGTAGTTGGACTGAGTCAGCTGACGCTAGAGAAGTCCTTGATGTGGTCCACGTGGATTTTTCCAAAGCTTTCGATCGTCTAGACCATCGGATACTACTCTCCAAGCTCTAGCATTACGGGATCGGCGACCCTAATTTAAGCTGGCTTGCCAACTTTCTACTTCAACGGCAATTAGTGGTCAGAGTTCGGAGCTCTTTATCGGACCCCATACAAGTCGAGTTTGGTGTGCCGCAAGGCTCAGTTCTAGGTCCACGTTTGCTTTTGGTATTTATTAACGACCGTGCACAGGGAATCACTTCAAACTTCCTAATGTTTATCGACGACAGCAAGATCAGATGCAGGATCGAGGCGAACGCTGAGCAGCATCTGCTTCAGAGTGAACTAGATACGGTGTATAAATGGTCGACCCAAAACTCATTGCATTTCAACGTCAGTAAATGCAAGGTGCTTTCCATCCGACATCATAGCAGCTACTCATAACGACTCGGAACGGATGTACTGCAACAATCAACTCTCGAACGTGACTTGGGTGTCCTGGTTCAAGATGACTTGGGTTGCTCCAGGCAATCCGAAAAGGCCTCGAAGACCAAGAACCAACACCTAGAGCTGTTGAGGCGGGCGTTTGGACAAATAAACAACTCCATATTTCGACAAATGCTCAGTGCGTATGTTCGCCCCCATGTCGAATATGCAATTCAAGCCTGGCATCCATGGTTGAAACACGACCATTATGCATCGGAGCAGCCACAACCTCGAGCATCTAAGAATGTAGTTGGAATCCGCAACGATTGGGGGTATTAAGTGGAAGCTATCGCAGAATACGAACGACCTGATTATGGCATACTTGATTCTGCGAGACCCACATCATGTGTGCTGCCCCTTACTGCGACTCAGCATAAATACACCTCTAAGGGGCCACTCATTGAAACTCGCTGTACAGTATAGCCGCCTGGATTGCCGCAGAAATTTCTTCTCCATTCGTGTCTGTCACCTGTGGAATGCTCTTCCAGAATCAGTCGTCTCTACACCGACACTAACAGTATTTAAAAGACGGTTGGATGACGCACTTATCCACTTACACTTTGTCACAGCGCTATGTCTCCAGTCTACACCTGACGTTTAGCATGGAGTTATTTGATGTTAACTGCGAGAGCAGTGAATATAAGTGGATTGCAAGACTTCGGCGGAGCTAACGACAAGTCCCTATTTTCATAGTTAAAGTGGTAACTGTTTCACTATCATTATTATCATTATGGTTATTTCGACATCCCTACTAACTATCCTACGGGACTTGTAAAGCAAACCTTCTTAACCCGTATAAATTCATTGTTCAAATATGCGTTAAACACAAATGACCAACAAATTTTGTGCACAGGTGTGCAGCCACGTAGTTACAAACATTAATCTTTTTGACACGGATAGCGCCGCTTGTTTGCAAAATCGATAAGAATGGCAGCTCTAGGTCGACGTCCGAGAAAAAATTTGCATCTCAGAAAAGTTAGTTCTGTGAAACATCGTTTAAACTACCCTGTGAGGTTCCGGATCGGGATAATGAAAGCGGATATACGTCTCAGTTAGATGGATAACTGTACAGAGAAGTCCATCCACCCAGTGAGTTATTGGAAATCCCTTCGCCGCTCATGCATCAGGCCGGAAAACGTATGTCCGAAGCGGCTAGCACGAAGTTAACTTGTAAGCACCCATGTCAAGACGGACGGGCTCAAGCCCGGTCTGAGTCAGTTAACTACCATGCTAACTAACCTATCGAAGTGCTACCGTGTAAAGTTAGAATAGGCGGTCGAGATTGTCGCTAAGAAAGGATCAAACCTAGGTATTTCGCTCTCAAATACGTTGGAAGAGAGACTAAGATTTTTCCTGGTGAAGCTGCAAAGTACATTTGCAACTTATCCGCCCTGGTGCTTGATCGTACCACAATGGGCCGTAAGTCCTGTTTCCCCACTCGAAGTGGCGGTAGACTGGCAACTGAGGCTCACTTCGAAAATATGTAAGCGTAAAGTTCACAGTTGGCTCCGTCATCTGATGCACAGGTAGAAGAGATGGATTAAATCGCACCTGTGCAAACATGCTGCCAATATCGCCCAGCTCAAACAAAGTAAAATACCAGGGGTAAACGTCAACACATCTAGGTCTTAAACCTTCTACATAGCAATGAAGACGTTTTGCTCACTCGCCCAATAGAAATGCGGATATAGTTGTTATGAATAAGGTAGATTACATCAAGAAAATGAACGAAATATTTGTATAAGAAACCCAGTTTTTGAGGTTTAGTGAGAAAACAAGAAAAGCAGATCGGAAGTGAAAGGTGTAAATGTCTGAAAAAGCTTAGAGACAGTGGCTATTTCTGTGAAAATTTACGTCCTAGAAGCACCGCAATTCTTAGACCCTATTGCCTTGCTAAAACACATAAGCCCGTCGTTCCCATACGACCAATATTAGACATGAAGAACTCACCAGATCCCTCTGCTGCACGTTGGTGGTCAAGTTCCTGGAACCTATTCGAAACCAAGTACCTATGCAGCGTTAAAGACATTTTGAGAGCGTGGATACCATGCGCGATCTAGATGCTACAGATGTAACTATGTGCACACTCGATGTGACTTCACTTTTCACAAAAGTCGTTATATGAAACTGTAAATTAGGTCTGTAATTATACTGATGAAAACTAGATAGCTATTGGCATATCCACTGCAGCCCTAAAGGAATGCTGCTACGGTGCGCATTCAACATCCAGTTTCCGTTTAACGGTGATTTATACCGACAGCACGATGGAGTTGCAACGGGCTCTAAACTTAGACCGTTTATCTCTGACTTGTTTGAGTATACTTGGACAGTACAAGTTAAAGTCGGTCATGATGAACTCCAGGCTTTACCGCCGTTACCTCGACGACATCGCTCTCGAGACATCGGTGATCATACTAACGAAGTCAATCAGGTGCAAGAAGCGAAGAATATCACCTCCAAAGTAGAAGCAAATGATTCTTTCCACTTTCTCAACATGGTTATGAAAAGATATGATGGCGCGCTACAACCTCATGTGTGTAAGCAACATATTTGGAATGGACAGTATACGAATTTAAACAGTTTCGTTTCAAGGAAATCAACACGGAACCTGATCCTCAGTATACTGAGGTCAAGCAGAGGGAATTTGCTGGAGTGACACGTTTTCCCAAGGACTGTAGTGCATACACTCGACACTAAGTGAAAATGGCTACTCAGACAATTTACTGAATGTCAACACGGAGCAAAGGAAGGAGGTTACTGTAAGTTAAGACCAGGGAAAACCCATATTTATATAACTACCCTACAAGGAAGAAACAGCTGCTGAAACCTTAACTCGCCGCCACTATCATGCTCTCACACTTTCCCAGTAGCTAAAATGCAAATCCAGTTCACCGATAGCCTAATGGTTAGAACTAGCGCCAAAGACAAGGGGCCTATCCGCCAGCTCAACGTGCATCTACTCGTTCGGTTGTTCCGGTGAGGCAGCTTGGTTCTGTCGAGTGAAGAGGCACCTGTCTGACAGGGTGGGGGAACATCATCATGCCAAGGTCATTCATAGCCACGCATTTCACCGACGCTGACCATGCCACCAAGTGGGCTGAGTCATCCAGCCATTTACCAGACAGGGGACAATCGATCAAAGTGCGTCCGTGGCCAAAGCAATTCAGCCGCACAAACCGGAATAGTGCGTTCAAAAACGGTTCGTGCAGACGCCTTGGCCCAATCGGAGCTGTGTGCACATCGCAGTTGTAACCCAGCAGACAGTGCTCGTATGCGATTAGCGTCTGCCAACTGTCCACTAGTTTACTTTTTTCCACATCCAACTGTGTAAGCCTGAGGAAGAATTATCGAAAACGTTCACTTGCAATCGTCAGAATACTATGATTACTCTTGAAACACGGTGAGCAGATTAGCGACATTTTTACATGCGCACCAATGTACAGCCAATGCCTTTTTCTTACTACATTAACTAATTCCACTTCTCGAGCCTTCCTTTTCTCAAAGGTGTTCGTCAATGCTTTCGAACGTCGCATTTCTTCATCCAAGTCGGCCAAAATAATCGCTGTTAGCGATTTGCAATTTAATCCGCTTCACTTAATGAACCATTCTTCTAACAATTTCTTAATGCTCTGGCCGTCGCAGAGGATAATCAACGGCGCCCTATATGCTGCATCAAGCAGGGTGGATAGGGGTATGGATGCCACAGCCCAGGCCTTTCTGTCTTCTTACCCCCCTTCTCGCGCTTTTCATCATTATCGTCCTGTTCCAACTTGACTTTTATCCACCCCAAATTCAACCCCCCAATTCTTGGCCCTCCTACACCTTGCTTCAATAGTCGCTTGTCTTCTAGTTTCAACTCACACACAATCACGCGGCGCCGCTCCAGTCTATTCCACAAAACCATGTTTAACCAAGCGGACAACGTCAGTTCATCCGTTTCCCTTTGGCTTCCTCGCGTCTCGCTAAGACTGGCATGCCTCAACGTGCGCACTTTGCTACAGATTGGCCAACATGCAGCACTTGCCCGCACACTAGAGACCCTATCGCTCGATATTTGCTGTTTATCAGAAATCCGCCTGCAAGATTTGAGCTCCGTGCTTACCCTGCGATCCCCCACATGCGACAATGGCGGCACATTCTCACTGCGCCTGGCTGGCGATGATGCAGCTTCAAATGCCGGTCAAGCTGGCGTCGGCATTGTTTTGAGTCCCCGGGTTGAAGCAGCCCTGATCGATTATAAATAATAATGTAATAATAATGTGTCAACTGTACGCCGTAACGGCGCTTCACTGCCGCGCGACCACCACCAGTCGCAAGCGGGCTGAGTATACCGCGAGGACGCCCACCCCTACGCGGATTCGAACCGGTGACCTTATGGTTGCAAAGCAAACGTGTAGACCACTCGGCCACCGCCCTGATCGATTGGATCCCAGTAAACAGTAGGATATGCGCCGTTAGATTAGCTGATTCATTCCATGCTACGAAGTCGCGCGGGAACAAACGGTGTCTGTCATTGCGGCCTACGACCCTACAAAGTGTAGCACTGATTCGGTGAAAGATGATTTCCATCAGCAACTTCACAATCTCCTTCGTTACAGAAGAAGCACATACTGTGGTGTTGGCTGGCGATCTAAACGCCCAAGTCGGAAAATTGTCCTCTGATGAGCTCCATCTGGGCGGCCAATATGATACGGGAAACAGGCAGCAGGACATCTGGTGTTAACGAGACCATACGCCACGAGAGTGGACAGCCGATCCACTGCCTGTCAAAACACTTGAAGCGTTGAGCCGAAACTTTGCAAGGCAGTTTAACTAATTTGGGTTATCAGTTACTTCTTCGGTCATTGAGTGCCCTTATCCCTGAGCTGTCTCCTTAGATCCGCCCTCACGCGCAGAAGTCGTAAGTGGGATCAGTCTGTTGAGATTGCATAAGGCCGCAGGGGCAGATAGAATCCCCCATCCCCCTTCAAATTCGGGGGACCTGCTGTAGCAGATGATTTACACGAATTGCTAGTGAAACTTTGGGAGCAGGAGACTGTCCCGACCGACTGAAGCCGCTCCGTCATAGTCCCCATTTTCAAGGGAATGCGGCAATCATAGAGGGATCAGTCTGATTTCGATTGCCTCTAAACTGCTTGCGACTGTCAGTCTCCACAGATTGACCGGCACTCGTGAAAGCCAGATCCGTGAAGAGCAAGTCGGATTTCGTCGAGGTCGGGGCTGCATGGACCACATCTTCACTTTGCGTCAATTGTTGGAGCATCGCCATGTTTATTGGCGACCCACCGTTGTCATGTTTCTTGACATAAAAGGTGCTTTCGATTTAGTCGATCGATGTGCCATTTGGGACTGTTTGCTGAACAAAATGTGTCCGGTAAATACGTAAACAGAATCCAAGCGCTGTACGCGTTGTGAGACAAGATTGCCTACTGTCATCTTTCCTCTTTAACTTCGTAGCTGACGAAGTCATGGAAACAGCATTCACTGGACACCACCTAAAGGGTGTGGAGCTATTTCTTGGTGAGCGACTTCTTAACTTGTAGTATACGGACGATATTGCCCTAATCTGTGACAGCTCTCAAATATGCCAAACATAACTGGACCAATTAGCACTAGCGGACCAAACTGTACATATATTTTCGTAAATCTTTGTATTGCACGCCCGCCGTGAATCGGCGTAAATTTAACATTCTCTCCCTCGGTACTGTGGCGAAACGTACTGAGCTGGAGAAGACGATGGCTGCACGCCTGTGTGGTGATGTGGACTGTATAGCCACAGTGGGCGACCTGTGGCACCACATTCGCGATCAGGTGACAGCTGCTGCCGAGGAGACCATCGGGCGCGCAAACTGTAAACGGCCTGATTGGTTTGATGACAACAAAGCGACGATCCGCGTATTGGTGTCGGAGAAGAATGCAGCATTTGCTGCACATGCTGCAGACCCCAGCGACTTGGGGAAGAAGAGTCAGTTTCGCAAACTTCGACGGCGACTGACCCGAGAGCTCCGTCGCATTAAAAATGCATGGTGGACGGAGAAGGCGAAGCAGATGGAATGCTACGCCGAACGCCGCCAACACAAGAAATTCTTTAAATCCTTTAAGGCGGTGTATGGACCGAGATTAGAGCCGCTAAGGACACTGATCGATGGTAGTTCAGGCGCTACCTGCACCCAGACTGCAGACATAATGCAGATCTGGCGGAAACACTTTGACTGTCTCTTGAACAACCGTTCAGAGATCGACTGGCCTACATTGAATGGCCTGAAGCAGTACGATGTGAAGGCGAATCCGGCGGATACGCCGACTCTGGATGAGACGCAGAGAGCACTTGCTCAGCTGCGAAACAGCAAGTGTACCGGAGCCGACGGGATCCCGCCTGAAGTATTGAAACACGGCGGACCCGCGTTGTTGACTGCGCTGCACCACTTGGTACAACGCGTGTGGATTGAGGAGGAGTTGCCTCCTGAGCTGAAGGATGCCCTTGTGCTACCACTGTACAAGGGCAAAGGTAGCAAGCAATGTTGCACGAATTATCGTGGCATCAACTTGCTGAGTTGTGTGGGCAAGATGATTGCCCGAATCCTGCTCAACCGCCTCGTGAGTCAGGTTGTGGAACCTAACGTGGCGGAGGAGCAGTGTGGATTCCGTTCGGGTCGCAGCACTATAGATATGGTGTTTGCGGCTCGTCAGTTGCAAGAGAAGTGCAGAGAACGACACCAGCCATTGTACTCGCTTTTTGTTGACTTCACCAAGGCATTTGATACGGTGAACCGCGAGGCACTGTGGCTGGTGTTGGGTACGTTTGGTTGCCCGCGTAAGTTTGTAAGTTTAATTGAATGTCTGCACAGTGGTATGCGAGCGAGGGTGCGGCTGAGTGGAGAGACCTCGGATGACTTTACAGTTGTCTCTGGTGTGAAGCAAGGCTGTGTCTTAGCTCCTGCCCTGTTTAATATATATCTTCATGCAATGTTGTCTTGTGCTTTTGATGCGGCTTGTGCTTACGGTGTTCGTGTGGAGCACCGTATTGATGGTGGGTTTCTGAACATCCGTCGTTTCGGTGCGAGAACTCTAGTCTGTGAGACAACTATCCGTATGTTGCTGTTTTCTGACGACTGTGCGTTGCTTGCACACAGCGCGGATGAGTTGCAGCATATGACTAGTTCTCTGGCTTCGACAGCGGCCAAATTTGGGCTCACCATCAACACAAGCAAAACTGTCTGTCTCTTTCAGCCTTCACCGGAGGTGCAATCTTCAATATTGCAGCGAATCAGCATTGGTGCTGAAGTATTGGAAACCACCTCCCGCTTCAGCTACCTTGGGAGTGTGATGTCGACTGATCAGTAGCTACACAGTGAGCTGCGTATTCGCGTGTCGAAGGCAGCGGCATTCGGGAAGCTTGAGTACCGAGTGTGGAACAACCATCAGCTTACCATTGGCACGAAGCTGATGGTGTACAAATCCATGGTACTGTCCGTTCTTCTATACGGCAGTGAAAGGTGGACGATGTACAGGCGGGATGTGCGATATCTCGAGCGGTTCCATCAGCAGTGTCTGCGACGAATTTTGCGGATCGGCTGGGGCGACAGAGTTGCAGACACGGAAGTTTTGCGCCGAAGTGGGATGTATGCAGTGGACTGCATACTTTTATTGAGACACCTGAGGTGGATCGGTCATGTGAGCCGTATGGATTCGACGCGGATACCGAAGCAGCTATTATATGATCAGCTGAGTATTGGGAAGCGGCATGCGGGGAAACCAAAGTTACGTTACCAGGACATGATCAAAGTGAGCCTCACACGTTCTAACCTTGATTGCAGATCATGGGAATCGAAGGCGGTTGATCGGCGTGCATGGCGCGATCTAATCACGAAGGCAGTTGCTGAAGTGCGGGAGAAAGCCCTCATGCATGCAGAGAAGAAGCGGCAAGCACCGATGAATTGTACTCCATCGACATCAAGCGCATGGTGCTGTAGAACATGCGGTCGCGAGTGCCTTAGTCAGGCAGGCTTAGTGAGCCATGAGCGAGGCCACTCGGGACTACTACCGAAGCGACGACGGGTTGTGCAGAGAACGTAGGCAGAACCGGCGCAGCGTTTGTAGGTACGCTGCATTCGATTTACTAACCGCGTGCTTGCATGCTAAGTCTCTTTATTTCAGGTGGTGGGTTTTCAATTTTGCCTTAACGCTTTTCTTTCTCATATAATTGTCTACCTGTACTCTATTCCATTAACTTGCACACTTCGCTTAAGCCAATCGTATTCGATTTCCATAACATTTTTGTGTTCGTGGCATTTCCGTATAGTATACTTTCTCACCTCGTGAACTTATCTAGGATTCGTTTGTAAACAACCTATTTCATATGCTCATTAACTTAAGGTTTATGTCACCGTTTCTGTATGCATCAATCGAGTTATTTTCTTTCCCTCTCTCTCTCTCAAGTGTTTGGCTGTTGTTTGATATCCCCGGTGTGGCTGCGCTTGATATGCATGTTGACAAGGTGACTACCTGTCTATTACCCACTACCTCGTCCATACTGGCTCCAGGAGACAGTTGGTCGTTGCTGGAGGGGACGGGGTGCACGGTCCTTGTGGCCGTGTTAGGATCAAAGAGTGGTTCCATGCACTCAGTGTGGAGCGGACTACGGTCCAGCCACCGCCTTGTGTGCGCTTGATTCCCCAAATACAGCGTGCTTGTGTTTGCCTGTGAAGGAGTGTGGGCCGGCTCCGTTGATGAAACGTGGTTCCCATCCGCATGCCTCCCGGTCTTATTCCTTCGGGTTTACACTGGATATGGGGTGTGTGGTTGGAGCTGTGGGTGGTGCAGCGCAAGCCACCCATGGCCCCTCTGTAGGCGCAGGCGTCTTGTGGCTTGCCACAGTGACAGGCAAATCCGAAACCGGATGCCGCCAACCATATATATATATATATATATATATATATATATATATATATATATATATATATATATTCAAATTGCAGTGCGGGTAGTAATGTCACGGCATGTGTATGAAGACAATAAAAAGATGAGGAATACTAATTTGGAGCGGATGGCCTTGCAGCATACCCTATGTAATCAAATTTATCGGTCCTGTACGAAAGCGTTTCCAACCATATGTGCTCGTGGTCTTCAACCTGGGAGTCGGGAAGAACATAACAAAACCGGTTCGAACCCAGCGGCTTGACAATTTGGGTCAACTGTAAGGTGGTCCCTCTGTAATCGCATCTAGTCAGTGTTGTCGAGAGAAAAATAGGTTATGGTAACCTAATCGTTGAATAAGCATGCGAGGAAGACATCCAATACACCGAAGTCTGTGCAGTGGACTTACACAGCTCAGTGGAAAGCATTCTGTTAGACTTGAAAATCGGTAGACAGCCGTCATCGTGACTAATGTGACGCTACAAGCATGCACTAGCAACGCTCCGGCGAGTAGCGGAAAAATGATCTATGGAAATCATTTGAACAAGTAAGCGAAAGTTAACAACTACTGTGCAAAACTGTATCATAGCGTTGTAAAATAGGCTTGGGTCAATTTTTCTCCCCGGACGGACTGCCGATTTATTCTTTTCTATTCTCCCTTTTTGTGGCCAATTTGATCCAAGATACACGTGTTCATGATGTCAAAATCGATTGGGGTAAACATCAAAAGCAAGTTTTAGTAGCCGACAATTTTAACTGTGGGGAAACGTAGCCCTGACACCGCATTACCATGGACGTATAAAAGGAAGGGTATCGATTTTTCTCATACATTTTTGCAGTTGTAGGACGGGCGGTCCACTACTAAGGGTTTATACATATGCGTACACTGGAGATAACACGTGAACCAGGCGCTGATGAAGTCCTACATGGTACAGTATGGAAACAAAACAAACGAAACCCAAACGGCCACACGTGAGTCAGAATGGCGGGCTAGATCTATTACTGAGTGCTGCTTCGAAAACGACATGTATAATTGGCGACTTGTGCAAAATAGAAAATGACCCATAGTTATAGTTTGAAGATCGGGAAATATTGAGTTCTGTGCGGTCTAATGAACTATTGAACAGAGACCAGACCTAATCGGGTGACAAAACGGCTTCCCAATCACTACGTAATCAGTTAGGAGCTACCATGTATTGTGGTTTACTGCGGATATTGGCCCATGAAATAAGGCTGATTTCTACACCCACTTAGCGAAACAATCCGGAAACGAATATTCGCCGCTCCTTCTGGGTCGCCTTTCTGGAAAATAGATTGGCATGATAGCGTTCAAACAGCATGCAACTTGAATATAGTTAATGAAGGGCTTTTTATAAAGTTGTCGGTGTCAAAATACATTTAAAGAATCCCTAAAATAGGAACAACAGTTAATTCCACCACGTTTTCTTCGAATTACCAAGATCACATTGTCGTAATAAACGATGTTTAAAGTTTCGCTCACACAGGAATCCACTTCTGTTAGCATTTTTTGCAAATACCGCAATAGAGCACTTATTTGCATCCATACACTGTTCTTTTAGTTATGCGTATATTGAACCATTTCTAAGGTAAACATTTCATAAAGCAACACGAAATTACTGTTTGTTGCCAGAAATGGAACATTAAACGCGCATCTAAAGGGAATTATTCTATCCGTGTAATTTTACAGTTGAATTTCCGCGCAGCGCACTGATGGAACGCCACCGATTTGCACCTGAGCTCAAAGCGGAACTGAATTATCTCCCCGTTCAAACGCAACCGCTTGTGGTAGCACAGTAGCGAAGAGTAAGTGCAAAGCACTGGTGTGTTGGTGTTTACTTACTGGAGTCTCCAGCGTAGTATCACAGGGGTATGGCTTGCAACATTAGTCCCCTGGTTCGAAATACCACTCATACTTAGGTTTGGGTGCTCTGGTAGTATCCCAGTCGTGCACAACCCATTGTGGCTTTGTAACCGCGAAGTAACATTTCTGGTGTCGGCAACACCTTAATGGAATTTGCACATGGTCTTCGGTTTCTGGCTAATTTTGTATAGAACGTACCCGTCTTGGATGTGCGAGCCGGGTGAATAACGGATTGCTCTATCAGCTATGTAAATGTCACGAATGGCAAGACAAGGCTAATAAACAGACCGTGAGTGCGTGTAAAGGAAGAAGTGTAGCTGGCCAGACAGATGCCCGCTCGTTTATGGCGTGGTGAAAAAGGTAATCAAAGGTAGTCACACTAATCCCCGCTTCCTTCGGTTTGCTGAGGCTGTCGCAATAAGCCGGATTAAGCCAGCCTTGTGTGTTCAGAAACAATTATTTGTCAGCCTAAAGCTGCCTTGGACGTAGGTGTGAACTTCCGTCATTCGTTTTGCACCTTAAGCTTGTCTGGTTGCACCCACTGTTAGCTATATCTATGCTTATCGGTTATTGTTAATGGTACTGAGGAGACAATACGAAATGCATGCATCTACCAGCCTTCGTCTTCTTTCCGTGCTTTTCAACTTGTTGAAGGAAACTAACTGCTTTAATCAAAAGTACTTGATTTTACAAAGTATCCACGGAACGTTTGTAGTTGTTTGCACAAACTGGCACTATAAGTACCGATTCGTCTTCAAAACTTGCGCTGCTGTGGATTCAAATACTGTTTTAGTAGGGATAATGCACGGTATCGTCTTAACTGCCGTGCGACCAATTTGTATTGTAGGCCTTTAAAGCAAGATCATCTCGTGCAACCTTATAGCTCTTACGTACCATGCAGGGGCACGTGGTGCTCTTAGCTTGGTCAGCGCTCACAGACAGTAGGGTGAGACGAAGTCTATGGCGATCGTAGGGACGCTAGAAGTAAATGCACCAGTTGTTGCGGTGTAACCACCACAAACAACCACTAAACGATGGAAGAGATCCAAATGGTGTGGGTAAAGCAGAACAGTGGAACCGGAACAAACCGCTAGTTGTGAACAAGCTGCTCTGTTAATAATATTAATGTAAACAAAATCCTAGAAGAAACAGAAGGGAATTACTTTTATGATAGTGAATACTTAAGACTGACTTACTTGGTGAATATTACCCATACCCTTTTGAGGGGGTCCGTGTGAAGAGTTGCTTGAGAGATAAGCAGCTGCTTTATATGGTCCGATCCCCTTTGCTTCAGCTCGTCTTTTTGAATCGTGGTTCGCAGCTCTATTCCGGCCCAATAATCGCCTTATGATTCCGTGCTTTGTTGCGTTGTCAAATTTCGCAGACGGCACCCGGTTAACATCCGTTACGTAGTCACCCGATTGAGGCGAAGGTGTTGGGGGTGCAGCAGATCCAAGGCGTTCGATGCGGACACCGGTTTCCGCACCAGTCACTTCAGCAGACGTACCCAATAGTGATGCTCTGCTGAAGGACGCAACCAGTCGATCATGTTTCATCTGTTGATTGGCCGCCGGTTCCATCACCGACCTTGAAACAACTAATCAGAATTGGGCTGAAAGAAACGACAAACCGGTTCATTAGGAAGCCTATCAGTTAGACTGCTGTTTACGCTCGAAGGTGCCCTTGGATCGCCTGGCTGAGTGACTGGAATGTGCCCAACCACACAAAATGGGCAATTTCATAAAAGCACTTCACGAATTTCAACAGAGCAAGAAAAACCACATTTTAACAAAATATACTGAATTCAGTAATTTCGCGTCTTCTCAGCTGTTTACAGACAATCTGGATGAAAGTTCTACAGAAGCCTCTCCCATCTGATACATTTCGCTCGTTGGATAAATTGGTGGAATTGCGTTGCTGCATTGCTCGCAAGACAATGCGTGCTAATGTTTACCGTGGGTGCCTGGGAACTTCTGCTTACTCACGTCAACTAGTAAAGTCGCTATGTACAGACAAGTTACCGCTCGAAACTTGCGAAGATTGACTAGATCTCACATCGAAGTCTCTGTTTAGCGCATTTCTGAATTAAACACCAAAATAAGATGTGTAGATCAAGTACATAATTGTTTAAATCTTGTATGCCATTTCAAAATTCTTCAAGTTCCTTCGCACCCTATTGCTAAAAACTCGTTCAGTCACCAGAAAGCAACTGATGAATTCCATGTCACCGGAACGCTTCAATGAGCAGACGTCGCTAGAACCTGAGAAGTATGTGTTAAATCTGTCTACCATCTCAATGAGTCGTCACCCACTTGAAGCTTTATCTTTGGGTTTCAATTTTTCCGTTCCACTAATTAAATGCGACAGAATAGGGATTGAAGCTCAGTTTGAGAATCTGTGCGACCAACTTTCCAGTCTAATACCGATCGATGTGGACTCAATCGGCTGGTTTAGAGCTAGATTGGCAGCTTTGGCCAACCAGTTCTGTGCATCTGAGACGGAAATTGCGGAATTCTAACGAAAGATCGTTGGGAAATCCTTGATGCAGCTGCGACGAAATGAAAATGTAGTAGTACTAAGACCCGGTAAGGGATCAGGAATTGTAATATTAGAAAAGCAAGACTGTATTTAGAAAGTTCAAACAATTCTTGCAGACTCCAACCGCTCCGTTCGTGATGCGGTAGGCCGCGATAAAACAGAACAGATGGAGAAGTTAATAGTCCGAGATTTGAAGGAGCTAATGAAGGCGGGATTGATTGATGCAAAAACTATGACACAGCTCCGTCCTCGGGGATCTCGAATTCCCTACATGTATGGCTTACCGAAAACTCATGAAGAGAGCATCACCCTACGTCCAATAGTCACAATGGTGGACGCACCGTACCAAAACTTAGACCGATGCCTAACGAAACTCATCGATCCCATCTGGAAGGAACTGGCAAGGTACAGCCTAAGAGATAGACCTGATTTTGTCAATAAAATATGTAATTTAAACGTGAAATGGAAGCATATGACCTCTTTCAATGTATGCTGGCTGTTCAAGAATGTCCCTTTGGAAGAAACGTTAGATATTATAGCCAGGCATGCTGAAGAAGTCAGGATCCATCGTCCCAGCTCAAATCAGCAATCCGCTTCTATAGGAAAGATATTCAGTTCCGGTGCAGTGGAACCTTATATCAATAAATCTACGGTGTAGTCATGGGCAGTCCATTGGGCCCAATTTTGGCTGATATATTCATAGGACACTTGGAAAACACCGTGCTACCTTCTTATTTACAGAATGTCCACTTTTATGGCCGGTATACGGACGGCACATTTGTCGTTATTGACAGTCCTCAGCAAGCAGCATACCTACTGGAAATGATGAATAAGTGTCATCCCGCAATTAAATTCACGATAGAAAACGAATCCGATGAATCCTTCCATTTCCTCGCTGTTAACTTACAGAGAAAGCTAGACAATACACTCGTTCGGTCTGTGTACAGAAAACAAACATGGACATGACAGTACCTGAATTTTAATAGCATCTTCTCTATGAACTACAAGCGAGGTGTAGTCCATAGGGCTTTTACTAGACCTCGTCAAATTTGCTCTCCGGAGACTATCGAATGTGAACTAGAACGCTTCATCTCGAAACTACAAGAGAATGGATATCCCGACGATTTATTACACGGTACGCGAACTTAGCGCCGAAAGATGAACCACCAACAGATGTTCCAAAGAAAAAGGTATTCAGAATGCTGCCGTTTAAAGGGGATCAAGTTGACAGAAGATGTCGGCATCGTCTTCGTCAGTCTATTAAGAAGTGCTATTAAGCGGCTGAGCTAGTGGCATTGCACCAAGTCAGGAAGCTGCTGTGCAAATCCAACCTGAACAGACCGGACTCTCAAGGTACCGCTTAGTGTATCTATTTTTTCACCTGTACTTGCAATAGCAAGTACGTTGGTAGAACGGAGAGAAGGCTGTCAGCGAGGATTGCAGAGCACATCCCTCGATACATAGTCGCAAATAGTCCGAAACTACCCACTAGCTCTATTGCACGCCACGTACTTGATTGTCCTGTGTGCGAAAACCCACGTGGTGGGTTTAGGGTAATCAACAAACAAAGCAGTCCCCGGCTACTTCAGTTTGTTGAGGCCTCGGCGATTCGGAGATTAAAGCCAACTTTGTGCAAATTAACGGACTTCTTGACCAGCCTCGCTCTACCCTGGTTAGGCTAGTGTCGTCTTTCCTCTGACCGAACCAAGTGAACTAATGGACTTTCGACCGCTATAAATTTTCACCGATAAGATTGTATTTTGCTTGCTTTTGCTATCTAATCAGTTCTTTCCACAAATTGTTTGTAAACAGCTGAGGTGAACACACGAAACTACTGAATTCAGTATATTCTGTTAAAATGTGTATTTTTCTCGCTCTGTTGTGATTCGTGGAAGGAAATGCTTGTAGAAAATTCCCCATTTTGGTTCAATTTTCTCGTGGACTTCATCATGGAATGTTCCCTTGCGGTGCCTCACGATGCAGTTGTTGAGACCTTGTCTGGTACAATTCTAGTTTATCGTCAGTTCTGAGACGTTTTGAAACAATCGGTTGGTATAGTTGTTTTGTAACGCTTCGCGCTTGACACAAGTGTTTCGTCAGACCAGGTGAATCCGTGTGCAATTGGGGCGCTTTTACAGGAGCACCAGCCATTTGACGACTCCTTGACTCTTGATGGCAAGGAGCTCGAGGTAGTTGATCACTTCACCTAACTTGGCAGGTTTATAAGCAAGCATGGGCGCATAACAACTGGAGGCAGTTCACATATTGTAAAAACCAGAACTGCCTCCTCGAATCTGCGGCATCTTTGAGGACAGAAAGGGGTTTCCCTCCGTTTGAAAGGCCATGTTTACAAGGGAATTGTGAGGGCTGTTCTACACTATGGAAGTGAGCCTTGGCCCCTTCTGTCTGAAGATCTGAGGCACATTAAAGTCTTTGATCATGGTTGTCTGCGAAGCATTACTGGTGTGGGATGCCACCAGCATGTCCGCAACGATAATGTGCCTAGGTGAGTACTAAACACTTATAGTCAATCTACTTGGTTCGAACAACAGATAGCACTGCATAAGTTGTGTTGGCTTAGCTACGTACTTCGTATGCCTGGTCACCGTTTACCGAGGAGTGGCTGGTATTGTCTACCGGATGTAGCTTTGCGCAAGGATGGTGTTGAACAAAATCTGACTTGGGAGCGGGAAATGAATTCACTGACGACCAAAGTCGATGATCAATCCGTCTTGCCTTCCAGGCTGGAGTCCACGTGACCTGCCTTGTGCTTGGCTCGAAACTTTACAGGACATGGCTTGCAATCGACACCAATGACGTGTCCGCTGCCGTCTTCTAGTCGGACTACCTGTTAAACGTGTGCTTGGTGCTATCTGCTGGGTAATCGCTAATTATGACGCGGGGCACTGAAAGCCGCAAGGACGCTGTCTCGTCGATGCCGTCTTATCTGCACAATGGTCAGGTGTTTGTGTTGGCATGTTCTTGACAAGGTGTAGGCGATTTTACCCTAAATGTTTGTATAGGTTATTAAGGTTTTCAAGTAAGTCCCACTTCTCTCCCCTTTATTATTCTTCGTTCCATAAAGCACGATGGTTGTACGACACCGAGGTATCAGTTCAAATGGCTCACGTACTGCTGTAGATGACGATGATGCAAAACGCACATCAACCCCACCAGCTATGGATATACCAAGCCATTTCAAGTGGTCTCCTTTGTCGGTTCTTCCACCAGCAGTTATATAAGTGGACGGTGAAGGTGTCCAAGAATATTTCTACATAGCGGTTGGATTAGTGATGCCTCGGAGGCGACCGGCAGTGCTTGATTCCCGTACGGTGACAGAAAGCACCAAATTCGTTGGAGAGCAATTGTGTACCGTTAGTGGAAATCAAGCTCTTTGATGAACCGAACTGTACAGATAACTGTTGTAATTTTCACTGTGGTCGCTCTCGTCCAAGGTAGCGTCTGACCGAAAGAAATCGAACCATTTTTAAAGTTCGACTCTTAGACAACAACTGCTGCTCAGTCTATTCAAATTGCGACTCCAGCGGTTGCAGGCGCCGTGACTAAGACTAGATGCAAACTGCAGCAACCTCGCCAAATCCACCCATGCCTGCGCCTCACATCACCGAAAACCAGGCGGAACCACGGTGCCCAAACACACATAGGTGCCAAGGTTCCTGAGTCTAAGCTTAACTCTTTAGGGGGCAAACAGCAGGACAAGCTGAACCGGTGGAATCGCGTTTATGCTTGGATCGCTGTTCGAGCCAGGCCAGCTAACTTGATGCGCATCCCAAAACAACCATACTCGATACACTACGGTGCGTTTCCACCTATACGGGTAACACTGGGATCTACGGATGAAATCGGGACGGTACCCTCGTCGGCACACCACTTGCGGAGTGAAGACGGTGGGTTATAGATGTTTCCGAATGTTTCATGGAGCGAAAGCCAACGGGAAAAATGCTTCGAACAATCGCAACACAGGCAGCAATGCAGAGGAACCATTTTCGTTCATAGTGTGCCCATGGTAACGGCAGCTACCAACCAGCAAGCCCATGCTCATGACTTAGAATAATGGCGGTAGATTCGTGAAGCACTTTGTACTGCTGACATCTTACTTAAGTAACTTTCAAGGCTACCCATGTTGCCTCACTATGATGGCAGTGGCCCGAGAATATTGAAACTGGTTGTTCAGTTCTAACAGATGGCGGGGAATTTAATGCGTAGACGGCGTAAACTGTACTTTTTGGAAATACGGTTAAAAACAGCAATTAGAGGACCGCAGTCCTCCCTTCCGACCTCCTAGAGGAAGCAACACCACCCACGACTCAGTGCAACAATAATAGTAAGTCAGAAGACCAAGTTCTGTGACCAGCAGCAATTCAGCATGGTTTGCAGCCATATAGAGACCTGGCGTTGTTCTGTTCACCGGTAAGTCACACATAAACCATTAGGTGCTGACCTCTCATCGGTCGGCATACATGCACCCCATGTATACACTCATTGTCAAGCGCTTCTGAAGTCCAAGAAGGTATCCTGTATACACACAAACGCTCGGGTCCTACAGTAAATATTCCGAGCTGCAACCCCGTCAGAGATGAAAGACCGGGCACATCGCTATAATGCGGACATGGTTGCGACCCGACAAAGCTGACACTGAGGTCGCGTTGCCAGGAATGCCCATTGTTCAGCACGGCCGACAAAGTAAAGAGGTTAAAGTGGCTCCGTACTTCCGCAGTGACCTCCAGTGTTAGAGCTTGAAGAATCCGGTCAACACGATGCAACATTCTCTTTGGTGCTGTCTACACTTGAAAACCAAAGACGCTTGCTTGGTGGCTGCGGTTTACCACCCACTATTTTCCATACGCGAGATGGAGTTCAATCTGGTATCCTCACTGAAGCTTGTAATAAACAAAGTACAACCACATTCACTGACGATCTCGACATCCACGCTCTGGAATTGCAAGCCACCCCTGGAGTACAGTTCATAGCAGATCTGCAGTTGCCCGCTTTATAAAAAATGAACAATGATTTATCACGGGTAAAATTGCAAATGTTTGACAAGTCTCGTAGTATGGTTGGGGTGAATACTGCAAAAGTAAAAGGCATGTGATACCTAATGATAGTGCAAAATAAAAATCGATTACAAGCATACAGAACACCATGGAGTGCAGTGATAGTTGGCGTAAAGTGTGAGAAAAATAAATCTAACGTCGCACCTTTAGGTACCGCCTCAGTGGGGCCAAGTGGCGAATAAATCCGGCATGGTTAATGTAATCCATAGTAGCGTAGCATAGGTAACGAAGTCTTGAGAGCTAACAGCAAAATCCAAGCGTTTTTTTGAAAATAGTAGGGGCGGAGACAAGTGAGTTTGTGTGAGTTCCAGGGTTGGCAAACCCAAATAGAAAAGTAATTTCGTCGACGGTTTGGATGGCTGCATTGTTCACACAGCTTCAAGTAGGTACCTCTGAGTTTGGTACTGTGGCTAAGTTTCAACAAATGACCGCATACGAGGTTGGAGTCACTCATGATTTGACACACTAATATGAGATCACCGCGTAGCCGTCGGTAGCGTCCACTGAAAACTCCCAGTAATTTCAGCTTTTGTTGGTAAGATAAGTTGCGTTGACCGTTGAGATTCTTCGTTGCTGTGCATTGTGGCGTCTTCAGCAGGTCGCGCTGCAACCAAAGTTGCCAAACTCGGATAGCGTATTAAACGTAATTGTGCACATAAGAGTTGTGTATCACTGGAAAGATTGAGGGGTCAACTATCCCGAATGCCCTAAGCAGCATGCAGACTAGCTGGTTGCCTTTTTCGCAGATGGCTCAGACTGTCCTGAACAATTGAGTCCACTTTGTGTGAGCACACCATTGTCGTGTTCTTGGGAGTTGGTCTGCAATCTGTGTGCTCTAAGCGAATACAAGTACCCATGCGTATGGCGTAAATGTAAAACGCGACACTTTTTCACATTGAATGGTAACCAATTCTGAACAAACCTG
Organism: Dicrocoelium dendriticum; assembly: GCA_944474145.2. NCBI lineage: Eukaryota > Metazoa > Platyhelminthes > Trematoda > Plagiorchiida > Dicrocoeliidae > Dicrocoelium > Dicrocoelium dendriticum. The sequence goes on from OX104066.1 coordinate 63,532,804, forward strand.
TCCGAAATCGTGTTAAGATTGCGCTGGAGAGCTTCGTGGTAATCCGGTCCCGTGATCGTTCGCAATTTCTTTATATCATCCGGGAAGAACTGAAAATCGGAAGCAATTGAGCTCGCTAGATCGTTTATGAAAACTACGTATGAACGAGGCCGTAGCACAAAGCTTTGTGGTCCACTTCACTCTAGATCAACTGCCTCGGAGAGAGATTCCTGGACTCTCGCTTCCAAGGGAATTTCGTGCGGAAATTTGCTTATCCGATCCAACAAGGGATCACCAAGGCAGTACTACTAAAGTTTGTGAAGCAGAATTAGATGGTTTAAGCGGCCAAACGCTTATGAGAAATCCTGGCAGATAATATCGATTCCTTCTTCGTCATCAACTGCTTCAGTCCAGCCGCTGCGTGAAAATGACAGGTTAATAAGTAGTATGTGAGTGCTTTTGGCGGAGTCCATCTTGCTCCAGGACTGTTATCCCACACTAGTCCAGATACTGCATCAGCGTATCTGTATTGATTGGTTCTATTACTTTAGAAAGCACAGAAAGCAGCCTTACTGGACGATGCTTGGTTAGGTTAGTGCGATTATTTCCCTTATGAATAGAAGTGGTGATCCCTCGTTTCATATTGCTGAAATTTGGTTCTCCTCTAGATAGCGCTGAGAAAATGACCAGTGGCTATGCTAGCTCGCTGGCTACTTCTTGAAGAGCTATCGGCCGGATATTATCTCCGGATATTATAACTGTAAATAGGCAGGAAGAACAACATCTGCAGTGAAGATGATGCTGGCTAAACATGACCATGGAGTGATGGAAACCAGAATAGTATTTGGCCTCGATGCTTGCCTGCCCGTGGCCTTAGGGATGAAAGACCTACCTTGTAACCCTGAGGTCGGGGGTTCGAGCCTGTTTAGAGGACCGCGCGACCCTCACAGCATCCTTGTCCCACGCACGACTGGTGGCAGTTGCGCGACAGCGAAGCGTCGATGCTACGTACCTGAGTACGGCTGATACTTCGTTACCTGCTAGAAAGTACGAGAGTAATGAAACGTAAGCGATTGGCTGCTTCCACTGCTGATCGCACGTACCGGTCAGTCGTAGCCAGTGCTGGGATTCCGCGGCGCTCATAAGAAAGGCTATCAACCTAGCTGTATGAAAGATTGCGGTTCGGGCAGAATCGCGTCACCTTGTCCTTGCGGATCAGGTTCACACGGAAATTACGCTGTGCAACGTAGGCAGTCTAGGTTTCGGCATTGGGGATGTGCTTGTGAAGTCGCCAGGTGGAATCACTCAGGAACATGCATTTCCGTGTTCTGCTCCTCAGCAATGAGTTGCTTCTGTTTTGACAATGGAAGGGCTTCCATTTCGATGCGTGCGCTATCAGTTTGCTAAATGTCCTTGTGATAGTTTCCCATGCGATTTCTGGGAAGTATTCAGATAAGTAGGTCCAAACATGGATAACACGCTGTAGTGTAGGACAGTTATACTTCACCATCCTCCTCTACAGTATATTCCGCAAATATAGTCATTCACTAGCATGACATGCTCAATACGACCAAATGGTGTGTTTGTAACTATTTCGTCCACCATGAGTTCTTCGTTGGTGAGTACAAGTTCAAGCACTGTTGGTAGTTCGAAATCTATTGGGATTGGTGATGTGGTTGTATAGAGAGTAGCTGGGAAATAGCTCTTGTAAGCAGGTTTTAACTGTGCAATCTATGAGGTTTACACGTCATACACATTGAAGCCTCCATCGATGAGTATGTGGCTGTATCTTTTGTTCAAAACGACCTGTAAAATGTGATTCAGTTTGGAGTCCAGTTGCGACGCAGAGTTTTGCGGACGGTAAATTACGGCTACAAGACACGGGTCCGGGTTCCGCAACTATAGCATGCACAAAAGCGGACCAGGAGCGCGAATTTCTGGTTGATCTATGACTTCACATCGGAGGTTTGCGTAGTATGAAAGAAGTGTACCACCATTATTTTTATTTTCTATCATTCCGAAACAACGACATGTCGGGTAAATTGACCTCAGAATCGGCTACCTCAAGGTCTAACTAGGTATCTGTGATCTTGATGAGGTCACGCGGTTATGAAACGTGGCGCTTTCTGCATTCCATCCTGTCCCCCTGTAACCTCTTCCCTGAATGCTCTGTAAAACCGGAGGGAATCAGTCACATTACTGAGACTCTTGGATTCCAGTTGACTTACACAAGCGTAATTAGCGTTAAACGCAATGGTACAGCTAGAGTACGCCTGTCCTGTTCTGATCACCGGGGCACATTTCGATTCTCCGCCCTTACTAATAAGTGGAATCATGTGCAGGGCGTCATACAGGCCATCTATTCTAGACCAAATCTTCACAGAGGAAAAACTCATGACCGTGAGGTTGATTACCGGTACTTCCCTGGTCCACAGTGGCCAAGTAGGCTTGCGCATCATGCACACTAGCACTGCAGAATACCCCAGGAAGAATACCCGAGTGACGCCGACCATAACACGACACGACAGATTAGCTGGACTAGTTAAAAGGATCAAATAAAATTTCTTAGCCGAGGATACACTGGATATGGCATGAGGACTTATCATCAGCAAGTTTGCCACATTAGCTGCGGTTGCACCGTAAGCCAAGGTTATCCATTCGAGCAACATAGACTTGTTTGTTTGGAGTGGGACACGAAAATGCATGGCGAATCGAAACACAGCATGGCATGCTCACAAAACCCGAGCTCGGAAAGGTACACTGTCCATCGCAACCACTGTAATAAACTAGTGCGCAAAAAAAGTTGCATATCAACAGACTTTAACAACACGTTCGATTTTGAATCATAAAGTACTGTACATGCATGTGGATAGACTTCGCAAGGTGAGAAAGGGATTTCCACCTCTTATAGCAGCCGATAGACCAATAAAGGCTACCAATGAAGTAGAAAACGCCAACTTTTTAGTGTGTTCCGTAGTATCCGGATCCTCTGAAATGTACTGTGCCACCACAAAGCTTTACTCATGTCTCTTTACAGCAGACACTGTGATGAGAAAACTATTATCTATGCGCCCAAACAACCTTCCCGGAACCTATGACTTTCGACCGAAGGTGCTTGCCGAGGCATGTAAGGAATTTGCTGAACATTTGGCGCGATATTTTCAGAAATGCCTTGAGGAGGTGCTTGTTCCTTCAGCATGTAAACATGGTATAATAACTCCGTTACAAAGGAGGCAATTGCCCCGACCTAACTAATTACCCTCCAGTGACTTTTCTTATACTCTCTTCAAAATGCATGGAGGCTATCATCGCTGACGCTTTCATGAAGTACCTTGACAAATTTGTCTATACGGCGCAAGAGCAACATATCTTCTGCTGGAACAGATGCTGCGCTACAAAATTGCTGCTAGCACCGGACAATTGGACCAAAACAGTGGATGTTGGTGTAAGATATGATGTTTTCTACCCTAACTTCTCTATGGCATTCGACCGGTTGGACCATTGCATCCTTCGAGCCAAGCTTCGAGGATACGGCGTTGGTGATCTCCCCTAGGATGAACCGATAACTTCTCCTTCCGCAGGTGTCTCGAAGCGGAAGTTGGCGAATTAGTATCAATTGCTATATACTTAGGGTGCGGTGTTCCACAAGGTTCCTTATTAAGGCCCATCTATTCTTGAGTTTCATGAACGACAGTGAACTTTGGCACTTCAAAGGTTTGCTTTACACCGACGAAATCAACGTTTGGCGGCCGATCGCATCTCCATGACGACAGCATACATTTTTAAAACGACCTCGACAGGATTCGTGAATGGTCAATCCACAATCGTCTTCATTTCAAACTGTCTAAATGCCAAGCACTTCATCTACAATAGTAAATGGTTCATACCTATAAAATTGGCGACCAGGATCTTCAGCATTGCTCTCGTGAAAAAGATCTCGGTGTATGGGTCCAGGAGGACCTTGATTCCTCGGGACAATCTGAACTAGCAACGAAAAGAGGACACAAAACATGGGGTAATAAAAGAGAACTTTTGGTCACTTCGACTCATTTGCATACCTATACTCGCATACCATTCAACCATGGCAGCCATGGTTGAAACCAGATCCCATTGTCTTGGAAATGCCACAATGTCGAGCCACCATAAAAGTCAAAGGGCTGTACCAGAGTAGAGCAATAATTTTCCGTATGTACAAAGTGTTACTTGTTAGAACAAAATAAATATGACATTTTATCGAAGTACTCTCCACCAGCTTTCATGCACAGGATCATGCGCTCAAACCATTTGGAGAAGCAACTAGATCATCCCGAAGCCGGTAACCCTTCAGACAGGTCAACAAAGACCACTTGTGCAACTGCTGGAGACTCGTAGCGGATTCCACGCATCATACGCTTGACATTTTCGAACACGGAAAGTCACACGGAGCCAGGTCTGGATTGTAGGGTGGGTGACCAACCTCCTGAATGCGTCCTCTAGCCAGCAAATCGACGATGACATGGGAACTGTGTGCGGGTGCCTTGTCATGGTGCAGTAACGTCCTTAGTGCTCGAGTAATTGGACGACTCCTGGCCACAGGTACTAGCATGTGTGCCAGCTAGTGGGTGGCATACCAGACGCCAGTGACTATGCGCTGCCGTACGAGCGGTACAGTAGCCCCATGACCGGTCTTGGCCAAGAACACAGCCACCTTCTGCATGGCCATACTGCGTTCACACCGGAATTTTTGAGCAGGTGCCCCACCAACGGCCGTCCACTGAGTCGATTATTACTTAGTCTCTGGGTCGAATCTGTACACCCATGTCTCATCACCATTGTGGATCTCCCAAACAGCACTTGAATGTCCACCTTCAAAGATGGCAAGCATGGTGCAGCACCAAATCACCCGAACTGCTTTCTGATCCTTCCTGAGCCGATGGAGTACCCAGCGTGCGCAGACATTTCTGAGGCCGTGATTCTCATGTAGGAACGGTACGAATTGATGCCGATGATATCCCGATGACTTTCCCAAACTGTACACACAGACATCAGTACATCCTTCTCCAGCAACGCGTGCACACTAGCAATGTTGTCCGCGGTGGTTACTTTCACAGATCGACCACACTGTGCCGCATCATCCAGTGACAGCCTACCACGCCCGAATTCCACAAACTACTCAGACGGGGGGGGGTACTTGGATGCGCATCATCAGCAATCGTAGTAAGCAATCGCTCAACACTCTGGTGTTGCTAAAAACCACACTTGTAGTCATAGAAAATCATCGCCCTCCAGTGACATCGGCTGACTTTCATGCTTATGTTCGGGGTATAGCCACCCTTATGAGATGTGGGACTGTACTGGAATGTTGAACTATGGTTCCGTGAGTGGAAATCCCTAAACAATGTACAGAATGGATTAGTGTTCACATATTTCTTGTCAGGTCATCTCCACCTATTCTGGCTACTGCGTATTCGGAGATTTATTGCTCTGTCCTCGTTTATACCATTTAGCTTACGAACAGTGCCTGGGTATTTTTGGCTTTTACAGTGGATGGTATCGGTGTTTGCACGGTGACCTTGTCATGGTTTACCAGATTGTAATCAACCCAAAGCACTTGTGTTATTACCTGCTGAAGCTCAGCCACAACAGCAGGCTGAGGCCACTGTTTCAGACTTGTAGAATAATGCAGCCGCCTGGACTATAGACGGAATTTCTCGCTATGTTTGCCACATTATTCCTAGAATCTGTTATTTCAGCGCCTAAATTTTCTGTGTTGAAATATGAGCTGGTCGCGTTACAGCGCTTCATCAAATATACATGAAGCATGCGCATATTCGGAAAACAAAACCGCATCCATCTGGCGGGGCCTTCAGATTTGGTTGTGCTCTAGGTTCCACTTTCAAGGAATGATCAGCGCTCGCGCCTTTAACGGTACCATTTATAAACATATGGTTTCACTCACCTACTGCTCTACCTACGACTAATATCACGCTCGTTTACACTCTTGAAATTTTGAAACGGTTATGCGTTTCTGTGCAAGTGATAAACACAGGTTTATCCGAAACAAATTAAGGAAAATCTGCAAAATAAGTAATAAATTTACAAAGAAGCATCGTGCTGGGTGGAGTTGCTCTGCGGAAGAAACATTTGTCGAGTATGAGCATACCCGTTTTTCTCAGCACGAATGTCCGCTCACCCTTCTTGGAAAATTGGAAGACCTTAAAAGCAGCATCTGCTGGCGCGAATCCGCGCAGCTAAGAGGAATTATGCTACAAGCAACCTGGATCCACAAAGATGTTGAAGATGCTAGTGTAGCAGTTGACGCTTTTGTTTGCCACCGTGTTGATTGCCCACGCACGTTCCGCAACCGGGGTGGTGATGTTATCACATTTACTAACGCCTCCTGATGCCAAACCGTGAAGAAAGTGTTCTGCTATTCATCGCAACGTATCGACTGCCTAGTTCTAAAATGCACGCCAAAATATCTGTGTGGATACAACTAAATCTGGCTGGCTAGCCGAACAACCTCCTCGTGGTGCCAGCTGGGTGGTTCGGGTTTAATCCGTTCCAGCAAATAGTTCGGCGGCAGTGTTCCAGGACGTGGTGGGTTTTCGCCCGGCAAGCGTTCTCCCTATAAAAAGCCACAAATGTCTGCTTATCAACACTGTGACGTGGCGGAAGTGCCTCGCCACAAAATAAAGTCACTGGGCCGTGGATATTCGGAAAATGGTATCCAACTCACGGACATCAGTCGTTTATTCTCACATTCCTACCGATAATAAACAGTCGAAAATTCTGCGGCACATTCAAAAATACAAGTTACATTCATAGACAATTACATACATATATACACCCATACACTTACATTCACTGTTATGCCAAACATGTACTCTTTGTACATTTTGATCACACTATGTTAGCTAAACATGATCATGCCTTTACTGGTGTGCCTCGCATTGTCGAGAATAAAAGTTTATTTATTTATTTATATGTATCCCTCAATTGTCCAAGCTCAGAAGTAGACAAATTTTACGATGAGTTCAAGGCTGCTGTCATTGTACACATCGACCATTCACTATGCATATTTGCTGGTGATTTCAATAGGTCTGAGGCCACATTTCTCACAACACTTGGACTACAGAACATCTTAAAAGGACTAACCAGGTTAGAAGCGACCCTGGACTTAGTGTTTGTTAACAGCTTAAAGATATTTTCGGTCAATACTCGGACACCACTTGGAAGACTTGATCATGCGATAGTCAAACTAGCTCCTGTCGTCTACGGTAAGAAGTAACTCATTGTAAGAAACATAAATTAAACGGAGACAAACCATTCCCCCAAACATAGCGCAATTAAAAGAATGGTCACGTCTACAGTTCAGTATTTTTAGATACAGATATCTCAACATATCGTGACCGGATGACAAGTTATCTGAAGTTCAGTTTTGATCTCTGCTGTCCAATGGGAACTATTCCCATCCGTACTGACCGGTTCTCCTCACCACTGCTCATGCAGCTGCGTCGACTTAAGGTGAGAGCCTTCAAAGTTAAAGATGGTGCCACGGTAAACTTTCTTTTTCTACGAAGCAGAGAAGAAATTCACCACCTCAATCATGCCTACGTTCAGACAATTCTGGGGAACAATAATTGCTGTGAGATTTGGCAGATAATGAAAAAATTTATTGGAGTCGCTCACCATAGTACGAACTCTGACATAGACGTAGAAGCATTAAATCGCAATTTCTGCTGCAACTGCAGTGACGCACTCCCCAACGCGTCAGCTGCACAGATTCGTACAGACTCATCGCCAGTTGTTGATGTTGTAACAGTTCACAGGAAGCTTACCCAGCTAAATTTAAGCAAATCAAGCAGACCTGACCGGTTGTCTCCCTTCGTCCTTAAATATTGTGCAGGTTCACTAGCCCAATTGCTATCTGAGTTGTACACCATTCGCCTAAAGCAGGGCAAGGTCGTAGACTGTTGGAGAGCTGCTAGCATAACCCCAATACCGAAGAAAGCGATAAGTAAATATCGACCTACTGCGTGCACTTCAGTGGCTTTAAAAGTCTTCTAGAAACCTATTCTTGAAAGAGTGCTAACCCAATCCTCTCTGAATGATGCACATCAGTTTGCGTACCGAAGTTCGAGGTCGACACAAGACTCAGTGGCTTCTCTAGTGCACTCAATGCTATCGTCACCAGACAGCAAGAACAAAGCCACACGTGTATGCTGCCTTGAGTACATCAACGTCTTCGGTTGGGTTAACCCTGAAATCTTGTTGCAAGATCCCCTGGCTTCTGGTATCCAACCATCCATAGCCTTCTTACTACAGGCTTATTTTGCGAAAGGTACTCAGATAACCTGGTTCAACAGCAGGAGCTCCTTGCCTCTTACCACTACTTCCGGTGTCCTTCAAAGAGCTAATTGGTAGCCATTCTTATTCTCTATCTATGCTGGCTCCATCCCTGTCCTTGAAGAAGCCATAATATTAAAATACGCCGATGACGTCCTAATCGACCCGAATCACCTAATTTAAGCCACTTCAACCATGCTACAATGTTGTTTGGATAAAATGGTGCATTAAACAAACTCCCACGGCATAACACCGAAGGCTTCCTAGTGCAGATGTACAGCTTTCGATGCATAAGGCAGATCGTTAGCAGAATCTCGTCACTGACTGTCTCCAAGTGCACATCAGTGGTGAAAGTCCGAGCTTCTCGACGTCAGTAAAGTACCTGGGAATCACACTGTGCCATGATTTATCGTGGTCAATTCACGTGAGGTCAGGTGACTGTCCTTTTCTTTCTCACGCCTTTGCTCGTCCTCAGTCTCCCACCACTTGGTCCTGCAATTCATCATTGCATGTGTTCTACCCCACCCTGGACCTACTGTTCTCCTGTGATCTTTCAGAGCCTATTGGGTAAGCATTTCAAACAACTTCATAGGTAGCTGAAACACATATCGATGCAGTGGTTATTTTAAACCAACCTTAATTCGACACCTTGTATCCGTTCACCTCAATCGATGCGCAAAATTGCTTTGAGAATACTCACTGATATCAGCCATCCCTTACATAGCGTTTTATCCAACTGCAAATCTAGTTCCTCAACGTGACGAAACTACAGAGTCATATATGCCCGCACGCTGGCCAACGGCTCATCTGTCATACGTTATTTAGCTAGGTTTCTGCTTGATCAGAATAGTATCATTCAAGAAATAAACAGCCAATTATATTAATGATCCTGTACCACAGATGCAACATATTTAGCCACCATTTTTTCTGTTTTTGTCTATATTGTTTTATTTACCGTTTCGATCGCGTGTGTTACAACTGAAATTCACCCTTCAGGGGTGCATAAGAGCGAATTCCTGACTTGACTTTCTAGGAAATCCAAAGGCAAGTGACATTTCGAATTGCATAAATTCACCTTTGAACGATTCAGATGGACAAAGATTGCTTCGCTGCTTACAGTTGGCTTTTTCCCTCCTGAAAACCATTATTCACTATCTTGCGGAATATGTTAAGCTTTGGCTTTTTATTCGCAACATACCATTCACTATTGACTAGCAGGAACATGTCCAGCCACTTGGTGCATGCATCAAGCAAGTTAGAAAACATCGGCCTTTCCCTAGACCAGCGAAATCAACGTGCATTTGTCCTCAAGACTTGGAGACTAGCATCCAGAGTTGGATGATTTTACTTGGAAGTCTCACTGCTGAAGCACAATTGCTACGTGTGGCAACATACTCTTGGACGCCATTGTGAATCAAAGTTCAGTATAACTAACTCCTGGCTAGAGCTTACATCTTTCATAGTCCGGGATGATGTAGGTGCAAAAATCTTAATACCCTTGCGATGCGCCTTCAGCCAGTGTTCCGTGTCACATCTGCTGACTGCGAATGTACGTGTGTGTGTGCGTGTGTGCGTGTGTGTGTGTTTCGTCCTTCCTCTCACGAAAGAAACTTGCAGAAAGCGTCTACTGAAATCCCTGATGGAAGCAAATGACCAACCCGTTACACGTGATCTCGGTAAGTACGTCTTGAATGTGTCAAACGTACAGCTTGATGATATGCAGCTAGAAGCAGTAGCCTTGGGGATAGATTACAAAGTTACTCCAAATAAGCTGAATCGATTGTTTGTTGAAGCACAGTTTGAGAATTTTTTCGACCAAGTAGCTGAACTTCAGTCAACCAGTCCTGATGCTGTCAGTTGGTTTAGGAATAAGCTAACCGACATTGCTTATGAAGTCCTCATGGTACCGGTAAACGAAAAGTGTGCGCTTACAAGCCGTCACTTAAAAGCACTACGAGAGCTGAGAAATAAGGGAGTGGTTGTACTAAAACCGGACAAAGGTTCAGGAGCAGTTGTCATGAACAAGGATGATTACGTACAAAAAATGCTAAGCGTTTTAAGTGATGAAAGCAAGTTTCAACACACCGACAAGATAGAATGTCTGACAGAAGTAGACGGCCGTATAACCCGACACCTTGAAACGCTTCTCCTACATCGTGTAATTGATGAAACCACCTACAAGCACCTGAAGCCAAGCGGTTCCTCGACACCACAGCTATACGGGTTACCAAAAACTCACAAGCAGGGCATGCCACTAAGACCCATTTTGTCCATGGTAAATTCCCCGCAGCACAAATTGGCTCGTTGGTTAGTTCGGATCCTTGCACCATTAAGACAGCACTACAATTTGCACAGCATTAAGGACTCTTTTGAAATAATCGAAGACCTAGATCAAATCAGCCTAGCCGACAAGGTTATGTGTTCAGTGGACGTCCAATCGTTATTTACTAATGTCCCCTAGCTTGAGACAGTTGATTACATTTGCCGCCTGATAGGAGAGGAGAATTTCCGTCTGCCAATACCGACAGACCTCCTGAGATAGTCCCAGTTACTTTGCACGGAGAATGTCGCTTTCCGATTCGACCACAACACGTATCGCCAAATTGACGGAGTAGCTATGGGTAGTCCGTTGGGACCGGTACTGGCTGACTTTTTCATGCTGAGGCTTGAGAGGAAACTAAGCGGACAGATTTCTCAGCTGCCGTTTTACAAACGATACGTGGATAATATCCTTGTTTTCGATTCCACAAAGATGCAAATCGAACAACTAGTAGATCAACTTAATAATGTTCACGCCAACCTGAATGTGACTTTTGAATTCGAATCGAATGGGCGCCTTCCGTACCTCGACATTCTCATGAGTCGCAGGGATAATGGGCTGATTAAGCGATCTGTATACCGGAAGCCAACGTGGTCCGGCCAATATCTACACTTCACTAGCTTCTCACCGATGGCACACAAGCGCGCGTTAGTAAAAACATTATTCACTCGGGCCAGACGTATTTGCTCCAACGACTGCCTGGCTGAAGAGTTAGAGCTGATCACTAAGACACTTATGGAGAATGACTACCCAAAGCGATTCATAGACAAACATAGCCAAGTAAGACCGCCCAAGGAGATGGTGTTGACAGCCCCTAAGAAGAAGGTGTACATTGAGCTCCCATTCAAGGGTGACACTGCAACGAAAAGGATAACCAAACGGATTGTCTCGGCCATTCAGCGTACATACTATGCTGCGGAGGCGGTAATTATCAACAGAACCCGAAAGTTGCCGTTACCTTCAGTAAAGGAAGATGAACCCGTCGGCGCCAAATCCCATTGTGTCTACCAATTCGTGTGTGACTGCGGTATCAGTTACATCGGCAGGACGGAACGGGTTTTAGATTCCCGAGTGAAGGAACACCTACCAAACTGGGTTCAGCGTGAAGTTACCCAATCCACCTCCGATGATACGTGTTCGCGTAAGCCACCAGCGTCCTCCATAGGCAGGCACATCTTGGCGACTCGTCACCAGGTCAACCCCTTATCAGCTTTCCGGATCTTGTTACGTCATACTAATGCACGCCTTTTACGATTTGCCGAGGCCGTCGCGATAAGCCGAATTAGACCAGCTTTGTGTGTCCAAAAGTAATTAGTTGTCAACCTGCGGTTGCCGTGGACGTAATCTGATAACAATGAGCACAACAATAAATTTGATTGGTTTGACTGTGCCCTGTAAGACATATAAAACAATTTCCCTGTTATTGTATTGGTACTGACGAGATAATACGAAATGCTAGCATCTGCGAATATTCGTCTTCTCATTTCGTTGTTCAAACTACTGAAAGGGACTAACTGTTTTAAACTTCCTCTCATTGACCTCATGGGCCAAGTCCCTCCTTGTCCGATCGAACACTGGACTCAGCACACACGTTACTTGCTTGCTTACTGTTTGCTTCTATACGTTTCCTGTCCGCACCGACGCAGACGATCTTGCCTCACCAATTTGCTGATTACTCGGGATTTATGGATCAGGGCGGCTGATGAAGGAGTGCCCATAGATGTGATATACCTGGATTTTTCTAAAGCATTCGACAGGGCAATCACTTCTTTCTCATCCAAAGCTTGCTGCCTACGGTATCAACGGTTCCCTGCTCACCTGGTTGGAAGACTACTTACACGACAGAGCAATCAAGGTAAGAGTAGCCGACACTTATTCCGCAAGCCTTTACGTCTCCAGTGGTGTTCCACAAGGATCCGTCCTCGGCCCGCTACTATTTTTAGTCTACATTAATGACCTTCCAGCAGACATTCTATCTCCAATGCAAATATTTGCAGACGATGCTAAAATATGGAGAGCTATTCGTTCAGCATCCGACCGTGTCTACCTCCAGAAAGATCTGACCCGGATTAACGAATGGGCAGAAAAGAACCAGCTCCCACTGAACCCTGCAAAGTGTCACCTGCTGACGGTGCACAACAGCTTCGTTAACACATAGCATTTGGGGCAACACGTCAAGCAACACATGACTAGTGAACGCGACCTCGGTATAATCGTGCAAGAGAATCTTGGAAATTCGCTCCAATGTTCGAAAGCAGCAAGTGTAGCGAACTTGAACTTGAGACTTTTGAGGCGAGCTCTCGGCACTTTTGAGCGACAGCTAGTACCGTTGTTGATTAACTCCTACATTCGTCCTCATGTTGAATATGCAATTCAGGCCTGGTGTCCATGGTTAAAACGAGACATCCGCCTCTTGGAACAGCCCCAAAGAAGAGCCACAAAAGCAACGCGTGGACTATCCGCTCTCAGTTACGAAATGCGTCTTCGTGTACTCGGTGTGTTCTTATTAGAATACCGATGGCTTCGCGGAGATCTTACTCTCACATACTGCATATTAACCGAAAGCGAGCATCCATGTGCATCACAGTTGACTCTAGCCCCATACAACCAAAACCGAGGGAACCACCTGAAACTAATGACGCAACACTCTCGTTTGAATTGTAGAAGGTATTTTTTCCCACTTAGAATCTGTTCTCACTGGAATGCATTACCAAACTATGTGGTGAACGCACCAGACATGATGACATTCGAAAGACTCTTAGATTTTCATCTTAGTGATAAACGATACACAACACTTTGTTAAAGTGCAATGATTTAACCACTGATACTTTACGTTCCACGTTGGAACATTTTGATTTTAATTTTCTTTTGCATATCCATCCTGTGGGTCTTGTAAAGTTATGCTTTTTATCCCATCATACACCATTGAACCATTGAACCAATATACTTTCATTGCCCGGTCATTGTTCGGATTCATATGGGTGTAACACCTTTTCGGTAGGGACCCTGGAACAACCACGCGTTCAGCGAACATAAAACGATAAATGACCGGTGCCAAGGAGTCACCACAACGAGAAATTTGGTGAAGGTCTGTGTCGATAATTCGGTTTGTCCATTTTGTGTTTAAAGAAACACTAATGCTTTTCAAAGGATAGTCGAGCTTTTGTGCTTTTGAATGTTCACAGAAGTTATCGGAATTGCTTTGCTTGAAATACCCAGAGGCTGTTACCCGTCTGATTCAAGTGCAGCGGACGCGACCAACTGGTCTTCTATGCTCGGCTGTTTAGCGATAAGTCGGGAAAGGGCATCGTCGCAGCTGAAATCTGCGGTCTACACAAGCGCTACGGTAAAAGTATGTTCAAGCCATAGTGTCGCTCAGCGTTGAAGACGATTCGCCGTGTACACAGACTTGCACTTCCTTAAACCGAAAATGGTTTATGATAAATCCCCAGTACGAATTCTCTACGCTGCAACATGCGATGAAACTTTTAACAACGAGGATTAAAGTTAGTGCCTCTTTCTCGATATGTGCGTAGTTTTATTCAAGCTTTTTATATCACCTGATGCGTTGGCAAACGTTCTCGTGGTGTTGGAATCGAACCGCTGACGGAGAACCGCTACAACGACATAACTAGAGGCAGCTTCAGAGATCATGAGGTCTACCTTTGGGTCATGCTGTACCAGTATTAAGTCAGATACAATGGCTTTTTAATGAAGACAAACGTTTCTCACATTAGGATAATCAAAATCAAGGACGATTTTTACGTAGCAACTCATTTGTTGGCCCGTGAAGCCGATACATATGAGGAATAAATGCACTGTGGCAATTCACCATACTCAGAAACGATTGTAACGTTACCATATCATGTAATGCAGGTAGTTCCTTTACGATGTGCACTTTTCAAAATCAGGCCTTCTGTCATGATCGACAACAAAACCAAGGCGTTTCAGTTGAGACGCAAACAAATGACATTTATCAGCTCTCACAGTTAACCCGTATTCCCGGCGTCCGAAGAGCTGGAGGAGATGGTAACTACGCTGCTTTCTGATGATGCACAAGTCGACGGTATATCCGTCAGCATGGTATCCATTAGTAGTCGAGAGAGACCAGGTGTAGCGTTCACTCTGAACATAGTCGATTGTAATGATGCCGGCCACGATGAGTGGTAATTTTAAGAAGGCGCCGTGCGCCATCATCGACCATCACTCGGAGATAACCATCGGAGAGATCCATCTTTGAACGAATTCGACTGCCGTTTAATCTGGTGAAATGATCCTCCGGTAGTGACAGCGGATAATGAAGGGGATTCAGTGCTGCGTTCAGGTCAATTACATAATCTCCACGTAAGCCGATGGCTTCGTTTGCGTTTTTACTACCACTATGCTTGCTGCTGAGTCCGTGTCCTCCACTTTATCACCTCTGATTGCTCCAAGCGATCTAATTCATTGTCAACTAACCTAGGAGAAGAATACGTGACAGTCCTTAGGGGCGGAAGATAGGCTTTACGCCGTCCTTTAAATAAAGAGATACCGGGTGTTGGTGCAACAGCCAAATGTTGGGTTGAACACCTATGAGGATTGCTTCCGTGCATCATCGGCGATTGTAGAATTTAGCGCTGCGTTGCACTGTGATGACGTGTTCTTAGTTGATTACACTTTCCCCGGTTGGATCGCACACTGATTGCTAAGGACATTGTGTAGTTGCCCCGCAATATGTTTCCTTGTGGCCCTTTTGTGGCAGACGATGCACTGGTGACTAATGAACAGACCGTTTCTCGCAAAATGACACCACAATCCCAACAAACACGTCCTGCTTTCAGCGTGCAGTGTTATAGACTCGTCGGCGTTCGGGTATAAATTGTATTTAATCATTGCGATCCCTGATATTAGTTATTTCGACTACAACATTTGTGAGTCACCTTTTAAGTTAACCAAACGATGACACCACGCAGTAAGCTTCTGAATGGGGAACTCTGGAAATGTATCCTTTTTGGGTAACAGGCTTGTCCTGATTTCTGCGTCAGCTGCAAAAGTTAAATTAGATGCAAAAATGATTGTCTTGAACTGATCATTTGACAGGCGTCTAACCTTGAAACGTTTCCATGAATTATTCACTCTAAAGGCGTATGAAACCTAACCTCCAGATTTATGTTTAACCGAGATTTACAAACTGATAATGGCTATTGAAACTTGATGACCTCCCAACAGAAATAGAAGTAGGGAAATCAACAAGCTCCTAGAAATTGCAGTCGCGGGAATATCCCAGTAGGATAAAGTCAGGGTACTCGTTGTGTTCATTTGCACCCGACTTCAGTAACAGTAACCATACTTTGACCATATCTTCACGCGTGCTCGCATTAACCAATAGGATGTATGCATACTGCTGTACAGGTTGCGAAAGTGCTGCGGTTCTTTGCGTCATATTACGTGTATTGCATTTAGTTTGCCAACGCCCCAGACGAAATGGACTCGGTTCTAAATATGGTGGGTGTTAGATTTAGAGGTGACAGTTTCTCTTTGTGTTTGGAAGAACAATATCTGAATTGATCTTGTTGAAACAGCCCACTGTTACTTCTGGATACAACCATGACGTTGTTAGCTGTGATTACTCATATCCGTCGGCACAGTTATGATCGCAGTTGCTGAGACATACAGACCTCGGAAACAAGAATTACCGCACCGGATAGGGTATTCACTGAAGACTAAGACAAGCAGGCACAAGCAAGACAGTCGACGATATAGGGTAAGGTGAGAGCATGATCGCTGGCCTCATACACATGAAACAGAGTAGAGCACTGGGTGAGTGAAGCTCATGGGCAGAGCAGCGCGACAACACTAAGCATTTGATGCACTGGATCGGGGGAACTAACAAACGTCGGGTTCCAAGGAAGAGGAGAGAAAGGGGGCACATCAGTACAGTTGTGTGGCGGGAACAGTAAGTTTTCTGCATGCAAGTGGGACTGAACGACTGCTCTACCAAAAAAGACGGTAACTGCTTGTGTTTTAACTGTTAACCGTTCCTCTCTCCAGACGACGAATTATCGGCTTAATTAATCGCAGAACAGATTGTATCTCTCACGGCCACATTGCAAAAACAACGCTGACCATTTTGCCCAGTTCGTCGACCGCTGCGTGTGAAGGCCATTAGTAGATTTCATTGTATTGACATGCTGGTGATTAGTTAAACAGAATAAATTCTCTATTTGGGTCACTTTAGAAGACGTGAATAGCTCCGCGTCTGGTGGCCCTTTCTTAGTGAACGAGAACTGTTACACGAGGATTACTAGACCTGATACTATGATTCATGTCCTGAACCTGAGTATAGTAGAACATAAAATACCAGCGGAACTTGTTATCGCTTATCCGTAGTCAGATTCACCACAGAGCTACTGAACAGGATACAGTGCGGAATAGCTACAGCAAACAGAAATCATCCGATTATGCATTACTTCTTCAGCAAAAAGAATAATGATCACGTTCTAACGATTAGTCGTTGGTAGTCAAGAAATCTGGTAGTCGCAGTTAGCCATGCAAAATTTCGTTTAGGTTCGAAAACGTTAGGAATCAATATTCGGACAAAAATAACAAGACAGGGTGTTTCCGGTATGGTCCACATGGGTGCAAACTCTTTCTGCTCGCACTTCACTGCTAGTCAACAACGAAGTATGCGCTAATCCAGATCTAACCTTTTGTATTAGAGATTTCCTCACCTAATGAAAAAGATCGGATCACCTGGCTAATGGGACGCGATGGGAAGTGGCTGGCATTCGTGGGACGAACTTTATGGTTCGAAGATGAGAACTCCTTTTAAATTCACGGACAAAAATGGAAGGTGCTAGTACATAGTATTCTTAAGACTCTATTTTCATTCCTAGTGGGACGTCTATGACAAGTTGGTAAGAAAGTCAAGGTCTTCAGAAATACCGAGTAACGTCGGGTATTAACCCTCAGTTAGTGATTTTTGGATTTACGATGAGATGTACTGAATTTGTTAGAGCCTTATTCTAGCGTATAAACGGGTTTCCTATCGCAAGAGTTTTCCCTGGTTGGTGATACTATTGTCTGTTGCTACCTACACGTCTGCGCTTGTTGGGAACCAGACTGCAAATAAGGAATCTAGTCCCATACTATAGTGGAAAGTTATAAGTGGTGGCTACACCTAAGGTAGACTGCGTAAGAACACAAGATGGGCGCATAACATCACCACAGGTGTAAAGAACATTTGACTCTAATCATACGTAACCGATGTTTGAGAAGAGCCGAAGTCACATTTCTCGAAGTGTGGCATTCAAAGTGCGTTTAATGCTCAAATTAAGTCCCAGCTTGAATACACAATTGTTACACTCCGTTGTTGATGTAAACGTATCCAAATACTAAAACGAACAATGGAACAATTGTGGATTATCGGTCGAAAAGCGATGCTTAACGAGTCGCCTGAGATGGAAATTATTTGGATTATAAATATCCACGATAAAATGATGGGTGTCTTGGTGGACTCACAATATTATTCGTATTCATACATGCGAAAAAAGAGCCGAGATGTTCATATGATACTAACGAGGCATTGATGTGTAAAGTAATACCAGGGTACATGGCCATTTGTAAAACTTTGCACTACATGGATTACATAAGCAGCAATCGAATTGCGAGCGTCAAAGCGCATGTAGAAAGTAGCTATGTGGAGATTCAAACTTCAGGAGAAAAAGTTAGGGAAGCCGATATCTACTTGGAGACAAGTTCACATGTGAGGTGGAACAGGAAAATTGTCTGCCCTACTTATATATCTTTATCAGCCGAAGAAAGGATGGATAGATCAGGAGGTCTGTCTACCGAAAGGCAATATTGTACGACCAGTACCCGCATTTCACCAGTATTCCGCCACACGAATTTGCTCCACAGATTGTCTGATCCACGAGTTGACATTAATTACGACCTCGCTAATTAATCTCCTAGGTTTGCAGGGCCGAATAGGAGGGTCGACTTGGTGTATACGGCGGGCAAGAACAAAGTATATGCATAGTTAGAAAGCCATTTTGGATTCCATATTGTGTGACTGGGTGGCGACGCGCAATCTCAAGCTCGACAGCGCTTCACATTGAAGTGAACCTTGGTTACTGCGATTGCTGGGACCGTAGCCGAAGCAGATGGAAATTAGGTGTTGCCCGCAGTGTTTTCGAGCGGGCAACACCTAATTTCTACATATATATATATATATATATATATATATATATATATATATATATATATAGTTACTTTTCAAGGGTGATTTCGCTACGCTGGGGACGACAAAGCGCTTGATCGCTGTCATGCAGAGGAGCTACTGCGCCGCTCGGGTCGTCATCATCAATCAAGCACTTTGTCAGCACGAGGCTGTCGTGGACGTAAGAACTGGAATGTCGCCATTGGTTTCTAGTATTCCAAGCTTGTTTCTCCAAACACGTTGCCTGTTATACATATTCCGATCGCTTAATTTGGTAGGTACTGAATAGACAACACAAAATGCTTGCGTCAACCAATTATCCTCCTCTTGCTGCGGCTTCCAAGATTAAATGCTCAAGAACTCGGACACCGTCAACAAGTGGCTTGATGTGTGTTGATATATGGTTCAACTTTGAGTGAACATAGACAGCTAAAAACTGGCTATAAAATTCGCAACAGGGACGTGCAGCAGTTAGTAAGATGCCCTGTATGTCTTACGTGAGTAAATCCTCTTGGTGCGTAGCCCCACTGCAAGATGATAAAAAAACGGATTCTAAGAGTACACGCTTTACGTACTGGAGCCAAGCCGAACACTCCCCAGAGTAAGTTAATGCGTTACTGAAATTAACGGATTTCGAAAATAGCAGAAACGCAGTACGGTAACCGACACTTGTGGCGTACTCGTAACCGATTGGCGTAATTAAGGAGACTTCCCATCCTTCCATGTGTCCGAGTGAAGGATTGCCGGAGACAAGCATTTCCGCGCTATGATCCGTGAACACCGACTCATGTTCGGTGAGTAAATGCCCCAAGGACTAGAATGATTTGAATCTTATTATCGATGCTAAATTCTATCTGAGTGCCTTTGAATACGGTACTTGTGACGAGTGTGCATGCTCGACTCTGCTTAATCGGCTAAGGCGTTAAGGTGTCCATGTGGTTGGAAGTGATAGCGTTTTTGGACCATGTTTGTTGTATTCCAGCGGACTACTTCGCTATGTTGGCTTCATTTTTTACCAAATCGTGCTGCACATTGCAGGGGCGAGGATGTTTGAGGTGGGTAAATCGCTGCCCGGTGTTTGTGATCACGCAGTACGTGTATGAAATTAGGTCGAAAATGCAAATGCTTCGGCGCTGTACCGTTCGAATACACTCCACCCACCCACAATGAAATCTAGAACATGCAACAAGAAAGCCTCCGTTAGAGTACGAAAACGCCTACAAGCGAAATATAGACCATGTATGAATGTGTGATGCCGAGTGAATGTAGACACCAAACGGTCAATCATGGACAAATAGTCAAGGTGTATATGTTCTCGCAAACCAGTCCCGACACCATAAAATACGAATACCAACTAGAAACACAGTACGTGCTACCGATTACCGGGCATGTTGTCCACACATGACATGGTAGTATCACTCGGGTTGCAGCGCATCTGTAACAATCTGAGACCGTGGCTACATGAAGTATCTGCGTATCCGATAGACTAGCAGGAACTGGTTCATCCATTTTGGCATAAGTTGAACACTCCGTACCATAGTTTACGTTGACCATCCACTCGTCATCACGGCCATACATCCCTTAACACTGGTGTAGAGACACGAAGTACAGGGGGCAGACAAAATGCAGACGGCTTTAAAATAAACCAATTCGGTAGACACTGCTTAAACCTAACGAACAAATGTCGCGCTAGGGGGCCCATTGAATACGGTCGTCCATGCGCAATCGTAAACCCTTGGTTTGAACCCATTCTTATGGATATCGGCTAATTGCATTTTATGGTGCTGCCATATTGCATCAGAGGACACATTTCTCTGCCCATCCTATCCGCATATTGGATACCTTTGTTGCCATATTCACAAGTGCCGTTGCACTGATTTGGAAGAACGCACCCACCATTATGGTCAACAATTCTACAGAGTAGCCGACAGCTAAATGTTATCTGCTCACAACTACACTTCAGTCAGATGACAGATGGGTTAATTTTCCAGTCCAGTTCTCGCGTACGTTATGTCCTATGTCAAGGTGACCAGGGAAGATCCGCGAACTGCAAAGTCAGTACAAAGTCACCTGTTGGATTTGTTTCGCGTCCGACCCACCACCAACGAGAAGGCCCGTGCGTGGTGAACAAACCGCTCACCTACCGCATGACACCAACCTTCATGAGATGCATCAACACTGGCATTGGCATTGGAAGCACATGCGAATTAAGCATTAATAGCCTTAAGACGCATCACAGCAATTTCACGATGGTTGTGTTAACAAACGCACGCCAACTAGAGGCATATGGAC
Organism: Dicrocoelium dendriticum; assembly: GCA_944474145.2. Taxonomy (NCBI): domain Eukaryota; kingdom Metazoa; phylum Platyhelminthes; class Trematoda; order Plagiorchiida; family Dicrocoeliidae; genus Dicrocoelium; species Dicrocoelium dendriticum. The sequence goes on from OX104066.1 coordinate 63,553,923, forward strand.
TGTTTATCCATCAGTCCGTAACGCACAGCATTGGGATGCGTACGTGGTTTACCTAACTCTCGGTGACACTCCGCAAGTATGCTTAGGTAGGACGGGTAAAGCGGAGCAGTTTGATGGTTCTCAAACGCAAGCACGGCTGCGTTCTATGCAAAAGAATATCATCAGTAGTTACGTGTTGCCTTATCTAGTTCAATCCGACACTAACACTGCAATCATGACATGTAATGGGAATCGTTATATCCCGTGTGTGCTGAGGTGGCACATCGACATGAGTAATCGTCCCTTATGCTCGAAAGATCAACCTCCTTGTCAAAGGGCTCCAAGTGAGCTATTAGTTGCGGCGATTCCGTTGCAGAAGAATTCAGCCTCTGCTAGTTAAATTAAGTGCGGGTAAGGTGTGTGCCAAATGCTGCTGCTGTCAACTGAATAATGCTAGCGTTGAGTGATGCGTCGATATAGACATGAGAGGAGAAAACAGTGACCAGTAAAGCAAATAAACCCCAACACTCCAATTCAACAACCCAGTTGATCTATTCTTGTGATGTCGAATAGAGCGAGTACAAACATTCAGGTTTTATCTACTAGTTGTGCCAACGCAAAAATGTGTTATGCTCTCGATGCAAATGACAAAATGCATTGACAAATTGGCCAAGTCAAAGTGAAAGACTGTCGTTGGGTGTGTAATTAACTGAAGCCAGCGTTTGGCCAAGCCTAGTCAAATAGTTGTCGAACAGAACGAACGAGCAAGTCCGAAGGAGATGGCTGGCTAGTTGAACGACCTCTTCGTGGTGCCAGCTGGGTGGTTCGGGTTTAACCCGTTCCAGCAAATAGTTCGGCGGCAGTGTTCCAGGACGTGATGAGTTTCTCCTGGCAAGCGTTCTCCCTACAAAAAGCCACAAATATCTGCTTATGAACACTGCGACATGGCGGATGTGACTAGACACAAACTAAAGTCACTGCTCCGTGGATACCCGGAAAATGCTATCCAACCCACGGATATCAATCACTTATTGTCACATTCCTGACGATTACAAAGAGTCAAAAATGCTGCGGCAAATTCACAAACACAAGCTACACATCTACGTTCATAAACACGTTCATAAACACTTACAAACGTATATACACCCATACACATACATTCACTGTTATGCCAAATATGTATTTTTGTACATGTTGATCACACTATGTTAGCTTAACATGATCATGCCTGTAAAGATATGCCTCGCATTGTGGAGAATAGAGGCTTAATTATCTATTTATTCAGACATATTCACGTTTCAGGTGTATAACACGTTCAACCCCAAGTTATTTTCGAGGAGCGCAGAGTACTCAGTGTGTCTCATTCTACGTTGTCCGTTTTCAGCTAAGCACATAGTCAGTTCAAACCACCTCGGATGGGACGACACAGCATTTTAACTGTTCCTTGTCATTCAAAGCATTTACCTATCGTTATACCGAAGCGTAACACATATTATAGACAATCTGGAAAGCCCATGAAAACGACGAAACTCCGATAACTGATGCTAATTTGCAACCCCGTGATGTGGATTTATGGCAAAGTCACGAGTTTTAAACGGACAGAGGAAAAGTGAGAAGCGTGAGATGATGTGCAGTGTGGTTTGCGTGTGGGCGTGTGTGTGTCGAAAAAGATAGAATGCCGAACTGGCAACATACCACCAGTCTGGCAGCCGAATGACAGCTAGCGAAATGATTCTGAGAAAGATTCTGGTGTACAAAGCATTTAGCGCAATAAATTGCGCTAATTTTCCAGCGAAATGCATTTTTGTCTTACTGGATGATTTCCCAGGCTTCGTATGCAGGGCTTAAATTTCAGTTTTTACCTGTAATTTCTACATGTTGGCTCTTGGAATGCAGTATATATGTATAGTAGCTTATATGCAACCATATGCACACGTTGATAGCCGTTCAATAGCCAGAAAATTCCGCTTCTTATTGTAACGGAGCACTTAATTTCTTTCACACACTAACTTGTATTGGTTTTCAGAATGCGCATACTGAACCATTTCACGGGTAGCAATCCGATCAAGTAACACAAATTTATTAGTTATGATTGGATATGGAGCATTCTGCCCTTTTTATTTTCGTCCTATTATTTTATTTGAATTTTAGCAAGGCAGACTGGTAGAATGCCATTTGCCCAACTTCCGAATATTCGTTCGTACTCTCGAACCCCAGGGACAACATCGGAAGCCCTGTGGCTGCTACTGCTGCTAACTGACCGATTCTGGCTTCTACGTTCGGGGTGGTGGCATTTCGTGTCGGAGGCGAAGATACACAAGCGTAAACAAAATGCAAGCCTACTGGACCCATGCGCGCATGCAAATAAAAGCGACCGGTGAGGTGGACAAGTGGAAATCAATGGGCGCCTGGAATGATGCGAAACGAGAGTTCGGTATTAGGGGAGCACATTCTACCGGAATATAAGAGCAACGAAATTTTTTGATTTGTGTCAGTGTTTGTACTAGAATTGAGTCGGTGTAAGTCGTAAAGTAAATTGTTATTGGTGGGATGAAGTTTCAGACACATACGTGTCAGATAAGAGATTCAAAGTGTCGAGATAGGGGAAGGAACATAGCGATACATCCGGATCCACTTCAAGCTACAAAACCCATAGACAAGTGTAAAACATAGCGAATATGGAGTGGCATCATTCCTGCCCAACACGGACTCTACCTCGTTCGTTCTTGAGACACTAATTAGGGTATCCGCATTAACCCTTGATTTGAGTAAGGGAATCCTGGACGTGAAAGTGATGCTTGTTATTCTTCACCCGAGCTGTACATAATATCTTTCAGTAAACATTCAATGATTACAAGCCATTTCGCGAATTGGTAACCGTTGATAGTGTTAATAGTAATAATAAAGCTTATTCTCAAAAATTGCGTGGCACATTACTATGGCCATGCGCATGAGGTGAGGGTGGGACCATTGGTATTGAGCCAGCCCAAAGCAGTCAATGACGGTAAATTTAATGACCCTTGCATGAATGTATGAGTTAGTGGTGTGTGGTGTCGACGCGTGGGCGGCCTTGTCTGCATTCAGCAACAGTGCCTACTCTGAAGCTAGCTCTACACAGCTTAGGGGCAAAAGATTGTCCAAACAAGTGATGCGACTGGGTAGAAGTGGACTACCATGTGTGTAAACGTATACCTTGCGAGGGGCACAAGTTGGGCTAAGAACAAGATAATGCGACACACCGTTAGCGATCTTATGGCTAGTTTTGCGCTGGTGCATCCCAAGTTTTTGGACGACCTACCAACGCTAGGGCATACGACGCTAGTGTTTCCGGATAGTGAGGTAGTCGGAGGTGCATGGCTGCGAATGATCAGGGGCGGTGTGACGGGATTGCGAGTAGATCAACAAAAGGGGCATAAGCAACCGAAATACTGGTTGGAAGATGGCCGCCTTGGGTTTTAGAGAGTCGTCATGAGCGGTGGTCTGCTGAGAAGGCTAGTGTCAAAATACTGTGGTCATTTTCTTACAAGGTGAATAGGCCCTAGTTTGTTATAACTGGCTGCACTTATCCGTATGGTGGATGCAGTACACCGAATTGCTGGTCCCTGAAGCAAATGATATACTGCGATCGGGCTGACGAAATTTTGCATCGACTGAGTTCTACGCACTTACATGAGCGGACTGGTGCGGGCCGAACTTAAGGGCAACTGACACGCAGTTTACTGGTATGTTCACACCTAGGAGTCACTCCATCGTTGCTCGGCATCTTTGTCTGTCCATTTCACCGCCTCTTCCTCAGCAAAGGTAATTGGCTGACACAGCATATAAGCGAGCAACACCTCAGTTTCTTCTTACGATAGTTGTAACTGCAAAGCCCACAATTCCCGGAGGTCGATAACACTCAATTTCCTACCTAACGGTCTGTGAACACGTAGTCCACAATCGCAGATGGCAGTACAAAGGTATATAACGGGTCAAGTAGATAACGCTTGATATGTCCCGTAGGATGGCCGTAATGAAGAGAAAGATTAACTAGTGAAGGTACCAATAAAATGGAGTGTGCTATGGTGATTTATCAGTGATATATACATGGTAACTGGTAGATGTCCAGTTAGTTGCAACTAATCGCTCTCCATAATTTACATCTACGGCACGAAGCGGGAAATTCGAGAACATAGTGTATACATGAAATGCCCTTTATAATTCCAAATAAGAATATCAGAAGACCAATGTCGTGGGATGACACTATTAGGACGACCTACCAGCGTTCAGGCAGATTCGGTGTGTCCGGATATCAAGACAGTCGCAGGTGTATGACTGCGAATGATCGGGGTTTCGAGTGACAAAATTTTATGGCGTGCTTGTGAACAAAGCGATCTAAGTGGCCTGCTCAACTTGCTACTGAACTCTGGGTTGACGGTGGCCCCTTTGGTTAAAAGCGAGATGTTTTTAGCGGCGCTCCACTGAGGGCGCTAATACCGAATGCGACAGCAGCAATTTTGTTTCTAGGTGTGTAGGCCATGCGTTGTTACAGCAGGCGTTACTTAGTGTTAGACCATTATTGAGTTGATGTAAGTAGAATGCGGTAAGATGACAGAATATCGCCTAGAAAAGTACCCTAGTTGGTGGTTAGTGTTTAAGAGCATTTGTCAGTGGCTAGTGTAGTTTGGGTGAGTCCAATATAAAGACCACTTAGCAAACGCATGATGGAGGGATTTATTCTTTGAATGAGTACATCTTTCGACGGCATTTCGCGGTTTACACAGCAGAATGTGCTGTTGTATTCAAGAAAATACGAGTTGATCTGTTTCTTTTGTCAAGTAATGACGACATAGAACGTACGAGGTGAACCACTGCATCTATGGTAGATCTCAACTACAATAAGTGTTTTTAAGGGGGGTGTTTCTAGCGGGTTTGGGACAGCATCATTACAAGAGTGACTTTCTCTTGAAGCTTCTGGGCAACAGAATAGCAAGCGATAGGTCGACATTTGTCAGTCCCTTTTCTTGCTACCGGTGCGATACCGTTGTCCCCAAGAATAGACTAGATGTGCACCTGATGGAGATGTATAGCCCTTCCTTGATTCGAACAGTGAGAGACCTCAATGAGATGCCGTCTTTTTCTTTAAACGCACTCCCCTTAAATCGACCCATCCTCCTCAGATGGTGGAGGAGAACCTGTCTGCGTGGACGTTGAGAGATTTTCAAGGAAAGTAGACGTTAAAACAGCAATTTAGAGAGCTAGTCAAGTTGCCACAATACATGGACTTGTCAGAGTCAGCGGGTATACAAGCGTATGTGGACGACACCATTCCACGAGGTCGATCGATATTTGGTAAATAGTCCCGCCTCCACACAAATCTGCTTACGCCAGCTCAATAATAGCCCTCGCAGAAGCAACCCTAATAAAATACGCTGAAGACATCGTCTTGGGTATCAACCATCGAAAAGCTGACTACTCTACCAGATACCAAAATCATCTGAGCGACCACAATATTTGGTCCAAAGCTCGTCATATGTCTCTTAATATATCGGGGTGTCATAATATGTCTTTTTGGCTGCACATAAGAGCCATTTACGAGCAACTCCCTCCACAGTGCTCCGAGCGGTTTAGTGACAGTTATGGATTTCAATCTGATACATCAGTGAAGTACCTAGGTATGGTACTTTTAGTTCTGCCAGATGATTGACTGACAAATCTTGGGTACGCGGATGACATAACCCCCTTTGAGTCTTACCCAGGGGCTATGTAAGACAACTGGATTGACTAACTTATAACGCTGCACGCTCAGGAATGTGCTTTGCACCTTCGAAGTGCAAAGTGTCGTGACAGCATTAGTCCGATCAGCCACCTGTGCTGCCTGTCCTTATAAAGCGGGGAACTTCAGAAGCCATCCGTAAGGTACTAAACAGGGAAATAATAAGGGTGATTTACTAGAAGGGACAAACGGTCCGTTCGACATTAATGCATCTGAATGACTCACTCCCCCAGATAGGAGGACAGGGGACATGAATTTGACTTGCATAATGTCGAAACCTTTAGGAAGGGTTTGCGATCCGCGCTCCAAACGCTGACTGCTGAAGCGTCGGCAGTTGTCAAAGCCAACGGCTACGTAGTCAAAGTAGATGTTTAGTTATCGAGTGTGTGGCGAGCTTTCAACCGGACAGTCTGACGGCCGTTGGCGGACTGACTTGGGGCAGAGCGCCAACATCAAAGCAATCCTACTGACGTAGCAGACAGAGGTTTAGTGTGATGACTTTGTGCAATGAACCACCTGGGATGTTATTATCTCTAATGTGTCACTCAAAATAACACTTTGACTTGCCGCCATCTCGATAACCGCAATTATTTTCCCCCTCGTTCGCTTGGTCTGAAGAATCTTCCGTGTCGAACGCAATACGTTGGTCCCTAACTACCCTATGGACAAGTTTGTTTCGTTTGGTTTTCTGTTCAAAATATCTGTACCTTCTTTTGTTCTCCAAAGGTTGGCCATGTCTGGCAAAAATCTTTGACGGAGATGAGAGTGGTGAGAAAGTTAGTCAAAGCTGCCGGCGATCTACGATGAGACATTTCGTCATGGGTAGTTACTTGGTACAACCTAGGGTCGAACACAGTAAACGGTTGTGATATGTACCGTAACCCCAGTAACGAGTTCGGTATGTTTGTGTCATTAATGTGTACCACTTCGGATGGTACTCGCGCCTGCCCAGGGGCTTCACAAGTCCGCAGTTTGCAAGCCGTCCAGTCAGCTAATTTACCTTCCCATAGGATACCGTACAGGCTAGCAAATGAGAACCGGTGCTATGTCATTAACCCGCTCCATATTGGCTGCACTGCTGGACTGCACGTAGTATAACGGCCAGTTACGCTGCACATAATGCTTGTGGGCTTAAACACAGGCGGCCACCTTCCAATCCGCATTTCACTCTCAATTGGCGCAGGACCCTCTTCTCACTTTGCTCGCAAGAACATGAAAATATTATGGCATTACAGTTCCCCATCAATCGCAGTCATTTATCTGTGAGAGTTGACATCCGGATACACCGATTGTGTGCAATCGTGTGCATATTTAAAAGTCGTCCTAATCCTTAACCTACAGAACCTACAAGCGCGATGCGGTCGCACACTACAGGTAAATGTTGTGTCGCCACTGACGTCTTCACCCCACTACCGCAGGAAGAAGTCCAAAGACGAGCCGGAAAAGGAGTCGTATTGTATGAGAGCATGGCGTAATAAATAGCTTGTGGGCAACTATAAGCACAACAATATTGGAAATGCTAATTAATATTAACTAACACAACTCAAATGGTTCAAGTTCATAATCCAACTTTCCGCTGATCCCGCATACATTCGCGTTTTGTTTTCTACTCCAGTTCGATTAGTTGCAGATTGATCCACTTTTTGCGCCACTGCTCTCGGCTTGATCGCTGACTGTAGGCTTTCTCTCCGTAACAGTAAAGCATGCCATTATGCGTCTGTATCCACAAGCCAAAGTGCGCCGTCTGGTTACGTCAAATATTCAGTGCCAACTGGTACATTTGACGTCACACTGCGTAGTACTCTCAGTATACTCACATGTCTGGAACCTGGATGTGGTATCAATGTATCAATCCTGAGCCCCGCTTACACTCATGTTCAAAATCCGTACTGTCATCGGTAATACCACTTGCATAAGATAGTGCAATGAATTCCAAGGTCGTGTGGGCTTTAATGATGGAATATCGGACGGGTTTGACAGTTGGGATAGGAGAGCCTGGTTTAGATCGACGAAACTCAGGGCTGAGATGGAAAACTCAGATGAAAGGGCGTCAAAATTGTTGTTACAGTAGCTGTGACCGAGCTGCTTGTCGGTCGTCATTGTGTTTCACTCCAGTGGCCTGATTGATGGGGTGATCACCCTCGTAAGACTGAGTCTAGCGGTGAGGTTGAATCCAGAAGCAAGCTTAGGTGCACGAAGCGGTCGTATCAATGGATCCATGGATTTATCACTGGTAAAAAAGCAAGTCTTCACAATTCCCGCAAAGAATGAAACAGAATCTGAATGCATCAACGAAAACAAAAGTGGTACATATCGGTGGAGTCACCGAAGTTTCACTAGTGTAAGTAGTTTGGCTATGTCGTGATATGTCTCAGTGACATTGGTTAAGCCTTGTAGTGCACATGTGTTGTAATGTTTCCTCCCGTTAGGTTTCGAATTCAGTCAATGTAAAAGTGGAGATGACAGAAATCGGGAGAGCGTTCCACCACTGGCGGCATTTCAGATGGCCGTACTGTGTGGTTAACTTCAAGGGATGGCCTCGAAGTGAGGAGTTGCGGCTTAATTCCAGTAAGTGCCGATATGCGTGGTTTGGATCCTTTAGGATCCGAAACTTCAAAATAAGATCACCGCGCAGTCCACGGTATTGACCACCGAAAATTCCTACGGTCTGTAGTCTATGCTTTGCGGAGTCGCAAGAGCAGCAAGATAATACTTTTGCTAGGGGTGCAAGACCTGGATGGTTTATTCAACATTTGACCTAACGTAAGCCTTGAGCATTTGTGAACTGATATTGGGGTCAAACCGCCTAAACCATCTCTGCAAAAACCCAAGTGATGCTTGGCTTTTCTTGTTGCTTTTCGGCATGTTTTGAGCAACGGAGATAGACCTGCATGACCACTTCAAGATCATTTTCACAGGAGACGCGTTGGGAAAGGTGTTCCACCAGCCGGTATGCGTAAGTTCTTTAGTTGCTTATGCAAGTACTCGAAAGTTGGCAGCGTTGAACTCAAGCATGTTCTGAACTGACCAATCGTGAGCCCTGTCGACATCACTTTGTAGTGTCATGTCGTCGTTTACCGTCTTGATAATCCTCCAGATTTTGCGGTTTTCAGCGAAGAGTAAAACTTTTGAATCCATCACTTCCACGTGGTCGCCAATGAGGACCACATTTGGGTGGCCTCTAACAGTGTTTCCACATGTTTGAAGAAAATGTTAGCTTGTTTTCAGTATCAATAATACTGTCGGACCCGAAGAGCTTGATTCCTCAAGAATCAGTTCAAACCATTTCGCTCAGCAACTCAACTGTATTCAGGCGAATAGATGATATGGCTCACGAAATACAGCCCATAAAATTCTCGTTACACGTAGATGAATGTACTTTACATGATAAAGATGCTCTTCTCGTAGCATACGTCCGATTTTTCAGTGATAAGGAATTAGTGGAAGAGACGCTGTTTTTCAAAAGAATTTAAAAATCATACAAAGAGCCAGTGTATATTCGAGGTAGTCAATGGCTATCGGACTGGAAACTCTATCACAATGCAGAACATAGTCGTAGGTGCAACAGATGCTGTTGTCGCGATGTTCTCAAGATTCAATGAATTCATTACAAAACTAAAAGTGTTATGCCTTCTGTTCTTGCAATTCATTGTGCGATTCATCGAGAGCACAAAGTGCCTAAGGACTTGGGAGTGCGCTTTAATGATCCACTCTCTACTGTCATAGTAGTAGTCAACAATATCAATATCAATATCAGATCGTATTTTGCGGCTGTTGTATGAGGAGAACAGTGAAGATTTACTGGCTCTACTGGTGAATATAGAGGATAGATGGCACTACAAAGCCAACTGTCTTCACCGTTTTGTTGCACTTTGGGACACCATCTTCACATTTCTTTCTGTAGAACTGGTTATGAAAGAGAACTGTCAACAGCCAAGCCAGATATGTTTTATCTGGCTGGTGTTTTTGATAAACCCTACTTATTAAATTACACCCTTCAAGTTGACTACTCTCACCTCAAGCAAAGAAGCCGTTAGCACATTTCTTAAAACGCTGGATGTGTATGCTCAACACATCGGACGTCAGGAACTTTCACAGTTCCCAGCTCTCGCTACAGTCACAGAGAAGCTAAAGGACGAAGACTTGATTGTTTATGCCAGTCATTCACAACAACTCTGCAAAGAATTGACCGACGGGTTTCAAGACTTGATTGGTATGGAAATTCAGTTGGATTTCAGATCCATTTGATATACAGCGCTGCAATGTTGGAGTTAAAATCTAGGGAATTCCTTATAGAGCATCAAAGTGTCACACAGCAAGATCCAAATTCATGCAATATAAAAGAGATTTTTCAATAAAGTGTGATGCCCCTAACAGATATCCCGGACTGTGAGATATAGCTGAAATATATTTCCTTGTTTGCCAGCCACATACTTGCTTGAATGTGGATTTAGCAAAGTGGTTTCTCCGAAAATAGTAGAATCAGATTGGACATCAGAGCACGAGGAGATATTCCACTCTGGCTGTCAAGTCTGGAGCCGGACATAAGTAGGTTTGCTCAAAACGCATCAGGTTGAAGGCTTGCGTTTATATTTCGACAAAAATATTGTTAATAAGTTACTATACCACTTAATTCATCAGATGCTTTACAGCTAAAAGCTAACAATAATTAAATGCAATGTTAACTATTAATGGTGATATTTGTTTAATTACAGATAAGTGGTTTGATTTTGCTGTCCCGATCAGTAATGGAATCAAAAATTGCGAGTGCTCGTGTTCTGATAGGAAACGACAGGGAACACTCCGAGCAAATCTTCCCAACCGTGCCTATTGCACCCATGTACAACCTCCAACCATTGACAATCCGGCATGTGTGAGCATGTTGCATATGTAAATACGAGCTGTCACTTTGTGGGCAAAGTTTTTGGTAGCACGAGAAATATACATTAGTATTCGTATCTTGTGGCTATGTAAGTTAAAAAATGAGGTTTATAAGAGGAAGAGTAGTGATACCAACCTTAATATTTTAACTATCATAAAAGTGATACTAATCTGAGCGCTGGAACTCGCAGATTAACGTCGGTTTGACGTTGCGGATTACTGAAATGTTGATGATCAAGGGTGGGGGCCATGAGAAACGGAAAGAATCAGTAGGAGGCCAGTGTTGAATAAAGTTGGAGAATGCCTGCTCTAGATAACATCAAGCTACCTGACAATAAAGACCGCAAGTTTGCACAGTGCAGAGCGGCAGGATTCGCTTTTTATGATTAGCTAAAACCGGTGGTGTACCCATGCAACAAACGAAGTTGCAGTTTTCTTGTCATCTGTTTTTCTACCACAAGACTCGTGTCAACGGTGCTGACCACTTGAATTTACGTGTATCCCCCAGAGCTGATTCCATCTTGGAGGCACAATCCGCTTGGTTCATGATCACAACACCCGATCCTTTATCCGGCTGCATAAAGACCACATGTTTCATCTCTTTCAACTCTTTCATCGCCTTGTAATGCTCAGCTTCCAGGCAACACATTTGGTGTGTTAAAGATTTGGTGCGCGATGTCCACCAATTTTCACAAATTCACCCTGCATGTTCAGTTGATCTCGGTGATAGCTCGCTTAGTCGGTCATACAGATGCTCAAAATTCACCTGCATGCTAATCCGCTTGACATTCCTCGGTGACATCCGATACTTCAGTCCCAGTGAAAGAACCTCTAACTGTTCTCATGTGAAGTGAGCTAATGGAAGATTGTGTATGTGTTTGATGCACTCGTCAAGTAATGCTGCTTTGTCTATACTTACAGGAGAGTGTTGCAACCTGTGCTGTTTTAATCCGCGTACGGCGGATAATTTCAATCGAAAATACCTCAAAGTTTAGGTGACCTACCAAAGACAGCCGGTTAAGAATATCCACAAATCGCATTAGTGTCTCAAGCTACGTGTGCTGACAATCAAGGCGGGCGTCCATATGGGCAGATTCAATCCTAGCCGGAATGGTTTCGTTTACTGGTAATTTGTTCCTTGAAATAGCTTTAGCGAACCGAGATAGAAGGCAATCTGACTGGATACAATCCTCGTAGAATTTAACACGTTTGCGTTCCATCGTTATCTTGCAGCGCAATGATAGTATTTGATCCAATTCTTTCGCAAAGTTAGTGGGGAGTCTACTTCTGTGAAAAGTGAAAGATTTTGTCCCCTTAATTCATTTGGTCAACACAGAGAGAAGACAAAGGTTGCGATTGGTCAACATTTCGATCATTGTCATCAGTCGCAAAGATAATACAGTTGGGTAAAAATCAACGTATGTACATGTGGAACGAAATTATACGGATAAGTTAAAGTTGAGCAATCAAGACCAAGGCAATCCGGTAGACTGGCTCAGTTGCTTTTACGCGCATAATACCGGCCGGTTTACCGCAATCCGTAATGCCTCACTGATTTCAAAGGTTTTCGCGTTGTGGTGGATCAACAGCACTTTGAATACCTTCGATGGATCCACCTGATGGTCTGTCATCACGAGGTGCTTTGTGATAGACGATGGGGGTGCCGGCTGTCCAGTTGATCCTTCCCTCCATGTTGTACCATGGACTGCTTCAACCACTTTGGGAAATGCTCAGCCTACCTTTGGGCCAGTCGCTGGTTGGTCCTGCTTATGTAGACGTCACCGCAGCTGCAGGTGTACTGGTAAATAATATGAGAGTCCAAACCGGCTGACGAACTGTCCGGACGATAGTTGAGCTCCAGTCTCCGTGTGGTGTGAAGGATTCGTAGACACGCGGTGGTATAACTGTGCGTTACAGCAGAGAAAAGTTTATGATCAATTTCATCCGAAACATTGTCTCCTTTGAACGATAGAAATAAACAAACATCCTGTTTCTCCACCGTTTGTACTAGTAGCTTCTTTGATGGGTCTACTATGTAACTGAATAAACTTCTCCGGATACTCGTTAGCTGTTGGATGTGACTTATTATCCTGTTCCGCCCCAAACGGCACGCGTTTACCAGCTGAAAAATGATACCAGTCCAATCCTGTTGCAAAAGAGATCTGCGTGTAATGCGGCTCACAATATGATCTTTGGTAGGCGAAGTAAAACGGCCTTTAAGCTAGTAATAGCAGCGTAGACAAGATAAAAAAGACTTCTAGTGTTCAAATACCCCACTATCATGCAACTTCGAGCTTAGTGTTCTTCGGGCCAACTCAAGCATAGAGTCCTACAGCAGACGCTTGGTGGTTGTGTGGAGACAATCCCCTCCGAGGGTGTCGCGAGCTGTAGGTCATTATTGGCTAAATTCTGATATGGGATGTGAGGGTGAAAGTCATAATTTTGATAAGTCTTCGATGTGTGATAGGTTGTGCTCATACCTTGGTTAAAATTCGTGTTATTAGTGGCCAAAATGACCCAAATAGACACCATGAGTTCAGCGAACTGGATATCTTTACAATGAAGGAAATCTGACCTTAATCCGATACTTAATAACACCAATAGTCAAATTCGTTTCACTGCTCGTTGATACCTTTATTGCCCCTCACACCAGAGTCCTGTTTCTAGGAGCGACTAGACGAATCGACACTGTCAGATATGGTCAATCACAAATAGCTTTATCCAACAGCTGATAGCTTGTTGTCAAGTGTTTCCGGAAAATAGAACCGTATCTATGGAACGAAGCTGGTCAGCCATTTTAAGCTGCAGTGCGTCAAAGTTTGTCGCCAAGTAAAATGTCCTACTGAGATCGAATGAAATGAATGGAGAAACTAGGCTACCAGAAAAACAAGATGATCTGTGGAAAACATGACCATGATCTCTTTAATTCAATATTTTGTGAAGATGCAGAAAAATGAAGCAGCTGAACTGCCGAAATGCGAAAATACCGTGTATTACGGAATATAAGATTCTCCATAGATAAACCGACAGCATAATTTTGCAACATCAAATTTGTCCAAAGTCCTAAGTCTCTGTATTAGCCGATCGCTAAAAATGCAGCAAAAGAGAACCGAAATTGTACCTGCACGATTACGACTTCATCACTACCTGCTCTCAGTTGAGTGAGTTCAAGTGAAACGTGCTCTACTACTGGTCAGCTGGGGTGACCGTAATGTGTTATAACTGCGATTAATGGGATGTGAGAATAGACCTTCATCTAAACGGACAGTGTAACGACCAGACGTCAAGTCACATGAAACAGGTAACTCAGCCGACAATATATGGTAAGGTGAGAGGGTGTCAGGCCGCCTTGCATAGTCGGGGCCTCAAGTATATGAACCACAGTAGAGCAGTGGGTGAAAGCGAAGTTCACGAGCAGGGGTGTGGGGCGACGTTAAACTTTTAAGGCACCTGATCGCCTGGCATAACATAATGTTCAAGGGCTTTGGATTCGCTATTGCCATCCGTCGCGAACGTCAGATGTGCAATATACCGAGAATTTTCGACACAAAGTAACATTTTTCAAATTATTGGCACTCCAAATCCCCTTCTGGAATACCGTCCATCACTAGCGGGTGGTGCTAAGGGGGGATAATGGCAGTGGTGTGCAGTGAATTTCTTGGTGGGTTTTGGATGTGACTTTTCTCAGATCACGTATGACTATTCTATAAGCCGACCCTCCCCTTCAACGGAAAGGAAAATTTGTCAAAAAATCACGGGCATATATTCGGTAATATACGGTAAGGTAGAAGAAGGGTAACTCATGCGGTGCTAATCAACTGTTATCTTCATGACTGGGATATATATATATCTTTGCTTTGCACTGACTTACACGGCGAACTCATCTGGGCACACTCCTTTGCTATTCAGCTGTGGCGATGGCTGATCCTATCCCCCAAGAGATTTGTGTCCGATGGTGTCTATTTTACCCCTGCCACACCATTCTGAATAACCCCTCTGAAGTAATTTTCACGTGGACACCAGCTGGATAGTAAGATGCAGTATCGGGTGATTCGCTGTAAGTTCATAGTGAGCGCTATGCTACTACTAATGTTACGGCGGTCTTCAAAAGAACTAGCGCGAGAACACCATTGGTGTGAGCCGAAATCGTAGAAAATTAACTCCGTTGTTTGGAACATTAGTTACTGTTACAATAGACGTCTAGAGTTATCAGACCAAGGGTACATCATGGGGTCTATGATTCTTGTCCGCTTCCGCTAATGTGAACGATGTAAGTTGCCGGAAAGTGGGTTTGTCAAAGCATCCAGCGAAAAAAGCTATGTGGGGAAGAGAGAATAAGTTCAGATTCTAATTGGTTAACAAGTAGATAACATGATGCTTTTTTGCATTACGGTTATCACGCTGTCTTGAAGCTAGTTGGAAAGTCTTTAATGAACAACAGATGCCACCACCGGGCAACATCTTCAATATGAAGGCTTATATGTGCAGCCTGTTAATCGGACGTTGCTAGACCGAAGGAAGTGCAGTAGAAGGGACTCGACGATTACTTAACTAGCGGTTCGGGCAAACCGAAAATTGGCCGACCTGTTTTTCAGTGGGCCGTGTATAAAGAGCCGTCTTGTGCAGTCGGTCTAAGAACCTGATTCCAACATATCGCACACCCACAATCAGTGACGACATCAGTAGTTATGCTCAGACCGTGTGTGTCGTCACAAGTGCGATGGGGTGTATATGAGCACCGCTGGAAGTGAACTCAATTAGCGCCGGCTAATGATGTGGAGATTTGAGTGAGGAACCACGGATCGATGTGCGGAAAATGATGCATGCAACTAGTAAACCCATGCACCAGCAGCCGCACTAGCAGTTGCGGCTGGTGAGTGCCACCAGGCCATGTAACAAAGACTGGAAACTGGAATGTTAAAAGGTTTCTCAGACGCTAAAAGGGAACGAATATGACGGAATGTGCACCATGCTAGATGCGATGGTTGATACCAACCGTGTGAGACCAAACGAACATGTACTAGGTATATATAGACAAGAGTGAGGATGACACCTAGCCGTGCCAACCTCCTTAGCCGGACTTTTTGAGATTAAACTATTTTCCGCCCTAGTTTTTAATCGGTTTACATTCTCGAGACAATCCGGATCACCATGCCTTGTGATATGGATGGTAGATGGTTCGCAATGATCGGTTTAATCAAATTGAAAGTTTTGTGCGAAGTGCGTGCGTCCACAGAATGCCTATTGAACAGTGACCAGACGGTGCTGGGGGGCGGCTAAACTGGTCTGCATCGTCATTTACGTGTGCTATCCGCTGTGCCGCTTAAGGACACGGTGTTTGCTAAGTTGGTACGAATCGGTCTACCTGCAGTTTTGTTCAGACAAATATTGCGAGGTTACAGGAAGACGGAAGCGATCTATACCATTTCTCAATCGATTGCATCCTTAATGCAAGCGCTTTCATCAGTGAAAGCACAGGGGTTTGTAAATGCGTGAGGCGCATTGCACGAGCACACTTCGCCCTTACATGTTCTATTATTTGTTTACAATGGTGTTGGGTCATGCAGGCTCATGCTTCCGATATAATATGTTCCAGGAAATTGATCTTTCATTCTGTTTTGCTCAGCACACCAGCTGGATCCGCTCGAAGCATTTCGGAGTATTGATGCCTCATGGCTTTTCTTCACGTAGACAATTGGATTACATTGGGCATGAATACAATATGTAGTTGGCACCAAATCGTTATTGACGCAAAAAGCTTCACTCGATGATTAACTAACGGGAAGGACGATGCGTTTCGCATCATGTGTCAAGTGTTGGACGCATACTTACCGACTAGCTCTGGTGAAGGCGAGGCGAGCGATTTGCTAAAGCGGTGCTTCAGTATCGTGTATGCGAACTTAGCAAGCTGCCATTCCGGGGCGCGTGGTCAGTCTTAACGACAATTATTTTAAAGTTGGCATTGTTTACTGACATGGCATTAAACGCTACACATTCAGCAAAGTGTTTGTCATCAGCATCATCATGCGCATCGATGTCAACTTCGTGATCCAGGTCAGGCGTAAGCCGTTTGTTTTTGAGTGCACTCGCATCTGGTTTATGGAAGCGACTATTCATAACAGAACTAGGATTTCGCTCACGGTCGCGTGAAGTGTATCTTCCCAGTGGCTGTTCACTTCTAAAACAGTGTCGGCTGCGTCGTCACTACGTTGCTCCAAGCAACTGGGTCGCTACAGCTTACGCAAAGCTGTTTTCCTCAACACAGTTTTGAAAGTAACAACTTCTTAGTTTTATGGGAAACCTTGGAAGCCATATATGGTAGTATTCACTCTTGCTGTAAGAACGTTATCAAAGTAAAACGAGGTAAATGGCACCCGCGATATCTTTGGTCAGGAAGCGTAGGGATATTGATTTGTTCCCTAACATTTCCATTTCTTAGCTTGTTGCGGGCCCGTCAAATGTCCCCGCAAAAAAGCGCCACAAACTCCGGCGTAATGGCTGTGGAAAGCGGGGTCCAATGCCTCCCCCAAACGTAGCATTTTTCAGCCACTCCGTGACGCGACCCAACTGCGCACAGTTTGACAATGCTCTTTTACAAACTACCACCCTGTTGCGGTAGCTATGCACTAACTTAATAACCCATAGCATTGGCTGTGATTCGCCCTTTGCTGGTTGTGTAAAAGCTTGCAGAAAACCACTTATCCTGCTTTCTCTTCGCCGTAGTTGGGAATCGGTTAAATCACGTGAATTTTTCGCGCGTCGATAGCCGGGCAGCGTTCGCGTCTAAGCTGTTAGGAGGGGGCACCTAACGAATGGATCAGTGAACCCAAATGATGTGCATGGCTGGACGCTAAACGCGTGCGTGCGTCCGCCTGACGTAATTATTGATTGATATTTTGGATTCTCTGTTCATGTGACTTCGAGTGTATCGCACGTCCTGTTGCGGTATTTTTTGAGACTGACTGTTACGCAAATAACCATCTTATTACACAGCTCTGTTTTTCTGTTTTCCTCTGGCCTAACAACTGGCGACGGAGGTAACGGTTTGAGTGGTTACGACGAGACTATGATGAACTATGTCGTTTTCAGTGGAGCAACTTACCGCAATACTTCAACATCAACAGAAGCAATTTGAAGAAAGCCAGACACGATTGCTCCAAACTATCCTTCAGTCTTTTGCGGTTCAAGCAAGACCAACCAACGAAAAGCCGCAATCATCAGCGATTGTGAACAGCATTTGTGAGTTTCAGTATGACCCGGATGCCGGCCTAACCTTTGAATCTTGGTTCAGAAGATACGAAGAAGTTTTCCGGTCCGAATTCATTGATGCTGACGACGGGTGGAAGTACATACTGCTTTGCGGAAGCTGGGAACCAAGGAGCTTGACAAGTTTCTCAATTTTATTTTGCCAAAATGCCCCAAAGATTTTACCTTTGACCAACTTGTACCTCTGCTAAATGACATTTTTGGTGAACAGTCTTTCTTATACAACGCCCGATACAGCTTCGCTGCCATTTGAACTGATACTTCGCTGCATGAAGCTCATTAAGTGCGCGTCAGACGGTTTCGTAGTTTACACCAGTACCGTCAGTGGTCATTGCGAGCGTTTCAGGCCAAAAGAAATGTCAGACAACTAGTTCAAGGCCTTAATTTTCGTTTGTAGTCTCCAAGCGCCCGAGGATGCCGAAATACGCAAGAGACTGCTTAATAAAGTTGAGCAGGACCCGTCCATCAACCTCATGTCTATCACGTCCGAATGCCAGAGGTTAATCAACTTGAAGCACGATACGAACATGATTGCCCAAGGCCACAGTCCATGTCCCGTGAATGTGTTGGCGATTCAAACCAGCGCAGGAGTACAGCGACGGTCCAAAACTCATTGAAACAGACCAACATCCGCATGCTGGCAATGTGGCGAATGGCACTTCGTCAAATTCTGCCCGTTCAAGAAGCATCTTTGTCAGAAATGCAGTAAACGAGGGCACAGGGAAGATCATTGCCGTGCAACCGTTTTCAACAATAACGATCACACCAAACCTGTAAAAGACCTCAAATTTATACTGTCTTTGCTATCTTCGATACAGGGACTGCAAAACGCAGGTTCGTAACAGTGGTTGTGAACTAGGTGCGCCTACGCCTCCAAGTTGACACTGCCTCAGACATCACGCTCATTTCCGAGACAACTTGGAAGAAAATCGGTGACACACCTGTTCAAAGAACAACTCGGATTGCAAGTAACGCTTCCGGAGGATCGCTGCACTTCGCCGGTGAAATCTATTGTCCTGTAATGTTCAAAGATTGTCAGTTCCTAGGGGTATGCTGCATTACGAGATATGCTGATCTAAATTTACTCGGTCTCGATTTGGATTGAGAATATGAAACTACTTGATGTTCCCTTGAATTCCGTGTGCAACAAATTAAGTGACGCATCTGCGTAGTGGTGGTAGTAGTAGTAATCTCAACAGTCTAGCGACTAGACACAGAGCCAACAGAAAACCATGGAGATCAGCGGATAAGGGGCAGTCATCGCGTCATAATCATCGTGACATGGTAGTTGAGGGTGAGCAACACATTTCAGCTACTATGCCGCGGGAGGAAATTAACCTTTTGACAAAAGTAGAACGAAACATTTTTAGTTTGTTTTTCACATGCCGATTTTTCTCTTTTTTGTCATTTTCAAGGTTTGAAGTATTAAACATGTGAATCAATACAATACTGTACACAATTCTTCCACTGATTCCGGTTGCTGGCCATGTCTTCAAGAATGTTAAAATATTGGCACTCCTCATCTTTAAGTCCCTATCCCGGAAGACGTACGGATCCAACGGCGGCTAGACACGACGTCAGCGATTTCATGCGCTGCCGCCATGTAGAACGCTGACCACCACGCGGTCGCCTCTAGCCAGGTCCTTGACGAGTGAATAGAGCGCGACGTGGTCAACACTCAGGTGTCATGAGTAGGATGTGACCAAGCCATCTCAACTGGCGCAACAAAACCAGTTTGTTGAAGGGAATACTCGCATTCCCCAAGATGCGACGTCGAACCTGCGGAAATATCCGCAGGTGGTTCAAGATAATCTGGGACTGTGCACGAAAGTCAAGGCCAATCTTTCCTTGCGGCCAGAAGCAAAGCCAGTCTTCTGAGAGAAGAGACCAGTCCCATATGCAGTGGTTTCAATTGTCGACCAAGAAATTGACAGATTACAGTCAACTGGAGTTAGCAAACCGAGGAATTTCTCTTCATGGGCAGCCCCCATTGTGATTGTCAAGAAACCATATGGAAAATTGCGCTTATGTGCAGATTACTCTACTGGCCTGAATGCCGCCTTCGAAAACCACAAACACCCTATCTATCTATCTATCTACCTACCTACCTACCTACCTATCTATCTATCTATCTATCTATCAATCTATATATATATATATATATATATATATATATATATATATATATATATATATATATATATATATATAAGGTACAATCTGTGGTACATATATTTTGCCATCGGAATAATGGCTGAATAGGAAAACAGTATGAATAATAAGAATAGTACAACAACCAAAGCTATTTTTGATCCAGTTTACCACTCAATTTTTGCAATTTTTTAAGTTGGTTTGTTTACGCGGAGGAAGAAGTGACACCGTAACACACCAATGCACACGTCCGCCATTGACATCGAACTTGAGCCATCGCTTCCAAGGTCTTCCACCAGCAACTATCCGCATCTCTCGGACCCCAACCACGTAGTCGAAAACAACCGGCCGAGGCCAACTGTTTCGTCAGATTTTTAAAGTGGCTTCTCCAAGTTGCAGGCTGTCTACCAGACCGTCTGTTACAGCCTAGTTCAGCAACCGCAAACAAGGCACGATGCGGGTAAAGCTGGACAGGCATGCGCAATTTGTGTCCCAACCACCGCAGTTGATGCAGTGAGACGAGCTCCTCGAGCGTGTGACTTCCACGTCCCAAGACACGCTGTCTAACTTCCACATTGCTTACGTGGTGCTGCAACCGCACACGGGCAATGGACCGCAGACAACAGTGCTCGAAGACCGATAGCTGCGCAAGTCATCTTTACGAATGGGCCAGGTCTCGCATCCGTACAAAAGTACAGCACGAACAGTTGCACAATAGATCCGCCCTTTGATGGAGAGACGAATGTCGTGGCGACGCCACAAATGCCTCAGCCTTGAAAAAGCGAGGCGTGCCCTTGTGATGCGCATCGAAAGCTCGTCTCCAACAATCCCGCCAGCAGTGATGCAGCTTCCCACGTAGACAAAGCTCTGCACAACTTCTACTATCACACCACCAAGAATGAGTGAAGGCAGAGGCACCTGCCAGTCTTGGAAGAGAGCCTTGTATTTAGATAGCGAAAAGTACAAACCATGCTTTGATGCTTCAATCGTCCAGCGGTTCAGTGCAAGTTGGACGACGTGTGGATCGTCACCCAGCAAGACGATACCATCAGCATAATCGGGTCTCTGAAAAACAACAGATGTCTACCGAAAGCATTTCAAGATTACGGGCCAGACATGCTTGTGCCCGATCTGTATCAAAGTTCGAATATTAAACGCTGCGAGGATGAATGGAGAACCAGGTCGAAGAAGAGCTAGAGCTTCTGTGGAGTGAGAGGCGGCTGCGATCGCAGGACATTTAAAACCGGGAGTTTGGCTGTTGTTTCCATCAGTTGCAAGACGTGAATCGTTTGTGACGGTGACCGAAGAAGACATAAGAGTACATATAGGTGAAGGACGGGAGGTGGGGTGATCTGTGAGTGGAGGTTGAGAAGTTGAGTTAGCATAGAAGATAGGCATAACAGGAGCAGTAGTAAGCAGTGTGGTCCGTGATTCGTCAGTGGGCGTGATACTACCCGGTTGCTCAGGCAGAAGTAGAGAGTTGTCTTAGAGGGCTTTACCTCGATTCTTTGATCAAAGATCTAACCTACAAGGCAGCAGGGCGATGTGCGGGCGTCGCAACTCGTTGGGAGCCGGTGACCAAATAGATGGTTCACACATCATTCGGTTCGTGAATGACCAGGGGCCCATAGTACCCTTGAAGTACAATGTCACTCAGGGAGGGGCAAAGGGCAGTGACATTATTTAGTGGGGAGTTACATCCACCACGTCACTGTGTTGTTAAACAGAGTTTCGGCTTTTATAGGGAGAACACTTATCAGGCGAAAACGCACCACATCCTGGAACACAGCCGCCGAACCATTTGCTGGAAAGGGAAAAACCCGAACCACTCAGCTGGCACCACGAGGCGGTTGTTCGGCAAGCCAGCCACACAAATACTCTTCACCCCTCCCTGAAGACCTTTTTGCACGTCTGGACGGTGGTGAGCGTTTTGTCAAACTGGACTTGTCAGACGCTTATCTCTAAATTGAAATGTCAGAAGAATCGCATGAGTTGCTAATGAGTAACACACACAGAGGATGATTCCAGTATACACGCCTAGCAATTGGCGTTAAGTCGGCCCCGGAAATCTTTCAACAGATCATGGATACGAGGCTACAGGGAATACCTTATTGCGCAGCATACCTGGACGATATCATTATCATGGGATCTAACCAGGAAGAACTATACCAACGAACGATACTCATGCTTGACAGAGTAAAGGAGTATGGTTTTCGCCTACGAATGGACAAGTGTGAATTTTTCATGACCTCCATTAAATACTCGGGCTTTATCCTTGACCGAAATGGACGTAGATCTGATCTATCAAACATCAAGGTGATCAAGGAAATGCCTCAGCCAAAAGACGTAGCGACGTTGAGATCATCCCTGGGTATGGTGAGTTATTACGGTACCTAGCTGCCGTCCATGCACGATTTACGCGGACCATTAAACCGATTGCTGATGAAGGATGTCCCGTGGGTCTGGACTACCGAATGTCAGGAAGCCTTCGACAGCATCAAATTGTCACTATGCACAAAAGTGATGCTAACGCACTACGACTCAAAATTGCCAATTGTAGTGGCATCGAATGCATCCAGCTATGGAGTTGGAGCAGTCATGTCCTACGTTTTCCCAGAGGGGTCTGAGAAGCCAGTCACTCATGCCGCTCGTTCACTGACAGCAGCAGAAAGTGTAGTCAAATTGAAAAGGAGGCTCTCGCTATTGTGCTTGCAGTGAAACATCGCCACCATATGTTATAAAGCCGTCACTTTACCTTACTAACGGACCACCAAACGCTTCTTGCTATATTCGGCACGAAGAAAGGAATTCCTGTATATACGGCCAATCGCCTGCAGAGATCGGCGACAACCTTGCTGGAGTACCATTTCAACATCAAGTACTGATCGACCAGCGACATTTGTCAGGCCGATGTGATGTCACGGTTGTTAGACAAACAACGCCAACCATAAGACGCTGTCGTTGCAAATGTCTCCATCGAAGCGGAAGTTAACCGTGTACTCTCGGATACTGTGAGCCAGCTTCTAATATTTTCAGTCAGATTCCAGACGGCACCTTATGGGACCCGCTGCTTTCACAGGTGAGCACGTATTACCACTCACAGTGGCCTCGAAAACTTCCCGACGCACAGCTACAACAATTGTTCCAGAGACGAAATGCACTATCGGTCGTCGAAGATTGCATCTTGTTTAACTAGGGTGTTACGTCAATTTCATACTGGACACCCCGGTTCCAACAGGATGAAAGCTCTAGCGAGGAGTTATGTGCACTGGCCGCTTATTGATTCTCAAATGGAGGATTTAACACGTTCCTGTTCAAATTGTGCCCAAGCAGCAATATGGTCACGGAAATGTGAACTGTTCTCCTGGCCAAAGCCCAGAAAACCATTGTCAAGGGTTCAACTTGATTTCGCAAGCCCAATCAAAGAACAGAACTACTTACTATCATCTATGCATACAGCAAATGACCCAAGGTCTTCCAAATGTCGAACACATTAACGTTGACTACAGTTACAGTCTTCAGGGAAATGTTCAGTCGGTTCGGTTTTCCGGAACCAATAGTTTCCGACAATGGACCCGAATTTACTTCTTCACATTCTGCTGGATTCTGTGCGGTACACGGCATGTAGCATTTGTGCTCACCTCCTTATCGTTCACAGTCAAATGGGCAAGCTGAACGATTTATGAATACTTTCAAGAGGGCTCTCCTCAAAGCGGAAGGAGACGGACAATTCCAAGTGGTCCTACAAACTTTCTGTTAACGTACAGGATAACGCCTAATCCACAGACGCCTGAAAGGAAGTCCCCAGAAGAATTACTCCTGCTCAGAAGGCTTCAAACGATATTTGATATAATAAGGTCGCCGGATAAACCAATCACGAAAGAAACTGAATAATAGAGCACCAGTACAACCGAAGGCATCGTGCTATGGCACGACACTTCGAAGTTGAACAGAAAGCGTTACCAAAGGACTATCGGAACAACCAAATCTCTAGGACACGTGAATGGTTGTAAAAAGATATGGCCATGCCTGTTATGAAGTGGCCGTAGGCGATGACAGATGTATCCGCCACATCACTCAACTCAGGAGCTACATCTCGTTTGACAGAAGAGAAGATGCCCTAACTACGCCCCATGAATGACTTCTGGAGGAGTACAAACTCCCAAAAACAGAGGCTAGTCAGAAAAATAAGTCTATCAATGCAACCACCTCTCCGTAACCCGATTGTCGACCCAGAAGATGGCCGATCGTCGCCGAGTTCCTGTCACGCCGCTCCAGATTAACCCCAGGCTGAAATCTTATAACAGTGGACTTCAAACGGAGAGGAAGGTGTTAGGAGGGCATCTCCTAACGAATGGATCGGTGAACATAAATGATGTGCATGGCTGGACGTTAAGCGCGAGCGTGCGTCCGTCTGCCGTAATTATTCTTTGTTAATTTGTGTTCTGTGTTCATGTGACCTCGAGTGCCTCGCACGTCCTGTTGTGGTATTTTTTGAGACTGACTGTTACGTAAATAACCATCTTATTATACGGCACTGCTTTTCTGTCTTCTTCTGGCCTAACATAAGCCACTAGCGCGCGCCTACCCCTCTCGTGTGCGTAGCGTCGTTCATTAGGAGGGCCCAGCGTCTACCCGAATGCGTGCGCGGCTAGGAACGTTCTTACGCTCGCTCGATTTTTTCCCTCACCAGAGAGTACCCCCGGCTAAGCTAACGCCATCACTTCAGCTCAACTCCGTTCGATCGGCCAGCGTTCCAAGTAGTTGCCGTAGTCGTGCTCGACCCGTGCCAGTGATAATCGTATCAGGCGTCTCTCAATCTTAACAGTGGCGACAGAGTTCACGAACCATGATTGATGTGTACACCGATTTAAATCTTATGCTGCAACAACAACATAAATTGATGTCCCTCTCAACCGACAAGCTCTCTAGTTCTTCCCTCCATACAGGTCCAAGTGCTAATTCTCAGTCAGTGTACCATGTGGTTAGCGGCATCAGCGAATTTCTGTATGACGCCAAGGCCGGGGTAACGTTCGAATCTTGGTATAAGCGGTACGAGGACCTGTTCACCGTTGATTTGGCTTGCCAGGACGACATGTGGAAGGCCCGACTGCCTCTGCGCCAACTTTGTACGCTCGAACGCCAACGCTACACCAACTTCATCTTGCCGAGGAACTCACGTGACGTGAACTTTGTGGAGACCGTCCCAACGCTGTCCCAGATTTTTGGCAAACAGTCCTCTCTGTTCAATGCTTGTAATAAATGTCTGCAGCTGGCCAAGCTTGATGCTGACGACTTCATCACGCACACGGGTGTGGTCAACCGTGAATGACAACCTTATCAACTTGGCTCACTCACCCAGGACCAATTCAAGTGCCCGCTTTTTGTTTCTGGCCTCCAGTCTCCACACGATGCCGACATCCGGACGCGCCTCCTGTCCAAGCTACAACAGGATAGCTCAGTCACACTCCAGAAGCTGGCCGAGGAGTGTCAAACGCTGCTCAACCGGAAGCACCATTCTGCCATGACCCAGAATGTCGCCGCACTTGGTAAAGTCCAGGCAGTCACAGCACTGAGGGCGCAATCGTCCGCGCGCCCCACCCAATCCGACCGAGCGAAGTCCACACCCTACGCAGGCCGATACTGGGGTGCCTGGCATTTCCATAGGAACTGCAATTTCCGCCAGCATCATTGTCAACGTTGTGCCAGGGCGGGGCATCGGGATGGTTACTGCCATCCTACATCTCCCAAGAGGGCTAAAACTGGGCTGGCCCCCACCCGCGATCCGAAGATGAGGTCGCGACCCAGTCGCACACCCAAAACTGGTTCGGTTGACAGCTTCTGAGCCTGCTCGCCACGTTCCAAATCAACGCCGCGAATCGGAGAAAATTCCTCGACGGTCAGTCTGTTCGACAGCAGTTGGACACTGAGTCGGACATCACGATCATCTCCGAGGATCTCTGGCCATCCCTTGTCACGCCACCTTGCGAACTGACCTCCCGATCTGCCATTGGTGCCTGTGGTAGTCGTGTGCAGCTAACTGGGCAGCTGCAATGCTCCGTCTCTTTCTGAGGCGCCACGTTCAACGCGATCTGCTACATCATGAAGGCTAACCTTAACCTGCTTGGTCTCGACTGGCTCGAAACCCTTGGCTTGGCAGATCACCCTCTTCGGGCCATTTGTAACGCCGTACCTACTCCGGCAGTACCAAACGACCGAACCGAGGACATCATTAGACAATTCGCCTGGGTATTCCAGGATGGTCTTGGCCGTTGTACATGCACCCGCGCCGTGTTACAGCTCGTACCTGGTGTTCAACCGGTATTCCGTTCAAAAAGGCCTATTACATACGCAGCCCTACCCTTGGTGGATGCCGAACTTCAAAGTTTGGAAGACATGGGCGTCCTCATGCCTGCGTCTTACTCCGCCTGGGTAGCGGCAGTCGTCGTGGTCAAGAAGCCGAATGGATCCCTCCGCATCTGTGCCGATTTCTCCCCGGTCTCATCGCAGCATTAGAGCCAAATTGCTACCGGCTACCGATCCCAGCCGACCACTTCACAGTATTCAACGGTGGCAGGTGTTTCGCTAAAATGGAAATGGCAGACGCCAATCTGCAGCTTGAGGTCGCCCCTGAGTCACAAGCCCTCCTGACGACCAGTACACATCGTGATCTTCTCCAGGACACCAGGCTCCAGTTTGGTGTCAAAAGCTTTCCAGACATTTTCTAACAGACGATGAACGCTATGACCTCTGGCATTCCAGGTAAGGCCGCTTACCTGGACGATCTACTCATTGTTAGTCGCATCCAAGAAGAGCTTCGAGAGCGTCTGGTTTCCGTCCTTCAACGGGTCAAGATGTACGGTTTCCGTCTGAAAGCCGTGAATTGCCAATTCTTCCTACCTTGGTTTGGTTTTCGATGCCAATAGCCGTCATCCTGATCCTGAGAACGTCAGAGCCATCTAGCAGATGTCAGGTCCAGCGGATGTGTCAAAACTGCAGTCCTTCCTGGGTCTCATCAGCTACTACAGCGCCTTCCTGCCATCGCTACATGATGTTCGAGCCCCGCCCAATCGGTTGTTGTAGAAGGACGTTCCTTGGCACTGGTCCCTCGCATGCGAGAAGGCTTTCCTGCGCATGAAAGCAATGCTGCGTTCTGACCTACTGCTGACCCACTACGACCCAGTCTTGCCGATTGTGATCGCTGCTGACACCTCTGCCTACGGGAACGGAGAACTTCTCTCCCATCGATTCCCAAATGGTTCCAAGAAAGCTGTCATGCACGTCTCCCGCACTCTGACGCCTGTGGAGAAGAACCGTGGTCAGATCGAGAAGGAAGCCCTTGCCAGCGTCTTTGCCGTTACCATTCCACAAAATGCTGTATGGCCGGCGACTCCCGCCATTGACAGACCACAAGTCCCTATTTTCAATCTTCGGTTCAAAGAAGGGCATTCTTGCCTATTTGGCTAGCCGACTTCAGCGTTGGGTGATCTTCCTTATTTTTTACGACTTCGAAATTCGCTACTGCCGTACTCAGGATTTTGCTCAAGCCGTCGGTCTCTCCCGCCTCATTTCCAAACATGCCGCAGAGGAAGACACAGTGATTGCCGCTGTTTCCATCGAGGACGACGTTCGTCATCAACTCTCGAATGTTATCCGAAGTCTCCCTATCACTGCCGCCGACATACGTCGTGCAACTGCTTAAAAACCTGTCTTGCAGAAAGCCGGCACATACATCCAGACGTGCTGGCAAAACACTGCCTTGTCTGGTGAACTAAAACAACTGCATCAACGCCGCGACACCCTTTCCGTGGTCGATTACTGCCTCATGACTGCAGATCGAGTTGTCGTTTCTTCATGCCTCCGGCAAGCTGTATTCCGCCAGCTCCATTCTGCTCACCCCGGTATGAACAGAATGAAGGCAATTGCCCACAGTTATGTGTACTGGTCTGGCATTGACAACTACATTCAAGATTTGGCTTGCCGCTGCTCAAAATCTCAATAAGCCTAAAAGATGCCACCCTACCAATAACCGGTTCCTTGGCATCCGCCAGCAAAACCGTGGTCCCGAGTGCACATTGACTACGCTGGTCCCATCGATGACATTTCCTATCTGGTCGTGTCGACGCCTTTTCCAAATTGCTAGATGTGGTCGCCGTCAACCCATCAACCACATCCGCCACTCTGGGTTGTTCACAACGCATCTTCAGTCAACATGGCTTTCCCGAGGTTTTGGTGTCTGACAACGGTTCTAAGTTTACGTCTTCCATCTTCGAAGACCTTTGTCGCCGACAATGCATCCAACACCTCCACTCACTGCCTTACCATCCCCAGTCCAATGGTCAAGCGAAGAGATTTGTCGACAACTTCAAGCGGGCCCTCTTGAAATTTCACGGGTATGGGACCGTGGATGAGTGTCTTCAAGCCTTCCTGTTGTCGTACCGGTCCAAACCGAATCCAGCTACGCCAGGAGGACAGTCACCAGCTGTAGCATTGGTGAGCCGCAAGCTACGCACCATCAACGAAGCGCTCATTCCGAATAATAAGCTACCTAGTCAATCTAGTGCCTACACCAAGCACAAAGAACTCGTCA
This sequence comes from Dicrocoelium dendriticum, assembly GCA_944474145.2. Taxonomy (NCBI): domain Eukaryota; kingdom Metazoa; phylum Platyhelminthes; class Trematoda; order Plagiorchiida; family Dicrocoeliidae; genus Dicrocoelium; species Dicrocoelium dendriticum. The sequence goes on from OX104066.1 coordinate 63,582,545, forward strand.
TTAGAGTCCCGGTATACGCGCGTGATTATCGAGTAGGCCATCTACGCTGGATCAAAGCAACAGTGACGGCCAGGCGAGGTGACATCCTGCATGATGTCGCCGTGGGTGATGTAGAAAGAACTTTGACCACCCCAGTCTCTCCCATGTTGAATGCCCAGTTCTACATTGCTCGGCCGTCTGGATCGATTATGTTTGCTAACTCCCTTACTTTCCACTCCTTTGTTCTCTGCCCCGATGCTCTTAGCGAGTGACTCCGGTGACTCATCTTAACTTCACCCCGCCCCCATGGACCTGTCATTGTTCTCTTGACATAAGCGATTTTGTGTTCCAACAACTCATGTATGCAGTGTGGCAGGTCTGTCTGTCCTCAGCCCGTTCCCGTTGGCGGACGCTTACGATTGGCTCAATTGCCTTATTATAACTTCGGTCTCACCTCTATGTCCATTTGTTTCGTGTGCACCTTGGCTTACGGACCTTTTGTGGAACTGATTGAAATCTGTTGTTAAACTTTTGTGTTTGGAAAACCGTTAAGGTAATTTCTACTTTGGTACGATGAATTTGTACAAATAGCACCGTTTTCTCAGGTCCGGATCTGGTCTTCTGTTGAATTTTCCGGTGGGGAACGCGTAGCTTAACTTTCCAAACGCCTTGGAGCGTTACAGGTGATGACACGTGGGTTCGCCATCGCAATCAACTTCGACCGCTCCACGGAGAACCCTCCACGTCAGCAAGCCTTTCTGTGCGCCTGCCGCTGCACAGGTTGTTGGATACCGTTGGATTGGCTACACAACGTGAGACCACGGTCGAAGCCGCTCAGTCGCCGCCGCGTCTGGAGAACCCGCCTTACCGAGGAACAGGAAGAATCCGGCGGTTGCCGAAATCTCTCCTGGTCAATCCTAGTCAGAAGCGGTACGCTTTTTCTGCAAAGGGTGGTGTTGCGGGCCAGTCAAATATCCCGGCAAAAACGCGGCACAAACTCCGGTGTAATGGCTGTGGGAAGCGGGGTTCAATTCCTCCCCACAACGTAGCATTTTTCAGCCAGTCCGTGACGCGACCCAACTGCACACAGTTTGACAATGTTCTTTTACAAACTATCACCTCGTTGCGGTAGCTATCTTCACTAAGTATGACCCATAGCAATGGCTGTGTTTCGGTGTTTGTTGGTTGTGAAAATACCTTCAGACGATCACTTGTCTTGCTTTCTCCGCCGTAGTTGGGACTCGGTTCGGTCACGTGATTTTGGTGTGCGTCGATAGCCGGACAGCGTTCGCGTCTAAGCCACTAACGCGCGTCTAACGTAACCCTCTCTCGTGTGCGTAGCCTGGTCTGTTATGAGGACTCGGCGTCTACCAGAAAACGTGCGCCTAGGAACGTTCTCACGCTCACTCGATTTGCTGCCTCACCAGCGCGTACCCCGGGTTAAGATAACGCCCTCAAGTCAGCGCAAATCCGTCCGATCAGCCAGCGTTCCAAGCCGCTATCGTAAGCGTGCGCAACCCGTGCAAGTGACAATGGTATCAGGCAGCTCTCAAGCTTAACATCGCTTTAGATACAACAAGCGTCATGTGCAGTTAATAGAGCCACAGTAACCCGTGTGATTGGGTACTGCATCAAATATGAAGCGATTCGGTGACTAGCGGTGGTTTGCATTTGCTGGTCTGAATGCAACTGTAGTGGGCTGGCATCACGCTGGCGACTGATTCAATCCCTATTCAAGGAAGATTTCCATGCGAGTCGGTATGTGTCGAGTACCTAAGTTTACGCCGTACTCGTTAAACTGATTACGGGATAGACCACAACTGTCTGGTGTGTTAGACCGTATGCAGTACGTACTCCCTGCTCTTCACCAAATAGCTAATCGTAGGACGCCAGCAGCTCTGCCCACTATTTTCGCCGTCCCTTCTCTCATGAATTCAGTAGGTTAGCCAGCACATCTTCAGCTCTTGCTCACGGTAGTTGTACTCGCATGTTCCATATTTCCGCGACATGGGCGACAATTAATTCCCCATTTAACGGCATGTGAGTACCGTGTCCGCTATCCCATGTCAGCGCTGCAGTTGTCATTAAATAAATAAATGAACTCCAGATGAATGACTGTGTGCTGTACCTGGACATTCTCCTCAGCCGAAAGAATGAGCTCATTAAGTGGTCCGTCTACGAAAACCAACATGGTCCGGTCGATATCTACACTACCAGTTTCCCACCGATGGGTCACAGTCGTAACTGGTGTAAATCTTGTTCACTCGTGTCAGGCCTATTTGCTCGAGTGATTACCTGAGTGAGGAGAGAGACAATAACCGGAACGCTCATGGAAGCCGGTTACCCTAAGCGGTTCATCAAGAAGCATAATCAGGTCATACCGCCAAAAGAAACGGTGTTGACAGCGACCAAGGAAAATATATACCACGAGCTCCTATTTAAGTGTAACGCCGTTTCAACGAGGGCAACCAAGCGCTTAATCTCTGCCACTCAGAGAACATACTTCGTTGCAGATGCTGTGGTGATCAACAGAACCCGGAAACGCGCTACGGTAAAAGAGGAGGAACCCATCAGTGCCAAATCACAATGTATTTACCAATCTGATGATACCTGCGGAGGCAGTTAGATAGGCAAGAATGAGAGTTTTGAATTCCAGGGTGAAGGAACACCTGCCCAAATGGGTTCAACGTGACATCAGCCATCTCTCGCCCAGCGTTCCGTGTGCACGCAAATCAACAGGTAGCCATGTTTTCTTGACCGGTTATCAGATTGATCCCGGCTTCGTGTTTCGGATAATATTACGTCATCCCAATCCACGCTTGTTGCGGTTCGCCGAGGACGTGACGATAAGCCAGCTAAGATCTGTCCTGTGTGTGCAGAAACAGTCAGTGGTTGACCTACGGATACCCAGGTCCTAGGACGATTGCCGCCGTTCACCTCACTGCAGTTGATTAGTTGGTAACACCCTTTGAGCAGTATAAGATAATTCCTAGTTATTCTATTGATATTGCTGAGACAATATGAAATGTGCGTATCTACCAGTGCTCATCTTCTCACTATGTTTTTCCAATTATTGAAGGGAACTAACTGCTTTAAATGAACAAATAATTTATTTCTTGACGGTGCGGGAGACGGCATAGGGACAGATCAATGCTGAGATGAATGAGTTTCTTGAGACCGGTCACACATGCAATTGTAGTGTCCCACTGACTCAACCGAACTTGGGCGTAGTATGTGAACCGATGGTGTGCATCCGTTCACACGTGACGCGTACACTGTGCGTCCAAACTTAGCAGCACACCATGCCCTATTTACATTGCTCGCACGTGTTCACCAGTGCCCACGGTAGCCGGCCACTATGCCAAGTAAGGACAGGCGCTCAGGGCTTGTTGCAAGTGTCCATTCGGTGTAGAATGGCCACCAGTCATTTTGGCTATTTAGCCCCTGCTTCAGTAGGGCGTGGTATCAGGCGTCTGTCACCACCGTTACAGTCCAGTCAACCGTCTTTGGCCCCACAATGGTGCAGCGCGCGAGTACACTCACATGGCGTACCTTCGGTCTGTGTCTGCGGAGTACAAGGCTTGCATGCATTACCTGCAGGCCTGTTTGATCAACCCACCACACCATCAATAGCTTCACCCCGTCCAGTTTGTCCATTGGCTTCGGCGATGCACCCTGGATCAGGGATTGAAAATTTGAGTGTTCATTTTAAGTCCCACCTAATTATCTCGGCAATATGCGGGTATCTCTTATGATCTGTGCCCAACGCGTGCGTCGCTACCGCCGAATCGCCTTACATTCAAACTCGTCCCTCGGTCGCAGTGACATGCGCTTCATGTGTTATGCGCCGTTTGCACGCGGTATGGCCTATATACACATGTTCACCGTTGTTGCGGCTACGTTGGTGAGCGCAGTTAGTCATCTTACCCACGGGAAGCGCGTCTTTCAGACACACCAGTGCTATGGGGATTCTAAATGTTATTCTTTGGTTGGTTCTTTACAGATGTATTCGTTCACCCTGTCAACGGCTGCAACAGACTAGCAATTGCGTACAGACCACTAAGTGCGAACTGTTGCTAACGCGCTAACAGTATCACAATTAACACGATGCCCTTCTGCACAAGTCGCTGCGGTTCATCGTGCATATGCTGTTGGTCACCTCCACATTAAGGAAGATGATACTCTACATTCAACGGCAGTTCACAAGTAATTCGGCCACACCCACCGTTCTCTTGCGCCTGGTGTGCAGCCCGCATCGTTCAATGCTAAGGCGTAGGGATGCACCATGCACATTGATTATTCCACATATACGGATACTGAATCCGACACTAACACCCACACGCGATGGCACGTAGACACCGCCAAGCATAGGTCATACCACAAACGTGTGCTCGCAAGGTTGTGTGCAGCTAGCTTCAGTGTGGCCAGTCGGAGTTGTCTCATGTCCGGTGGAGAGTTACGCACACTAGTGAGCCCAGAGAACCCGGAAAGAGAAACTCGTCTGTTTTCTAGCCATCCAGTTGCGTGGATGTCACACGCTTGGCCACGCCCCGCGTGAATCACGTGATGGGTTGGGTGGGCGTAATTTCAAACGTGAGTCTAGAAGGTTGTGTATATGCACCAAAGGTCTGAGTACTCGAACACACTCGTAATAGATCCCCTTAGCTGATTTGCAAGTGGTCAAAACGACGGCACACATTTGCGCGTGTGCGCCACCTTCGAGTCAACTTGATTCCCTTATGGACTGAGTAGAATATTCCTTAGCGAGGAACTTGAGTTGTTTAAGGAGGATTTGAATTCCGTTATGGATTCACTCGACTCGGCAAATTAGATTTGCGGCCGACAATGTTCTCCGACTCATGATGCAAGGTTGGTATGCACTTTTAGGTCACGTTAGTTACACCCATATGGAGGGGTCACTTGTATAATCCGGTCAGCGACAAATGCCGCTGTGTCAGCGGGTTTGGCAGTGGTGCGGCAATCGGCGCACACGCGGACTACATCACAAGGCTTTGTGCGTTAAGACTCATGAAAAAATGTCGTGGCATATGTTAGGCAACAAAATAGTCTGTAGCTATGGTATACAGTGGTACACAGTTCTAAGACATATATTGTCCGGTAGCGTTAAAACAGCTTTGTAAGGACGGTGCCTCAATTTCACTGAAGGGAACTCAAAAGAAGCAAGGTTACACGTGTAGGTCTAAGCCAAAGGCCACCAAACTTGCTTCACGGGGGCCCGATAATTAGAGAAATTGACAGGTGCGGGCCAGATTACTTGGAAAATGCCTAACGCGGGTCGGATAACCAGTAAAGTGGCTAGCGTGGGCCGCCTAATTATTATGCACAATATTTGCGAGTCCGAACTGATACTTTGAGACGAGAAACATCGAGAACACGACCCTTAGTGTCCGCTTTTCTTTTCCCGGTAACTTTAGTAATCACTAAAGTAAATGAATCTGAACAAAAAAACATGATTACGAAAACGATAAAAATTCAATTGAAACATTCTGAAAACAGAGGAGTAGAGGCAAATTGGGGGACATTGTTGGACGGCCTCGCGCTTGACAGTCGTTCACAGCTAGATCGGTTGACACTCGTGACTGTCCTGTCACGCGACTGTGTTGGACGCACACACGACAGTCTTTCAGAGTTAAAACGCCTACCAATCATGACTACATCATTTCATGTGGTTGGCTGATTGATCTATTAATCTTTGTGCATTGTTTTTGCTCGGGTGTGTCAGTTTTTCAATACAGCTCGTCCCAGCGCGTTTGTTCTTGCTTCCCTTTTGGGGCGCGTTGTGTTGCAGTCAGGCGTTATAATAGACTGGTGACGACATTCCAGTTTGCAAACCATGACGGTCCTCTTGGAATTTCTTCAAGAAATGCTACCCAGACAGCAAGCACAGTTTGAGGCGTCACAACCCCACTTAATTGAAAAACTGGCAACACGAATGTCATTACAATCCGAAACTACGGACTCAACGGTTCCACTAGATAAGCTGGCGCACAGTATGGCAGAATTTCATTACCAGCTGGACGATGACCTCCCTTTCGAAGCATGGTTTCGCTGTTATGAAGACTTATTAAAAATTGTTGGTCGTGGGATAACCGATGCGGCTCAGGTACGTCTTCCTTTGAGGAAATTGGCTCCCCAAACGTATGAAAAATACTCTAATTACATTCTACAAAGGAACCCAAGTGATATATCATTGGACGACACTGTGAAACACACGGCCAGGATTTTCAAGGCATGGTTCCGATGTTTTCAAGTTGTTAAACACCATGAGGATGATTTGTTGACTTATGCAGCTGTTGCTAACAAGGAACTTGAACCTTTTCATCTTAGCACACTCACAAGTGATCAGTTTAAAGCGCTCATTTTTGTTTGTGGATTACGTTCTGCAAAAGATGCGAAGATTCGAACATGTTGGTTATCTCGGTTGGAGTCTAATCCAGAAATTTAACAACAGCAGCTGGTACAGAAATGTGAACGTATGTTGACACTGAAGCATGACACAGAAATGATCCAAAGGGGCACAACGAGTCTTACGTGGTGGATGTTCATTCTATTCCTACACGCCCCAGGCCATCGCACAATTCAGTACGTCTCGCCGACTTCGCACGCCGCGGCCGTCTGCCTAGTGCTTGTTGCTCTTGTGGTCAGTGGCATTCCGCTCGGTTTCGTGAATTCAGACGGTATATTTGCAAGCGTTGTGGGAATATGGGACATAAGAAATCAGAGGTTTGCAGGGAGCCACTGCAAGACTGTCACGAAACTTCGCCAAAACTCCAAGTTTGCAACGTCTTCCAAATAAGGTGTTTGCCACCAATAACCCGAACTATCAGTCACTGCGAAAGTATGTTACGATTGTGATAAAAGTGTCACTGTTTGGCTTCAAATGGACACGGCTTCCGACAGTACAATAATTTCTAAGTCGATATGGAGCAGGTTCGGTAAACCCGCAGTGTTCAAACGTCCGGTTCGGAATTACCCTTTCTTGAACAATTCAGTTGTGAGTTTGAACTTCGCAACTGGCATGCTAATGGTGTTTGCTACGTTAAACGTTATGGATATTTCGACTTGTTTGATATTGAGTGGACAGATAAAGTTAAATTATGGGGCATATCTTTGAGCAGTATTTGTGATAACCCAGATAGTATTTCACTGTGTTCTGCCAATTTTCGGTGTTCGGTTACATCTGCAACGTTTCAAGACAGTGCAGAAGCTTTACCACATTTTGTTTCTAAGCACCCCAATGTTTGTGAGAAAGGTCTTGGAATGAGTTCTAAGGTGAAAGATATGTTGTATCCGCGTTCCAGTGTACGTCCAGCGTTTTGTTCCGAAAGACAACTACCATACGCTGCGGTTAAGGAAGTGGATGCCGAAATTAGTCGACTGGAGTTCATGGGCATCATCAGTTCTGTGACCTACTCAGCGTGGGTTGCACTTATATTGGTCATCAGGAAGGCTAGTGGCAGTTTGAGTATTTGTGCTGTGTTTGCTACGGGATTAAATAACGCGTTGGAAATGCATCACTTTCCCATACCATCACGCTACATGTTAGCTAAATGTGGGAAACACCTCAGCTACTGTGACGCAATATACAAGAGAAAAAAATGGGGAATGCAACAGGTGCAAACCAGCTGACCTACCAGCAACGGATGGGCATCATTCCGGTAAGCTACCAGCCGGCTACCATGTAGCAACAACAAAATTACTATGCATAATTATATAAGGTTAAATAGTGAGATCGTGGTTGGAGGGGGAGGCTAAGAGAGATATGGGGTGGGACAAAGTAAATCACAGCACGAACGCCACTGAGGTCGGATCCTAGCCAAATCCGCAAGTGTATCCAGCCAAACGTGTTCATCATCTTTCGCACCTCAACCACGGAACCGAGACGCTCCAACCGAGGCAAGCTTCGAAGTGAGGGCCTTCATTCCTCTCGACCAAATCATCGCTCGGCCACCCCAACTCTTCTTTCATCCACAACCCCCGGCGCGCAAACAGCGCACGTCGAGGGGGTCGGTGGGCTGGCATGCGTAACACGTGGCCGAGCCATCGGAGCGTAGTGCGTGAAATAACGATGCTGAGTGGTTCATTACCTTTTCCTGTACCGTAAACAAGGCGTCGAACACGCTGGTTGCTTACTCGGTGTTCTCACCAGATGTGAGCTAAATTGCGAAGGCACCGGTCGTGGAACGTAACTAGCCTCTTCAGGTCCGCTGCTTTAAGCGGCCAGGTTTCACAATCGTACAGTAGCGTCGAACGTACCGCTGCATTGTACACGCTACCCTTCAGGGCGGGATTGATGTCACACCCACGCCATAGGTGGCGAAGGTTAGCAAAAGCGCCTCAAGCTTTTTCTATACGGTTCCTGATCTCATCCTCAATCCCACGGGCGCTGATACAACTTCCCTGGTAGTTGGATTTTTGAACGACTTCTAGCTGATCCCCACCAAGGGTCAGCATAGGAGGCGGTCCAGGCGAATCTCGGAGGAACGCTTTGTACTTCGAGGTTGCGAAGCAAAACCCGAAGTGACGGACAGACAGTGTTAGTCGGACCAGTGCCGATTGGCACTTTTGTGAGCTGTCATAGATGAGGGTAATGTCGTCAGCATACTGAAAGTCAAGAAGTCGTTCCCCTGGGAGCAGATCAACACCGTCTAAGTCGTGTCCTGTGAACGCAAAATCCATTACTTCGTCAATAGCAAAGTTGAATAGGAAAGGTAACAGCAGGCGTGCTTGTCTCACACCGCTGGAGATATTGAAGGGCGACGACACCTTGCCGTAAGCCCTCACTCTGCCTGAGCTACGCGCGTATAATGTTCGGGTAATATTTACATGTTTCTCAGGTACACCTTTCCTGAGTAGACAGTCCCAAAGTGCACGTCTATCCACCGAATTGAATGCACCTTTGATAACGAGGAACACGACAACGGTGGGTCGCAAATATATGTGACGGTGCTCCAACAACTGACGCAGAGTGCAGATGTGGTCAGTGCAGCCACAACCTCGATGAAACCCGGCTTGCTCTTCACGAATATGGCTTTCACGAGTGTCAGTCAGTCTGTGGAGGATGACAGAGGCAAGCAATTTGGAGGCGATGGAGATCAGACTGATTCCTCTATGGTTGCCGCATTCCGATCGTGAGCCTCCCTTGAAATTTGGGACTATGACGTAGCAGCTCCAGTCGGTTGGGACAGCTTTCTGCTCCCACAGTTTCACTAGTAACTCGTATAAATCATCCACAAGAGCATGTCCCCCGAATTTGAAGAGTGCTGGAGAAAGCTCAGATGGTCCCGCGGCTTTAATTAACTTCAACAGTCCGATCTAACGTTCGATTTCTGAGCGACAGAGTGGATCGAAAGGGAACGCCCACGGAGCGGAGCGATAAGTGGCCGGCGAGAAAGCTAACAATTCCGACCAATTAAATTGCATTTCAAGAGGCTCAGTCCAACGCTCCAAGCACCTTGACAAGTTGTGGATAGGCTGTCCACTCTCGTCACGTATAGTTTCACTAACACCAGGTCTCCTGCTGCCCGTTTCCCGTATCAGACGGAATAACTTACGATGGTTACCGAGGGCAGTGGCCATTTCTATCTCTGAAGCACGATGAGACCACCAGGATTCGCGGTCTCTCATCAGGCTGGCACGGAGTTTTGCCCGGAGCACTTTGCGAGTTTCATTGAGTTCGCTTCCAGCCGGAATATGCCAGCAAGCATCGATAAGTTCCAGAGACTACGAAGAGACCCAATGTCTATGTTGGCGATTAAACTCACAGCATGAGGATTTTCCTGCTGCTATTAAGGTCTGGTGAATATGAGACCAGTGCGCTTCAGTTGCATCCAGTGTGCGCTTACTCAAGTCGCATGACAGCGTACTTTAATAGGCATTCAAAACAGCTGGCTTCGCCAGGGGGCTGGTGTCAATCCGCTCACAACGTCGTCGTGGGCGTCCGTCAAAACGCATCCGCAGGTCAGCGCATACAAGTGCATGGTCGGCGTCCACACAGGTGCTCCAAATCGAGCGACAGTTCTGGACGCAGTCTCTACATCGGTAACTTGTCGCAATGTGCTCGATTTTCGTCCACAGCTGGTTGGAGGCTGGTGGGCGCCAAGTCACCCTCCGGCGGGTGCTGTAACGCAAATCCAGTGCTCGCAAGAAATAAGCAGGCATCTTCACACAAATGAAGTAACCGCTCACCGTTATCATTACGGGAGCCTACACTATGTTGGCCACCCAGATGCAGTTCATCAGTGGATAATTTTCCAACTTGAGCTTTCAGATCTCCAATCAGCACAACTGTGTCCGAGCTTCTTCTGTGGCGAAGTAGCTCGTTCAGTTTGCGATAGAAGTCGTCTTTCACCGAACCATCGCTAGAGTTTGTGAATGCATAGGCAGCAATGACAAATAGACACCTGTTAGTCCCATGCGGCTTCGTAGCTTTGAACGAGCCAGCCAATCAGACCGCACACAACCGGCTACTGATTGGAATCCAATCGACCAGAGTAGCTTCAGCCCAGGGACTCAGGACAATACCAACACCGGCTTGGCTGGTGTTTGAAGCTGCATCGTCACCGGATATGCGCAATGAGAAAGTGCTGCTGGTGTCACCAGAACGGGATCGCAAAGTAACCGCTGAGCTGAGTTTTGCAGGCGGGTCGTCGATAAACAGCAGAAATCGATGGTGAGGGTCTCTAATGTTCGGGAAAGTGCTGCCTGTTGAGCGATCTGTAACCATGTGCGTACATTGAGGCATGCCAATCTGAGGGAGGATCGAGAGCTCCAAATGGAAGCTGATGAACTGGGCTTGGCCGCTCGCTTGGACATGGGCTTGTCGACAGGGCAGGAATGACGCTCCGCGTTCACATGTGGTTTAAAACTGAAAGGTAAAAGCCTATCGAAGCAAGGTGGGGGAGGACCGAGAATTGGGGGCTGAAAACAGGGGGGATGAAAGTGAAGCTGGAACGGGACGGTAAGAGTCAAATGCATAAGAGGAGAATAAGAAGATGGGTAGTCTTGCGCTGTAGCATCCAAACCCCTATCCACCCTGCTCGATGCAGCAGATAGGGCACCGTTGATCATCCTTGGTGACGGCCAGAGCATCAAGAAATTATTTGACGAATGATTCATAGTATTGCGTGGGCAGGGTACTGTCGGGTCGCCCAGGCCTAGACAGGAGAACGAGTAGGGTTCTCAACCAAAACCTTTGGTACAAAAACCTGTCCGCAAGGCAGCGAGTTTGGTGTTGGGCTACAAGGAGTCCGTTTTAAGAAATAAGGAGCCACTCTTATTCCAACCCCCAACTTGGAGGACCAGGAGGCTGAGTCTGTCTGGCCTGTAACCATTGACAAATCTGGTATGAGTGGCACTGAAAGTGCAAAAACACCTCCCTCTTTAGCACGCAAACCATCGCACCACGGTAAGGTCCATCCTCATTGCGATGGAATTTTCCTTACCTGTTCCCGAGGGTTTATTCACAAAGCTTAATGGAGGAAATATCTTTTCTTTCATTGCTCTTTCCGATGCGTACTTGAAAGTACTGGTTGAGGAGCGCTCTACCGAACTGCTCACTGGTAATACTCATCGAGGCTTGTGCCGTTCCAATGGCTTACCTTTCGGAGTACAATGTGTTCCAGTGATCTTTCAACATGTGATGGACCTTATGCTATCCGGATTACAGTGTACCATGGCTTATTTGGAGAACATAATATTTGTACGCTCCATCGCTAAAAATCATTACACCCACCTGAAGGAAGTATTCTCCAGGATAGATTCATATGTATTTCAGGTACGTCCAGAGAAGTGCGAGCTCATGATGCCCAGTACCACATACCTTGGCTCCCTTATCGACAGTTCCTGTCACCGGTCAGACCCATACAAAAGAAAAGCCATCAATTTAATACCACACCCCACGAACAAAGCCACTTTGCAGTCTTTCTTGGGTCTAGTTAACCATTATCACAACTTTGTCCATCGGATACACGAACGCGGGGCCCCACTAAATGCCCTTTTGCTGAACTAGTCAGTGTGACAGTGGTCATCGCAGTGCCAGAAAGCCTTTGAGAACATTCAACAAATATCGTCCTCCGATCTCCTTTTATCTCATTAGGAAACTGTACTACCAACAACTGTCACTGCTGATGCATCACAAAACGGTATCGGTGGTGTCTTACTGCATCAGTTCCCAAATGGATATCAAAAGGCTGTGATGCATACTTTGCGCACGTTGATAGCAGCAGAAAAGAACTACAGTCAAATAGAGAAAGAAGGACTAGCGCTCGTTTTTGCGGTTAAAAAATTTCATAAGATGGTACATGGACACAAATTTACCTCGTACACAGACTATAAAGCTTTGCTATCTGTTTTGGCGCCAAACGAGGAGTCCCCGTTCATACGGCGAACAGATTACAACGTTGGGCAACCACTCTGTTAACATACAAGTTCGATTTGCTTTGTAAAACTACTTCTTCGCTTGGTCATACTGACACATTATCCAGACTGATTGCCGACTGCACGTCCAAGACACCGGATGAAGATATTATTGTGTCCAGCATTACCTTAGATCCCGAGATTAGACAAGTATTTCAAACATCCGTACGTCAACTTCCAGTAACAGCACTCGCAGTCCAAGTAGAAACAACAAAAGATCGCCTGTTAGAACGTATTATTGGATACCTTAGCACTGTTTGGCCTGCATGCCCCTTGGACATTTATTATTGGCAGTTTCGTAAAAGAAGTTCGCCATAACCACCATTAATGGTTGATTGATGTTAGCTAACCGAGCTGTGATTCCTAAGATTCTACAAAAGAAGGTTCACAATCAGTTCCTCGAGGGTCACTCCGGAATCAGTCATAAGAAATCCCTAGCCCGCAGCTATGCCTACTGGTCACACATGGACCAGATTATTGAAAATGTCCTTCGTTCCTGTAAATGCTACGCTATGGCAGAAAAACTATCTGTCATATGTGAGCTTCATTCTTGGCAAACTCCAAGTGGACCATGGTCACGTATTCATATTGATTTCGCCGGACCCTTGGAAGGTTTCCACTATCTAGTACACGTCGACGCTTACTCAAAGTGACCCGAAATTTTTCAAATGAGATAGGCAACCACTTACGCTATGTTTTTACACTACGCCATCTTATCTCAGGATTCCGTATTCCCCAAACGATTGTTTCGGACAATGGTTCACAATTCACTTCTAAAGAATTTGCTGACTTTTGAAACTCACATGGCATCGAACATATACGCACTCCAGCGTACCGTCCACAGCCAAGCGGGCAGGCTGAACGTCATTTCGATCCGTTCAAGTGAGCATTGATTAAAACGGACGGAGGGGGCTATATCCAGAAAATATTCGACAAATTTTTGCAGATTTACCGTACGACGCCAGGTGCAACAGCACCTCAGAACGTATCTTCATCCGAAGCTTTTCTCGGTAGGCGTGCCAGAACGTTCCTTGATACTTTGAAGCCAGCGCTACACAAGGGAGTGCGCAATGTTCACATGGAGTTGGCTTTTAATCGCCATCATGGAGCACGCCCCCGGCAGTTCGTGCCTGGCGCTAGTGTGTACGTAAAGAATTTTTCATGACGGTAGATCATTTTGGATTCCTGGCCGTATTGATGAATGGATTTCAATTGATTTTTACAAAGTACTAGTGGATTCTATCATATGGACTAGACACGTAAACCACAGTAGACCCCGTCTTGAAGTGCAAGGGACGCCCCAGAAACAGGAAGCCTAACTGCCGTTTGACATATTGCAAGATAGGCATCAAATTATCCCGTAGGAAGAGCCCGTCGTCCAAACAGAAAACGTAACAACTGATGGAAGATACTCAACGCGAATCAGGGCCTCAGTGCAGAGACTGGAGGTTAATCTAATACATAAAGCATACGAATCAAGGGTAGCGTGCTATCCAGTTCAGTATAAAGGAGGGAGCTGTTGGACGGGCTCGCGCTTGACAGTCGTTCACAGCTAGATCGGTTGACAGTCGTGATTGTTCCGTCACGCTACTGTGTAGGACGCATGCACCATATTCGCTCAGAGTTAGACCGATTACCATTCACGACTACGTCCTTTCATGTGGTTGGCTGATTGATCTATTGGTCTTTGTGCATTGTGTTTGCTCAGGTATGTCAGTTTGCAATACAGCTCCTCCCAGCGAGATGTGTTCTGGCTTCTCGTGCGGAAGGCGTTGTGTTGCAATCAAGCATTATAGTAGACAAAGATTTAAAAATACAAAAAGCTTTGAACCTTAACAATTTACGCTTCCAGTGCAATTCCGTACTACTGACCAGTGACTCGTTCCAAATATGGATTCAGAATGACACATTCATAAACTAGGGACGTTTAATCTGACGCGTGTTGCAAATGAGCGGACCAATCATAATCTTGTGGCACATTGGTGTGAGGTAAATATAAACAAGGTATGGTGCACGAATTAATGGGTTTCATTCGTGAGCACTCACGTCAATATTCCAATGATTTGGATCACTAATGGTACGTTAGTACAGTCTCGTAAGCAGCAAATCTAAGAAGTCTCACGCTAGTGTTCAACATGTGTAAGGGTACTGACAATGCGACGTGCGGTGTCAAATGTAAATTTTATCACAGTGTTTCGTGTTCCCTAAAATTTATCAGAAAAATTGGGGTACAGCCGGCAGGCTGGATAAACTGAAACCGCGGGCCGTAGCTAGGTGACCCCCAGTCTAAGCGAATAAACTGCCTACTACATCGTTTTTGCTGTACAAAGGTGTCATTTCATAGAGCTCAACAATCCGAATCGAGTAAGCGTCCTTCCAAAGATGTGGCACAAAAATGTGAAGGGATAAATAAAAGTTAACGCACAGCACAAAATTATACGACCGGCACGCCACGTGCAGTACCCATAACGATGTTTTATGCAGCGTATCCAAGTGAACATTTGAGACTTACACATACGATCACATCCTAGCCATTCTGAGCTGCATCTTTGAGGCATTCACCTACTGGATCGCGAGCAGTAGGACACTTGTTGGCGTGTGAACAGAAGTAGTTGAAAGATTCAGTAAGATAATTCTTAGGGCATTAATCAGGCTACATGGTTCTGCATAAGCGCTATCTAATCTCAGATGTATGACTCAAAACTGCACGTCAATAAGGGACGTAGCATGACATGCTTAATTGCCAGAGCATGAAATCTGCGGAAATTTCCCTACCCATCGCAACCATCGTAACATATGAAATGCACTTGAAAACGTGCTCTTTCAATAGGTGCTTGAGCCACCCAAACGTCCATTTATTTTACTACTTGTACATCTGACACCTTGCCCTAGCCCATTCGTTTCCAATCCCATGTAGCCAGCACAATATACGTATGGTCCAACTGCCTCCATCCTTTCTACTACATCGTTTTTGGCACGTCTTTTGTGTCATTGCTACCGACTGGTATCCCAGGCTCCACTCAACACGTAGTTGGCCGTCAAGAAAAACTTACCTAGTAACAGTTTCTAGACAAAAAGTTTCTGACCAACAACAAGCCACTGTGAGGCATGTCAACTGGCTTCGTAAAGTAAAGCATAGCATCCCACAATTTTCACCACAGACGACGGAGCACAAAGGGCTGACGAAGTGGTCAATGTGCACCCTGTCCATGTCACATACCGACACTCACATCACCGACTCCAGGAGTTATATAATCTTCAATCGAGAAATTGGGCGAAAGGAGTTACTCTTATTGCATGATCATAGCTTTCCGGAAGCCGAGAACATTCGCCGGAAACCACTGTAGGTTATGGCAACTAAGTGAGCCGCGTCTTTGTTGCGTTTCTTCTTAAGTACTTTGATGAAGGAAAAGTCCCGATTATGTGGAAGCATGATAGCATCACTCCAACTTTTAAAAGTGAAAGCCGTTCAGACCATGCAAACTATCGCCCACTGACCCTCCTCTGAGTTGTCTCGAGCGTGACGGAAATGGTCCGTGCTGAGGCTTTAGTGAACTACCTTGTGGAATACAACGTCAGGAGATCGGAGCATTATGGCTTACGTCAACACCGATCATGCACCATGAAACCACTGATGGTACAAGGTAGTTGGATGGAATCAGCTGATGGTAGTGCCAGGATAGACGTTATCTACCTAGAGTTGTACAAAGCTTTAGACTACATGGATCACCGCATGCTACTTCCCATACTACGGCGCTATGGAATCGAGGATCATGTCCTTGAGCGGAGTGGCAAATTTCTGCACCAACGGAGGCTTCAGCTGCGTTTTTGGGTATCACTTTCCAACCCGATTGTGGTGGAACGCAGTGTCCCACTGGGTTCATTGCTAGGAATACGATTATTGCTGGTTTTATTTAATGAACTCGAAAGAGTTATCACCTGTAATTTCCTGCTTTTTCGCCGATGAGTTCAATATACCGCGAGTGACCAATAGAAATAGGGATGAATTAAATAAATCATATTTCCCTCCAACCCGACCTGGATGTAGTTCCCTAATGGTCACCGAGGAACTTTCCCAGTTTAACACGGTTAAGTGCAAGGCGATTCGTGTACGTCACCAGCCGGTGAGTGTGTACAAATTTGGGGAATAATTCTCCAGGGTACTGGTTCAGGACGACCTTGGGTGCTCGAAAAAATCTGAGAAAGCACCCAGAACCGGTAATCAATAAGTCTGCCTTACACGCAGTGCGTTTGGTCGCTTTCAGCCAACGATGTTCACACGAACGCCTAACGCTTACGTGCGACTGCACGTGGAATGCGCAAATTAGGCGTGGCTCTGTGGCAGAAAGGTCTCGGTACACACAAGACCACACAATGGAGGGTGTCCAAATAGGTCAGGGCCCTATTCCAGCTACTCTACCAGCTTAGAGTGAAGTAGCAAGAATGTACAACAGCTGATATTAGCGCCTTCGAATAGACTTCACAATGTTTTAGCAAATCGTGGAAAATTCAAACTACGTTTCCCGCTTGCTGTTGAGACTGAGTCATAACATCAGCTTGAGAGGTCATCATTTAAGGCCGACCATACACTAAAGGCGGCTGGAATGCTGTCGCAATTTCTTCTTCCTCTGATTGCTTGTCAGCCGTGGAACGCTTTCCCCGCGTAAGCTGTTTCTGCCCCCAATCTAAGGATATTTTAAAAAGGACTTGAAGACGTCTTCTGAGAGTTGATTTTCATCTTATAACTTATGCTATCCAGGAGGTAACATAAAGTAACCAAACTGTGTGTTCCCAAACTCTAACCAGGTAGATTTGTACTTACCATCAAGTTAACATTTCGGTGAGTTCAGCTGTGCGCACACAATTTTTGAATCCACTTTTTTATTTTACCAGTATTATCTCCACCCTCCTGTTAAGCGTAGGCTATTTTTTAATCAAGTATTCACCATCATTTCATGGTGTCAGAAATCGACAACCTTACTATCCTGATGGGATACATCACCAGCAACAGACCTAACTGGACATCCAGGGGTAACCTCAGAAATAACTACCGCGGATTTCAATGAACACCATCTTATGGCTGCTTCCAATAGAAGCGCCAATCGCATCGTGACGTCGAGATATGTCAGCGGGCTCAATGCAACAAAGCACCGGATTGCCAAAGCTAGGGAAACAGTTGCAGAGGGGGATTAATTCAACCGCTTACCTTCAAGCGCATCATCAGGTTGGTGGCATGGAGTAATGCGATTTACGAACTGAAGTAGGCAAGACATGGTATGCGTTGGAATCGGAGTCACTTTTTGACCTGGTAATGTCCGTACTCCACTCTCCTAGCACTCTAAGCGCCGTCATTACATGAATGACAGAGAAAAGTAACACATATTCTTTAACTTTGGTCCGCAACTGTGACCTGCAAAGCCTCCAGGAATTAGCGCTTTGGGTGGTTCCTGTGTTTGCAGCCGCAGAAAACATTAAGTCCCCAGTAAAACTGCTTCACCTGAACGGTGAAATATCAGATCGGTGTCTCCTGGGTTGGTTAAGCAGCCGTTTTCATTTTAAACATGCCATGACAGACCATGATATGTGAACCAATGGGTTCCCAACCACAGGTTTTCAGTTAAGAAGCCGGAGCTGTTGAAAACCAGCTGTTAAACTCCGGTGCACGCTTCTACAGTCAAATTAAATGTGTGCGACAAGCACGGTAGTAAACTATGCCACGGTACTGACGTGGTGATCTAAGAGCAAAAATACTGCGCCAGTTATCAGCAGTATGGAAGTGCAAGGATGTAAAATGGCAACCGGCCAACAGCAGGCCGTAATGACTCCCCCAAGGGAAAGCAACACTTTGTAACCGCCGTTCTATGCGTAAGAAGAATGGACGCATAAGCAATGCACACCACACAACCACTGGACACAGAAAGTAACCCGCGCCATGCAACCTCTTACAAGGATTGAGAAGATGAGTGGACGTTTCGTTGGTCAGAACCGATGAAAGCTAGGTTTGAAGCAATAAATGATCGTACTTGCATCTTGAGTTATTACATCGGTACCGCGACCAGTCCAGGTGAATCATGAGGACCCTCTAGACGGAGCCGTCTGAAGGGGATATGAGGACCTGCTTGGAGGACGTGGCGGTCTACGGGGTGATATCCTGGCATATAGCCAATCAGAGGTGGAGCGCAGCGGTCATCCCGAGGCCGCTTTGGTACGGATTCAGGAGCCAGGACTCCATATCCATTAACTAAAGTCCCAGATTGAAAAGACCTGCGTCACCTGATTGGGTCATAAAGTGGGGAAACGTGAGCTGAGGCTACTGCCTGAGAAAATATCGACAATACAAGGCACCCCATTTCCTACCTCAAAGCGCACGCTCAGAGCGTTTCTAGGCCGTGCTGGGTACTACGGCATAATCGTCAAGGAATTCAACCATTTGGTCTCACCCTTGTACGAGCTACTGAAACAGGATAAGAACACTTGGATTGCGGAAGCCCAGTAAGCCTTTGCTCATATTCTACAGGAAATGGGAAAGCAGAAGCTGACCATGAAAGTGCCCATTGCTAGGGAGATGTTCACCGTGGCCACCGATGCCAGCGACGTCGTAGTCACCACGTTTTTGAAAAGAGCCTTAGGACGACTGAGTATGCCAGCAGAGTTTTGATACCGGCAGAACGCAAATACTCAACAGTAGAGCAGGAATGTCTCGCAATCGTCTGGGCGTTGAACAAATGGGAGTCATAGCTGCTAGGTCAGCGATTTCACGTTGAAACGGATCACAAGCCTTTAGAATGGATTATGTCTGCCAAATACCTCGGGGAGAATTAGTGCGACGGGCGCTGCGCCAACAGGAATACCATTTCACGATACAACACCAGATGCTGGCACTAATGTACAACAGACAGGGGGATACTTCCATAACTCTACTCGAGAATGAGTCACTCCAAACGACTTACACGAAATTTGATAAACGCTACTGCTTTAGAAACTGGATTTCTGTATCCTGTCGACCCAAGATAGTTGCACACGAGTAAGCGTTGTCCTTGCTTTCTCTTTTCTCGCCTATTATGTGATCAATAAACACTCGCCTTATTGCTTTGTGTGCGTACATTCTCATTTCAAACTCCCTTTATACGACAGTGCAGTTACATCTGTAACCGCCCAAACTGACGACTCCATTAACACTTGCTCTATCTTTTTGTCACGCTAAACACCCTACGGGAAATGTCAAGCACCTGCTTGTTACCCATTAGAAATCATTGTTCATTGTTCATCATTGTTCTACTCGTTCTCTTGTCTAGACCTGGGCAACCCGACAGTATCCTGCCCACGCAATACTATGAATCATTCGTCAAATAATTTCTTGATGCTCTGGCCGTCACCAAGGATGATCAACGGTGCCCTATCTGCTGCATCGAGCAGGGTGGATAGGGGTTTGAATGCTACTGCTCATGCCTACCCATCTTCTTATTCTCCTTTTATGCATTTTGACTCTTACCGTCCCCTTTCAGTTGCGCTTTCATCCCCCCTGTTTTCAACCCTCCCAATTCTCGGCCCTCCCCCACCTTGCTTCGATAGGCTTTTACCTTTTAGTTTCAAATCACATGTGAACGCGGAGCGTCATTCCTGCCCTGTCGACAAGCCCATGTCCAAGCAAGCGACCAAGCCCAGTTCATCGGCTTCCATTTGGAGCTCTCGATCATCCTTCAGATTGGCATGCCTCAATGTACGCACATTGTTACAGATCTGTCAACAGGCAGCACTTGCCCGAACATTAGAGACCCTCGCCATCGATATCTGCTGTTTATCGACGACCCGCTTGCAAAACTCAGCTCAGCGGTTACTTTGCGATCCCGTTCTGGTGACACCAGCAGCACTTTCTCATTGCGCATATCCGGTGACGATGCAGCTTCAAACACCAGCCAAGCCGGTGTTGGTATTGTCCTGAGTCCCTGGGCTGAAGCTACTCTGGTCGATTGGATTCCAATCAGTAGCCGGTTGTGTGCGGTCCGATTGGCTGGCTTGTTCAAAGTTTCGAAGCCGCATGGGACTAACAGGTGTGCATTTGTCATCGCTGTCCATGCACCCACAAACTCTAGCGATGGTTGGGTAAAAGACTACTTCTATCGCAAACTGAACGAGCTCCTTCGCCACAGAAGAAGCTCGGACACAGTTGTGCTGATTGGAGATCTGAACGCTCAAGTTGGAAAATTATCCACTGATGAACTGCATCTGGGTGGCCAACATAGTGTAGGCTCCCGTAATGATAACGGTGAGCGGTTACTTCATTTGTGTGAAGATGCCCGCTTATTTCTTGCGAGCACTGGATTTCCGATACAGCACTCGCCGGAGGGTGACTTGGCGCCCACCTGCCTCGAACCAGCTGTGGACGCAAATCGAGCACGTTGCGATAAGTTACCGATGGAGAGGCTGCGTCCAGAACTGTCGCTCGATTTGGAGCACCTGTGCGAACGCCGACCATGCACTTGTATGCGCTGACCTGCGGATGCGTTTTGACGGACGTCCACGACGACGTTGTGAGCGGATTGACACCAGCCAACTGGCGAAGCCAGCTGTTTTGAATGCATATTAAAGTACGCTGTCATGCGACTTGAGTGAGCGCACACTGGATGCAACTGAAGCGCACTGGTCTCCATCAGACCTTAATAGCAGCAGGAAAATCCTCATGTGGTGAGTTTAATCGCCAACATAGACATTGGGTCTCTTCGTAATTTCTGGAACTTATCGATGTTCGCCGGCATATTCCGGCTGGAAGCGAACTCAATGAAACTCGCAAAGAGCTCCGGGCAAAACTCCGTGCCAGCCTGATGAGAGACCGCGAATCCTGGTGGTCTCATCGTGCTTCAGAGATGGAAATGGCCACTGCCCTCGGTAACCATCGTAAGTTATTCCGTCTGATACGGGAAACGGGCAGCAGGAGACCTGGTGTTAGCAAGACCATATGTGAGGAAAGTGGACAGCCTATCGACAACTTGTCAAAGTGCTTGGAGCGTTGGACTGAGCCTTTTGAAATGCAATTTAATTGGTCGGAATTGTTAGCTTTCTCGCCGGCCACTTATCGCTCCGCTCCGTGGGCGGTCCCTTTCGATCCACTCTGTCGCTCAAAAATCGAACGTTAGATGGGACTGTTGAAGTTAATTAAAGCCGCGGGACCATCTGATCATTCTCCAGCACTCTTCAAATTCGGGGGACATGCTCTTGTGGATGATTTATACGAGTTACTAGTGAAACTGTGGGAGCAGAAAGCTGTCCCAACCGACTGGAGCTGCTACGTCATAGTCCCAAATTTCAAGGGAGGCTCACGATCGGAATGCGGCAACCATAGAGGAATCAGTCTGATCTCCATCGCCTCCAAATTGCTTGCCTCTGTCATCCTTCACAGACTGACTGACACTCGTGAAAGCCATATTCGTGAAGAGCAAGCCGGGTTTCATCGAGGTTGTGGCTGCATTGACCACATCTGCACTCTGCGTCAGTTGTTGGAGCACCGTCACATATATTTGCGACCCACCGTTGTCGTGTTCCTCGATATCAAAGGTGCATTCGATTCGGTGGATAGACGTGCACTTTGGGACTGTCTACTCAGGAAAGGTGTACCTGGGAAATATGTAAGTATTACCCGAGCATTATACGCGCGTAGCTCAGGCAGAGTGAGGGTTTACGGCAAGTTGTCGTCGCCCTTCAATATCTCCAGCAGCGTGAGACAAGCACGCCTGCTGTTACCTTTCCTATTCAACTTTGCTATTGAAGAAGTAATGGATTTTGCGTTCACTGGACACGACTTAGACGGTGTTGATCTGCTCCCAGGGGAACGACTTCTTGACTTTCAGTATGCTGACGACGTTACCCTCATCTATGACAGCTCACAAAAGTGCCAATCCGCACTGGTCCGACTAACACTGGCTGTCCGTCACTTCGGGTTTTGCTTCGCACTCTCGAAGTACAAAGCGTTCCTCCGAGATTCGCCTGGACCGCCTCCTATGCTGACCCTTGGTGGGGATCAGCTAGAAGTCGTTCAAAAATTCAACTACCAGGGAAATTGTATCAGCGCCCGTGGGATTGAGGATGAGATCAGGAACGGTATAGCAAAAGCTCGAGGCGCTTTTGCTAACCTTCGCCACTTATGGCGTGGGTGTGACATCACTCTCGCCCTGAAGGGTAGCGTGTACAGTACAGCGGTACGTTCGACCCTACTACGGTTGTGAAACCTGGCCCCTTATATCAACGGACATAAAGAGGCTAGTTACGTTCCACGACCGGTGCCTTCGCAATTTAGCTCACATCTGGTGAGAACACCGAGTAAGCAACGAGCTTGTTCGACGCCTTGTTTACGGTACAGGAAAAGGTAATGAACCACTCAGCACTGTTATTTCACGCACTATGCTCCGATGGCTCGGCCATGTGTTACGCATGCCAGCCCACCGACCCCCGCGACGTGCGTTGTTTGCGCGCCGGGGGTTGTGGATGAAAGAATAGGAGAGGTGTCTAAGCGATGATTTGGTCGAGAGGAATGAAGACTCTCACTTCGAAGCTGGCCTCGGTTGGAGCGTCTAGGTACCGTGGTTGGGGTGCGAAAGACGATGAACACGTTTGGCTGGATACGCTTGCTGATATGGCTAGGATCCGACCTCAGTGGCATTCGTGCTGTTACTTTGTCCCACGCCATCCTTCTTAGCCTCCCCCTCCAACCACGATCCCACTATTTAACCTTATATAATTATGCATAGTAATTTTGTTGTTGCTACATAGTAGCCGGCCGGTAGCTTACCGGAATGATGCCCATCCGTTGCTGGTAGCTCAGGTGGTTTGCACCTGTTGCATTCTCCCCATTTTTTTCTTTTATATATTATGTCACAGTGGCTGAGGTGTTTCCTACCTCTTACTAACGTGTTTAATGCTGAGGATTAGTGGGCATGGTGAGTTAACTTTCGTAGTGTGACTGTATTCTGGAGTTTATTTGCTGTATTCGGCATCGGATGAAGTGATCAAAGGAACTCTTCGAACTGGATAACGTTCGTGAAGTGAGGATCCTGCGGAAGGGGAAGAGGCAGTGTCTTTATTTAGTGTTGAGTCAAATCCGCCACGTCGCAGTGTTGTTAATCGGACATTTGGGGCTTTTTATTGAGAGATCGCTTGCCAGGCGAAAACCCACCACGTCCTGGAACACTGCCGCCGAACTATTCGCTGGATCGGGAGTAACCAGAACCACTCAGCTTGCAGCACCTGGTGGTTGTTCGGCTAGCCAACGCCGTAATCTCTTCCAGCTATAGTGGAACGTCAGGCGAAAATAGATGAAGGCTCTGATGGTCGAGCGGCACATATGAAAACGCAGATCAGGTACCACTCGAAAGGTGTGGTCGATCAACTTCCGACGTATAACCTGTTAATGACAAGGATGGGGCTGCTGAACATCAGCCTTCTGCGTCTGCAGCTCACAGGCCCATGGTTGTGCTTAATTCCCCCAAGACATCAGTCACGTGTGCAGGGATAGCTGCAGAGGACAGCCGGGATGCCACTCTTACGGTCGATTCTATTACAAACATCGTCAACACGAACAGAGAGAGGAATAGTAGACAATCATCATTTGGCATCAGGCAAGGACTAACGAGCACCCAATTTTGCAGGTCAACGAAATAGGGTTCCCACAATAGCGTGCTGATTTTTGTGTGCTCAAATGGCCTTAGAATCTACCACCATCACAAACAAAATCAGTGGAATTCATTTTGCATTTTGATGAACGTCAAAGCGAAACCGGAAAACCAACTAAGAGTTAAGTTATGCACACTATGGCGAAGCCAGACTTTTTAGAGTGACTTAAGAATCCGTCATTGACGCAATAAAACATTTTGCTCTATCCAACTTCGCTACAACACAGATTAGGTGGGTTGCCACATCTCGCCTGATGTCCATTTGAGCGCGCGACCTGCGAAAAAAGCATCTCAAAAAACCCATTAGCCGAAATCGTCTGAACATAACCTTTATCCATGGCGTATTACACGTCCCATTCCACGATAGCTAAAAAATCGGAAATCACGATTCGAACCGGTGACGGTTCATTCGTGAAATGAGTTCCTTG
Organism: Dicrocoelium dendriticum; assembly: GCA_944474145.2. NCBI lineage: Eukaryota > Metazoa > Platyhelminthes > Trematoda > Plagiorchiida > Dicrocoeliidae > Dicrocoelium > Dicrocoelium dendriticum. The sequence continues at coordinate 63,607,053 of OX104066.1, forward strand.
GATAAGGTTGTAGCGCAATCATTCAGAAGGCTACCTGCCTCACCACATCGTAGAGGATGCGGGTCAAGAATACTAAAAATTTGTGGTGCATTCAAAGCAAACGACAATGGGAGTGTTAGAAGTTTGGCAGAAAAATCGAAAAAAACCTTCCAGCTGCAGAAGCTTTGCAAAAGGTAGACATAAAATTATCTGAAAAAGCAAGCTTATCGGCGAGTACACAGGAATCTCACTTGATCGCTTCTTCACTCGACTTTTTAAAAAGGCCAGACAGGGAAAGGGACATACCTTGGCCAAATCAAGTTATGAACTAGGTGACAGTATCCCATCAAAGAAAACGAATAATGACCGACCTCATATCAGTCTTCATGGCTCTTATAACTGTCCTTGGGATTCAAGAGACCGAGAAACTAGCCTGCTTTCACACCAACGTTCAATGTGTTTTCAATAAGCTAGGGCGAATTGAAAGAGCAGCAATATTACAAGCCAAAAGAGAGCATCGAAGTCACTGAATCATGATTACATGCTGGAATAACGGAAGCTGAAGCAGCGCTGCCGGGCATGTACTGATCCGAAACGACAGACTCACAAAAGGAGGGATGCTAATTTTGCATTATCGAAGCGACATAAAGTGCGTGGCCATGGACAGTTCAGACTTGGTGAGTACCAATTTTTTGTGTCGCCTACAGTTAAAATGCCGAGACACCTACCTCATAGCCTTGGTGTACCGCCCCCCAAACTCTACACCTGAAATGGACTGCCACCTTGCGGCTAATTTAAGATGTACTCTAAAGCGAAACATACACATCCTTACCATGGGTGATTTCAACGTACATTGTTTAGAAATCCCTGTCACGATCGGAGAACAATTTAAAGTCGATCCACCGGAACTCGTAACTAGTGTCCCTTTTTACTACCATGTCATTTGTGCACTCATTTCAGAACAAGTAACAGACCACCTGTGCTGGTTTTTGTGCTCATCAAGGAAGAACATATGATTGATCTATTGGTTGTAGACTGTACTTTGGGTCTCAGTGACAATGAACTCATTAGTTACAACTTCTGTTGCTATGCAGGATACCAACAGGAGAACCATTACTTGCTAGAACCGTTTGGCTGTCCCAAGTGCCTGGTGTCCGAGATAGTCTATACACTCGTTATGCTGCCTTGCGTACTACCGTCCATTTTTGAATTCTGCTCTGTATGAAAGAAACTGTTTTAGATCCATTGTAAACAATGGGCCTAAAACAGTTCCTTTCATACAGAGCAGAATTCAAAAATGGACGGTAGTACGCAAGGCAGCATAACGAGTGTATAGACTATCTCGGACACCAGACACTTGGGACAGCCACGTACCCCAACGTAACCACTGGACTCAACTGATCAGAGAAAAAGAAGTCGCATATCAGCAGGACATCGCAAAAATCTGCCGCGCTAAAAGTAACCTGCTGTACAAGCACGTCAATGGCATCCGTAAGGTAAGGTAAGAATTTAATCCGCTCCAGACGGCGATGACCCAACAAGAACGAACACAGAAACAACGAAACTACTGCGAATGCGATATGCAACTACATATGTTTAACCAACGAAGTTGTTTCGCATAAGCTGAGGTCTCCGAGCAACCACAGCTCCCAGATTGTTGACGCCATTAGCCCAGAAGCAATGCGAGCAGCACGACAATGTGCAGAACCTTTGCCACAGTATTTTTAGCGATGCTTAGACTGGAACCAGAATCTTGCCACTTGGAAGCCGGTAATAATAACCGATTCACAAAGCCGGAAGCAGAACTGAGCTCTTTACCGCCCAGTACCACTTCTCCCTGTACCATCTATGGTCATGGGATTTATCATTGCCGATACGCTCGTGTGGTATTTGGGAAATTGCGACATTAACGCTCTTGAGCAGTACGGCTTCCGTCGCAAGCAGTCGTGTACAAGCAAGTTACTAATATTATGAAATAGTTGAACCGAGTTAGCTGACGCTGGAGAGGACGTTGACCTCACCAACCTGAATTTGTCGAAGAGATTCGTTAGTCTAGACTGTCGGACCCTCCTTTCCAAGCTCCAATACTGCGACATCACTGACCATTTCTTGAGCTGGATCTCTGACTATGTTCAATGGTATTTAGTTGCCAAAATTCGAAGCTCTTCTTCTGGTCCCATACTGGTCCAGCGTGGTGTGCCTGAGGGTCAAGTTCTAGGGCCACGATTGTTTTCGTTATCTCTTAATGACCTCGCACATACAGTTGCTTCGAATTTGCTACTGTTTGTCGACGATATCAAGGTATGGCGTAGGACTCAGGCGGATGCCGATCAGGACCTGCTTCCGCGTGACATAGATATGGTACATCATTAGTCAACCCATAGCTTGCTGCAATTCAAAGTTATTAAATGTAAGATCCTCTGCTTACGACACCAGAGTACGTATCCATACAGGCTAGGAACGCAAATACTACAGTGATTTTCCGTCGAAGGCTACCTAGAGGAATTGCTTCAGGATGACTTAAGTTGTTCCAAACAATACGAAACGACATGAAGCTCTGGTACCCAACGCGTCGGTCCATTGCAACTGGCGTTTGGGTAAACAGACATCTCTACTTTCAAATCTACTCAATTCGTATGTTCAGAACCATGTCAAATACGCAATACAACCCTGGCATCCATGGCTGAAGCCCGACTTCACTGCACTGAGAACCAGCTTTAACGCCGGGCTTCCAAATAAATAAATTGTCATGGGAATGCGCAATCTACCATATGAACAAAAACTGAAACATTTGTGAGCATTCAGTGGACGGTATCGTCGAATATGAGGCGACTTCATAATGGCATGTTTGATTTTGCACAACCCAAATCATGTGTGCCGTTTTTTTCTGCAGCTCAGTAGCAATACCAAAACATGAGAGGTCACCCCTCGAAACTGAGAGAACAGTACAGCCGACTGGAATACCGCAGCAATGTCTTTTCTATTCGTGTATGTCGTCCGTGGAATACTCTTCCAGAAGCAGTCATTTCGGCACCTATAATAGACATATTTAAAAGTAGGTTGGATGATGCGCACAGCCGCTTACACTGGTTTACTTAGCACTATCTCTCAGTTCCATTCCCTGGAAATACCCTGGATTAATTCTTGGTCACTTATTGCGGGTTTGAAACCCTAGCGAGTGCAGGACTACTGCAATAAAAACGATAAGTCCATTCTTTTGACAGGTAAGGTACTGCTTTTGTTACAACGCGCCCTAGTTATTCCGACTCTTAGTCAAAACGGACGAATGTTCTTCAAAGATAGTACCCCACGCGCCTTGAGCAGCCGATCAACCTTGGAAGTTTGCGGACTAACTTGACCTAGCCACCAGATATACACCTGAGCTGAGACTGGAGACGAAAAGTGCGTAACCTAGCACGTTTGCACTGATACCCAATGAGAAAGACAGTTTTTACGGAGTCAGCCAAGGCGAAGCGTGTCTTCTACATTTTATTTATAGCTCAATAGCATCGTAGTGTAATGAGTACTGTATTGGAGGAAGTAATTCGAAGCGGCAAATAAAATGTACTCGCTTCGGCGAATCACATTTACTCGTCAGGTAGCAGCGCCTGTGAGGTGCTACTCAGATGCTAATCGCAAGAGGCGTGCACAGTACGGAAGTAGGGAGAACAGTTAGATCGTCTGGACGCAAGGTGTATTGACAAAAGCTACAAAGGATGGGGGCGGGTAAGCAGACAGCAGTATGCAGCGTGACTAACCAGAGGAGCAAGCGATCGGTAAGTACAACCAGTTAAACAACTGCACGGTCGCAAAATGTAAACAATACTAAAATCCAGTCCGTTAAAATACCGTACTCGGCACGCCTCTTACATGTCACGTCTTGCGATTGGCATCTGAGTAACACCTCACAGGCGCTGTTACCCGACGAGTAAATGTGATTCGACGAAGCGAGTACATTTTATTTGCCGCTTCAAATTACCTCTTCACCGCAACCATGTGGTGTGTTCGCCCTCCGAGTGTCATGGCCTAGGAACGCCCTTCAGGCACATGTAATTAATGCCCCCACCTATTCCCTTTTCAAAAAACACCATGACGACACTCCGACACATGTGCACCTAGTGATATAGCCCATGACCATCAGATAATGGAATTAGTGCACAACAAACAGTGGACAGCATTACAACCTCCCTATAATCCAGGCAGGATTGCTCGCACATGTGCTACTGCGAACCCCTTGGTGAGTCATGTACCTCATATGTTCTTTTACTGACACGGTTTTTTATTTTACAATTTTTACCCTCACCATTCTACGGGACATGTCAAGAATTCGCTTTTCTACCAGTCATAAACCATTGCTGCAGTGCTCCAATCTCATGGGAATGGATGGAGAGAGATGTGTGGACACACAGGCTTATGAAGTGCGAGATTGCGAGCGACGAACGATGCTGCGAAAGGTCGGTTTTCTCTTTTTCTAACACAAATATACGGACACAGGGTGCCATGGATATTTTCTTTTGCTCCAGTTTCCTCTTAAATAGACGAAACTAACTGATTTAATTAACATCGATCATATAATCGTGCGATATCAAATTTTGTGCATCAGGCGATCGATTGTCAACATTGGCCATGCTACTCTTCGTAGATGGCACTCGAGAGACGAAAGCTTACTACCGAGGAATTAGCGCGCTTATGGTCACCGCACTGTGTACCGTAACAATATGCTGGATATCAGCATCCGTGTCAAGTACACATAAGCGCATTCGTATAAAAAGGGCCGTAATAATGCCCGGTATGCAAATGCTGTATTTGTGAGTTGGCTGTCGGTATTGTTAAAGTGCACGCGTACATCTGCCCCCACCAGCTTGCAGCCAGTTGGGCAACGAGCGCAGCTTCTGAGCCTCAATTCCCTAAATTAGTTTAAAGTTACTTTGTAAATAACATTTCAAGTATACAGTTTGGCATCTGTATAAGAGGCTTGGTTAACGGGGCCTGACAGAGGAGCAGAGAGAGGCGATGGAAAGGTGCGCACTCATTTTCCCGGGTGGCTGCTGAAAGAGTGTGTCGGACCTGATTTGGTAGTACATTTGTAGCCAGTGTAGAGGTTTGAAGTTCGGATTTTGGAAAGCAATTTCTCTTAAAAACATAATTTACTTTAAGGCAGACTCCGGACATTCCGACAGATGGGACCGCATCTGAAGTAGAAACATTTTGTGTTGCACGGCCCTAACGCTGCGCTCCATGACCGGATTCGTCCTTGGTTTTGCCTATCAGGTAAAGAGAGCGGAATTTGGTGGTGCGATTTGTGACGGAGTGGTTGATGCCTTGATCAACAAACCACAACACGCTCGCAGTGATCTCGTATTTTCATCTACTTCATTAAGCAGCTACAACTACCTCTGCCTAAATACTCCAAGCAAAGCTGAACCTGTCCTGGAGTGCAGTGTTGTAAACAATAAAAGCGAGAACTCTCCGCACTTACGGTCCTTCCTATCGTCCATGAAATAAGTGAGCTTGGCAGCTACCAAGGTTATTGATGTCTGAAATTTAAAGCCATCGAAAGAACACTCGTTGCTTGGGTTATTCCTGTATTCACATCATGTGAGACTGCCTGAATTTTATGGGTTAGTTTCGGCCGCGTTGGCACCATTTCTGCGCTAAGCAGAGCTCTTAATCACATCGTCAAACGCTTTCCTCAAAGCAGCCGTGCACTTTGGTAATGGATCAATCATGCTGCTACGGTTGGCACCACCTCTCTAATATAGATCATTGTTATCATTGATTTGCCTTGAGGGTGTAAAGGACGATACAGCCCTGTTTTTATCTCGATCACCGTATTCCACGAGCGCATATTATGAGCATTGACTCACCTTTGTCAAAATAGCCATCCGAGAATCAAAAACGAAGTCTGGAGCTAGATCAAAATTTATTCTGCAGAGAACGGAAAGGTCATTAATTAGACTCGCATTAACTAGACTCGCTTACAATGTGGCGCATTTCCTCCGGCTTTTTCCCTCGTGGTATTCGTCTGAGAGGTATTCGTGTTCTTCCAAATAAATTTGGCTCTTGCTATTATGGACGCGCTCAACCGGGGTCGAGTTGGGCCCATCGGCGCCAGCAAGCGATACGTCAGCCTGGAATCACCGTTGTTCGCTCGTTGCTATTTTCACATCATTCCTCTTTCTTTTTTGTAGTCCTCGTGTTGCAGTTTCCATATACTCGTCAATTACTGGCAAGCCTTTGGTCTAGCAGAATGTCAATCGCAGTTAGCTCAGTTTATAGTACAAACTTAGCTTATGGCAGTACCGAACTTGTCCTGTGACTGAATAAAAGCTGTACTGGACTGTTGCTGATCTAGGTAGGAGGCGCATTTCTTCTTCCCATTCATATGAATTAAGTATCCCAATACGCCCGTTTGCCTTTGCTAAGTCGATTCTTTGCTTTCTTGACGGCTTTCACCACAGTCTTCACATTCGGGCATAGCACCGAGCCTTCTGTGACAATTCCGTGTTACGCCACACTCTAATCCAATGCAGTGTTTCTCGGAAAATGTATTCACCGTGGCTTCTGAATCAAGTCTTGATGGCATCGCTCGTCCTTGAATGGGAAGTTGTATCGAAACGCGCTATTGATCTCCCTGATTTTCGGGATTGTTTGATAAAAGCTCTCGCGACTCTTGTATACTTATAATTTCAATTGAACGAACCTCAGTCGCTCGATTATTTCCGCAAATTCCGTTTCTGAATCATGATCAGAGAGATTCCAGGCCTCCACTATTCCCTCGCTTCACAGCTGATGGCGTACCTGAACACTACCACATAGAGTGGCCTCAGATATCCATGCAAATGAATCAAGGCTGCGGAATCTATCCACTTCAGTTTCCATGACCTCCAGTTGTTAGGTAATGTGCCTTTCGGCACCTTTAAAGACACTGGCAAAGAGAGCAACGTTTGTTCATCTCTGCCAATTTCAAGTCCAGACACATTACAAACTCAAGAGTAGTGGTTTTTGATGTAATTAATTGAGAATTTATCGTAGCAGCTTTCAAATCAGATAGTCCTCCACATGTCCGAAAAAGTACATCACAAATATCCGCTGATGATCGAAAACGGTATTTTCACTTTTAATAACCATAGAATCCAGTTATTTACATCACCCACCTATCTCGTTAGATCAGGACCCGAAACTTTGTAGGCTTTCTATCGCATGAAACAAAGAGCTGCATCAATGGATACTAACTCGTGGAAGCTGGTGCATCGATTAGGCTGTCAAATGTGCTAGCTTGGGCCATGATTGATCCAGTAGCTATGGCGAACATGATTCGTTCAATTGTCAGAGGTAGCTTTACTATTAACCAGAGAAGGGATACCACTACCGGACTCTGGCGAAAGAAATGCTATGGGCGAACAGTCTGTCTATCTGGCACAACGCCACTAAGCAGCGCATGTATGTTAGCAGCGTGCCACAATGCGTGAACTTATGCACATGAATCTCAGACCTGCGAATGACGATCGCTCAGGGTACAGTGACAGCTAGATGACTGCAGCTGTGACATTGGTGTACCAATCCAATCACATCTACCCAACGTTTTCAGATAGTAAATCTGTCCCACAACTGGGTTATTGGTCATCTCTCATATTACTCAGTAATATACCATTCAAGTCACCGTTTTTCTCTCGCCTGTTCACGAACGCACATTTCTGCTTATATGCAAACGCCTAACTGAGACAACTTATTAGATTTATTCAGTGAAATATTGCTTATTTTCAATTTACCATTAGGTTGTACGCGGCAGCTGGACTGCACCACACAAACTGTGTCAGCTATGTGAGGCAGTGGCAAAGCTTTGTAATTGGAATAAGGCGCAGAGGTGCAAAAGCTCGCTATTGGTGTCTGATGTCATGTGGGTCAGCGTAGAGAAATAGAAACGGTGGTAGGTAACACAATGAGTGAATGACTCCTGGTGAACAACCGCGATGGAGTTTGGTAACAATTTCCAGGAGCACATGTGGTCACCCGGTGTCGTCTGGCCCTGGAGTCAACGCTGGCGAATGATAAATGCAATGAAAGCTGCAAGCGACCAGTGTTCGCTGAATGTACTGCGGTATTCAGCCGCACACGCGCACACATACTAATTGGTGGAATGTGTTGGGACCACTTGTGTCACATATTAGGGCTGAACTGTCATGGGAACTACCAAATCGGATATTGTGAAAGGCTAAGTCCACATGTGCATGGCGTAGCTAACTGCTTTCCAAGACAACAGCGGATAACTGGAAGTCATTTGGATACAACGAATGGGGGAGTGTCCATCACGTGGAATGGCGGGAAAGCGTTTTACGGCTAGCGTTTTTTTAAAGCAGCGTTGTAGCAGAAAGATAGTGCAAGCTTTACGAAGACAAACATAATGGGGTTAAGCTAAAAGCTAAAATAAAGGAAAAACTTTACTAAAGGGATAAGAATCCAAGTGGTCAAAGAAAGGAATCAAATTAAAACTTGAAATAACATACTAATGAACATCTATGTAAATAGAAATATGCAACTTTAGTTGCAAGCCATTCTTACTTGTTATTTAGTATCCATTTCTTATTTGCTACAAAAACAGGTCCCGTATTCGACAACAAAACCCAATTTCGGCCGGTTTTCGTTCCATGCGTGGGACACTCCGGTATGAATGGACTGCGATTGCTTATATTCATCCACAGCAGCGGATATTTACGTGTCTATTCATCTACCATCCAACTTGCTTATAACTGGTAGAAAATTACGAAGAGATTAGAGAATCCGTTACCGGCATCCTCTATTAGCCGTTAAATCACATAATGTAACTGAGTAAAATCTGACCAAAGTGAACATTAAAAACACAAGAAAGAGTTACCTAATGGCACACCAGCAATGCCGCATTAGGCTGTCTTATAGTTAAGCAGATATCCCCTCTATGAATTACGCTGGGAGTGAAGAAGGCTATCGAATTTGTTTCTTCGTGAATGCTAATTAACATTGTAGTTGTAACGGTCCAACGTGCGCATGTTTGAAGTCCGCTTCACCTAGCTAGTAGAACTACAAACCAGCGTTGCACAAATGAGGCCACTGGGAAGAACAACATAGTGTGGGCGAAGCACTTGGCCATTAGACGTTTGGTGTAAGAGAGTTCACTGCTAACCATGAAAGAAAATAACGGAGGCAAAGAACACTGGCTTGTTTTCTCAATATCCAAATTCATCGAACATGCATGCTTATTAGCAAAATCGATTAGGTGTGTTAAACACTGGATGATTGTGAGCGATCTATACAACAGCCTGTTATTTGCCCTGACCCAGAATAAAGACACGAGGAAGCATGGTATTAAGTAACAACGTACCGAAAGAAGAAGGTGGCTTGTAATTGATGCTTCGTTTGTAAAGCCAGCGACTCGTCAAGGTAGTCACTTGTAAATTCAAGGTCGACCGGTTGACCAGATGCCCAGTAATGCGCCACATGATCCGGCAGCCAATGACAACGAGCTAATCTCTGATTGGCCGCACCAACTTCTGTTCATGTGACCTTCGGTCAGACAACCGAGCCCAGATAGTACGTTACCAGGTCACATGCGTGACATGCTACCGGCTTTGCAACCATAGCCAGCTGCTACGACTGCCCGGAGAAAGCGTTCGTATCCATATGCTTGAGCTGATACGCTTGACAAAGAAGTGAAACTTGTCCACAGACGGCCATAACCATGGACGAATTATCGGTCATTCTGGCCAAGCTATCTTCTGGGGACTGCATCTTGAGCTCTTCGTGTAAATATGGCCTTATCATCTAAAGTGTCATGATTCTTCGTTTACTGGGTAGGTGTTCGATGCCCAGTGAGCACCGGAGCTGATTTACTGCTTCTAAGTGTCGCTATGATGTTTATCAGACATGTGACCAAATTTACAAAATACGGGTTTGACCCACAGATCCATCTCAGAGCGTGCTTCATGATAGTATAATCATGCAGCAATTCAACAAAAGCATGTCATCCAACTTACGTCGCAGTCCAGGTTGCACACCCGAAGAGTTATCATAAGACGTCAGAGAAAATTACCGACCCAAGCGAATGGGCAAGGAGAAAAGCAGCTGTAATTAGAGAAATTGTAGTGGTCGGGGCCCTGTGCTCACATGATCCCACCATAAGCCAGGGATTACACAGCTCGAGGAACCCGAATGTATACCCGGCCGACTTACTCTCATGTACAGCCATATGAAACCCTTTGGAACGGAAGATGGCATAAAGAACACCCCGATTACCCCAGAAGATAAGAGTGTGCTGTTGTTTGAGGAACTACTTATTTATGATCATCATAAGATGCGTCTGAGCCTTTTCGTAGGAATAGTAACTGGGATTCAATGAAGGGACGTTTATGCGTGCGTGATAAATAAGATTGTTAGTCCTAGTATAAAAGTGCACGTGAATGGTAAGCCTGGACATGGATAGAATGGAATAAAAATCACCTCGTGATATCGAAAAAACATATCCACAGTGGACGAATCATGTACTAGCAACGCTGCTGCGGGTAGGACTCGGTTGCTATGTTTTACGCAGTGATATGGTTGGATCGTTTTGACAATGGTTTTCCTATGGGGCTTCCACTATCCTTTTCCACCCACTCACAGTCGGTCTCAGTTGTTTCATGATGATACAAATTAGAGACCTAAATGAGAGTGGGCTCGTGAAAGTGGAAGTAAGCAATTTAAACCTTCAGTAAAGATTACAGAGGAAAACTATAGTCGTGCAATTCTTACAGGCAAAAAATAGAAAAAGTACAAGCAAAGTGTAACTAGTAGAGATCAACAAAGGCTCTGAAAAGTCCAAAGAGAACCTTGCTTATTCAACCGAATTAATTTAGCTATTTGAGGACATGAATATCCCTATTTTCAGGCGCTTTACTTTTTTCCTTACAGAAATTTACGCAGATTTGCTTCAGACACCTACATGATGAAACACTGCGTTTCAACTTGCACTTTTGGCATACCCTTGAGCCTTCTAGGTCAAATACTTTATCTCTGACAGGCTGTCGATTAGCAAACTGCTGCGCTGTCATTTCCGTATGCCGCTGCACATCTTCATTACGATTACAAACTTATTCGTAAGTCGCTTACTGCCTCTAACTTGAAGTATAGAATCACGGTAACAAGAATTTAGATTTTGTTTTCTCTGCCCAGACAATGCGTATAGTATAGGCTCACTAACCTAGAGATTTCCTATTGCTTCTCTTAGTCTAGACTACGTATGCTCGCTGTAGACACCATGATAAGACCAAGGGGACTAGAACTAGGGGAGATCGGAAAAAAACTTGGATTAAAGCATCTAATTGTATTATAACGGGCTTACAAGTTTTTAGCTAGATTGACAGAGCAATGTGAGGATGTAAGCATACCATGTCCTTAGAGTCATTTTGGCATGGTAGACCAGCAGGTATTTTGTCTTATTGTGTGGTCCAAAGGTGATGTGTGTTCGGTGACTTTCCGGCTAATTTTCTGTTGCACCTGGAAGCTTATGATTGACATGGATGGGTAAGGAAGGTAGTGGTATTGAGATGAAGTGAAAGTAAAGTAGCTAGCTGAACTTCTACTTTCAGAACCCACTTGACGGTTGCTACATCGGTCAATGATATTGATTAGTTAGTTGAGCCACACCGCGTTCTTATTGGTTTTCCTCGTATTGACCAATCAGTAGTTCCTCACTCACGCTTTAACTCGTGTGTCATGCGAGTCATATTGTACGGCTTCACCCGATACAATTTGTTTCGTATTGTGTCATGTTCTTGCCTAACCGCGGCCTGGAGCCTGCTTTGCTTGATTTCGTTACTATATATTACTGGCGATGGGATCCAGATGAACTCTACCATTAATTCACCTGCTGACTTTTGGTCTTCTGCTGAGGACAAACCGACCTTATCAAAGTGGATGAGGTGGAAGAAATCATTTAGTAACTACTTGGAAGTACTGCCTGTTTTGAATCCAATGCTTTGACTTTCGGAGTCCCACAAAATAAGACTATTCACACAAGTACTGGGAGACGAGGGCCAGCGACATTTTGATGCACTAGAAAATTGTGACACTACTACATCGGTCATGCATAAATACACCACACTGTGGGGATTGTAACAGAATGTTTATACTGCGAGATACTGCTTTTTCAAAGCTTCTACAGAAACCGAGCGAGAACGTCAACGACTTCAATGTGCATCCATCAGTTTATTCCCGGGTGTAAATACAACGAAGTTCCGCCCGGCAAATTTGAAGAAGAAATGAAAACACAGTGCTTAATTGCGGGGATTATGGGCGAAAGTGCGAGTGCAAAATTGTTATCTTTGAGCGAGGCAGATACCACTTGGGAGAATGCTTTTGTAATCGTTCGCCAAATGGAGCATATGTCGCACCAGCTACGTGAATTCATTGCCCGTCCAGTCGTCGATGCTGTTCACACAGTTGCTAAACCACGGACTCCAGGTGAGTCTCGAGAACAGTTCGTGTGTTATTGTTGCAGGATGCAACATGCTCGTGTATCTGAGTGTCGCCACAAAGACAGCATCTGCCGAAAACGTGGTAAAATAGGCCACCTAGCCCACGTATGCAGATAGGAACCCGCTTCACTGATTAATCACACTCAATGGAGGCGCCATAATAAGCTTCCGCTTACGGAGAAAACGTTCTGGAAGACCCAGACAACGTTCTAAATGCCGTCTACTTGAATACCGTATGATCCAACAAGTGCCCTTCATTTACGATGCGTTTGATAATCGAGAATGAACCGATCGATTTGGAACTGGATACACAGGCTGCAGTTACCATTACAAACAGGGATTCACTTAAGAGTCTGCCCCCCTTACAGCCATGTGAATCCACAGTCCAAACCTACACGGGTGATCCGATTAGGGTCTTGGGAAAGTGCATGGTTAAAGTCAGGGACGGCGAGAGGGAATTAACTCTACCTTTGATCATGGTACCTGGGAAAAGACAATCTCTTGGGCAGAAATTGGACCCGATACATCACAAAAACGATGCAGGTTAATGAGGTCGTGATCAGTGATAGCAGTTCAACTGATCTGTTGAACCAATTCGCTTCTTTATTCGAAAATAAGTTTGGAAAGCCGACACATTTCAATGCTTCCATCAACTTACGGGAGAACATCAATGCCAAGTTTTGCAAAGCACGGACATTACCGCCCCAAAGTTGAAGTAGAACTACAACGACTACAATCCGAAGGCGTAATCATGTCCGTAGAACACTCGGAATTGGGTATCCCAATTGCTTAGGTACTCAAAACCGACGATACCGTTCGTATCTGTGGAGACTATAAGTTAACTGCCAATCAAACTACCAAGGTGGAAAGGTATCCTTTGCCCCGCATCGAAGATTTCTACGCTACGTTATCTGGTGGTCAAATATTTTCTAAGTTTGAACTTAGTCACGCATATTCTGAAGTTGAACTTGATGAGAACTTAAGCGAAGTAGCCAACATAACTATACATCTTGGACTATTTCAGTATACCCGTCTTCCTTTCGGAATAAGCTCCGCCCCCAGCATCTTCCAGCGGATTGTGGATGACATCGTGAAGGATATACCCTTTATCTGTGCTTACTTAGATGATATCCTGGTTTCTGACCGAAGTGATGCTGGACATTTAAAGACACTTCGGACGGTGTTGGAACGTTTGGAATCCAGTAGATTGAAACTGAAGAAATCTAAAAGTGAGTTTTGTCTCAACCTGTTTGTTATTTTGGCTACAAACTTGATAAAAGAGGTCTGCGTGTTTTTCAGGATAAAGGATCCCCAATTATACAGGCACCGCAGCCTAAGAATATTAATGAACTCCGATCATTCTTAGGAATCTTTTCACACTATCGTCCTTTTTTACCGGGGGCATCAACTATTTTAGCTCCTTTGAAAGCACTGACACATAAAAACACCCCGTGGGTGTGGAATGATGGGTATCAGTCTGCTTTCATTCGTGCTAAAAACTGCTTAACATCAGCACTAGTTTTAGTTCACTGCAATGGAAAAATGCCTCTAATCATTCAGTGTGATGCTTCTCCACACGGAGTTGGAGCAGTTTTGTATCATATAATGCCGTATGGTGCAATTCATCCGATTGCTTTCAATTCGCATGCCTTACAACCAGCTGAGTAAGTACTCAAAACTTGATCGAGAGGCCCCATCGGTTATCATTGGTGCCAAGAAATTTCACCAGTATCTTTGGAGCAGTCATTTGGAGTTCTACACTGATCACAAACCGTTGATATCCTTATTGGGTGAATCCAAGGGGATCCATCAAATGTTTTCACCTGGGATGCAACGAGGGGACTTAATCCTCAGTGCGCATGTATACAAAATATCTTACATCCTAGACTCTAACAATTGCACGGCGGATGTTTTGAGTCGGTTACCTCACGCGACCTCCGCAGGGCCATTAGATGAATCGGTGGTCAGTTCAGTTGACGCAGTACCTCGACACTACCCCTTTGACAAGTGATCTCATACGTCGATGGACCGATCGGGATCCTAAACTAGCCTCCGTGTTACGTTTCACGAAATTGGGCTGGCCTAGTAGAATTCCGGATGAGTTGAAACTTTTTGGGCTTCGGAAAAGTGAGCTGAATATACACGATGGCTGCTTATTTTGGGCTCACATTTGGTTCCACCGATGAAAGCGAGCTCCTTCATTCTAAGTGAACTTCATAATGGACATCCAGCTGTTGCCCGAATAAACGCCCTTACATGCGGCTATTGCTGGCGGCTTAGATGCTGAACTTGAAGACTACCTGAAGTCGTGTGATCTCTGCCAACGATATCAGTCGAATAACCTTCCAGGTCCAATATACCCTTGGCGTTGACCTGAAATGCCATGGCAGCGTATCCATATATACATACACACATCCTTTGGACGGATCATTTTTCCTGTTAGTAGTTGGTGCCTATTCGAAGTGGACCGATGTTTATCCAGTATCCCATCCCACGGCTGAAACAACCATTTCAAAGATGCTATCATTGTTTTCGGTTTTCGGAATACTTGAAATTGTTCGTAAAGATAATGGGTTCTGTTTTACCAGTAAGGAGTTTGTGAGCTTTATGCAGAGCAATGGCATTCAACACGTGCGTACATCCCCATATCATCCTACGTCAAATGGATTAGCCGAAAGGGTAGTGCAGATGGTAAAAGGAGGCCTGCTAAAGCAGTTAGCGAGAACTATACATACACGATTAGCTCGATTACTTTTTGACTACAGAGTAACTCCGACAGAAGCCACTGATAAATCCCCCGCAGAACTGATGTTCAGTAGAACACTTCGTACTAGAGTACACCTATTATTCCCTAATCGTTGAGTGCAACTAGAAGCGAAACAAAACAAGACAGCTATGTTAGACAGGGATTACGATGTTGTTTTCCAACCGGGAGGTTCTGTGTATACAAGACTTCCCTACGAACAGTCATGGCAGCCCGCGACCGTGGTCACAAGTGATGGTACCCAGGCTGACCAAGAAGTAAATGGTCGCACCTGGAGACGTCATTCAGATCACATACGTTCGCGTTGTGTAGAAACACGAGAAAATAAGGGACATAAATCTGACTCAGTCCAGCCTACGGTGGAACAAAACACTCAGGATACGGCGCAAACAACAAATTGCCTACTACTTTACAGATCTCAATGTGTACCTAAACCTCTCGAAGGTTTCGTTCCCGGTGTATGAGTTTCTCCAAGATAGGAGGGGATATTACATGCGTCAATGATATTGATTAGTTAGTTCAGCCACACCGCGTTCTTATGGGTTTGCCAGACTATCCAAATGTGAACGATCGCGTAATGATAATGGTGAACGAATGCTACAGCTGTGTGAAGATGCTCGCCTCTTTCTCGCGAGCACTAACTTTCGACACAGCACCCGCAGAAGCGTGACTTGGCGGCCATCAGCCTCGGGCCAACCATGGACGCAAATCGATCATATCGCGATCAGTTACAGCTGGAGAGGCTGTGTCCAAAATTGTCGCTCGATTTGGAGCACGAGCGTGGACTCTGACCACGCACTTGTCTGTGCCGACCTCCTGGTGCGTTTCGGTGGACGTCCGCAACGTCGAGGTGAACGGATTGACACCAGCCAGCTGGCGAAGCCAGATGTTCTGAATGTATACCATAGTGCGCTGACATCTGGGCTGAGTAAGCGCCCACTAAACACCGTTGAAGATCACTGGTCGCATATTCGTCAAACGTTACTGTTAGCAGGCATGTCTTCATGGGGCGAAGGAAATTGCCAAACCAGACATTGGGTCTGTACACAGTCTCTGGAACTTATGGATGCTCGCCGACGTATTCCGGCTAGGGGCGAATACAATGAGGCTCGCAAAAATCTCAGGGCAAAACTACGTGCTAGCCTGAAGAAGGACCGCGAAACCTGGTGGTCTCATCGTGCCTCTGAGATGGAAACAGCCGCTGCCGTGAGTAATCATCGTAAGTTATTTCGTCTGATACGGGGAACAGGTAGCAGGAGACCTGGTGTTAGCGAGACCATACGCGACGAGAGTGGGCAGCCGATCCACAGCCTGTCAAAACGCTTGGAGCGTTGGGCTGAACACTTTGCAAGGCAGCTTAACCAAACTGAGTTATCGGTTTCTTTTTCGGGCATTGAGCGCCCTTCTCCTTGGGCCGTCTCCTTGGATCCGCCCTCACGCGCAGTCGAACGTGAGATCGGGCTGTTGAAATTGCATAAGGTCGCAGAGGCAGGTAAAATTCCCCCCCTCTTCAAATTCAGGGGACCTGCTCTAGTAGATGATTTACACGAGTTGCTAGTAAAACGTTGGGAGCAGGAGACAGTCCCGACAGACTGGAACCGCTCCGTCATTGTCCCAATTTTCAAGGGAGGCTCCCGTTTAGAATGTGGCAATCATGGAGGGATCAGTCTGATTTCGATTGCCTCTAAATTGCTTGCCTATCTCATTCTCCACAGACTGACTGGCACTCGTGAAAGCCAGATTCGTGAAGAGCAAGCCGGATTTCGTCGAGGTCGGGGCTGCATCGACCACATCTTCACATTGCGTCAAGTGTTGGAGCACCGCCGTGTTTATTGGCGACCCACCGTTGTCGTGTTTCTTGACATAAAAGGTGCCTTCGACTCAGTCGATCGACGTGCCCTTTGGGACTGTCTGCTGAGGAAAGGTGTGCCTGATAAATATGTAAACATTATCAAAGTGCTGTACGCGCATAGTTCGGGCAGGGTGAGGGTTTATGGCAAACTGTCGCCACCCTTCAGTATCACCAGCGGTGTCAGACAAGGTTGCCCGCTGTCACCTTTCCTCTTCAACTTCGCTATTGATGAAGTCATGGAAACAGCGTTCGCTGGACACGACCTAGAAGGTATGAAGCTACTTCCTGGTGAGCGACTTCTTGACTTGGAGTATGCGGACGATATTGCCCTAGTCTGTGCCAGGTCCCAAACATGCCAAACAGCAGCTGGACCGATTAGCACTGGCTGTCAATCGTTTTGGGCTATGCTTTGCTCCATCGAAATGCAAAGTACTTCTCCAAGATTGACAGGGACTCAACCCTGCGCTAACGCTTGGTGGTGATCTGCTGGAAGTCGTTCAGGAATTCAAGTATCTGGGCAGCTATATTAGCACCCTTGGGATTGAAGATGAGGTAACGAAGCGTATAGCAAAAGCTCGAGGTGCTTTTGCCAATCTCCACCACCTGTGGCGCAGACGCGACATTACTCTCGCCCTGAAGGGCAGAGCTTACAACGCAGCCGTCCGTTCAACTCTCCTATATGGCTGTGAAACCTGGCCCATCAGGTCGACAGACATGAAGAGACTCATCACATTCGATCATCGCTGCCTTCGCAGCTTAGCTCATGTCTGGTGGGAACACCGCGTGAGCAATGAGCGTGTTCGACGTCGCGTATTTGGTGCAGGAAGAGCGAGTGAACCGCTCAGCACCATTATATCACGCACCAGGCTCCGATGGCTGGGCCACGTCTTGCGCATGCCAGCACACCGACTCCCGCGACGTGCATTGTTTGCGCGTTGTGGGTGCGGTTGGAAGAGGAGGAGGGGAGGCCAAGTGATGACTTGGTCGAGAGAAATGAAAACCCTCACTTCGAAGTTGGCGTCGGTTGGGGCATCCCGACTGCCTGGCTGGGGTCCTAAGGACGGTGAACACGTTTGGTTGGACACACTTCCTGATATGGCTTGGAGCCGGCCCCAATGGCGCTTGTGTTGTGAGTTCCTTTGTCCATCTCCCTCCTGTTTAGCTTCCCCCTCCAATCACGATCTCACCTGTTAGGCATAATACGATTCACTTTTACGGCAGCTAGCTGTTAGCTCTCCGGAACGATGTCCATCCGTTACTGGGGACGCAGCGGGCATGCCACTGTTTGCCACTGTTTTCCTTTTCTTTTCTTTTGTATTGCGGCACAATAGCTGAGGTGTTTTTCACCTCCAGCTAACGTGTAATGATGATGATGATGATGAACGATCGATACATTCTGGCCTGTATTTGAGGTCATGTTTCGTGGAAAACTCGATGCCTATGGGCTCTGTACTGACCGATGTTTATCCGTAGCATTGAGGTTACCGTTACGTACAGGGTCTACTGTGGTACAAATTGGACATCGGGTTGTCGGACGAACATACACGTTATGCACAACTGCCGCAAACCTGAGCACTAAGTTTTCGATCTGCGCGTATTTGTATCAAATGTAATGTTAAAACACAGGTTTGGCGGGCACGACAGTAGACTAAAAACTAGCTTCCAAAGAACCACTGTAGGAAAAAGTACCACTTTTAACTAGACGTTTCACATTATGAATAACGACGACTTGGTAGAGGAGTATATTCTCGCTTTTAGTACTTTGCTTTCCGGCTAAGTGAGTCAAGTTCTATCTGGATTTTCTATTTTCTAACTAACCTACGATACTTAAACATTCTCCGGATTTTTCAGTTCAGTTCCGTTGATAAACTATGACCCGGGCACCAAACAGCCGTGGATACATTTGCCACGACTCGCGTCGCCAGATTGACGATAAGAAAAAATATGCTATTAGCAGAATGGAAGCAAGAATGAGGTGCATGAAACTAAGCACATTGAAGTAGGAACAGTTAAACGCAAGAGAACGAATGCAGGGACAGAACTGACTCCGACAATGCGTCACGTACGATAGAGTCTCTAACCACTGCTTTCGACTGGCTCTAGGCCCCCATCCACGAAGACGGCACGTCCCTGCCTGACCAAGTCTCTCGGGCAATTTCTTCATACCCCTATGCCACGTCATCGATTGAACACCTCGTGGTTTCGCCCAACTTGGTGCAGCGACGGCGTATAACGCTTGCCGAGGAAGGTGGTTAAGTGGTGTACGGAGTACATGACTTAACCAACGTTAAGGAGGTAATTGCGACAGACACTGAAGTGAGATACCAGAGGGTTTCTTGCCAAAAACCAACTGGCGGAGCTCGGCATTGCTCACCCTGTGTGAGACCCGGTGATCAAAGACGGTCAACGGTTTGATGTCTTCCGTACGAACTGGTCAGTACGTACGTCCGCCCCCATGTCGACTACGCACTTCAGGCATGGCAGCCATGGTTAAAGTACGACCTTACTACACCTGAGCGGCCACAACGTCGATCATCTAAATACGTCATAGGGATAGACAATCTATCATACGAGCAAAGACTGGAACGTTTGGGAGTGTTTAGCTGACGGTATCGCCGAGTACGCGGCGACCTGATAATGGCATACCTGATTCTAAACAACCCAAATCATGTGTGCGAAGAGAACTTCTGTGTTAAAAAGGATATGTCCATCCCTTTTACAGTAAAATTGCCAACTGCCATTTTCACTAAAGTTTTTCCATGTCTTGCCTAACCACCCTACGTGGCTTGTAAAGCATTGCTTCTTTAGCCGTATAAATTCATTGTTCATTGTTCAAACTTCGATCTTTCGTCGAGTTGCTCTCGATAGTCTCCTGATCTCTGTTTCCCTTGCCAACCCGCGCGTCAAAGGATATCAGAGAATATACGCACGAAACACATAGAAACACGGCAATGGTGAGCTGATAAAAGAACTGTCTCCACCTCGTCTGCAGACTGAAGTGTCAGTTGAGATAATCTTGTTTCCCCATAGAGAGCTGAGTTAGCATAGTGGACAATGCGAACCAGTTTGGCCGGTTTAGGGGAGATTCCCATTTCCTGATATATATATTCCCACTGTTTCAGATCGTCTGATAACTTGCCCATATTTGAGCTTGCTTTCGACTCCGGCACATTAAAACAGCTTTTGCGAGTTCTGCTACTTTTTACTGTTCACGATTTTAATGAGGAGTGTGCTTTCTTTCTTTGGCGGTGTGATAATCTGCTTTTCCTGTGCCGCAGTAGCATTTGTGCTATTTTTAGCGATGCTTGAGGCGGCTGCCGACACGGATCGGTAAGCTGCACGGTACCCAAACGGAGGCCTCTGGTACAAGCAAGAAGCTCGGCGTGCAATAGCACCATGACCGATAACTAATTTGTCTATAAAAGACGTATCGGAGACTCCAATAATCTCCTAATTGTTTCAAGTGGAAAAATATCCTATCTCCTAATTATGGTTCCGGTGTGGATTGTAGTACATTTGCACCAACGGCACCAATGTGTAGGCTCTAGTCTACGCATCGGATACCCCAAATTCTCACGGCCTTCGGAGTGGTGCAGACTGCTGAAGAAGCAGCAATGCTCATCATCATTGGCACCATTCGTCCGGAGACCGGTTTGCTCTTCAATCAGGTGCAATCGACGATACATATATTTACAGGAGCAGGGTTAGACGGATGTAGATATGGTGGAAAGATATGTTGAAAGTGTCCATCTGCATTCTGACTACAGTACAGAAATCGCTTGATGCAGTTGGCAGGCCCTTTCTGCAACGTCACTGTGGTGATGACGTGGCATTCATTCACAATATTCTGCTGCAGTTGCTTGAGGGAATTCTGCCTGTTTCTGTAAACCCTTCGTTTCAAATATCCCCACCGAAAAAAATCCAGCGGGTTTTAATCGGGTGACGGTGCGGGTCACTCGATGGGGCCTCCACGACCGATTCAACGTTGGCCGAATTTCTCACAGAGATATTCTTTCACCGATTGCGCATAATGTGTTGGTGCACCATCATGCTGCAACCGTATGGTCTACGAAGTCCGTCCGCCACCACCTGTGGCAGTACGCAAGTCTGGAGCAATTCCTTGTACTATGATGCTAGCGAAAGTAGGGGCTGAGTAATATAAAACAACTTACCGGTCACGTTCTTGGAAAAGAAAAATGGTCCAACGATTTTCTGACCGGTAATTCTAGCCCAGACAATCAGCATCACGCTGTGCTGAATACGTGACGCTGTGTATCTGCGTGGATTTGAACTAGCCCAGAAATATTGTTTGTCCGTGCCATGCAAATAGAAAACGGACTCCTCCGTAAACATTACGGAGTGAATGCACATGTGATCCGAAAACCAACGGCAAAATATGTTCTGTTTATGCGGATCGTATGGATTCAATACCTGAACCTGGAGTGTACGAAACCGACGAAGATTGCGTTCTTTCAAAATCTTCTGAACCGCGTAGTGGGTGCTGTCACAATACTGGGCGATTCTACGTATGCTGAGATCTGGCCTCTCAGATACTTCAAGTACAACGGTGCACACTACAAAATCTGAAGTATTAGTCCGAGGCCGCCCGGGTTTTCTGGCGTCGCACACACTCCCAGTTTCTTGGAACTTATTCACCAATTGACGCATGTAACGGCCGCTGATGGGTCGCTTTCCAGCGTTTAGTATTATATCTTCGAGCTGTTCTTGCGGCGTTTAAATCACATTAGCCATACAGCTGATTTTAGCGCGCTGAGCTTCAGGCACGCTGCGGCATTCCGGTTGCAGGAACGTCACCGACAGGAGTATAAACTCGTGTTCCATTACTGAGACAGCGACTGACTGATAAATGACAAGAATGCCACCGCTTATCTTGGTCCGCGAAACATTCTGTCCTCAAACACTGACCAGAATGTATCGATCGTTCAATTATCCGTAGTCTGCGCCTCATCGCGTGCAGCGCCTTGCAATTTGTTTTACGCAAACTCCGCGATTGTGTACGTAGGTGCATCTTATGAGATCCGATTAGATCTCCGGACTGCCGTTAGAATTCCTAGGGATTTTCCCAGGGCACGCAATGTGTAACAATTTACGGTGCATCGATAAAAATCGGTAGACGTTTCCCGGACCGACCATACCCGCATCCATGCATTGCCAAGCAATAGTGCACCTAACAGCCAGCATGCCTCGAACAAGAAACCAACTTCCAGTGGAGGTGTCAATACTTTTCAAACACACTTGAATGGTGCCTTTTGGATCTTCCGGATGACAGTTTACCTCTGAACCTGATTCTGGCTAAACACATGCTGTAGACAAGGCATTCTCAACCCTTATTCAACCGTAGCCTCCTACTGGTCCTTTCCTTGTTTATCCGGAAAATCGCTTCAAGTCCACAAACACCAAGCATCCCTTTAGCACTGCCTACACGAACAAACGTGCAGGAAAGCATTTGTGATTCCCATAAACACGGCTACATACG
Organism: Dicrocoelium dendriticum; assembly: GCA_944474145.2. Classification (NCBI taxonomy): domain Eukaryota; kingdom Metazoa; phylum Platyhelminthes; class Trematoda; order Plagiorchiida; family Dicrocoeliidae; genus Dicrocoelium; species Dicrocoelium dendriticum. The sequence goes on from OX104066.1 coordinate 63,629,633, forward strand.
CGTACATGCAGACACACATACATCCATAAATCAAGACAAGTGACAACCCTATTGTTTCATTGTACATTAACTGAGCCCATTTTGTACTCTTACCGTTATCATGCCCGTGCAGGCGTGCCTCGCGCAGTCGAGAATAAACATTTTATTTATTTACTTCTTATGGTCCCCACCATTGATCACCAACATTTCAGTAATGCGCAACGCCAAACCGACGTTAATCTGCGAGTTCCAGTGCTCATATTAGTATCACTTTTATGATCTTTAAAATATGAAGGTTGATATCTCTACTCTTCCTCTTATAAACCTCATTTTTTAACTTACATAGCCACAAGATACGAATACTAATGTATATTTCTCCTGCTACTAAGAAACTGTGCCCACAAAGTGACAGCTCGTATTTGCATGTGCAACATGCTCACACATGCAGAGTTGTCAATGGTCGGAGGTTATACATGGGTGCAATAGGCACGGTTGGGAAGATTTGCTCGGAGTGTTCCCTGTCGTTTCCTATCAGAACACGAGCACTCTCAATTTTTGATTCCATTACTGATCGGGGCAGCAAAATCAAACCACTTATCTGTAATTAAACAAATACCACCATTAATAGTTAACATTGCATTTAATTATTGTTAGCTTTTAGCTGTAAAGCATATGATGAATTAAGAAGCATAATAACTTATAACAATATTTTTGTCGGAATATAAATGCAAGCCTTGAACCTGATGCCTTTGAGCAAACCTACTTATGTCCGGCTCCAGACTTGACAGCCAGAGTGGAATATCTCCTCGTGCTCTGATGTCCAATCTGATTCTACTATTTTCGGAGAAACCACTTTGTTAAATCCACATTCAAGCAAGTATGCGGCTGGCAAACAAGGAAATATATTTCAGCTATATCTCACGGTCCGGGATATCTGTTAGGGGCATCACACTTTATTCAAAAATCACTTTTCTGTTGTGTGAATTTGGACCTTGCTGTGTGACACTTTGAAGCTCTATAAGGAATTCCCTAGATTTTAACTCCAACATTGCAGCGCTGTATATCAAATGGATCTAAAATTCAACTGAATTTCCATACCAATCAAGTCTTGAGACCCGTCTTTCAATTCTTCGCAGAGTTGTTGTAAATGATTGGCATAAGCAATCAAGTCTTCGTCCTTTAGCTCCTCCGTCACCGTAGCGAGAGCTGGGAACTGTGACAATTCCTGACGTCCAGCGTTTTAACAAATGTGGTAATGTGTTAATGGCTTCGTTGCTTGAGGTGAGAGTAATCAACTTGAAGGGTGTAATTTAATAAGTAGGGTTTATCAAAAACACCAGCCAGATAAAACACATCTGGCTTGGCTGTTAACAGTTATCTTTCATAACCAGTTCCAGAAAGAAATGTGACGATGGTGTCCCAAAGTGCAACAAAACGGTGAAGACAGTTGGCCTTGGAGAGCCATCTATCCTCTATAGGCACCAGTAGAAGCTGGTAATCTTCACTGTTCCCCTCATACAACTGCTGCAAAATACGATCTGAAGGTGGGTGCGATTTGATATTGTTGACTATTACTATGACAGTAGAGAGTGGATCGTCAAAGCGCACTCCCAAGTTCTTAGCCACTTTGTGCTCTCGACGAAGCACAAAAATGAATTGCATGAACAGAAAGCAGAACAATTCTTGGAAGATACTTGGAACCGATCGAGTAGTCATGAGTTCAGAGAGGTTTGGAAACAATCGGTTGGTATAGTAGTTTGGTAACGTTTCGTCCTCGACACGAGAGCTTCGTCAGACCAGGTGAATCAGTGGACTATTCCCACTGTGATCAAACCACCTGAGGTGACATCACGAACTGTCATTGTAATGACATCATGGCTCAAGTCTCGGGTAACGCAGGTATCGTCCCTGTTCGCCATAAAATCCCACACCAATTGCACACTGATTCGCCTGATCTGACGAAGCTCTCTTGTCGAGGGCGAAACGGAATCAAACTACTATACCAACCGATTGTTTCCAAATCTCTCTGAACTCAGAACACAGAACACTTTTAGGTGGGCGATGAATTCATTGAATCTTCCGAACATTGCACCTGCAACTATATTCTGCATTGTGATGGAGTTTCCAGTCCGATAGCCATTGACTACCTTGAGTACAGACTGGCCCTTTGCATGAGTTTTAATTCTTCTGGAAAACAGCGTCTTTTCCACTAAATCATTATCGGTTACAGAGGAGTAGTAGGGGGAGTTGAATGGTATAGGTAGCAATTCGTCACATCTAGACTCACTCAGACAGTTGTCACACGCCCGGAAAAGCACTGTACGCGCGTTCCATCCTTTCGTGAATCGTCAGCAGTGCGCATTCCATTGGACCGTGGTAAGGCTCGAACCCGCAATTCAACCGTTGCCAGTCCGTGGTTGAGATCACTGAGCTACGGGGGACGGTGACCACCAGCGTGAATTTGTTACCAGATGTAACACCCGCTCGGGTGTGTAATCACTACTCAGACCAAACTGCTTGTAATGCCATAAGTTGATTGGCGGCTTAAGTTTGGTAAGCTCGTCGCATGTTGATGGGGGCTAACCTGTCCTATGCACGGCATTAACGTGTAAGTCAGTGGATAGTGAGCGGCGCTATATTACATCAAGTAACTAGATCACGATGGTCGTTACCGTCCCCCGTAGCTCAGTGGTCTCAACCACGGACTGGCACCTGTCGAGTTCCGGGTTCGAGTTTTACCACGGTCCGATGGAATGCACACTGCTGACGATTCCCGAAAGGATGAAACGCGCGTACAGTGCTTTTCCGAGCGTGTGACGACTGTCTGATTGAGTCTAGATGTGGCGAATTTTCAAGTGTAATTCAGTATCACTGAACTATCGAACGAGAAGAGCGTCATTATCACGTATAGTACATTCATCTAAGTGTAACGAGAATTTCAGGAGCTGTACTTTCTATTTCGTGAGCCATATCATCTATTCGCCTGAATACAGTTGAGTTGCTGAGCGAAATGGTTTGAACTGCTTCTTGAGGAATCAAGCTCTTCGGGTCCTACAGTATTATTAATACTGGACGCAAGCTAATATTTTCTTCGAAAATGTGGAAACACTGATAGAGGCAACCCAAATGTGGTTTCTGAGGATGATTGTGAAAATGCAGTGACTAGCTAAAGTGGCTGAAGAAAACTTCCTGAGAGAAGCCCATAAAGAGGGCGAACAAATGGAACCTAGAATCTGACAATGCTCAGTGGGCACATATTCCTTGCAGGAAAGTTGCGCCCAACATTGGCGACAGTTACAATGAAGGACCAAATAGACAAACAAGGAAGAAAATGATGGATTATTCAAGAAACTGGCATGGGAGGGTCAACAGCGGAATTAATGACACACCTTGGTTATTACCAAACATGGAGCCAAATGCGTGTTGGCAAGGTATTTGATTATCATGAGCATTATGAGCAGTAACCTTATGTACACATTAGGTTACCTATACGCACCACAGAAATCAGATGTCCACATGCATGATGTAAGTTGACAAAACTGTCGTCCAACTTAAAGATTTCAGCTGAACTGAATGTTAAGAAAGTGTCATAACGTGTCCTAGTTGTTTCGACTCCCAGTCGGAACGGACGACTTTCCTTACACATAGTACCCCACGCGCCCACAGTAGCCAACCGAATACGGAACGCTGCGGACCAATGTGACCTAACTGCAGGACGTGCACACGAACTGAGACCGGAAAATATAAGTGCGTAATCTAACCCTATTGCACTAAGACTCAACGAGAAAGAAAGACTGATCAGCACATCAGTTGTTACACAGTACGTGTGTTCTAAGCAAAGACCACTTAATGTCATTGTGACCTCGTGCGGTAATTGCGGCAGTGTGATGAGCAAAATTCAGTGAGAACACTGTGGCTAGGCATCAAAAATGCAGACAGACAGTGAAGGGGCGACCAGATACATTGTAAGAATTTGCATTTTGCAGTTGTGTCAAACAGGGTGCATTCGGAAAATCGGCGAACAACACCTGTGATGCGTGGCCCTTGTCCGCTGCATCAACCTAACTTTCACGAGCTACGCATAAATTCGACAGACACGGAAATCCCCTGAGAAGTCTACTGTGCATTGCTGGTTAGATTCAATCTGTTCGGGCGACCCCCACAATGTCTACCACTATATTTTGAGCAATTTGACCACAACAATCGTCAGAATAACCGGGTCGTGACTGATAAATCGAATTCTGTCAACACTTTTAAAAATGACACGGGAAATAGCTTTCTTCCATTTAGAACGTAGATTACAGCTGGTAACTGATTTTTAAAATGGTTTCGTGAGTGGAGCACTTAGTTCTACAGCTAATTCATATAGCAACCTAGGATGAAATTTACAAGGCTAATAGCTAGTACCAGCTAGTCGTTAGGATGAAGGTGATCAACGCGGTGTACGCAGATAGGAGGCCAATCAGTCGCCGCCGACGCCAACCGACCAAGCTTGCACTAGTAGTAGGTCACAGAAATCCGTGTTGGCTCAGCCTGGTGTAGACGAAGTACAGCTTAGTCACGTACCAAGGCAGAGTGGCTTGGTTCGAGGACTTGCGTGCGAATGAAGCGTGCGCGTCAGAGATCCCAAACTAGGGCCACATGATGCGATGCCAGTCAGTTCACGATGCCCATGGTGGTGACAAGCTGGGAGCGAAGAGAAAGCGAATCATATGCAGCATATGTAAGCTGATCAAAATTGCGCGAACCATTCGGGCAGCGAAGTGTCAAACTTGACGTGGCCGTTGGTAAAGCACAAGTGAATTCCTCATCATCATCATTAGACATAAGCACCTGAGCGGTTGTGCTGCAATACAAAATATAGACCGAGAAAGAAACGAGATACAACACATAAAAGAATACTATACCAAAACCAAAAGGTGATGTGAGGATTAGTGTTACCTTAGGCATCAGGTGTGACATCGTGGTTTGAGGGGGTCGATTTGGTGGAGGGGGACAAGGAGGTGTCCAGTAGCCCTCCGCGAAGGAAGAAGACTGTGCCGTGATCACGAAGGCATTTAGTAAGACTACGCTCGAATATTTATAGAATATATACACTAGTAGCAACAATCCGCTTCACTGGCTTATGCTTGTTATTTGCATTGTGTCGCTGGCTCCTTTTCCATTGGTTTATGCTTGCTCGCCACGTTCGCTCTGTCTAAAACTACCTTGACTTTCTTGGTGCATTGTACTATTGGCCCGAATGGGCACTCGTCCATCAGGTCGTACGCTCCCTCCCTCGGTCCGATTCCACAAACCTTGGCTCAAGTGCACACCAATAAACTCCTCACGGGTATGCGGTTCTTCGCCTGTGCTTTTGGAACGTGCTGTCGCCTGATTGGTCACTTGCACGTCCAGTGAAGGTTTGCTGGCTGTGCTCGCAGAGCTCGACGTAGGTGTGCGCCAAAATTTGCTGCTTGGCTGACACATCTTGCCCCGATGACACACTCACTTTATACCGGGCTGGACTGCACCTGACTGGTACTTCGCGAGATGCCCGGTGGCGTTCGATTGGCCATCTGCCTATCAGTACCACAGCATTTACAGCCCCTTCACATCCATTCCTTTTTCATTTTTTACAACGGCGTCACAATGTGTTCCGTATTTCCTTCCACTGCATGTACGTTCAATATCTTGGGCTTGGATAGCACTACACCTCTCCGGTTGTTGTTGTTGTTGTTGTTGCTGATCCTCTCTTTGCGGTGTCAACTCATGCCGCGCTCTTCTCAATTGCACCCGGTTCCGTCGAATGATGTTGCCCCCAATCTTGACTTAATAGCTCCTCTCTCCCTTCCACCTATATCCTTCGGATTCCGATACTGCCTCCACCCATACTTCTTCTCCCGCAACTAGTGGTGTGATGCTTTTCGATCTGCGAGCATAGTACCTCTTTTGCCTTAGCATTCTGTTCCGTAGTCGGTCGTGCAGAACATCGGCCGGCAGTATCTCGGGTTGCAGTCGAGTTGTAGCGACCGGTATTAGCATTCTTGTTCGGCGACTGAATAGACGCTGTGCGGGACTCGCTCTGATATCAGTAGATGGTGTGTTCCTTCGGTTCAGTAGCATTATGTAGGGATCTTCCTGGGTCTCCTTGACTTTTGTACTCACTTTCTTTGGCTCCTTCACTGCGGACTCAGCCTTTCCGCCTGATTGGTTATAGAATAGGCTGGTTAGACGGTGACGAAAATCCCACTTCTTGCTGAAAGTACGAAACACTACACTATTAAATTGCGGCCCGTTGTCGGAAATCACCACCTGGGATATTCCATGCCGAGAGTATTGGCCCCGCAAACATGATGTTGATACTACATGTTCTGTTCCACATATTAGTCATGAGAGTGAGTGTAGCTATCTTTTCCGTTGTTCATCCGTCATAGTGAACTTATGTGCGCTTAGGAAAGGCAGCTATTATCGTGGTTAGATGCGGAAGGGCAAAGGTACCTGTTAGAACTTACATCCGAAATGGTCAATCCTCTGGATTGACCTAGAAGTAGGTAAGTGCAAATGTGATGGTACGGTTGTGCTTTAGTATATTACACTGAAATGCAAATTCTCGTACAGAAACAATTGATTTGTAGCGCAGAATTGCTGCAAGCGAGATGTATGATGACAGATTGTTAGTAAATAACTTATCAGAACATCTGCCTGCGGCTGAGCAATTGGATGTTATGCAAGCTACTTTTTGTAAATTGGCTAAAACAGTTGGAACACTTTTCGAAAGCCGAACGTAAGACAGGACGCAGCGGGATTTACTAGATGTATTATTCCTGTGATCGCGTCAAAGAGGCCATCAGAGAATGTGTGATATTACCGCCTTCTAACACATATAGCAGATGGCATCTACAACACACTAACGATAACACAACACTGTTTCACTGTACCTCTTATTTGTGCATCATTCCATCTGGTAACCGTATTGATGGCATTTGTTTCCCTATTCCTATATCTGCCTCTATCTATTGTTGATGCCCACACTTCGGACGACATTTAATGCCGCCATTTAGATTTCAGTCCAAACGTTAACTAAACACAGACAGTCGTCTTGGTTGCTTATGTTTGTACGTGCGATTTTCCAAAACTATAGGAAGATGGCTGTTATTCTCATGTTCAATCTAAACTCATGCACATTCGTAGTGTTATCGTCCATGAGGGTTACTGTTTCTCCATTCCGTTTGTGATAGTCCATACACAATTGTGAACAGATGTCCGCTCGCAACACTGCAGTACTGAAACACGAAACCGGGACCCTTGGTATGTCAACTGATATCTCTACTCGCAGCGGGAGGTGCTCGTCACCATATTGAATGATTAAGTGGAAACCAGTTAGAAGCACTTGTAAGCGTCACACTTCAGCTTGACAGACTGATCGCATTTTCATTTGCGTCGCTCGATTATCTGCTGCCTCGATGCCCAAGTGGGGCTCGCCCAAATTCGTGTCTCGCTAGGTTCACACTTGACAGATGGATCTTATCCCATTTCATATCGTGTGACACCCCGTGACTTATTGCGGGTTACAATATGATGTCAATGTAGCCTCACTCTCAATTGCCTCTATCCGCCCCCCTTCAGATAAACGCACTGAGATTCAGACAAGTCATCAATGTTAGTTCCGGAACAGCGGCAACATGATGTGACACTAAATCAAAATGTTTGCGCACAGGTAGCATACTAGGCACTGATGAGTTGGTCGCGATATGCTAGAGCTCAGAACGAACGACCAAGGGGAAATAAATAGTAACACACGAAAGACTGCCTGATGGTTCTACATACCTGTTAATTCTCGCTCACCTCGGACAAGAGACGATCGGACCGGCTCTGGTTTACCTTCCGACACGGATAGCCTGCAGTTAATAATATAGGTGACGGCATTCACAACACACATTAACGAGTAGTCATCACTGTCCCACTGTGCTTCTACTTCTTCGTTAAAGTGAGCCGAGCTATAATTCCCGTTCTTTCACCAAGGACTAACTTAGCTGAACTAATAAAAATCAACGGACTTAATCGCACCATTTTCACGCTAACTTGGAAAGTTGTTTACTCCATCTCCGTCCTCTTCTTTATGTCATTCTTATGCTATCGCTCATGTAAGTCGACTTGGGTACAGTTTCACTCTAAGATGAGTAACAAATGGCCTGGTGCACTGTAGTATCTTTATTGCACCTGCCTTGAACGGATGAACCACATCTAAGCTATTTTATTGGACTTACTTAACTCGGTTGTATTTCGCGCTGACTTCACGTGCCGCCAACTACACTGTTGTACTCATCATGAACTATGACGCTATGCTACCTTCTCAAATGGAGTGCAGAAAGGTGGCATACCGAGACGGCGAGCTGCGGTATCTTGCTCTTCGTATTATTATTCGGCCGCGATTCACATCACTATGATGTTACTCACCAGACTATGCTACCTACATTCTGCTCCTTGAAATCGATTTGTAAACTCCATGCTAACTAACACGACGCTTAGAGAGCCGGTGCATCGCAGGATAAGGGTTCAGTTACTCCGTGAGCTCATTCGTATTTGACGTACGCGCCGAGTTTACGAGCGAATTGTGTTGTTGTTACGCATCAGTGCTAGGGTGGCAAATTACTGGGTATATCTTCATTTCGATGGATATGCTTGAATCAAAAGGTTACCAGCACTTGGCCGTTTACAGTACTCATAAAGTGTAAACGTTGACATCTGGAGGACAATGCTTCTTTGTCCCACCCCATCCCTCTTAACCTCCCTCTCCAATCACGACCTCATTATTTAGCCTTATATAATTTTGCATAGTATTTTTTGTTACACAATAGCCGGCTGGTAGCTTAGCGGAACGATGCCCACCTGTTACCGGTAGCTCAGCGGGCTTTCAGCAGTTGCATTTTTTCTCTTTTTTTCTGTGTATTGCGGCATAGTAGCCGAGGTGTTCCCCACCTCTAGCTAACGTATATAATGATGATGATGATGACGATGGAGGACAATGCTCAACGATTGTTCCTCGTATGACCACGTTGGACTATTCATCCGAAGAGAAATTGCAATGTAATTTCTGAGGCAAGTGAACAAACCCGACAACTAACCGACTAGCGATTATCTTTATGTCGCCAGTTCATGTTCCGCTCTGCAGGTTAGTGATGACAGTGAGCATAGTTATAGTTCCTGTTCTTCATACTGAATTTACCGGGGCTTATGAAAACGCGACTACTAAGCGGATGGAATGCGGAAGCGCAGAGACGCCTACTAGAATTTGCATTGCACATGGCCAATATCAAGAGAGCAAGAACGAGCAGCATTTATGCGGGATAACCTGAATTCAGATTATGTCGTGTCTTCTCATTCAGCCTCTTACAGACAAATCGTGGAAAGAGTAAAGGAATGCAATTGAAAAAGGGGGTCAGTAGGAAAATCACTAAAACACTGAGCAAACCAAGGTCAATGCCTGCGTCTTACCAGGGCAAGGCAAGACTGGCCATAAAGTCTACCTGTTTGCAAAGGTTTAGTTTCATTCGTCGGATGGCCGAGGCTTCAACGAAACGAAGCAAGCTCGCGCTGTTCTGGCTGCTGATAACCTTGAATGCGTCACGTGGGTTTTCGCACAAGGTACAATCGAGCAGATGCTGAGCGATGTAGCTGGCAGGGAGTTTAGGTCCACTATTTGCCAGGTTCCGTGGAACATGTCTGTAAGCGGCTGAATGAGAAGACACGAAATAATCTGAATTCAGGTTATCCCGCATAAATGCTGTTCATTCTGGCTCTCTTGAAGTTTCTGAAGGGAAATGGCTGCATGACATGGCCGATCTGTTGGATAGAAGAAGTAAAATGTTAAACCCAACGGGAATGGCACGTAAGTGTCTTCGTATGTTACATCGGAAAAGAATCGGCGCATAGCGACAATCGTTTTAGGAGCACCGAATGGCCACACCCGAAAAGTACGAGGCAGCTCGTTTCCAAATAGCTTATGGCCACAGCAGAGCACACTGCGGTATGTACCAACGGTTGGGTACTTAGATGAGCGCCATGCTCCGCCTTAAACATTTGCAAAACAATGCGAACATTCTTTGAAAGGTCGCTTATTTGACAGTGAGCAGCGGGGCTTCGTTGATGTAGTATGTAGTAGTTGATGTACCAAAGAGGCCGTAAGCAACAAATCTGTGGTATTGCCATCAGTCAATTCTTAAGGTTATGCAACAATCGTTCTTTGTGCTACATGTGTGCCGTCCGCTAAACCGCTGAGCCGATGAGCAAACACAGACACATACTGATCGATTGACCGATAGCTGATTCGTCCACTCTTTTTCCTTGTGCTGATTGGTTCCTTTTCGACTTATTCATCTGGTGTAACCTACAAGCTATCTATAACAGTTTTTGACACGTTCTATCCGGTGTGCGTTCTTATTCATTTCTTGCGCGGACTAAGGGTCCAGGTGCGATCCAGCAATACTCGAGTAATACGTATCACTTTGGGAATCTGCACATACCTCGGGCAGCAGATGATCGGACCGGTCGGCGACATGGAGAGGTTGAAGTGACCACCCTATCAGCTACGCAAACCAGACTGTACGTATAGACAGCAACACCCAAGTGCACAATTTTCCTGTACCACTTGTTTATCTATCATTCTATCTAGTAACCGTACTGATGGCAATTGCTTCACTATTCCTATATCGGTTTCGTTCAAATATGGATTCACAAGATTTAAGGCTGTCATTTATGTTCACGTCTAAATATTAACCACCAACAGTTCGTATTGGGCACTCATTCTCATGCCTGCGAAAGTGGCTGTTAGCCTGACCTCCAAAAGAAAGCCATACACGTTTTTAGTACTATTGTTCATGAGGATTAAGATGTCTCTATCCAGTTTGTCGCAGTTCATACTTCAGTCTAGACAAACGCATGTGCATTTGTTGTACTCGAACTACCATTGGTCACGGATGACGCCAATGCACGTATATATGTATGCCGAATGAATTCGACGAGGATACTCACACGGCTTTTGTACGGCCAACTTAGTGCAGTGAAGCGGCACTGGGGCAAACCGAAAATAACATTACGAGAACACGAAGAAGGTGAGTTTATGACGGACTGATGTTGAGTTCAGGTGTTGCGAATCCAAAGCATCTTTGATCGGTACAAATTCCGTTGACTGATCAAGAGAGCGGTTGCCCAGGTGCAGGAGAAGGCATTATTCCACGCGGAATAGAAGCACGATGCGTACGCTCCCATTCGTTTCACTAATCCAGGCCACTAAGGCGGCGTATATGCTACATTTGCCTGTGTGATCAGTGTTCTTGCATTTCAGCAGTAGATGTTGATTGAGATCCCCAGTGTGGCTGCACCTGATGTGAATGTTGACAAGGTACTTACCTGTCTAATACCCTCCACATCGATTGCTGGCTCCAGGAGACAGTTGGTCGTTGCTGGAAGGGACGGGGTGCACCGTCCTCGTGATGGTGCTAGGCTCAAAATGTGGTTCCATCCTATGGTGGTACTGACTACGGCCCAGCCACCGCTTTGTGTACGTCTGGCGTACATGATTTCCAAGTTATGCCTAAATGCTTCCGTTCTGTTTGTTTAATGAGTGTGGGCCGGCTCCGTGGATGAAACGTCGCTCCCATTCACATGCCTCCCGGTCTTGTTCCTTCGGGTTTACACTGGATATGTGTGTGTGGTTAGAGCTATGGATAGTGCAGCGCAAGCCATCCATGGTCCCTCTGTATGTGCAGGCGTCTTGGGGCTTTTCCCGTGGAGGCCACAGTGACAGGCAAATCCGGATGCGATGCCGCCAGTCCATTCAACCAATTTGTATTGCTACTGTGATTTCAACTTGGTCTACTCGTCCATTATGGTTCGAAAGTTCTACCGTCGCCACTGTAATGGATTTGTACCCCCTTGGTCGTGTTAGCCTAGCCGCGAAGTTGCACGTGACGCTGAGCCCGGTTCCTATTCACGGTTCATATGCAGCTTACGATTGTGCCCTCTAAACTAGACAAACGGTTGGCACTCGGCCGACAGAGTAGATGCGCTTACGAAGATCACCGACTAGGACGAGACACTCACGTGACCACGCGAGTCCTAAGCAGCCCCCAGAGAGACAAGCCAGAAGATAAGGCGGACCTTTGTGAGTTTTTGCGACCAAACACAGTTAGCACACTGGTTCAGCTTGTGAGAGAAATGAATCACAACATCGGGCGTGTGGTTTATTTTGGATACTGCCTCTTGAATGCGTCAGGTTCTAACAATGTAATACCAACTCTCCTAGTCGGATGAACGAACGTAGACTCAGAATTATTTCTCGTACAGCACAGTAACTGCCAATCTCGAAGTCTGTGGGTTCTCGGAACTTAGCCGCGAAATATTAGTTCACGCGAATCGAACAGGTTCCTAGACCGAACGAAAAGTTCTACGCACGATTTCCCAACCCAAGACTGAATCAAGAACAAGACAGGCCTTTGCCACAGGCGCTTTTACTGGCCACAGCTAAGGCGATTCTAGCGTTGTACAGCCTCATTTTTATATCACGAAACGGTGATGAAGGGGGTTTTTCCTTGGAAGGGTTTGCGTAAGCAAACCCTGGAAACAAGAAACATGGTTTTATGTAAATGTGCAAAGTCCGTAAACTGAGCAGAAATGTTGGGAGTTTGGCGAGAGTTGTCCGGAAAAATGAATGTTGCTTGGATACAACAATGCGTGTTTGGTTGGAAACAAGACTGTTTCTGGGTGCAAAGGCTAAACAATGTGCATGTTACACGAGTTGGAAGGCTGATTGAACGTGTGCGTTTTGTCTGCTCTGAGTACATGTGCACTTGAGTGAATCGGGTTTTCAGCCTTTCGTAATTTCAGCCTTTAATAATTATAGGGACGTTGGGTCCCCATAACAGTTTACAAAAGACCATTGTTCGCCTTGGCAGAGTTGTGGACTGGCTTGGACTAGCTGGAGGCTGCTGCGTTGTGGGTAGGAAAATGGACGCGTGACGCAGCCCGCGTATTAAAGTTCGCGGTCCAGTTGCATATTTTTGTGACCACTTGACTTTCCCGCATCATAAACACGTCTTTTGGGGCAATAGCTCTGCAACACGTGAGTTGTGAACGAGACTTGGGTCTAATCGTACAATGATGTGTTGACAGTTCGCTCGATTATCCGAGGGTAGTGAAGGTGGCGAACTTGCATTTGAGGCTTTTGTGGCGAGCATTCGGTTTCTATGAGCGAACGCTGGTACCCTTGCAGATTAACTCGTCTATTCGTCTCTAGGTTAAATATGAGGCTCATTCAAGGTTTCCAGGGTTCAAATGTGATATTCGTCTCCTGGAGCAACTTCAATGAGAGCCACCAAGACAACACGAGACTTATCTGGTCTTAAGTATGGACTGCGCCTTCTTCTACTCGGTGTGCTCTACACAAAATACTTAAGGTTGCGCGGCGATCTCATCTACAACTATCGAATACAAACTGAAAGTGACCATCTATGTAAATACTTGCTGACCGTAGTCACATACAAACAATGCCGAGGCTAGGACCTGAAACTACATATTTTCTCAATTGGTTACATCCATAGTGCAATTAAATTGCTCCCCAACACTTTGCTTTGCATCTATGAGCCGATTAAATGTGCTCATTAGTGCAATTGAATTGCATCCGGTATCATCACAACACACTAAGCGAGCGCAGTGACATTGATATTGAGCCCGCCCAAAGCAGTCAATGACAGTAAACTTAATAACCCCTGCATGAATGTATGAGTTGGTGGTGTGTGGTGTTGACACGTGGGCGGCCTAGATTACATTCAGCAACAGTGTGTAATCTGAAGCTAGTTCTGTTAGGAAGGAATACGCGAGTCGAACATGCCAGGACCCCATCGCAGCGGCCGGCCATCCAAACTCATCCGCCCTGATTGGGGCGAACAGAGAGCCAACCAGGAGAAGCGGCCAGTGAACGCTAGGTCGAAGTTCCTTTATTGGCTGTAAGTTAACTTTTTCAGAGCTTTCCACAGTCGCTTTAAATACTATTCACGAACTTTCCATTTTACCTTTATAATGAACGGTGTGATTTGCTAATTCATTCCTGTTGCTCTGTTCGTCCGATCCGGTTTTCTCTCTGTCCTCTGGGGGGCCATCGACTTCGGGATTTGATTGGGAATCAAGCGTCCATTCAGGCGAGGGACAAACACTTCAGCTGGCGACGGAGTTTGGATTCGAACCCATGTAGGGAAACCCCAATGGATTAGCAAATCGCACCTCACTTTTGAATCTTGGTTCAAGCGTTATGAAGATGTGTTCCGCGTTGAACTTGGAGACCACGATGACGATTGCAAAGTCCGATTGCTGTTAAGGAAACTTGGAACAGCAGAGCACTCCAGGTATGTCAACTTTATTTTGCCTAAGAACGCTCGAGACTGCACTTTTGAGGAGACTGTCAAATGCTTGGGCCAAATATTTGGAGAGCAGTCATCCATCTTCAACACGCGATATCAATGCCTGAAGATCACCAAGGCTGACGCTGATGACTACGTCACTTACGTCAGTCGCGAGTACGAAAAATTCAACACCAAATCCATTACGGCAGATCAGTTCAAATATCTGATTTTTATCTGTGGCCTACATTCCACTCGGGATGAAGAGATTCGCAACAAGACCAGCAAATGACCCTACAGACCATAACTACTGAATGCCAGTGATTGCTGAACCTGAAGCATGACACGCTTATGCTGGTGAAGCAACAATCAACTCCAAGTCTTAGTGTATTAAAAACAACCTCAAAGAAACCGCTTCCAAGTGAAACAGCCCATGGAAAGCCCAGAGAGAATCCCAAGCCCCCGACTACTTGTTGGAGATGTGGTGAGTGGCATTTTGTTCGAGTGTGTCCATTCCTGAAACAAGTTTGCCATAAGTGTCATAAACGGGGCCATAAGGAAACGCACTGCCGATGCAGACTGCAGTTCAAGCGTGCTAGACATACGCTACCGAATTCAAATGTTTCCAAAAGATTCAGCAACTATAGTACGGTTCAAGCGGCCTACTCTGATGAATATGTGACTCGCAGGAAGTATAGCAGAGTTCACCTAAACGGGCAACAAGTGCGTCTTCAGTTAGATACAGCCTCGGACATCACAATTATCTCCAACAAAACTTGGCAGTATATTGGTACTCCGTCAATCAGCCGAACGACACATGTTGCACTTAACTCTTCAGAAGCTCAACTTAATCTCATTGGTGAGCTGCAGTGTGAAATGGTTTTTGGCGCTGCTCAGGCAAACGGTGTCATGTACATTACGGGCCCGTCATATTTGAATCTTCTTGGACTCGACTGGATCCAGAAGCTCCACCTGTTCGACATTCCCCTGAGTCAAGTCTGCAATACGCTCCGGCTCCGATATACGAGGCCTTCTTCGGAAGGTGACGAACCAAACAACAACCAGATCGAGTAGCTACGGAGGAAATTCCCGTCTATGTTTCGCAACGACTTGGGAAGATGCACAAAGACCAAAGCAAGCCTTACTCTCAAAGACGGTGCCAAACCCGTATTCCGACCCAAAAGACCGGTACCGTACGCTGCGCTGCCGATTATTGATGCGGAACTTGATCGTTTGGAGCGGGCAGCGTGGGCAGCACCTATTGTTGTCATCAAGAAGACCAATGGAACCGTTCGTATCTGTGCTGACTACTCTAAGGGATTGGATGCTGCTTTGACAATGCACCAGTATCCTGTGCCAGTCCCGGAAGATTTATTTGCTGAGCTCAATGGGGACGCTTACTTTGCAAAACTAGATTTCTCAGATGTTTATCTTAAAATTGAAGTCAACGATGCTTCGAAGAAGTTTCTGGCAATCAATACGCACCGAGGTCTTTACCAGTTCAACCGTTTGCCGTTTGGTGTCAAATCAGCTCCCGCGATTTTTCAACAAATTATGGATATGATGTTAGCTGGGTTATCAGGAGTCGCAGCTTACTTGGACGACATCATAATCAAAGCGGCTACCTTTCGAGAGCTGACGGAAAGACTGGAAGCAGTTCTCCACCACGTTGACTACTAGGGTTTCCACTTGAAAGCAGAAAAGTGCAATACCGGCATGAAGTATGTAAAGTATCTTGGCTTCACCATTGACAAGGATAAGCGTCGTCCGGATCCTTCCAACATAAGTGCCATAAAACTGGTGCCTCCCCCTGACAATGTGGCGAAGCTCAGATCATTCTTGGGGTTGATCAGTCATTACAGCTCTTTTGTGCCCGAAATGCATTGGCTACGAGGACCGCTCAATGAACTTCTGGTAAAGGATCACAAATTTGTGTGGTCTCCTGAATGTCGAGCCGCATTTGATAATGTCAAGTCTATATTGTGTTCTGACCTATTGCTAACGCATTTCAATCCGGAGCTGGAGATCATAGTTGCTGCTGACGCGTTAGACTACGGAATTGGAACAGTCAAATCCCACATTTTCCCCAATGGTTCGGAGAAAGCTGTGGTACATGCAGCCAAATCACTCACCTCAGCGGGACGTAACTATGGACAGATCGAGAAAGAAGCTTTGGCTATAGTGCTTGCAGTCAAGTATTTTCACAAAATGTTCTACGGACGAAAATTCACGCACAAACGACGATCCAAATTCATCCGCCCTGGTTGGGGCGACCAGAGAGCCAACCAGGAGAAGCGGCCAGTGAACGCTAGGTCGAAGTTCCTTTATTGGCTGTAAGTTAACTTTTTCAGAGCTTTCCACAGTCGCTTTAAATACTACTCACGAACTTTCTATTTTACCTTTATAATGAACGGTGTGATTTGCTAATTCATTCCTGTTGCTCTGTTCGTCCGATCCGGTTTTCTCTCTGTCCTCTGGGGGGCCATCGACTTCGGGATTTGATTGGGAATCAAGCGTCCATTCAGGCGAGAGACGAACACTTCAAGTTCTACGCAGTTTAGGGGCACAAGGTTGTCCAAACACGTGATGCGACTGGGTAGAAGTGGACTACCATGTATGTAAACTTATACCTTGCGAGGGGCACAAGTTGGGAGTGGGGGCTGCGAACAAGATAATGCGACATCCAATTAGCGATCTTATGGCTAGTTTTGCGCTGGCGCATCCCAAGTTTTTGGACGACCTACCAACGCTAGGGCATACGACGGTATTGTGTCCGGATAGCGAAGCAGTCAGAGGTGCATGGTTGCGAATGCCCAGGGGCGGTGTGAATAGCTTGCGAGCAGATCGACAAAGGGGCCTACGCAACCGAAATAATGGTTGGAAGGTGGCCGCCTTGGGTTATAGAGAGTCGTCTTGAGCGGCGGTCTGCTGAGAGGGCTAGTGCCGAAATACTGTGGCCATTTTGTTACGAAACGAGTAGGCCCTACTTTGTTACAAGTGGCGGCGCTTATCCTCAAGTTGGATGTAGTATAACGGCTTGATGGTCCCTGAATCAAATGAGATACTGCGACCGGACTGTCGGAATTTTGCATCGACTGATTTGTACGCACTTACATGAGCGGACTGGTGCGGACCGAACTTAAGGGCAACTGACACACAAGTCGGTGATCATCAACTGATTTCGTATCCCGTACCCAGTTTAGTGGTATGTTCACACCTAGGAATCACTTCATCGTTGCTCGGAATCTTTGTCTGTCCATTTCACCGCCTCTTCCCCAGCAATGGTACTTGGTTGACACAGCATATAATCGAGCAACACCTCAGTATCTTCTTACGATAGTTGTAACTGTAAAGGTCGATAACACACAATTTCCTACTTAGCGGACTGTAAACGTGTAGTCCACAATCGCAGATGGCTGTACAAAGATATATTTAACGGATCAAGTAGATGGAACAATGGTCTATTACGGCCAAAAAGTAATGCTTAACAAGTCACGTGGGATGGAAATCATTGCAAAAAGTGAATTGCATGATAAAGTGAAAAGCGTTTTGGCGGACTCACCATGGAGTTATGTAGGATAGCAGAGATGTTCGCGTATTAAACGTATAAATCCATAAATCCATCTGTTGGGAATTTGGCAAGACACCCGTTTTGGTTGCGTTTTGTGGCCCCTGCCTAACGAGTCATAAAAGGAAAAGTAAATGAGACAGTGCATCGTCAACTCGTTTTTTAAATATCGCCAGATTGGGAGCAGAGACGACATAATTAAGGAGGGCGTTCCAAGGCTGGGACTCGCGGAGGGGAAGGAAATTTCTACGGCATTCAAGCCGGCTAGATTGTACTTTCAGTCTCAGAGGATGGACCACTTAGGTTAGTGTTGCGATTCAATTCCATCAGCGGACGGGCAAATGTGGTTTGGGTTCTTCAGAATTTGGTAAACCATTACGAGATACCCCCCCCCGCGCAAAAGCCCGGTATCGACTGAGTACACCGCGAGGACGCCCACCTTTACGCGGATTCAAATTTGCACCGCAAGATTACGAGACAGGCTAGTTACGTGTAGGCTACGAGTAACAATAGTGGGTGTGGTATTTGCTACTCTCCTTCCCGAAAGGCAGTGCATCACCTGGTGGTCAGATCTACGATAATACAGATCACACACCAAGAAATCCAGAATACAGAAGATTTACCTCTTGGAGCAGTAAGCTCCAAGCTTATGTGCCGTCGGTTATAAACTCAGGAGAGCATCTCAATGTCTTGTGTTACACTTTAGTCATATTGATCAGGCGAAGCATAGCACCGCACCACTTTCAGTAATCCAAGGAGGGGCTTAACGTTACCGTGCCGGGTAACGACACTTTGTCTTTATCGGAACCGTGCTTCAGAGCATCTTGATCAATCTCCTCGGTACGCCACTGAGTTGCGTCCAAACTTGGTCAATAAGTTGTCTTACGGTATTTGAGGGAAACAATCCATTTCGCAGTACCGTCAACATTGCAGTGTGGAACAACCTACTTCTAGTTCAGTCACGCAACATTAACCTCGTTCCACTCCAGTCACATCAACCACTGCGACTTGTGGACTTGATCATTGAGAGCTCACCTACCAACCATCACATGTAGAACGAGGTGGGACTCCCTATTTTCCTAACACTAGCACGAATCCGTTCGTGAATGTTCTGCTCCTGGCAGAATAGTACACCGGTCACCCACTGATGTTCACTACAATGCTAACGCTCACTCATCTACTCCGCGCAAACTTCTCTGTCGATCTGGTTTCGGCTACAGCAACTGGTTTGCATCTCTACTTCTCAGGTGTACTTTCAATTAGCCTTTTTCGGGGCCATACAAATCGGGTGCTTTTGGTTTGGTGAACCCTCTAGCTCATACTGGTTGCAGTTGAGCCTAACCGAGCCGATTTGCTGTGCACACTCAACACTGAAGTGTTATTTCCATCCGGACAACCAACACAACAACAAAATGCCCATTGTCTCATTCAGCCACGATCGTCACTTTGAGTGCGAATACATGACATGACTCTTTCGCTCACTTCGAAAGTGGCATGGCGATCTCTTCCACGGGTTGTGTAAATAAAGGTTGGCGACTGCGTGAAACTGTGAGCCATCTTCTATTGGTGGCAGATTCGTGATACAGCCAAGTTCGAGTAGGAGACGCTGAACAGATGCGATTCTCTCCAACTACAGCTTTTGTTGAATAGTAGCGTTTGCATGTGAGCCGCCGGTGTGCCTGTTTCGAAATTCTTTCCAGAAACTACAAATCATTAGACTATTGCTCTAACAACAAGATGTGTAAACAAAGTTGAGATTTGTGGAATAGTGTGTGCGTGCTCATTCACACTTCTTGCGCCCTATTTGTCCTCGCACATAAATTAGCTGCGCAATGGAACGTACCACGCAGGTCACTGCAGGGGTTTGTATTGTGCTTATGACAGACGAGGAGGATTGGAGTGGCACCTATCACAAAGAGCAACATGGGATACGTCGATATCCTGTAGCCCTGGCACAAAGCTGACATCAAATCCAGCCGCCTAGACCACGTACCGAACTTGTTCAACTTATCAATCTTTTTCGATTGACTTACCGACTTATTTGTTTGAGCATGTTGAACTCAATGTAAAAATTTTAATCGTTTGCATTGAATTATTAAAAAACAGCGTATGGCAATTGCGCTGCAAAATTCTCGTCCATCTAACAGACGAAATTGGTTCCGTGCGTAAAAGCCACTGCGTGGTGGTTCCAGTTGATAACATTATGATCCAACCGGTGTGCATGTCAACTAAAACTGATGACACATGGCGGCGCGGCAACGTACTGGCTGCGATATCTAGGTTTTGCTTATGATTGTGGTGACATCGACAAACTGCATTCATATAAACGGGTTTGCCACAGTATCGGTTCTCAAAATGTTTAGAACAACATGCGACTATGCGAACATTCCAAAGGATGTCTGACACGATCAGGGCGGGCTTAAATGGGCGTGCCTGATGACAGCTAGAGGGAAGTAGGATGACTTCTCTCTGGGTAACCGGGGTGAATTTCACTGAAAGTGTGGGCCTTTGTGCTAAACTTAGTACCGTCAATCAAATACTTGCAGGAATTGTCTGATTTGGGCAGCTAAATTATATATTGCTCCGTACGGCAGGACGATCCCGAGAACATGCTCGGTAGGCTGTACCATATGTGGGAACGAAGCGCGATGTGGAAGTGTAGCAGTACTACTTTTATCTGATAACCGGTGTCGTCCCATCAGTCCGATCGTTTGATCAGGGTATACTGGAGCTCACCACCTGGAACTTTGGTCGGCTATTGCAACGGATAAGATCCGGAAGGGGAAATTCGCCTGTTCTTAGTGAATGTGGACTTATCAAACTTGGAATACGATATAGTCACTATTAATCCGACCTTAATGTTTACAGAGTGGTCTCGAATAAGTATAGCTATCGACTATAACGAAGTGATCCACGCGAGTAAAAATACGGGAATGACATCTAGGAATATGTGGAGGATCAGCAATATTGAGTCGCACAAGAGTACGTATTTACCCAGATTGAGCAGAAGTAGCGATGGTGGAATAAACATACTGAATTACTGGGAGGTACTGACAAGTAGGGCACATTTTGCCCATGTAGATCTAGGGTACCCTAGTCGTGGATGCAGACGCTTATCCTGTTGCTCTCATTGGTCCTTAAGCTGTCAGATGGTCGAAAGTGGAACAATAGTTTCCTCGACAACAGTTTCGACAAAGTACTCATCCTTTCACACTCCATGGTACCTGCCTCGCGTAGTCCGCTTCAATGACATCCGCCGGATGAGTCGCACGTTGCTACTGCGGCACTGGTTGTCCAGCTCGTGTGCGCCGAATCGATACGACCAGAATACCGAATGAATGCCAGCAAAACGACTGCATACCAGCAGCAGCTGCGCTATCTGGATATGGTTAAAATGAGTCTACCACGAACTGACTCTACAATACAGTATAGCGCAGACAACAGTGTAACCGCAACATGAGTACCGTCGCCTAGGTGCACGAAAGTGACTTATTTGTTGGGTACAGAAGCAAGTGGCGTTTTCAAGCAGGTACTATCTCGTCGCAATTGCTTAACTGGCACCGCGATGCACGCGGCCGCGTGGGTCTGTTGAGTCGCCATGTGATTTGGAAGAAGCGACAATTTAGTTGAACAGGTGTGCTGGACAGCTGGACGACACTGCTTGCGGCTTCATTCACATCTCTGAATCGACATCGTGATACACGCCGTGGTGCGTCCTCACTGCATTTAGACCTCACACTTGCAGTTTTGTTGTATGCTCACCGTCTATTACCCCTCCCTCGCAATTTGAGCATTATCGTGACACCATGTGAATGCTAAAATCTTACATGTGTTAGCCCAACGCCACTGTCTTGAATGAATGCTCCAGAAGGTGATTAATCGTCACTGAAGTGAACGACTCGTACAGGTCTCATGACAACTGTGAACCCGTGGACTGTTTTCACCACCGAACTGTTACTCGGTGTAGCTATAGAACATGTTAATCCAGTAACGTCATGGGTGCATTGCTGAATCCTACGTTGACTAGGCCATGTCCTCCGTATGCCTGTTGACCGGTTTCTTCGGGGTGCATTCTACGCCATGGCTGCACCAAGTTGGGTGAAACCGCGAAGTGGCCAGTCCATGACATGGCATAGTGGTATGAAAGAATTTACTGAGAGGCTTGGTCAGGCGGGTGCGTGCCGTCTTCGTGGATGGGGGCCTCGGGATGCTCCAAACCAATGGTTAGAGACCGTATCAGATATGGTGCCGTCAGTGGCGTTCCTGCATTCGCTTTCTTGCATCTGGTTGTTAATTTCTGTCCCGTTATATTTACTTAAACACACTTCCTTGCTTCCAATTTCTTTACGTTCTAGTTGCCTGTAACCCCACTATCTTGCCGTTGTTATTGTTAATCTGGCGATGTGAGTCATGGTGACTGGATCCAACGCACTTGGATGCTCAGATCATAGTTGATCAACTGAGCTGAACCGAACGGGTGCATTGATTATCCATGATGTTAATGGCCGTCTCTATAAAAATATGCAACATTGTGTGCCCGAGTCCAAGAACACTAGTTGTGTTTCGACTATCATGGTAAGCACTGGCAGTAGTAGTGGTAGTAGTCGTATATTATCGACAGTCAATTAAACGGACAGAGCCAACGAAACCATGGAGATTAGCAGTTAAGAGGCACAGTCGCCGCGTCATCATCATCGTGGCACAGTAGTTAAAGCGGAACAACATACTTCAGCTACTGTGTAGCTGTTTTATGTTTGTTCACACGCCACATTTTTAATTGTTTACTGTTAAACTCCTGAACCTAAGTATATATATATATATATATATATATATATATATATATATATATATATATATATATATATATATATATACTCAGCAATCCAGGAAATGAACATGGGCCATCAAGAAAGCCATGAGAATCAAAGAGGCGTGCAATTCGGCAACAAACAGAAGATTTTTGGTTTGTTTTTCACACGCCAATTTTTCACCTTTGTCATTTCAATATTTGAGGTATTAAACATGTGAGCCAGTACATTGCTATACACAGTTCTTACACTGATTCCGATTGCTGGCCATCTCTTCATGTGTGTTAAGCTACTAGCACTCCTCATCCTTGCGTTCAGTTCAGTTCAGTTGATCAACTATGATCCGGGCACCGAAGTGCGGTGGATCCAGTTGCCACGACTCACACCGTAAGAACAACAATAAATAACACCAGTAGGATAGTGGGGTTGGGTGCCAATAGAATATAGCGAAAATGAAAGCAAGCACGGAACGAAAATTACCGACCAGATGAAAGAAGCCGGATGCTGTAACACCGCTGACTACATGACTGCACCATGTCTGACACGGTCTCCAACCCTTGGTGTGGACTGTCCCGAGGCCCCCATCCAGGAAGACGGTACGCACCAGCCTAACTAAGTCTCTCGGTCAATTTCTTCAAGCTTATATGCCATCTCATGGGCTGGCCACCTCGATGTTTCGCCTAACTTGGTGCAGCCATAGCGCACAATGCCCGCCAAGGAAGGCGATCAACTGACATGGGGAGGACATGGTCTAGCCATCCTGGAAGACATACAGATCCAACGGCGGTTAGAGGCGACGTCAGCGACTTCATGTGCCGTCGCCAAGTAGAAGGACGACTACCAAACCGTCGCCTTTAACCACCGCCTTGACGAACGAATAGAGCGCGGTGCGGCAAACGCTCAGTTGCCATGTGTAGGTCGCAACCAATCCATCTCAATTGGCATAACAAAACCAGTTTGTTTAAGGGGATATTTGCTGCAAGCATCTGCCTGCGTTCCGGGGCCCCAGTCCTGAATTGGAAACTTTGGGTTACAAACCCAAAGAGACTATCGAAACACAGTTATTCCTTTAAAAATTTTCCTTTCTGTCTTAAATTCCACCTGTTGGTACGGTTTATCTCATGAACCTCATCCAGGAAGATGACCCACACCACCTCGACTCGTTTTTGTAGGTTTCCCGACGCACATCCGGCATGTCACTAATGAACGATCTCTGGGTTTCCCCTAACTAAGCGGGGTATGATAAACACTGTGATCCGAAGCCGCTTACTCTCGGAATGCGTGTGCTAGCCATCGTGTTCCACTGTTGCTTTAGTTTGGCACCGAAGAATTCGCCGTCGATCCCTAGCTGGTAGGCCTTAATATCACTAGTCCACTTCCCCTACATACATAATACCTTGCAGGTACTAGTGCTCGAACACAGGCAAAATCCCAACTTCTTCGGAGCGTTGTTTACAGGATACTGTGCAAATTGTGATAAGTACTATGTGGGTCAAGCGGGGAGAAAATTGTCCACAACGTTACAAGAACACAAAGGCGCTTGTCGAAACCATAACTCGTCATCACTGGTCTGGACACACGTTGATGAAGCGCACATGTTTACTTGGGAAAGAAACGGAGTTCTTTGAATAAGGAGAGCCAAGAAAAGGAAGAGCATTTCTCGAGGCGTGATTCTCTACGGAGAATTTAATGAACCTGCGCATTGACTTAGATCCGTTCTACCATCAATTGCGAAAAAGAATTTACGCGGGTCATTCACCACATGAGTCTAAAAAAGCGGTGATTGAACTGCGAGCTAGCAATGGTCATGAGACGTGAACCGAACTGGCCAAGTCCAAACGCCACTCGCTCGTTGGTCAAGGGTCAACAGACCATTCATTTTGCTTACTACGCACTGACGAAGTCACCTCGATTGGTGATGAAACGTCTGCAACAAAATAGTTAACCTCGGGGAATAGATCAAAACCTGAACAGAAAAGCCGAGCTACAAGTATTCCGATTTATTGCCAACTATTATGGGTCGAGAACACGCTTAGTTGGTGCATCATTATCATTACACACGTTAGCTGCAGGTGAAAAGCAACTCAGCTGTTATGCCGCAATACCTTAGGGTCGATTGTTCCTCTTGTTGCTTGCCTCAGTTTATGTTGCATGTTCACGAGGTTTTCGGGTGCTGGGATTGGCGGATACAAAAAAAAGCATCGACCTATAAATGTTGCAGGATTTGAAGGACAACTCAGGACAGGGTGGTTGCTACAGCATGTATCCGAAATTAGCTCTTGCACTTAACATTTATGGTCTGTCAAAAACACGCAGACCTGATGTCCCCATCCGGTTCATGATGAACAGCGTATGCTTCTCTACATACGAGTTCGCGCGGTATCTTCTGGGCCTACTTCAGTCCTAGCTTCCCGGTCTTTACTGTAAAGGCGTCGTGGCTGGTGACTCTATTCATCCGTGAGATGTGGCCTGATTGGTTAAGCGGAAGTTGCAAGGTGTGGTGCATTGCTTCTCCTGAGGGCCAAAGCAGCAGTGATACAAGTGAGGCAGGCTGGTAGGCTTGACCAACCGATCACGATCTAAGGGCACAAGTACTGTAGATAATATACCAAGATCAGAGAGTTCTGAGTTAATAGACTAACTTGTGGACATTTTTCCTTATCGCGGGTTCGTTGCTAACCAACTTACTTCATATGCTAATTTAGCGAAGAGTTATGCCGCCGTATCTGTATGCATTATTGGATTTGTTTTATTTCATCTTGTCGTTCCAGGGGATTGGCTGTTGCTTGATATCCTCGGTGTGGCTGCGCTTGATGTGCATGGTGACAAGGTGCCTACCTGTCTATTATTCACTACCTCGTCCATACTGGCTCCAGAAGACAATTGGTCGTTGCTGGAGGGGACGGAGTGCACGGTCCTTGTGGTCGTGCTACGCTCGAAGAGTGGTTCCACGCACACATTGTGGAGCGAACTACGGTCCAGCCACCGCCTTGTGTGTGATTGATTCCCAGCTACAGCGTGCATTTGTTTGCCTATGAAGGAATGTGGACCGGCTCCGTTGATGAAACGTGGCACCCATCCACATGCCTCCCGATCTTATTCCTTCGGGTTTACACTGGATATGGGGTGTGTGGTTGGAGCTGTTGGTGGTGCAGCACAAGCCACCCATGGTCCCTCTGTAGGCGCAAACGTCCTGTAGCTGGCCACAGTGGCAGGCGAATGCGAAACCGGATGCCGCCAACCATATATTTGGCGGGAGAGCCTGTGGTGCGCTGACGCTAGTGGTGGCTAGATTCTGACAGATGATGTGCCCACTGCCGCTACTGTTGTGCCATGGGCTAATATCCTTGACGCCTCGTGGCGACTGCTGGGTGAAAATTTGGTTACGCCCTTATCCCTGCTATGATCCATGACACCAATCCGCATCAGTCAGTGAACTGACCAGGTCCTCGACCCGCTGCCTTTCGGGTGTACATTTAATCGAAGGCTTTGGCTGAGGACCCGAGTCGTTCTCCTGTCAGGTGTGGGCGCCCTGCGAGTATTCTACTGCATCCTCTTCGGAGGTTAGGAAGTGGTCGATGGCCCTCTTCCCGTAAAACCTAGCCATGGGAGACAACAGGTCTACGGGTTATAAGCTCACAGCTCGCTTGGGATAGAGC
Organism: Dicrocoelium dendriticum; assembly: GCA_944474145.2. NCBI lineage: Eukaryota > Metazoa > Platyhelminthes > Trematoda > Plagiorchiida > Dicrocoeliidae > Dicrocoelium > Dicrocoelium dendriticum. The sequence goes on from OX104066.1 coordinate 63,656,022, forward strand.
ACGAGCGCCACGCATTGTCTCTGACGGTGGCAGGACACCTCCGGGTGCTCAGGGGTTGGCAACTTCCCGCCTCAAGCCAGGTAGCCTCTGGTCAAATTGGTGCAAACCCGATAAAACCTGGCCGTGGTCGCAGGTGCGTTTCATACTACAGTCGCAAAACGTATATGCATTGTTCCATATCTCCAAAGGCTGCGTGTGACGGACCTCAAGAAGATCCCAATCTGTCTCTGCAATCACATTTCGGAGCTCGTTCTGCTCCCCACTGCTTTTTGGGTCAGGCTATTGAGTCAAAAGCTCCGGGCGGAGTCCCTCAGGCAAATCTACAGGTCATCTGCTGCCGTATAGATCTGGCTATTCATCCAAAGGCTCCGGGTGGAGTCCCTCAAGCAAACCTCCGAAGCACAACCGCCACCTCGCGTGCGATTACCCACCAGTGCAATCGTATGCCTGCACACAAAGCACTCAGCATCGTGTGCTGGAACGTGCGCACACTAGTCGAACAACCTTCTCGTGGTGCTAGCTGGGTGATTCGGGTGTAATCTGTTCCAACAAATAGTTCGGCAGCGGTGTTTCAAGACATGGTGGATTTTCTTTTGGCAAGCGTTCTCCCTATAAAAAGCCACAAATGTCCGTTTATCCACACTGTGACGTGGCGAATGTGGCTCGTCACTAATTAAAGTCACTGCCCCGTGGATACCTGGATAATTACATCCGATCCACGGACTTCAATCGTCTATTCTTACATGGCCGACGTTGTCAAACAGTCGCAAATACAGCGGCCCACTTTCAAACACAAGCTACAAACTTACACTTACACACAGTTACCCACACTATCATGCACACATCTATGGCAAACATCTTGTATTTTTGTACCTTTTGTTCACGCTTTGTTAGCATAACATGATCATGCCTGTACAGGCGTGCCTCGCGTTGCCGAGAATAAAAAGGATCTCTAGTGAGCGTCCCCAGCGACCCACTGTACTGGTCGCGATAGAAGTGGCGCGGTGCAAACTCGATATTGCGGCGCTTAGTGAGACTCGACTCGCTGAGCAAGGTAAGTTGCATGAAGTAGGTGCTGGCTACACGTTCTACTGGGTGCGCAACGCCACCTCAGCACCACTTGAACATGGGGTCGGATTTGCAATATCCGATCGCCTCCATTGCCAGCTGGTAGGTGAACGAACAGGCATCAGCGCGCGACTGATGACTGTTCGCCTACGACTCGGAAGAGGTAAGTTTGCCACTTTTATAAGCGCGTACGGTCCGACCATATGTTATCCTGATGACGCGCGTGACCAATGCTACACTCAGCTATCCTCCGTGATACGGTCTGTGCCGAGAAGCGACCGACTATTTCTGCTGGGTGATTTCAACGTGCGCGTTGGGCGTGGTGCATCGGTGTGGGCAGATGTTATCGGTTCGCATGGCATTGGTTCAGCGAATGCGAACGTTGTCAGGCTGCTCTCACTGTGTGCCACTCGGCCTGACGATCACGAACACTCGGTTTGCACTGAGTGCGAGTGATATAGCAACTTGGACGCACCCACGGAATGGTCACGCCCACCTGCTCGACTATGTCATTGTACGTCAGCGTGATATGCGTGAAGTGCGCATGACACGTGTACTGCATGGAGCTAAGTGTGGCACTGATCACAAATTGGTGCGGACCGAACGGTACATATACTTTCGTAAATCTATGTCTTGCATTCCGGCCGTAAATCGGCGTAAATTTAACATTCTCTCCCTCGGTACTGTGGAGAAACGTATTGAGCTGGAGAAGGCGATGTCTGCAAGCCTGTATGATGTGGACTGCACAGCCACAGTGGGCGACCTGTGGCACCACATTCTCGACCAGGTGACAGCTTCTGCCGAGGAGGCCATCGAACGCGCAAACTGTAAGCGGTCCGATTGGTTTGATGAGAACAATGTAACGATTAGCGCATTGGTGTCGGAGAAGAATGCAGCATTTCCTGCACATGTGGCAGATCCCAGTGAGTTGAGAAAGAATGGTCAGTTTTACAAACTTCGACAGCGACTGACTCGCGAGCTCCATCGCATAAAAATGCATGGTGGACGGAGAAGGCGAGGCAGATGGAATGTTACGCCGATCGCCGCCACTACGAGGAATTCTTTGACTCCTTGAAGGCGGTGTATGGACCGAGGTTGGAGTTGCTGAGGACGCTAATCGATGGTAGCTCAGGCGCTACCTGCACACAGACTGTTTCTTGAATAACGGTTCAGAGATTGACTGGCCTACATTGAACGGCTTCAAGCAGCACGATGTGAAGATGAGTCTGTCGGACACGCCGACGCCGGATGAGATGCAGAGAGCAGTTGCACAGCTGCGAAACGATCAGTGTGCCGGTGCCGACGGGATCCCGCCTGAAGCGTTGAAACAGGGTGGACCCTTGTTGGTGACTGCGCTGCACCACTTGGTGCAACGCGTGTGGATTGAAGAGGAGGTGCCTCCTGAGCTTAAGGATGCCCTTCTGCTACCACTATACAAGGGCAAAGAGGGCAAGCAGTTGCCCGAATTATCGTGGCATCAACTTGCTGAGTTGTGTGGGCAAGATGATTGCCCGAATCCTGCTCAACCGCCTCCTCAGTCAGGTTGTGGAACCTAACGTGGCGGAAGAGCAGTGTGGATTCCGTTCGCATCGCAGCAACGTCGATATGGTGTTTGTAGCTCGTCAGTTGCAGGAGAAGTGTAAAGAACGATACCAGCCGTTGTACTCACTTTTTGTAGATTTCACCAAGGCATTTGATACGGTGAACCGCGAGGCATTGTGATTGGTGTTGGGTAAGTTTGATTGTCCGAGTAAGTTTGTAAGTTTAATTAAATATCTACACAGTGATATGCCGGGGAGTGTGCATCTGAGTGCAGAGATCTCGAATGACTTTGCAGTTGTCTCTGGCGTGAAGCAAGGCTTCATCTTAGCTCCTGCCCTGGTTAACATTCATCACGCAATGATATCATGTGCTTTTGATGCCGCTTGTGTTTACGGTGTTCGTGTGGAGCACCGTCGTTTCGGTGCGAGCACCCTAGTCTGTGAGACAACTATCCGTATATTGCTGTTTTCTGACGACTGTGCGTTGTTTTCACACAGCGCGGATGAGTTGCAGCACATGATTAGTGCTCTGGCTTCGACAGCGGCCAAATTCGAACTCTCCATCAACACAAGCAAAAATGTGTGGCTCTTTCAGCCTTCACCGGAGATGCAATTTACAATGGTGCCACAAATCAGCATTGGTAATGACGTATTGGAAATCACCGCCCCCTTCTCCTACCTTGGGAGTGTGATGTCGACTGACCAGCAGGTACGCAGTGAGCTGCGTATCCGCGTATCGAAGACAGTGGCGGCATTCGGGAAGCCTGAGTACCGAGTGTAAAACAACCATCAGCTTACGGTTGGCGCGAAGCCAATGGTGTACAAATCAATGGTGTTTCTCTACAAAGCCAGACGGATTTGCAGCCCCGAAATTTTGAAAGCTGAAGAACAATTTCTGTACAGAACCTTGGTGTCAAATGGGTATCCTGAGAAGTTCGTTCAGATCCACAGCAGACCACACAAGAAGAAAATACCGGTACTAACTGTAGATAAACAATATGTTTATTTGTTCTTCTCATTCCAAGTAGGTCATGTAGCAAATGATATCGGACACAAGATCCGCTCCGCCCTTACGCGCATCTACACAACCGCTCAGTTGCAACTCACGCATACCAAGCGAAGCATTGTTCTTCATGACCGTCAGGGCATCGCATCAGGCAGCTCGGTCTCCCAAGTCTCTTAGAAGTTCAGCTGCAGTTGCGATGACATTTACATAGGCAAAACTGACCGTCAGCTCCGAGGGTAGTTGAACATTTGCGAAAGTGGTTGGGTTAAGTGATGACGCAACCAAGCGGAGCGGCTCCGAGGATGAACCGGAGCCCAGTAGCGTCTATCACCAAGCACATCTTGTTGACTCGACAGAATGTGAACTCGGAAACCGCGTTCAGGTTGTTATTGCGCAACAACAATCCGATAATGTTGGTGCTTAGTGAGGCCTTGCTAATTAGTTCTTATCAACCTATGTTGTGTGCACAGAACCTATTGGGCACGAGATCATCAGCAACTCACTGGGCATTTATGCTGGTCTTTACTGGCGACACAATTAGAGTGGTGTGTGTGCATGCATTTGCGCTGTCCCTCAGCATGGGTGAACAAGCCACAGATGGTCAGAACGAAAATAAGAAAATCAGGGCATCAATAAGTTTGCAGGGTTAACCTTTACAAGTATCAATATACCTGATTCGAATTTACGGCACATTGTCTGCGCTGTGGACCCTTCTGCCGAACGCAAGCCATACAGAAAAATGTAAGTGGTCATCTTTGTCCAGCCATCAGACGCATAGTTATCGCGCTCCAGTCGTTACAGATTTTTATCCTTTCTACGTGGTCTCGACTCAGTCACCGTATGGTCATTCGAATCAGTTTTACAAGCGCTGTTCATTGAGCTATTATACTTTGAATTACCTTCAATGATTCACGATTCCAGCACCACCAGCTGTTGCAAACGGCTCTCGTGCTTAGATCCACTCACACAGGTCTATCGTTTTGGGCCTCAGTTGTGTAACATAGTTCAATATAAAATGCTGATTTTCAACGATCCCGAGCCTATTCCAGTAGGGTGCTCTCAAAGGCAGCCGTGGAAGTTTTTATACTCTCGTATTCTGTCTGCGCACATCGTTAACATCCGGCTCGGGGAACACCCTATTGCCCAGCCGGATCGGTCATCTATCGACCCGCCAACCAACAAAGCACTTTTTATCTTTCAGTCGAGCGATTGCGCACATACTCGATGTGTGATTTATACCACCATCGTTATGAACGTTGGAAGAGTGGGCAGTTGCTTGACCTTACAACCTGCGCGAGACCACAAAAGTGCACGTCCTCAATGAACAACACCCACCATAGTAGCAAATATGACCTATGTGCCAGCGTCATCAAGATTGGGTTAATGCGTTTTAACTGCTCCAACTCAACCTACATGTGTAGGGAAAGTCCACTCGAAATTAGGCACTACAGCAGCGGAACGGAGACATTTTTGTTCTTCCAGGTGTGCAAATCCATCCTGGCTGTTAGTAGTAATAGGCATTCTAATAAAAAGGTGTGCAAAGCTGACGGAAGCAGTGGAGCAACTAATGAACACCAGGAATATAACAAAGTAAACCAAGCTACGCTTGCATCTCAGCAGACCCTTATCAACTCCCCATTCAAGCCAACAAAGAGACACGCGTCCCCACCTCACCTCAGTTTCTCATTCTCCAACTGTCCCAATACACTCCACTCACTTAAGTGAACACGTCTTTAACTGCTTGACTGATACTCTTTTGATGGGGGTAACAATCCGTAATTCAGTTGCCATATTTGAGACCCATAACGACAGCCGGTCCACACTAAAGTACTACCGAATGTCATAGGCATCGGCCGCTGCCAGAAAAGGCAACCATAACTAACCTTACCGGACTTGGCAAAATTGATGTGTCACAGCATTGTTTGTTATCGTCAACGCCGCCCACAAATCCACAGAAAGAAACAGGACCTAGTGCTCATAAACCTATGACAACCATTCGCAACCATCTCGCTTTAACTTTTATGTCCACCAGCGTTCCCGAATCCAGATCCAATACAATCAGGGGTAAATTGCTAGCCGATCGTACATAATGGAATCTATCTGTAATGCCATCAGTGCCCTTGCCAACCCCACTATACCGAAGCGCATCACGCGTCACCCAAACGCACTGCGCTACGGTGAGCCTCGATTACTTCGAGTAACATTATCCCGCGGATGAGACTGAGTCTACTCTACCGTCTGTGAGACTACAAAGTGCATCAAGCTGAGTGCACATACTACCGGAAATCCCATGGAAGGATCGTTCAAAAACTATTGTTGTAACGCTGCCCTCTCTCTGTCACGCCAACCCAGCCAGGGACAAAGCAGAACACGGACGTCTGCTATACCGAAGTATAGTAGGCACAGAACCCGGTTCATTTTATAGGTCACAATCCATCATCTCTTGTTGTAAGTTCCTGAGCTGACTCACGCCACTTACCCTAGACAGATTTCAAACCTGCTTGCGGTCCGCACTGGCCAACCGTTGTCGCGCTCTTTCACATAGCAACTCGTGTGACGATGCCGGTCTGATTTCATTAGCTTCCGGCGTGACTCAGCCTTGCTACCGTCGATCGGGTGGCTACCCGTGTCATACCGACAGGCGTCTGGAAATCGTATCACGTTCTCAGGCTGCAGCTTGCTAGTGTGCACCATCGTAGTCAACCGTTTCGCCTCCGTGACACCTCCTCCGAATTGAATCTGCTTCCCCACCATGCATGTTTGCTTCCATTCTGATTTTTTGTCTTGACATCAATCTGTTACCTTGGTGGTTTTCTTCTCATCCTGTTCGGTCTTCGTTGTTTGTTATCTGCGGGCCCTTGAACCTTGCCGTGTTTCGGCCTCCGCTGATCTGCGTCCGTCATCCACTTCTTGTTTCTAACCGTTAGTTCGTAATTGACTCCACCATTTCTGTCCAACACCGATTCTGTCGACCACCTCCTCGGTCGTCGGAAATCTCTCACGTACTTCATATCACCAGTTTTGAAAAGATTGACCCAGTCTGCTTGGTTTTTCTCCGTATGCCACCGTCTCGTCTTTGGACTATCTGCCATGTGGTTTTCGGAGCTAGGGTGAAACGTAAATTGGAAATCATAGTTCAGTAAACGCGCATACCAGAGGTTAATCCGCAGTGGCTTGTGACTATTGGGTCCTCGACCAAGGTGGGTAGTTGGGGAAGCGTGGTCTGTACGCAATGTAAACTCCCGAGCAGACAGGAATAGGTGCCATTTTTCACCGGACCAGACACGGGCGAGGGCCTCCCTTTCACCGGCGGAGTATGAAACCTCTGTAGGGGATAATGTTCTAAAGTCATATGCTATCATGTTTTCCTCTCCGTTCTGCATCTGCGACAGGACCGATCCTAAACCGATATTTGACGCATCCGTCGAGACGAACGTAGGACAAGTTTCATCGAAAATGGCCAGCATTAGTGTAGAGAAGAGGCGTCTTTCAATTACTTCAAAGGTAGACTGCTGTTCAGAGTCCCAGTCGAAGGTGGCATTTTCCTTTGTCAGCATTCTCAAGGGCTCCGCTAGGGTAGCAAAATTGGGCAAATAACGTAAGTTGTACGAGCATAGACCAAGAAAATGCTTAACCTCAGATGCATTCTTCGGTATGGGGGCTTCTGTGATAGCCCGAGTATTAGCGGCGCATGGTCGGATTCCACCGGATGATAAGATGTACCCAAGGAATTCGACTTCAGTAGCAAAAATGTTCACTTTTCAAGATTAAGCGGGTGGTCTAGGCTCTCCAACCGGTGTAATACAGCGAATAGCCTTGAATCGTGCTCTTCTCTTGAAGTCCCGAAAACGCAAATATCATCCATGTAAGCGATTTGTCCCGGTAGGTCTGCTAATGAGTGATTCATGAACTTCTGCTAAGCTGAGGGAGCAGTGCTGGGCCCCATTGGCAAAACTTTATACTGGAACAGACCGTTCGATGTCAGAAAGTCGTTAGTGGTCTCGATTCTGGTGTCCATGGCATGTGGGAAAAAACCATTTTCAGGTCTAATTTTGAGAAAAATCTTGCTCCAGTTATAGTGACTAGCAACTCATCAACTGTGGGAAGAGCAAACTTTTCGATGACGATCTGAATATTCAAAACCTTCAAGTCATTGCATATGCGCATCCGTCCATCTATAAAATCGTGACCAAGGGATGCACTCATTCGTAACAGTTAGTTGGCTCTACCAGATCGTTCGATACCAACTCCTGTATGGCTTTTGCTACTTTCGCACGTTTCGCCAACAGAATAGGACGTGGCTGCGATATTGCAAACGGCTTATTGTCCTGTTTAAGGCAGATGCGTTGAGTAGCAGATGGAATCCGACAAGCGTCTCAGTAAAGAATTTGGGACATAAACCTTTAATCACTGATGCAATGAGTGCCATGATACGCATTCGAGCGATAGACGGCGTTGTGTTAAGAGCGACCATAGCATTTCACCCCAGCAAGGCTGGGCTGTCTTCAGATGCCACGTACACAGCAACGTCGGAGACGACCGACTGTAGACTAAGTTTCGTCACTATATATCCACGGATACACACAGGGGCATTCGTGTAAGAGTCAAACTTGTACGAAGTGGGATGCAATGGAATGTCATGCAAGTACTTGTCAAAGACTAGATGGAATGATTGTTATTGGCGATGAAGAATCCAATTCCATCGCAACTGGGACAGTGATTTGGGGGCCATGGAGCATAACTAAACGAATGTCAGGGGAAGGGAGCTTGGGCTACATCAAGAATGTTTACCGATTGTCTGGCTGATGAGATTTTCTGACGGCAAAAATATTTTCCGTAGAAGACGCAGAAGGAGACTCAGTCGATGGTTGTTCAACTAGCGCTACTCGGCGGAAGCGAAAACACCGGGAGAAATGGCCCCGATTGCCACAGTTTTCGCAATCGACTGTACAGGCCGGACACGTTTGGTAATCTGCTTAGTGTCGAGAAGTTTCACATGGAAAGCACAAAGTAGTCACTTTCTGAGATGGCGTAGAATTCGTGCTCCGATGCTTGTTGATATGGAGTGATTCTTTGGTGCTGTACAGACGTGACTGTTCAAGGGCAGTTGTTTTGAGCCTAGCGATCTCCATGGCTCTATCCCAGGAAAGCTTCGAGGGGTCTTCCAGTACTAGTGGTATGCGATGATCCGTGCTGCCGAATATTAATTGTTGTGTCAACACAACAACCTCAACTCTATTATTTGGAATGCTGGAGTAAACGCATGATTTTACCGAACGGATCAAGCGGGAAACATTGTTCCAGGGGCTCTGAGTCCTCTTGTCTCAAACGGCAGAAGTTGTAGCGTTCAGTAAAGACATTAGCTCGGGTGCCCCAAGATCCATCCAGTACATTTAACGCCTTTGTGAATGTCCACATTTGTAGTTCCCGTGCATCAAGGTAACGCTGACCCTCATTTCCTAATGAGTGACGGAGAAGTTTCAACTTTTGGGTCTCATTGTAAATAGCAGTTGGCGGTGGTAACTCCAAGTAATTTGTAAAAGCTGTTTTCCATTGAGCCCAGTCGCTCTCAGTAGATTTGACACTTGAATCGTACCAGAATGCGTCCCGAGGTGGAAGATGGAATGCCATTGTAGCAGTTCGCAGCCGCAACGCCAGTGTTGTGCTCTAATACGCACACCAAGCTCCTACGCAAGTAGAGTCTCGAATCACTACGGTCAGAGTCAACTAACGGAAACAGAACATGGAGCGAACA
>OX104066.1:63665891-63690750 GCA_944474145.2 Dicrocoelium dendriticum
ACTGCGATTAGTGTCGGAGGTATTTGTTTCGGTTGGCTCTCATGGCGTTGGATGCTATTTTCGGTCGGAGACCTGTCGGGGTATCATTTCTCGGTCCTATAGATCCGTTTTTGTTTTCTCGGCGTCGGATGGTCGCCTTCTCTTCTTCAAAGTATATTCCCGGTCTTTCGGATTTTCGGACCTTACTCGTGGTCGCTAGGATGTGTTCGTGCGTTTCCTTATTTCGTTACCCTCTGCTTTGTCCCCGGCGGGTTGTCGGTCGGAGTTTTCGGCGACGTTGCGGGCAGGTCAAGCTTCGAATGCTCTTTTCTCGCGGCGTCCGCCGCTCCACTATTCCTTAGTCGGCCGCTCGGTCGGATCCGGATTTCTCCTCTCGTGCTAGGACATCGTTCGGATTGCATAGGTAGTCGTAGCTCTGAGGACCAGCTCTGTCCTCTGCACCTTCATAACATGCGACACAGCGGTGGCCGAGCCGCGCTAGATCGCAATTCATAGGGATACTTTGCAATCTCTCCCACTCTGACTGTAAAGGACAATCTCACGCCTAGATCATCCACCGTCAAGTATCTCTGTGTACTTTGTCCCACAACCTCTTTTTGTCTATGTACCTTTATGAGACATTACGCAATGGCAGCTTAGTTTTTTATGCTCTCAAACTTAGAATGTTTTCATTGTCCCTTAGCTTAATATCGAAGTTTGTGACGATGCGTTGTTACCCTCTGTCATCTTCCCTGGATTGATTCTGGAAGATTACACTCTGATGCAGCAGTTTATCTAGATACTCTCCGGCTTATTTGTTCATTTTTTGACATCTTAGTGCATACAGTAATTTCTCCTCCGGAGCCCTAAATGACTGATTTTCTCCATTCTGCAATTCCCTTTCAAAAGATCTTTTTTCAACACGTTCGAAATTGAACGTTTTGTTTTCTCACACCTCGTCGGATCGTAAAACCATCTTGGCTTTCCTGTCCCACCTGCTTGTGGACCCAGCGGCATACTGCGCGATCGGTTGTCAGATTGCCCATTTCACTTTGCTCCTCTCCATGGACACAGATAGCTTTATACACTACCTCCTCAGCGATGGTATAAATGTTGAAATTAAACCCTTTTGGATGTACTAAGCTTATTTCGACTGAATTTGAATCCTACACTCGGTTTTGTTCTGATGTGCACTCTGCGCATAACGATGCTTGGGGTTGCAAGTGAAACATGACGCGTAGTGGTTGACCGCTAACAGCTTGATCATTCGACCACTGAGGTTCGACAGCAGCGATTAACACGATGATTAGGAATCCACATCTGATGAATTTCAATTTCTCTTTCCATTCACTTTTGTGTAGTGCTCGGCCAAAACACTGCTGAACCTCAGTGAAACGTTCTGGTTCGCCCAAAAAGCTGTCCTCTACCCTACCTCTCCGCTTTACGATTCGGAACGCAAAGAAGTGAGTTGTTTGTTACTTTCTTTGCTCCTCTAAATCTTATTCCTCACTAATCCTCACAGCGCAGCCGTTTGCTTTTCCATCTGCATCTTCTATCGTTGTCTCTTTGTATATTCTCAATGATGCCGCGGCCCTTCACTTCGCCCTTCTGTTCACCTACCAGTACTTGACTGTCATATGCTACAATTTGTCAAAATACACTACTACTGGGTATGGCGAGTATCCAATCAAATGCACCACGCAATCAATCAGGAGTTCAACGTCTGCGCCCTACGATTATCGTATGTTAAAAAACTGGGTATAGTGCGGAAACGAAATGGTTATCAGGACTGATTGTTGCAACTTTTTCTGTCTCTGCCTGTGTAATACCTTAACGTCACAGACAACTGATCACCATGCACGTCACATCTGCCATCTGGTCTCAAGACCGTAAATGTGCCACTAGTACCGCCGGGGGCATGCCTTGTAATTTTTCCACTTCATCTCGAAACAAGTTGTTCCAATCAGACTGTTTGACAGCACCCATTCGAGCGTTAGGTCCGTCTGCTTCTACACTAGGCACTCCTCTGTACACAGTTACTACGTCCTGTTGCGAACACGCTTGTGTATCACATCTACTAAATCAAGCTCAATGCATTCAGTTTAATTTAAAAAGGCAGCATTAGGCCGGCACACTGTGCTGAAGCTTCGCTACCATGCGATTGCCAACAGTCGAGCAAAAGCTTGTTATACCGCGAGGTCGCCTTCACCTCTGCGAATTCGAATTGGTGGCCTCCAGTGGAGCCATCTGGTCTCCTTGTTGACAAGACTTCAAGATAAAACAGCCGATTATGGATTTCTTTCCCAGACATAAACTGTAATGCTACATGGGCTCGGTTAAAGCGGTCAAGAATTTCATCCTGGTTAACCTTTTTATCTACCCCAACCAGTATTTCATCCATGTGTAGATTGCAGCGGCCATCAGTGTTTATCTTCGCCAGCATTTTAGTTTTTTCCAACTTTGCCGCGAAGCTCTCTGTCAACAACGGACGGGGAAGAGATTCCATCGTCACACATTTCAGGCACAGCTCAACTCTAGGCGTTTTAGCTGACATTTAGTTGCGCGCATTTTTCCTTTGACCTAGTTCTGTATTCGCAAATGTACTCGATTGTCATCGAGAAGTTGTTAAAAACGGGACAACATGAAAGGAGAGCATTACTTTTTCATTACTTTTGGCATATTTGATGGTTTCAACGGACTGGAAGCTGTTGTTACACCGGTCCAAGATGTTCTACTAGCCACTGAGCAATTGTGTGGTACGGTTAGTTGATCATCGAATAAATAGGACGGGGTGGGATGTTGCGTTTCTGAATTTTTGGTAGCCCCTTTAAACCTTGGACCGTTTATGCCACTCGGTTTTTGACTTACATAGAGAGCATCTGAAATGTACCCCTTACTCTGTGGTTCTCGCATGCTTTTGTGATTTGTCTCAACTTGTTCCGTTCGGTCTATTTCCCCTGTGTTGCAAGAAAACTTTGTCTCATCGCTCAATATTGCTGTCACTTTAACTATGTAGCACAATTCCAGTACCGTTGTCCGGTCTGCTTATTGTGATCCCCTCGTTACGCTTGAGATCCTTCAGCTCATCCAGCCGCTTTCGTGTTGGTGTATCCTGATTACGGATGTGATTTTTACGATACTGGTAGCAGCTACTCATTAGAAAGCACTTGAAACGTTCCAGATCCGTATTCGACGTGCGCCTACTCCTTTCCTCTGGTCATATATGGTCTCAGATTGTACCCTGTCATCGATCTGATTGTCGCTGCATCTAGGAACGCACGGTGGCGTACTGCTATCCACGTGCTTCCATATGCGGAAGACTGACAAGCACCTGCCAAGGCAAAGATGTCCTGTGCGAGCAGTTTCGTTGTGCGATCCACCTGAGACGTGATTCATTATTCGTGGGTGTCGCGGTCCGCAATGTCGCTATTTGGCTGCTTACCGCATGTCCGAAACCACATGGGTCGTTCCTGCTTCTTGCTTATGAGCGATTTTAGCTTCCCTCGAATAATTTAGCTAGAGGTTCAGCTTGACCCAATGAAGCCACCTTGATTCGACAAGGAGTATATTCATCTGGATGGACGACGACGCTTAGTGCCCATTAAATTCCTCTGCCGACGATTACGAGGCCTGCAAGAGGGCAGAATTTATTCGAATGCTCAGAAGCGTTAGCTTCTTGAAGATCATCCCGAAATCGCAGTGCTTACCATCTCCAGGAGAATTTTTGTTTGCATGACTTACAGGTGACGTAGCAGCGTTAGTGGGCTCATATAGACAGCCCCTAACCTCCAGCGCTCTGCTTGAGTCAGAATTCGCAGCATACTTCCCTTCGCTATTTGCAAATTACCATGCTTATGTACCGAGTTCGACGTACACATCCCCAACCTAACTCGATATCCTGTATTGTGGTGTGGAAGAAATACGCAAGCTACTCGCTTCTCTTGACGCCACGAAGCATACCGTTCCTGACGAGCTCCATCCGCTGATACTCTAGTTCTTATCGCTCATCATATCGCCCTGCATGACTAGTCTGTACCATCGATCGTTGTCCGAAGGTGCATGGCCGAGGGATTATTAATGCTTGGGAGGAAGCCGACTCCGAAAGGCGGTGTCCCATGCAAGGTGAACAATCACCGGCCGTTTTGTGCGACCTCCGTATTGGCCAAAGTGTTCGAACAGACGGTGAAGATGGGTCTACTGCAGCGGCAGGAATCGATAATCTTAACGCCAGCATATCGCGGTTACACTAAAGCTCACTCAGGCATCACCAAACTTCTACTGGTGATGCATGAATTGTTGCAGGCAGTGAACCATGGTATGTCACTCAGCCTTATCCACATTGATAATGTGGACAATGAATTCCTCTTACACAGGCTGAAGATGTACGATGTTGCTGACTCACTGCACCGGTGAATCAGCCACTTCCTTATTTGGCGAGATTGGAGTGTATAGCTGAATAATTATCTAACCGATTGGCAACATTCCACCGGTGTCATACCACAAGGCACGGTACTGGCTCCCATTTTGTTACTGAGCCACATCGATGGAGTGCCCCAGCTTCTTCCGTCGCACTGTTTCTAGTTTGCAATTAACCGGAAGATTTGGAGGACAATTGATATTCCCGGTGACTACGACTTACTTCATCATGATCTAGATCGCCTGCCCATGTCATCTGCAGTTATCGATCTGCCGGTCAATCCAGTCAAAGGTGTTGCTAGACGTCTGTACATTTTGACTGGCCTAACGCTTCACCATACAACGAACCTTTCTTCTAACAATTTCTTGCTGTTCTGGCCCTCGCAGAGGATAATCAACGGCGCCCTATCTGCTGCATCGAGCAGGGTGGATAGGGTTATGGCCTTCCCGTCTTCTTATCCTCCTCCTTGCGCTTTTTCATCATTATCGTCCCGCTCCAACTTTACTTTTATCCACCCTAAATTCAATCCGCCTACTCTTGGCTTCCCCACACCTTGCTTCAATAGTCGCTTATCTTCTAGTTTCAACTCACACACAGTCGCAGGGCGTCGCTCCAATCCAGTCGACAAGTCCATGTTCAACCAAGCGGACAACCTCAGTTCATCCGTTTCCCTTTGGAGTCCTCGCATCTCGCTAAGACTGGCATGCCTCAACGTGCGCACTTTGCTACAGCTTGGCCAACATGCAGCACTTGCCCGCACACTAGGGACTCTATCGATCGATATTTGCTGTTTATCGGAAACGCGGCTGCAAGTTTCGAGCTCCGTAGTTACCCTGCGGTCCCGCACACGCGACACTGACGGCACATTCTCATTGCGCCTGTCTGGCGATGATGCAGCTTCAAATGCCGCTTAAGCTGGCGTCGGCATTGTTTTGAGTCCCCGGGCTGAAGCTGCCCTGATTGATTGGATCCCAGTAAACAGTAGGATGTGCGCCGTTAGATTAGCTGGTTCGTTTCATGCTACGAAGTCGCGTGGGAACAAGCGGTGCCTGTTTGTCATTGCGGGCTACACCTCTACAAACTGTAGCACTGATTTGGTGAAAGATGATTTCTATCAACAACTTCACGATCTCCTTCGTTACAGAAGAAGCACGGATACCGTGGTGTTGGCTGGCGATCTAAACGCCCAAGTCTGAAAATTGTCCTCTGATGGGCTTCTTGATGTAGGCTCCCGTAATAATAACGGTTAGCGATTGCTACAACTGTGTGAAGGTGCTGGCCTCTTTCTCGCGAGCACAAACTTTCGGCACAACACCTGCAGAAACGTGACTTGGAGCCCACTAGCCTCGGGCCAGCCCAAATCGATCATATCGCGATCAGCTACCGCTGGAGAGGCTATGTCCAAAACTGTCGCTCGGTTCGGAGCACGAGCGTGGACTCTGACCACGCACTTGTGTGCACCGACCTTCGGGTGTGTTTCGGTGGACGCCCGCAACGTCGATGTGAACGGATTAACACCAGTCAGCTAGCGAAGCTAAGTGTTTTGTATGGGTATTAAAGTGCGCTGACATCCGGGATGAGTAAGCGCCCACTGAACACCGTCGAGGATCACTAGTCGCATATTCATCAAACGTTACTATCCGCAGGCATGTCTTCATGTGGCAACTCAAGTTGCCAACCTGGACATTGGGTCTGTAAAAAGTCTCTGGAACTTATTCTTGCTCACCGACGTATTCCGGTTGGAAGCGAATACAAAGAGGCTCGCAAAATCCTCAGGGCAAAACTACGTGGTAGCCTTAAGTAAGACCGCGACGCCTGGTGGTCTCATCATGCCTCGGCGATGGAAATAGCCGCTACCGCTAATACGGGAAACAGACAGCAGGTGACCTGGTGTTAGCTAGACCATACGCGACGAGAGTGAGCAGCCGATCCACAGCCTGTCAAAAAGCTTGGAGCGTTGGGCGGAACACAAGGCAATTTCATCAACCTGAGTTATCGCTTTCTTTTTCGGGCATTTAGCTCCCTTCTCCCTGGGCCGTCACCTTCAATCCTCCCTCAGGCGCAGAAATCGAACGTGAGATCAGACTGTTGAAATTGCATAAGGCCGCAGGGGCAGATAGAATGCCCCCCAACCCTCTTCAAATTTGGGGACCTCCTCTAGTAGATGATTTACACGAATTGCTAGTGAAACTTTGGAAGCAAGAGACTGTCCCAATAGACTGGAGCCGCTCCGTCATTGTCCCAGTTTTCAAGGGAAGCTCCTGTTCGGAATGCGGCAATCATAGCGAGATCAGTCTGATCTCAATTGTCTCTGTCGTTCTCCACAGACTGGCTGGCACACGTGAAAGCCAGATTCGTGAAGGGCAAGCCGGATTTCGTCGAGGTCGGGGCTGCATCGACCATATCTTCACCTTGCGTCAATTGTTGGAGCACCGCCATGTTTAGTGGCGACCCACCGTTGTCCTGTTACTTGACATAAAAGATGCCTTCGACTCAATCGATCGATGTGCCCTTTGGGACTATCTGCTGAGGAAAGGTGTGCCTGATAAATATGTAAACCTTATCAAAGCGCTGTACGCTCATAGTTCGGGCAGAGTGTGGGTTTATGGCAAATTGTCGGCGCCCTTCAGTATCTCCAGCGGTGTGAGACAAGGTTGTATGCTATCACCATTCCTATTTAACTTCACAGTTGACGAAGTCATAGAATCAGCACTCGCTGAACACGACCTGGAAGGTGTGGAGCTACTTCCTGGTGAGCGACTTCTTGACTTGGAGTATGCGCACGATATTGCTCTAATCTGTGACAGCTCCCAACATGCCAAGCAGCACTGGACCGATTAGCACTGGCTGTCAATCGTTTTGGGCTATGCTTTGCTCCATCGAAATGCAAAGTACTTCTCCAAGATTGGCAGGGACCCATCCCTGCGCTTTGCGGTGATCTGTTAGAAGTCGTTCAGAAATTTAAGTACCTGAGCAGCTATATTAGCACCCGCGCGATTGAAGATGAAGTTACGAACCGTATAGCAAAAGCTCGAGGTGCTTTTGCCAATCTCCGCCAACTGTGGCGCAGACGCGGCATTACGCTCGCTTTGAGGGTCAGGGTTTATACCGCAACCGTCCGTTCAACCTCCTGTACGGTTGTGAAACCTGACCCATCAGGTCGACAGACACAAAGAGGCTCGTCACATTCAATCATCGCTGCCTTCGCCGTTTGGCTCGTGTCTGGTGGGCGCACCGCGTGTACAGTGGGCGTGTTCGGCGTCGCGTATTTGGTGCAGGAAGCGCGAGTGAACCGCTCAGCACCATTATATCGCGCACCAAGCTCCGATGGCTGGGCCACTTGTTGCGCATGTCAACATACCGGCTTCCACGACGTGCATTGTTTGCGCGCCGGGGGTACGGTTGGAAGAAGAGGAGGGGAGACCAAGCGATGACTTGGTCGAGAGAGATGAAACCCTTGCTTCGAAATTGGCGTCCGTTAGTGCATCCCGACTGCCTGGCTGGAGTCCTAAGGACGATGAATACGTTTGGTTGGACATGCCGATATGGCTAGGAGTCGGCCCCTGTGGCGTTTGTGTTGTGAGTTCCTTTGTCCACCCCCCATCCAACCACCATCTCACTCGCTAGGCATAACTTAACTTTTTGCAGCACGATAGCGGGCTGTTAGCTCTCTGGATCGATGTCCATCCGTTGCTGGGGCCTCAGCCGGCTTCCGACTGATTTTTTTCTTTTTCTTGTTTTTTATACTGCGGCACAATATCTGAGGTGTTTTCCACCTGCAGGTAACGTGTATAATGAAGAATGAATGACTCTTCCGTGAAAGACCTGAGCACGCACTCATGCCGAAATTTGATGCCTGTTGGTAACACCAATAGGCTACCGTGAAGCGTACTGCTTATGCTTTGGGTGCTCAAACTCAGCCCATTCATCTGGTTTAAAGTGGTTGCCACTCCCCTGTTTTCTACGATAATATCAGTGCTAAACTTCGGCTTACCCTCCTGTTATTAGAGCACTCGAAGGAGGTGAAAAATACTGCAACGTGTTCGGCGTATAGGTTCCAGACCAGTCCTCATTTTACCGGATATATCTTACAGGAGCTGATACAGGTGCCCTGTCGTATCGTCGGTTTCAGGTGGACCTCATAATGACTCACTAGATATTCCATCTGCTTGACCTCTATGCTGAAGCCGCTGATGCACATGCGGGCACCGGCACAAGCTCCTGGTACCGGCTTTGAATTGTACAGCTCCCGGTTTGTTCTTTGAGCATCGAGTGTTGGAACAATTTGCCCAAGACACTAGTTGAGGAGTAACCGGTGTCGGATCTCAAGAAATTCCTGGACGTCCGCTTCGCAGATTATGGATTTCGAGTGCGCATCGCACCCATATGATACTCCGCACGACTGGAATATGTGCACGACAATAGATGACGCAATTTTCTGAATAACTTTTATTATTTCGATGGCGCATCGCTTGTTTACTTATACTCGCTCCCTACTTTCACTATTCTTGTGGGTGATGCTCAATCGACGTAGATTATGCTGATGACATCGCCTTACTTGATGACAATCCACAGAATATGTAACTCATTTTGAATCGATTGGCGGATTGAAGCATATTAGCATGAGCTTCGCCTCTTCTAAATATGAAGTGCTGCTGTGGGATTGAGCCGCATATGCTGCCATGCTTACCATTGAAGGTACACAACTTGAACAAGTAGATAGCTTCATCTGCCCTAATAGCTGTCTTTCTGCTGGCGCCACTGTCAGCAAGGGTGTATCTCTTTTCGCATCGCTAAATCCAGATGAGCATTTGCGAATCTGAGGCACTAGTGGCTTCGTTATGACATCCCAGCGCGACAAAGGGCCGTGTTTACATTGCTTCTATCCGTCCAGTGTTGTTGTATTGGAGCAACTTTTAGTTACTTAGCGTGTGGTCATGCGTCTTGTTTCTGCCTTCGACAACGGTCGTTTGAGAAAGATTGCTCGTGTCTGGTCGCAACATGGAATTCTCGGTGATGAGGTATGATGTCACGTCCCGAGGAATAGGAGCCTTCCCTTCCACCAGCGGGTCTTGCGGTTGCAGTGGAGATGGCTTGGTCACATCCTACACTTGGCACCTGAGCGTTTGTCACGCTACGCTCTATTCGCTCGTTCAGAACAGGACTGAAACCGACCGTATGTTGGTCAGGCTTCAGCGTAACCTTGTATACTTCTACTTCGAAGATGCGGGCTAATGTGCCGGCCTATTAAGTGTCGCTTTCACAACTACTATGTACGTTCCAAAGCATCCCAATCGGTCACCTAACAGATTACACCGCAAGCTTTTGGCGGTCCGTTCAAATCCATCCGGAAAGTTTTGAGAAACCTGTAAAACTTTGCAAATCGATTATTGTATTTGCTTTTTGATATATTCTCCTGCTCAATGCATTTCACTAATTTTGAAGAGTTTTGAAATAGAGATGTTTGCCTTGTTATCTGAAGCAGTTTAGGACAGTGTCGCTTCATCACCATTATGGAGACGCTGGTGTTCAAGGAAACCCAGATTGAGGATTGCTGCTGTTTGGACGAGACCGGTAAATTGGATCGATAATTAGGCCGATCCCTTGGAGGCAGGCTACGCAGCCGACGTTACGCTGTTAGTGTCGAATTTCAAGAAACGGCCGCGAGGCCAAAGTAAGGAGAGGGCTTCCACTAAGTCGTTCTGCTTGCTCAAGTCAGGCTGGATCAGCATAATAGCGATCGCCTCAGCCGTCTTTAATAGACACTTTCTGAGCGCTTTAGGGTGACGCAGCGGCACGGAGTAGAAAATGCTGAACACGTCTGCTATCCGGATTTCATGTCCACTCAGGAGTAAATGCTCCATGATAGCGCCATTGATGCTTCTAGGCAAGCCTCTTCGTAGCGACCCAGGGCAGTGTTCTGCTACCCGTTTTGACAAACACCTGGTCGTGTGTGCAATATATCTTGCACCACGAATGCAAGCAAACTGATACCGAGCGTATGAGTTGAACTGTACAGGGAGTCTGTCCTTCAGATGTTGTGTTACAGATGGAGTAGTCTGCCTGAGCACACGCGGGTAGGCGGCTGGGTAGGTTTTGGCCACTGCGCTTAAGGCTTCTGTTCAGTAAGTCAAAAGCGGCATCCCTTTTAAATGGAACTGAGAGAAATACGTCGTTTTTTGATACATTCATCGTGGTTTCCAGACGCGGCCGGATCGCTGCGGGCTTTTCGATAAACGGAATGGGGTGTCCGTTTTCTTGCAACGTTCTGAAGATGCGATCTTTCTCTCTCTCAAACGTTTCCGGGCTCCATCTTCAAGCTTTTGACCAGTTTACATAACACGAGTAGGTTTGCGCGCGAGACGCTTCAAATGGATAAGATGATGAGATCAAGATCACCAAGTTGTTGAAGCAGTTAAGACAAGCGGATTTGATAAATGGCTGTTTGCTTCATCAGCTAACTCCTGTGGGCTCACAGCCCTCCAGGCTATATGGACTTCCAAAGGTGCACAAGCCCCCAGGTACCTCTACGCCCGATAATCGACATGTCCTCCTCCGCCCTCATTCTGTCGCGTAGTGGCTCGTGGAAATGTTGGAGCCAGAACTTTGCACCCACTCTTTGAAAAACTCCTTTGAATTTGTTGAACACTTAGAAAACTTAAACCTCAACGGCAAACTCATGATTTCATTCGACGTAGAATTGCTCTTTACAAACGTTCGTTTGCTAGCGATTGTCAATTTTCTTTGTGATTACCTTCTGGCGAATAACTGTGACCTCAGTATTCCAGCAGGCACCATAAAGGAATTGATTTTACTATGCACTTTCAATAGACAGTTCCTATTTGATGGAATTTATTACAGACTGATGGTGTAGCGATGGGGTCCCCCCTAAGACCGCTTCCAGCTAATGTTTCTCTGGCGAAACTGGAATGTGGACCGTTGCAGTTACTCATCTCAACGTGTGATTCCTACCTCAGGTACATGGATGACACATTTATTATTTGTGATTCAAAATTGCACGTTTCCTCTCTACTAGCTCAATGCAACAGTGCATTTTACCAGTGAGATCGAGATCGAAGGCAAATTAACTTTTTTGGATGTTTTGCTGTAACAACAGCTCTCTAAAGAGAAGCGTTTTCCGGAAACCTTCTTGGTTCTTCCAATACACCCACTTTTTAAGTTTGCTACATTTGCAACACAAATGGAACCTAGTTCGTTGCTTGCACTATCGTGCCGCCAGAATCTGTAGCCCAGAAACGCTTGATGCAGATAAAGATCGCATCTTCAGAACGTTGCAAGAAAACATACACCCCATTCCGTTTATCAAGAAGCACGCTGTGATCCGGTCGCGTCTGCAAACCATGATGAATGTATCAAAAAAGACGTATTTCTCTCAGTTCCATTTAAAAGGGATGCCGCTTTTGACTTACTGAACAGAAGCCTTAAGCGCAGTGGCCAAAACCTACCCAGCCGCCTACCCGCGTGTGCTCAGGCAGACTACTCCATCTGTAACACAACATCTGAAGGACAGACTCCCGATACAGTTCAACTCATAAGGTCGGTATCAATTTACTTGCATCTGTGGTGCAAGATGTATTGGACACATGACCAGATGTTTGTCAAAGTGAGTAGCAGAACACTGACCTGAGTCGCTACGAAGAGGCTTACCTCGAAGCATCAACATCCCTATCATTGAGCATTTACTCTTAAGTGGACACGAAATCCGGATAGCGGACGCGTTCAGCGTTTTCTACTCCGTGCTGCTGCGTCGCCCTAAAGCGCTCGGAAAGTGTCTATTAAAGACGGCTGAGGTGATCGCTATTATGCTGATCCAGCCTGACTTGAGCAAGCAGAACGACTTAGTGGAAGCCCTCTCCTTACTTTGGCCTCGCGGCCGTTTCTTGAAATTCGACACTAACAGCGTAACGTCGGCTGCGTAGCCTACCTTCAGTGGACCGGTCTAATTATTGATCCAATTTACCGGTCTCGTTCAAACGACAGCAGTCTTCAATCTTGCTTTCACTAGCATACTACATTGCTTGTTTCTTTCTCATAATTGCAATGGCGTGATGAGTATTCTTTAAATAGGGCTCTTCGCTAATTGGACTTTTATTCATCCATGGGCATTATTCGTGAGTTGAAATTCGCTTTGCTACAATCAAGGAATAACTGGCCTTCCAAATCCTTTCGGTCCTTCATTTCACTATTCCTCAACTCTTCTGAATCTGCTAAAATCTGAAGGCCGTTTTGATACCCTTGGTGTACTCTTTCTTCGTACAACTCAAGTCAGGAATATGCTTCTTGCAATCCCGAAGGTGTGTATATTTGGCTGCAAGATACACACATTAGGCTTTTTTATATTATAGTTGAAAGAATAAGCCTAAAAAACATTCCTTAAATGGGCTAACTGAAGTCATTCACCCACTATTTCTTGAATAAACAAATCTTGAGCGGTCAAAATACGCAACAAATAAGGACAGCTGACGTACCCTAGGCCTGTGTTCGGTCATAAGTAGTTTTGTTCGAAGACAGCTTCGAACAACGCCCAGTGGAGTATGTGATTACCACCATTGAGTATATTTGATTTTTATTTGTTGCGGGATCTAACATGGTTGTGTACAGTATTGTTAACGTGTTCCGTGCTTAAAATGCCTCTACCTTGAGCTTGAGATTTCACTGACTTGACAGTCACTATGAGGTCCTTATACAAAAAGCCAGCGAAGATCACTGGGGAGCGGTAGGTCCAATGCGGCAAAGTGCATGTAGTGAGAAAGCGTAGAATTCATCAACTGGGTATGGAGGAACTCCTGAGACGGGTAACATGGGACGAGAGTTTCGTGACTTTAGTGCATATTTCGTTTATGTGAATGAACCATGTAAGCCCGCTGCACCTTATCTCTTCTAGGTATTTCCGTGACATGGAAGACCACACCTTACCATGGATGCAAACTTTGGGGTCCGGCGTGATGTTTTGCTGATAGTGGTTTCGTTTAAACGGTAAAAAAACATCCCTTTAAAGCGAATCCTGACATTGTCATGCAGTCACGTCCTAATTTTCGGAGACTTCAACCTGCTCGTAATCAACACCCAGCTTCGCTCAGCAAATAATCCAGAGCGGATTTGTTAGAGATGATGGATGATGTACCTTTCTATAACTATGTCACTACTTCCACGAGATTCAGAACTGGCGACGTACCATTTATCTTAGACCTAATACTAAGCAACAAAGAACTAATGATCGATACCGTACCCAAGCTATGAGATTGTGCACTCAGAAAAGAAAAGACGAAAGTCATCAACAGTACACCGGCACACTGTACCGACGCTTGCTACCACGCGACCACCACCGGTCGCACGTGGGCTGAGTATACCGCGAGGACGCCTCGCCTACACGGATTCGAACCTGTGACCTAAGGATTGCAGGCCAGGCGTGCAATCCATTCGGCCACCGGCCGAACGCAGTAGCGTTTGTAATCTTATCGTTGGATGATGGACACCCAAGATTGTGTCAGCCGCATACTTCAGCAAGCTAGCTTCTTCAGAGACGAGGCCTAATGGAACGTATGTCGAAAGTAACAGTGTGGACAGAATTGCCTCCATGAACAAAGCCGGAATTCGTAGTGAGTGACGAGGAGTTTTCCTCTCAAAACCTGCTATAATGGGTATGATTGTTAAGATAATACTTCACTATAAGATAAACTGTATGTCTAACTCCAGAGCAAAATGTATCATGCAACAACATTTCGCGTTCAACTCGGTCGAATGCATTGCTGTCGTCCAGGAAGCAGATAGGCGTTGAGTTATGTTTAATATTTAATCGGATTGCCTGTTTAAAGTGTGTTTAGTGCTGAGTTATCTGCAGGGTAATGGCTGATGGTGAAGCAGGCCATTGAAGGCCACAAGCAAGCTGTCTCGCTGATGCCTTCTTATTTTTGCACGATAGCCAGCTCTCTGTGGCGGTACGTTGTTAACACAAGGCGTGGGCGCCTTGGTCCTGAATGTTTGCTTAGGGCGTTAAGTTTTTATAATAGGTCCTCCTTCTCTCCCTCTTATTGTTCTTCGTTCCGCAAGCCACCGTGGTTGTACGGTAGCGAAGCCTCAGTTCAAGTGGCTGATGTACTGCTGTTGTTGTTGCTGATGATGATGATGATGGAGATCACAGCATGTAAGTTATCGAACCTAATGTGGATGTTGAACTGCGATATGCGAACTGGTTTAGGTCATCCAAATGTCCCCGGACTAACATCCTTCAAAGAATTAGCCTCTCATAAATCATCAAAGCAATCAAAGTGCAAACGGTTTGGTCGATATTTGCAACTTCCTTTCTTCGATACCGGTATGATGCTTGTGTTGCACCAGCTGTCCACTATGTTTTTTTAGACACAAGGTATGCGATTCGGCAAAATACTGTGCCCGGTAATCAGTACATTCTTTGCTAATAGCGGAGGACAGTCTATGCGGACCGGGTAATTTGTTCGACTTCAGGCTGATTAATTTCCTCCATACTTTTAAGCATTTTACAGTAACTCTTATCTGACGGTACATCAGAGGGTAAGTTGCCCTCCTGGCCACAATAATCGACCTTTAATGCTTCCACATCCAGAGTAAAATGCGCGACCTCCCGGGTGAATCCACAGCTGTTCCAGCATTTTCCAATTTTTCCGCAATCTTTTTTTCTTTATATGATTTAAACTTGTTTACGATTGAGAAAACGCGACTTGCTTTTGATGACGGTCGACAGGCGCTTTACAGCGGCAACACTCCCGCTGTTGTTTGAATCATCGACAAGAACCTGTCTACCCTAATGAAATGTTTCAACTGGATAGCTGATTTCGAAGTAGGTTTTAGTAATTAGTAACAATACTTTGCTATGCTTGTGTCATAAAATAAACTAAAATCTGTGGAGGCAGTTTTGTTCCGCACTCGCTCAATGTCCTGATGAATTCATGCCTCTGTCTAAAATTTCGATATTTGCTGCGGTCTAGCATTTGTTGCCTTTTCGGAGCTTCCGGTAACTGTCTTTCCTGTGTCTGCCTGGGGAATTTTCGCTGACATCCTTTTTATTTGGCATCAACATGTTTCTTATTGTTATTTTTCTCACATTTCCCTGCTCTCAGCTAACATCAGCATGTGTTCGAGCACTGACCCGAGTGTTCCGGATCTGTGACACTGACAACGACGGTTATCTGTCCGATCGCGAACTGGAGGCATTTCAATCTCGTTGCTTCTCCGTTCCGCTAACGTCGCAATCGTTGCAGGATGTAAAAATGCTCGTCCGTCAATCCTGTCCCGGCGGGATGACTGTAAATGGAATCACCCAAAAAGGTTAGTGGTTAGGTTTTTTTCTGCTGTTTTTGCTCTTATCCTTCGCTTAGGCCATGACAGTCATCCGCATTTGGTTTCTCAAAATCTTTCTCACTGCTCATTTTTCGCTACTGTTTTTGCCGGTGTTTCATGCCTTTTCCTCGCCCTGTTAAAACCTCGTACAGTCTGACACAATACTCCAGACACCAATTATCTGTGTCGCCCCTCAGCTGCCATGATGTGCAGTCTGTGAATCAAGCATCGCCGTGTTACCGTTCTTGCGTTTCGCTCTAATTCGTTATGCAATCGCGGCACCTTTACTGAACGATTGCTGCTTGGCGTCAGGTTACGCTCGACCTATTTCACCCACAAAGCTGCGCATTAAGTTAGCTTGAAGCTTGATCCACACTTTAACTCTGTTCAGGTTTATTGGGGCTAGTTAAGTTTTATGTAATACCGCTTTATTTGAATAAACCACACACGCGTATGGTTGCTAAATGGAATACGATATTGGCCGATCGGGGTCTACAACATTGATCCCCGTCCAGGGTAAAACAAAGCTTTTAACAGCTAATAACGTGGACAAAGACAAGACCCACGACCGAATCGCGGGCCATGCGAACAACATCGGTTTTTACAGAAAACGCTGACTTCCACCAAAGCTAAACACGGGTTGGGCGCCATCGAATTCGGGACTTAGATAATCCAGTGATGAGTTTGGGTAGGCACTGAAACAGTCGCACATTGCTTTTCTTTATTGTGTGCATGTGACCTTTCCATAATATGTACATTCTTTGGCCCACCACTTTCAACTTCTGCAATGCGCAACCGGTCGATACGTCGAATCTGATAGTCGTCTGGTGCAACTAAAGTTGTGCTGATTTACCAACTGCCCATACTGTGCGAGCAGGATACAGTCCATTCGCGCACCTTTTTCCTTTAACCATCGAGTGATTCCGAACCCGCCCTTGTGTGTCTACATCAAACGTCTCGCAGTCACCAGACTCGAATCGCTGTGACACCGCACCAAGCGAACGATCCGGGCGTGTTTCCCTCCGTTTTTGACCTAAATGCATGTTCACACTTGTATGGTTCCGTTCTGAGGCAGCTGCCGAAGTCAAAAAGCAGCGGCCGATCACAATGTGTCATTCAATTCTGTCGTTACATACTGCTGCGGGTTGCATCTTTGGACCTATACTACATTGTGTTATGAAACTTTTTGTCATGGATAATCTGGCAATGGTCGATAATTTCTAAAACCCTGTGCATTATCGCACTGCTAGTTACTGGCAGCAGTAATAGTATTAGGTTACTCTTATAGTGATTGCAGTTTTTAATCTGAAGCTTTAAATCCACTTGTCTATGCTCAAACATAACCATTTTAATGAAAATTATAGTGTTGCTCATTCCAACACCGGCACCCGAAGACCGCGGTTTCGTCCTGTTGGGACTCATCAGTTGGAGATAGCCTGAGTTGGGCTGGAACTCAGAGCCTAGTGGCTCATGGTTGACGCCATAAGCACTATGCCACTGAGATCCACGAGCAACGCTTGGTCCAGCAGAAAAGATTGCAAAGTTGAATTTGGCGAATCCGCTGGTGGCTGGGTTGCTGCAAGCAACCTCATAACCATTTTATTTGAGATAAAATCCATTTGAATTGGCACACTTTTGCCAACGGGAACCAATTTTATTTCTCCCGGATGATTCCGGAGTTTTGGTGGCGATGAAGTCGTCGAACGCGGTTCCATCATATCTTTGGGTTTTTAAAAGTTCTCGGAGGAAATCATCCACGTGCTTGAAGTTAGTAATCGATAGGCGAGAGGTTTGCAGATTATGGTGCATGAGGCAAAGTTTCGTAGCCCAGCTCTTGTAGCTTCCGCAGTTTTATTTGTACGAAGCGTGGCCGAGCATTCTCATAAAGAATAATTGGCTCCTTTCTGTTGATCATTACCGCCCACCTATGTTGCAGTTTTCGGTGCCTTTAGACAATTTCTTGGCAATACTTTCCGCTTTAACGGTTTCCCCTGTATCCAGAAAGCTGTGATGGGTCAGACAAGCTGCAGGCTTTGGGAAGAGTTGTGGAGGTTGATCATGGTCCAACCATTGAGATTTTCGTCGTTGATCACAAGTCACAATCCAGTCGCTAACCAGGTCGTTTTTATTGCGAAGAAAAAGGGTAGACGACACCTCGAAACGACGATTTTTTTATTTTTATTTAATTCGTGCGGCACCCACTTAGCGAGCTTTTTTACATTCCAATCTCCGGTAAGTGTTTCAAAACTGTAACATCGATTCTTCTAAGTCGCATCAAGATTTCGAGGTTCTACGTGGATCCGCTTTAACTAAGGCCCTTAAGTAATCGTTGTTCACTTCCAATGGCCATCCACAATGCGCTTCATTTTCAAGACACTCGAAATCCCGAAACTTTTGTAACCGCCATTGTGCAGTACCGTTATTAGTGGTTCCAGCACCAAATGCACTGTTGGCAATGATTTGGAATACTGGTAGCTCGGGAGGCTTGCTCAGTTGTTGTGGAGTTCTCCGAGCTGGGCAGCTTGGTTGCAGACGTTTCGCCACCATTCGAGGTGGCATCTTCAGTGCGGGATTGATAGCAGGTAAGTAGCAGTAGCTGGTAGAAAGCAAACCCAGTAATGGATCAATGGGTCAATGGTCCATTATTGGGTTTGCTTTCTACCAGCTACTGCTGCTTAACTGCTATCAATCCCGCACTGAAGATGCCACCTCGAATGGTGGCGAAACGTCTGCAACCAAGCTGCCCAGCTCGGAGAACTCCACAACAACTGTGCACTGTTGGCGTCATGGGATGTTTCTGCTGCATTTCGTACAAGAAAATCTGCGAATTTGTCTTCTGTCCATGTTACGTTAAATGTCCTGTGAAGATGTAACAACGTCTTTCTGAGCTAAAGCATCACTATTGCTAGACGGGGCGTTAAACAGCCTTCAAAATGATATACAAGGTCCAATCAACTTATTAAAGATCATTCAAAAACACAGCTGTTAAAATAGCAATATGGAAAAGCCGCAATAACTTTATCACCGACCTAATAGTTTGGTCCTCAGGAATTTTATAGAATCACCGACTGCAGCTTTTACTCTCATCCGGCTACTCCTATTTTGCCTGCGTTTTTCTTATGTTCAGAATGATGTATGGAAATCTGCGCTTTTTTACGCTTTTCCGTTTGTGCACCACCACCGGTAGTTTCGCAAGCTTCTCTTATCACTTAGAAATGAAGCCACATCAAATCAAACTTCATCTCTGTATTTCTCGCTAACACTGCGCAATAGAATACAACCAAGCATCAATAAAAGAAAATGGAATTCTCAGAAGTAAAACGAAAATGGTCCAACTTCTATTAAGCGCATACCGTCTAGCAAGCGGTGTTTCCATCCTGATGGTTCAATTAGTAGGCGTGATAGAAAGGCAGGTTGGCGTTTCGATACGACAAGATACGAGAATATAAAACTAAATTTTGACCATGTGCACAAAGTGGATCTAATGTTGGCTAGGATAGTATTTAAAGGGTAAGAGAGGCCGCTTAAAATCTTGGTTAGAAACTTGATGCGTGCATCAAATTGTTTCTTAACGGTAAAATCAATGAGCGGTTCTTTCCACTCACGAGAAATAAATGTTAGCGAACAGACAAGTGGGGCATAATCTTTTTGGAGAAGACCTGGGGAAATAACAAGAGAAGAGTATAACCAGTGGATGCAGTTACAAACCTTAGAATTGAAGCACGAGCAACTGAACGCATTTTGCACCTGATGGCGTTAAAAGGGAGCCGTCTAACCATTTTAAATGATTCAAGAATGTGTGTAGATCGAGATAACTTGTAAGATGTGAAAACAAAGATAATTTACTATGGAGGAACGAAGTGTGTTTTTTCACCTACCATCAACGCAGTGTGGAGAAATGTACAAGGGACCGCAGTATTTGGGATGTAGACAACAGCAGAACATTACGTCAATGTTTGGAACAGTCGACTGGCGCACATGTTGTAAAGAAACTCAGTGCAGCGGTTCAGAACACTGGCATTTACATTTTCCCATGTTGAATTCAGAGACTGTGTACTCACCGACAGTGATATCTCGGATTTGCGACTCTAAGTTAGTATAAGTCATACATTTTACGATATGTCGTGAGCATTTGGAAAATGACCAGAGTACGGGCAGATTATGGTTTTTTCACATTTTGGTCATAGTTCAACAACGTTATGCACATCTAGATTTCTACTTACTCCTATAATACAATATTCAGTGATGCATCCCTCTGCTATGCAGTTTACTTCGCATGCGTCTGGTCTCTGATTAATTGAGGAGACTTTCGCGAGTTCCAGTTTTTGCAAATCCTTTTTCCTGCTTATTCTTGCTTTTCTTCACTACTTTGTCTCGGTCAAGGTAGTCCTCATCATATGCGCACGCATTGTTTTTTCGTCTTTGCAGGCTTCCTATTCCTGCACCAGATTTTTGTCCAGAAAGGACGCCATGAAACCACCTGGACTGTGTTACGTCAGTTCGGTTACGATAACCAACTCCGACTCTCTAGCGACTTCCTTTACCCAAAGTGAGCGGTAACCGCTTTTGCATTTCAAATTCTAATTATACTAAATAACTTACGGTTGCGAGCATTTTGCCTCCGTACCCCTATCTTTTGTGTTATCTCACTTTAAGCGCTGGTCATTACTTTACTTAGGACAATGAATTCCAGACCAAGGACCCGAACCTTCTGAGAAAGCCGTCATGCACGCCTTACGCACACTGATGTCTGCAGAGAAGAACTACGGTCAGCTCGAGGAGGCTTTGGTCATCGTCTTTGCCGTCAGAAAGTTTCGCAAAATGCTGTATGGTCAGCATTTCACCTTACTGTCCGACTACATGCCATTTGCTGTCAATCTTTGGTTACAATAAGGAAATTCCAGCCAATTTCAACCATGGGCTGTTATCCTGGTGTACCATTTCGGAATCCACTTCTGCCGCACCCAGGATTTCTGTCAAGCCGACGGTCTCCCTCGCCTAATCCCCAGGCGCGCTGCGAACGAAGACACGGTGTTCGTCGCTGTCGCCGTCGAGGAAAATGTTCGTCATCAGCTTTCAAATGTTATTCGCAGCCTCCCTGTTACCGCCGCCGATATACATCGCGCAACTGTATAAGACTTTGTCCTCCGCCACGCTATGGCTTATGTTCATACACGCTGTCCTAACACTGAACTCTCTCGAGAGCTCAAGCACCCATTTCAGCGTCGAGAATCTCTCTGTTGCTGATTTTGGCCTCATGATTGCCGATCGGGTTGTCATTCCTGTCTGTCTTCAACAAGCCATCCTCCGTCGGTTCCATGCTACACACCCTGATATTAGCAGAATAAAGGAAATCACTCGCAGCTTCGTCTATTGGCCCGGTATTAATAGCGACATTGAAGATTTCGTTCCCTGATGCTCCCTATAGCAACAAACAGCCAAGATGCCACAGCACCAGCCTCCAGTCCCCTGGCAATCAGCGCAAAAACCTTGATCTTATATACACATTGACTATGTTGGTCCAGTCGATGGCACATCTTCTCTGGTCCTGGTTGATGCCTACTCCAAATGGCCTAAAGTGAACATGAACCCTCCGACCACAACGGCCACGATAACTTGTCTCCAACTCACCTCCAGCCTGCCCGGACTCCCTGATGTTCTAGTGTCTGATAACGGGTCGCAGTTCACATCATCATAATTTGAAGATTTCTGCCGCCGTCACTGCTTCCGGCATCTCCGATCACCGCCCTGCCGTCCATAGTCAGACGGTCAAACGGAACGTTTCGTTTACACTTTCAAGAAGGCGCTGTTGAAAGCTCCTGGGGAGGGGACAGTGGAGACAATTTTCCAGATTTTCCTGTTCGTCTACAGAACTACACCGAATCCAGCAGCTCCAGGAGGAAAACCTCCAGCCGAAGCATTGATAGATCGGAAGCTGAACACCACACACAAAACGCTGATTCTCACCAAAGAGCCACCAGTGAAAACCAAAATCCTCACCAGTCGCTGGCGCTTCGCTGTTGGAGCTCCTGTCTGCTCGCAACGACCGGGCTGGTCACCCATACTGGATCGG
This sequence comes from Dicrocoelium dendriticum, assembly GCA_944474145.2. Taxonomy (NCBI): domain Eukaryota; kingdom Metazoa; phylum Platyhelminthes; class Trematoda; order Plagiorchiida; family Dicrocoeliidae; genus Dicrocoelium; species Dicrocoelium dendriticum. The sequence continues at coordinate 63,687,698 of OX104066.1, forward strand.
AGCCACAGTAACAGCCATCGTGGTAGTATGTCAGATGATGTCACTGTGGGAGACGACACATAGTTTCGTCACCAAAACCAACTTCGACTGCGACGCGGAACGCTCAACGAACAGTCCAAGTCGGCTTCGCTGCTTACTTTACCGCGGCTAGCTCCTGCGACAGGATGAGCCAGCTTCATGAATGTTGCGGATTTCAGCTGCCTAAGCGCGGCGGTCAGCGGCAAGCTCCATGCAGATACTGATCCAATGCTTTCTCTATTGACGAATATCATGCAAAACCTGGATCCCCAGAGGATCAACGTCGGATTTCACTGCAGGGAGCCATGTTTTCATATGTCCCCCACGGCGACGACACCAACCCTGATAAGGCGAAGGTGAAACCACGGCCCTATTGAACTCAGTGTCACAGATCGTCAGAACCTAGCGTAACCAAGAAGGAGTCATAACAATAAACGAGTATCCGACTCCCTCTCTCTCTCATACACATATAATTATGCATCTTGCCATACCCTTCAAAGTTGACTCATTTACTTCAGGGTCACTACTTCGATCATTTGAATCTTTCATCGACGAAATACGACGCTAGTTTGTGTCAAAGTAGAGTAAAAATGGCACTGGACCCAGGCTACTTCTTTCATCATTGTTGTGAAGAGATCTCATGCCTATCTAGCTATTCCCTTCGACGCCGCTCGGAGCAACGTGGATACTCCTTGTGACTGCTGACTAGCAACTGTCAGTGCGCTCTTCGGAATATAGCAGAACACATTTCGCGAAATTCATCGGGTTGTCACTTTCGTCATCAGTTTCATGAAACCTCTCCCGCCTCCTTGCTCCTGGTAATGTTTTCAACCAAACTGGCTTTCCTTTCGATGTGAAGTGCATTAGCTGTATCTCTGCTTTCCCGACCACTGGTTGCACGTCACATGTACAAATAGCTTATCATGGTAGTCTTCCTTTGGCTTGGTAGTTGCTCTTGATTTATGTTGCTAACGCACTTTTGTATTGTGTATTTGCAGTGCATCTTCCAGTAATATTTCCCTTCATTTCCTCCACTATCACTAAAATGCGACGCCCAGACCGAGTTACAAGTCTGCGCGAAACGGTTTCATAACTTACTGCATCAAATGGAACTCATGAGGTTTACTGTACCTGTTCACTTTTTGCTCCCAAGTATCAGTGGTGACCATGAGTTGAATTCTTTTACTGCACAACAGTCCGATTAACTTAGGGTACGTGGCGGACATCGCTCACTTCAGGTCGAGTGCAACTGTTATGTAAGCACTAAACAAACTTACGCATTGTGGTACAAGATGCGGTGGGTGTTTCGCACCATCAGCGTTCTAAGTATTGTTACGACACGCAGTTTTCGCATTCATTGAATCATCACACGAAATGATCGATCGGTTTACTCATCATTGTAACTGTATTGTTTCTGGCGACTAGGCTGCTCAATAGGATACTGCTCAAAATATCAAGACTCGTATGACTAATCATTTAAGCATAACGTGGTAGCATCTGTTTGTCGTTCAGAAACGCGGTGTGCAACGCTTCATTGCAATTATTCGGAGCATGCATATTTCCAATGCGTGTTGGTCGCCCGAAACAATTGTCATCGTTGACCACTGATGCGTTCGTTGTATTGGCGACATACGGATTTTGCGCCTGTGCCAGCCCCACCATGCTCTTCACATACTTGCGAACGGTTTACCTCGGCTTGCGTTGTTTGACGATACTAAAACGAACTAGGCACTATTTCAGTACTGAGGAGAGTCTGACCGAAATACAGTGAACCGTGGCGGTACGCACTGTCTTCCTCGGTGGTATCTTGGGCATCGGCCACGCTAACTGCCCTAACGTCTGTGATGCTACTTCATTTATTCAGTTGTAGTCGTTGGCTTGCTGGTCTTAGAGAACTTTATTATTTTCTGTTTTCCAATAAGTCGTTTGCTCCTCCCAATTTTCTGGTGCTTTTTTGGACATTTCATGGTGACATAACGACAATTGAGTCTACCACCTGTTTGCCGCACTTTATACCTTCGATTAACTGACCTGTTGTGGATTGTTATTCTACCATCCTTCATCCTTCCACCATCCTTCATTCTCCATCCTATCGTCAGGTCATTGCTTTTTCCTAGTTAACTACATTGCAGAAAATTTGTGTCCAGTTTTAATTTATTTTTTAATCACTTTGCTGTGTCGCTTTAATTAATTTTCAGACACGAACACTCGCTGTCTAAAGTTTGCCTTCTGTTTGTTGGTTACGTAAGACTTATGTTCTCGACTTGATCTGTCGGTATCTATCGTCTCGTTTTCTTATCAAACCTTTTGTTTTCATTCTCCTCATTCAACCATTTCTCTCTTATCTAGCGTTCTTACTTTTCTTCGGGAAACCCTAACCAATATCGCTCAACGTTGTTGCATCATCCTTTTTTATGCTAGCTGTTTTTGACTCCCCCAATACTTCGTTTTTCAGGTTTTTTGTCCCTTCAGATTGCAGCACTGAAATATCTCTTCTAGGATCCCAGTTCCTTTCCACGCTGTTCACTAAATACGATTTGGTAAGCGCTCCCAGGCATATTTGTCCTCTTCCACTTTATCCTCTGTGTTGCTTTCTCATGTAGATCACATTGCGTACATCCTTCACTTTGGCATTTCTATAATGCTTTGTTCCACCGTAAAAAGATACTTGATTTTGTTTCAATTAGCTTACTACGGTCAGTAGCCATGATGGTGATGCATCCATTGGTTTCATTAACCTCACTATAGTAGTAGTCACATGAGCAAGAATGATGGATGGTGGCACTTCAAAGCAAGTGGACAAAACCCGCGGAAGAGAATGAATGCAAGTGCGCAACTCCATAACTACGCCATATGTCAAATCAAATCAAAGTAGGCTTTTTCCATCCGAGTTGGTGCATTTTCAGCATGTTACACTATCACTGCGGGTGATGAAGTATATGAAATTCCTGTTAAAGAGAAATGGGTCTAAAAATGCCTACACATATCACTTCGCATCATACTGATAGTTTTGGTTATATCAACAAGCAGGCGGG
>OX104066.1:63691250-63735124 GCA_944474145.2 Dicrocoelium dendriticum
GCAATCCATTCGGCCACCGGCCGAAGGCAGTAGCGTTTGTAATGTTACCGTTGGATGATGGGCACGCAAGATTGTGCCAGCCGCATACTTTAGCAAGCTAGCTTCTTCAGAGACGAGGACTAATGGAACGTGTGTGGAAAGTAACGGTGAGGACAGAATTGCCTCCATGGACAAAGCCGGAATTCGTAGTGAGTGACGAGAAGTTTTCCTCTCAAAACCTGCTATAATGGGTGTGATTGTTAAGATAATACTTCACTATAAGAACAACTGTATGTTTAACTCCAGAGCAAAGCGGATCATGCAGCAACATTTCGCGTTCAACGCGGCCGAATGCATTGCTGTCGTCCAGGAAGCAGATAGGCGTTTAATTGTGTTTTATATTCAGTCGGATTGCCTGTTTAAACTGTGTTTAGTGCTGAGTTATCTGCAGGGTAATGGCTGATGTTGAAGCGGGCCAGTGAAAGCCACATGGAAGCTGTCTCGCTGATGCCTTTACACGATGGCCAGCTCTCTGTAGCGGTACGTTGTTAACACAAGGTGTAGGCGTCTTGGTCCTGAATGTTTGCTTAGGGCGTTAAGGTTTTATATTAGATCCTCCTTCTCTCCCTCCTATTGTTCTTCCTTCCGCAAGCCACCGTGGTTGTACGGTAGCGAAGCCTCAGTTCAAATGGCTGATGTACTGCTGTTGTTGTTGTTGCTGATGATGATGATGATGGAGAGCACAGCATGTAAGTTATCGAACCTAATGTGGATGTTGAAGTGCGATATGCGAACTGGTTGAGGTTATCCAAATGTCCCCAGACTAACATCCTTCAAAGAATTAGCCTCTCATAAATCATCAAAGCAATCGAAGTGCAAGCGGTTTGGTCGATATTTGCAACTTTCTTTCTTCGATACCCGTATGATGCTTGTGCTGCACCAGCTGTCCACTATGTTTTTTTAGACAAAAGGTATGCGATTCTGCAAAAGACTGTGCCAGGTAATCAGTACATTCCTCGATAATAGCGGAGGACAGCCGATGCGGACCGGATGATTTGTTCGACTTCAGGCTGACCAATTTCCTCTATACTTTGAAACATTTTACAGTAACTCTTATCTAACGTTACATCAGAGGGTGACTTGCCCTCCTGGCCACAACAATCGACCTTTAATGCTTCCACATCCAGAGTAAAATGCGCGACCTCCCGGGTGAATCCATAGCTGTTTCAGCATTTTTCCAATTTTTCCGTAATCATTCTTTTCTTTATGTGACTTAAACTTGTTTACGATTGAGGAAACGCGACTCGATTTTTATGACGCTCGACAGACGCTTTACAGCGGCAACACTCCCGCTGTTGTTTGAATAATTTTGACAAGAACCTGTCTACCCTAATGAAATGTTTCAACTGGACAGCTGATTTCGAAGTAGGTTTTAGTAATTAGTAACAATACTTTGCCATGTCTGTCATAAAATAAACTAAAATCTGTGGAGGCAGTTTTGTTCCGCACTCGCTCAATGTCCTGATGAATTCATGCCAATGTCTAAAATTTCGATATTTGCTGCGGTCTAGCATTTGTTGCCTTTTCGGAGCTTCCGGTAACTCTCTTTCCTGTGTTTGTCTGGTATCCTTTTTATTTGGCATCAACATGTTTCTTATTGTTATTTTTGTCACATTTCCCTGTTCTCAGCTAACATCAGCGTGTGTTCGAGCACTGACCCGGGTGTTCCGGATCTGTGACACTGACAACGACGGTTATCTGTCCGATCGCGAACTGGAGGCATTCCAATCTCGTTGCTTCTCCGTTCCGCTAACCTCGCAATCGTTGCAGGATGTAAAAATGCTCGTCCGTCAATCCTGTCCCGGCGGGATGACTGTAAATGGAATCACCCAAAAAGGTTAGTGGTTGTGTTTTTTCTGCTGGTTTTTTTCCTGTTATCCTTCGCTTATGCCATGACAGTCATCCGCATTTGGTTTCTCAAAATCTTTCTCACTGCTCATTTTCGCTACTGTTCTTACCGGTGTTTCATGCCTCTTCCTCGCCCTGTTAAAACCTCGTACAGTCTGGCACTATACTCCAGACACCAATTTTCTGCGTCGCCCCTCAGCTGCCATGATGTGCAGTCTGTGGATCAAGCATCGCCGTGTTACCGTTCTTGCGTTTCGCTCTAATTCGTTATGCAATCGCGGCACGTTTACTGAACGATTGCTGCTTGGCGTCAGGTTACGCTCGACCTATTTCACCCACAAAGCTGCGCATTAAGTTAGCTTGAAGCTTGATCCACACTTTAAATCAGTTCAGGTTTATTGGGGCTAGTTAAGGTTTATGTCATACCGCTTTATTTGAATGAACCACACACGCGTATGGTTGCTAAATGGAATACGATATTGGCCGATCGGGGTCTACAACATTGATCCCCGTCCAGGGTAAAACAAAGCTTTTAACAGTTAATAAGGTGGACAAAGACAAGACCCACGACCGAATCGCGGGCCATGCGAACAACATCGGTTTTTACAGAAAACGCTGACTTCCACCAAACCTAAACACGGGTTGGACGCCATCGAATTCGGGACTTAGATAATCCAGTGATGAGTTTGGGTAGGCACTGAAACAGCCGCACCTTGTTTTTCTTTATTGTATGCATGTGACCTTTCCATAATATGTACATTCTTTGGCCCACCACTTTCAACTTCTGCAATGCGCAACCGGTCGATACGTCAAATCTGATAGTCGTCTGGTGCAACTAAACTTGTGCTGATTTACCAACTACCCATACTGTGCGAGCAGGATACAGTCCATGCGCACACCTTTTTCCTTTACCCATCGAGTCATTTCGAACCCTCGCTCGTGTGTCTACATCAAACGTCTCGCAGTCACCAGACTCGAATCCCGGTGACACCGCACCAAGCGAACGATCCGGGCGTGTTTCCCTCCGTTTTTGACCTAAATGCATGTTCACACTTGTATGGTTCGGTTCCGAGGCAGCGGCCGATCACAATGTGTCATTCAATTATGTCGTTACATACTGCTGCGGGTTGCATCTTTGGACCTATACTACATTGTGTTAAGAAACTTTTTGTCATGTATAATCTGGCAATGGTCGATAATTTCTAAAACCCCGTGCATTATCGCACTGCTAGTTACTGGCAGCAGTAATAGTATTAGGTTACTATTATGGTGATTGCAGTTTTTAATCTGAAGCTTTAAATCCACTTGTCTGCTCAAACATAATTTTATTTCAGATAAAATCCATTTGAATTAGCACACTTTTGCCAACGGGAACCAATTTTATTTCTCCCGGATGATTCCGAAGTTTTTGTGGCAATGAAGTCGTCGAACGCGGTTCCAGCATATCTTTGGGTTTTAAAAGTTCTCGGGGGAAATTATCCACGTGCTTGAAGTTATTAATCGATAGGTGAGAGGTTAGCAGAGTATGATGAATGAGGCAAAGTTTCGTAGCCCAGCTCGTGCAGCTTCCGCAGTTTTATTTGTACGAAGCGCGGCCTAGCATTCTCATAAAGAATAATTGGCTGCTTTCTGTTGATCATTACCACGCACCTATGTTGCAGTTTTCGGTGTCTTTAGACAATTTCTTGGCAATCCTTCTCCGCTTTAACGGTTTCCCCTATATCCAGAAAGCTGTGATGGGTCAGACAAGCTGCAGGCTTTGGGAAGAGTTGTGGAGGTTGATCATGGTCCAACCATTAAGATGTTCGTCGTTGATCACAAGTCACAATCCAGTCGCTAAACAGGTCGTTTTTATTGCGAAGAAAAAGGGGCAGACGATATCTCGAAACGACGATTTTTTGATTTTTATTTAATTCGTGCGGCACCCACTTGGCGAGCTTTTTTACATTCCAATCTCCGGTAAGTGTTTTAAAACTGTAACATGCGATTCTTCTAAGTCGCAGCAAGATTTCGAGGTTCTACGCGGATCCGCTTTAACTAAGGCCCTTAAGTAATCGTTGTTCACTTCCAATGGCCATCCACAATGCGCTTCATTTTCAAGACACTCGAAATCCCGAAACTTTTGTAACCGCCATTGTGCAGTACCGTTATTAGTGATTCCAGCACTAAATGCACTGTTGGCAATGATTTGGAATATTGGTAGCTGGGGAGGCCTGCTCAGTTGTTGCGGAGTTCTCCGAGCTGGGCAGCTTGGTTGCAGACGTTTCGCCACCATTCGAGGTGGCATCTTCAGTGCGGGATTGATAGCAGGTAAGTAGCAGTAGCTGGTAGAAAGCAAACCCAGTAATGGATCAATGGGTCAATGGTCCATTATTGGGTTTGCTTTTTACCAGCTACTGCTACTTAACTGCTATCAATCCCGCACTGAAGATGCCACCTCGAATGGTGGCGAAACGTCTGCAACCAAGTTGCCCAGCTCGGAGAACTCCACAACAACTGTGCACTGTTGGCATCCATGGGATGTTTCTGCTGCCTTTCGTACAAGAAAGTCCTGCGAATTTGTCCTTCTGTCCATGTTACGTTAAGTGTCCTGTGAAGATGTAACAACGTCTTTCTGAGCTAAACCATCACTATTGCTAGACGGGGCGTGAAACAGCCTTCAAAATGATGTACAAGATCCAATCAACTTATTAAAGATCATTCAAAAACACAGCTGTTAAAATAACAATATCGAAAAGCCGCAATAACTTTACCACCGACCTAATAGTTTGGGCCCTCAGGAATTTTTATAGAATCACCGACTGCATCTTTTACTCTCATCCGGCTACTCCTATTTTGCCTGCGTTTTTCTTATGTTCAGAATGATGTATGGAAATCTGCGCTTTTTGACGCTTTTCCGTTTATGCACCACCGGTAGTTTCGCAAGCTTTTCTTATCACTTAGAAATCAAGCCACATCAAATTAAACTTCATCTCTGTATTTCTCGCTAACACTGCGAAATAGAATACAACCAAGCATCAATAAAAGCAAGGGAAATTCTCAGAAGTAAAACGAAAATGGTCCAGCTTCTATTAAGCATACCGTCTAGCAAGCGGTGTTTCAATCCTGACGGTTCGGTTAGTAGGCATGATAGAAAGGCAGGATGGCGTTTCGATACGACAAGAATACGAGAATGTAAAACTTTAACTATTGACCGTGTGCACAAAGTGGATCTAATGTTGGCTAGAATAGTATTTAAAGGGTAAGAGAGGCCGCTTAAAATCTTGGTTAGAAACTTGTTGCGTGCATCAAATTGTTTCTTAACGGTAAAATCAATGAGCGGTTCTTTCCAGTCACGAGAAATAAATGTTAGCGAACGGACAAGAGGGGCATAATCTTTTTGGAGAAGACCTGGGGAAATAACAAGAGAAGAGTATAACCAGTGGATGCAGTTACAAACCTTAGAATTGAAGCACGAGCAACTGAACGCATTTTGCACCTGAATGCGTTTAAAAGGGAGCCGTCTAACCATTTTACATGATTCAACAATGTGTGTTGATCGAGATAACTTGTAAGATATGAAAACAAAGATAATTTACTATGGAGGAACGAAGTGTGTTTTGTCACCTACCATCAACGCAGTGTGGAGATATGTGCAAGGGACTGCAGTATTTGGGATGTAGACAACAGCAGAACGTTACGTCAATGTTTGGAACAGTCGACTGGCGCACATGTTGTAAAGAAACTCAGTGCAGCGGTTCAGAACACTGGCATTTACATTTTCCCATGTTGAATTCAGAGGACTGTGTACTCACCGACAGTGATATCTCGGATTTGCGTCTCTAAGTTAGTGTAAGTCATACATTTTACGATATGTCGTGAGCATTTGGAAAATGACCAGAGTACGGGCAGATTATGGTTTTTTTCACATATTTGGTCATAGTTCAACAGAGTTGTGCACATCTAGATTTCTACTTACTCCTATAATACAATATTCAGTGATGCATCCCTCTGCTATGCAGTTTACTTCGCATGCGTCTGGTCTCTGACTAATTGAGGAGGCTTTCGCGAGTTCCAGTTTTTGCAAATGCTTTTTCCTGCTTATTCATGCTTTTCTTCGCTGCTTTGTCTCGGTCAAGGTAGTCCTCATCATATGCGCACGCATTGTTTTTTCGTCTTTGCAGGCTTCCTATTCCTGCACCAGATTTTTGTCCAGAAAGGACGCCATGAAACCACCTGGACTGTGTTACGTCAGTTCGGTTACGATAACCAACTCCGACTCTCTAGCGACTTCCTTTACCCAAAGTGAGCGGTAACCGCTTTTGCATTTCAAATTCTAATTATACTAAATGACTTACGGTTGCGAGCATTTTACCTCCGTACCCCTATCTTTTGTGTTATCTCACTTTAAGCGCTGGTCATTACTTTACTTAGGACAATGAATTCCAGACCAAGGACCCGAACCTTCTGAGAAAGCCGTCATGCACGCCTTACGCACACTGATGTCTGCAGAGAAGAACTACGGTCAGCTCGTGGAGGCTTTGGTCATCGTCTTTGCCGTCAGAAAGTTTCGCAAAATGCTGTATGGTCAGCATTTCACCTTACTGTCCGACTACATGCCATTTGCTGTCAATCTTTGGTTACAATAAGGAAATTCCAGCCAATTTCAACCATGGGCTGTTATCCTGGTGTACCATTTCGGAATCCACTTCTGCCGCACCCAGGATTTCTGTGAAGCCGACGGTCTCCCTCGCCTAATCCCCAGGCGCGCTGCGAACGAAGACACGGTGTTCGTCGCTGTCGCCGTCGAGGAAGATGTTCGTCATCAGCTTTCAAATGTTATTCGCAGCCTCCCTGTTACCGCCGCCGATATACATCGCGCAACTGTATAAGACCTTGTCCTCCGCCACGCTATGGCTTATGTTCATACACGCTGTCCTAACACTGAACTCTCTCGAGAGCTCAAGCACCTATTTCAGCGTCGAGAATCTCTCTGTAGCTGATTTTGGCCTCATGATTGCCGATCGGGTTGTCATTCCTGTCTGTCTTCAACAAGCCATCCTCCGTCGGTTCCATGCTACACACCCTGATATTAGCAGAATAAAGGAAATCACTCGCAGCTTCGTCTATTGGCCCGGTATTGATAGCGACATTGAAGATTTGGTTCACCGTTGCTCCCGATGCCAAGACACAGGCAAGATGCCACAGCACCAGCCTCCAGTCCCCTAGAAATCATCGCAAAAACCTTGATCTTCTATACACATCGACTATGTTGGTCCAGTCGATGGCACATCTTCTCTGGTCCTGGTTGATGCCTACTCCAAATGGCCTAAAGTGTACATGAACCCTCCGACCACAACGGCCACGATAACTTGTCTCCAACTCACCTCCAGCCTGCCCGGACTCCCTGATGTTCTAGTGTCTGATAACGGGTCGCAGTTCACATCATCATAATTTGAAGATTTCTGCCGCCGTCACTGCTTCCGGCATCTCCGATCACCGCCCTGCCGTCCATAGTCAGACGGTCAAGCGGAACGTTTCGTTTACACTTTCAAGAAGACGCTGTTGAAAGCTCCTGGGGAGGGGACAGTGGAGACAATTTTCGAGATTTTCCTGTTCGTCTACAGAATTACACCGAATCCAGCAGCTCCAGGAGGAAAACCTCCAGCCGAAGCATTGATAGATCGGAAGCTGAACACCACACACAAAACGCTGATTCTCACCAAAGAGCCACCAGTGAAAACCAAAATCCTCACCAGTCGCTGGCGCTTCGCTGTTGGAGCTCCTGTCTGCTCGCAACTACCGGGCTGGTCACCCATACTGGATCGGAGCCACAGTAACAGCCATCGTGGTAGTATGTCAGATGATGTCACTGTGGGAGACGACACATGGTTTCGTCACCAATACCAACTTCGACTGCGACGCGGAACGCTCAACGAACAGTCCAAGTCGGCTTCGCTGCTTACTTTACCGCGGCTAGCTCCTGCGACAGGATGAGCCAGCTTCATGAATGTTGCGGATTTCAGCTGCCTAAGCGCGGCGGTCAGCGGCAAGCTCCATGCAGATACTGATCCAATGCTTTCTCTATTGACGAACATCATGCAAAACCTGGATCCCCAGAGGATCGACGTCGGATTTCACTGCAGCGAGCCATGTTTTCATATGTCCCCCACAGCGACGACACCAACCCTGATAAGGCGAAGGTGAAACCACGGCCCTATTGAACTCAGTGTCACAGATCGTCAGAACCTAGCGTAACCAAGAAGGAGTCATAACAATAAACGAGTATCCGACTCCCTCTCTCTCTCATACACATATAATTATGCATCTTGCCATACCCTTCAAAGTTGACTCATTTACTTCAGGGTCACTACTTCGATCATTTGAATCTTTCATCGATGAAATACGACGCTAGTTTGTGTCAATGTAGAGTAAAAATGGCACTGGACCCAGGCTACTTCTTTCATCAGTGTTGTGAAGAGATCTCATGCCTATCTAGCTATTCCCTTCGACGCCACTCGGAGCAACGTGGATACTTCTTGTGACTGCTGACTAGCAACTGTCAGTGCGCTCTTCGGAATATAGCAGAACACATTTCGCGAAATTCATCGGGTTGTCACTTTCGTCATCAGTTTCATGAAACCTCTCCCGCCTCCTTGCTCCTGGTAATGTTTCAACCAAACTGGCTTTCCTTTCGATGTGAAGTGCATTAGCTGTATCTCTGCTTCCCGACCACTGGTTGCACGTCACATGTACAAATAGCTTATCATGGTAGTCTTCCTTTGGCTTGGTAGTTGCTCTTGATTATGTTGCTAACGCACTTTTGTATTGTGTATTTGCAGTGCATCTTCCAGTAATATTCCCTTCATTTCCTCACTATCACTAAAACGTGACGCCCAGACCGAGTACAAGTCTGCGCGAAACGGTTCCATGAACTTACTGCATCAAATGGAACTCATGAGGTTTACTGTACCTGTTCACTTTTTGCTGCCAAGTATCAGTGGTGACCATGAGTTGCATTCTTTTACTGAACAACAGTCCGATTAACTTAGGGTACGTGGCGGACATCGCTCACTTCAAGTCGAGTGCAACTGTTATGTAAGCACTAAACAAACTTACGCATTGTGGTACAAGATGTGGTGGGTGTTTCGCACCATCAGCGTTCTAAGTATTGTTACGACACGCAGTTTTCGCATTCATTGAATCATCACACGAAATGATCGATCGGTTTACTCATCATTGTAACTGTATTGTTTCTGGCGACTAGGCTGCTCAATAGGATACTGCTCAAAATATCAAGACTCGTATGACTAATCATTTAAGCATAACGTGGTAGCATCTGTTTGTCGCTCAAAAACGCGGTGTGCAACGCTTCATTGCAATTGTTCGGAGCATGCATATTTCCAATGCGTGTTGGTCGCCCGAAACAATTGTCATCGTTGACCACTGATGCGTTCTTTGTATTGGCGACATACGGATTTTGCGCCTGTGCCGGCCCCACCATGCTCTTCACATACTTGCGAACGGTTTGCCTCGGCTTGCGTTGTTTGACGATACTAAAACGAACTAGGCACTATTTCAGTAATGAGGAGAGTCTGACCGAAATACTGTGAACCTTGGCGGTACGCACTGTCTTCCTCGGTGTTATCTTCGGCATCGGCCACGCTAACTGCCCTAACGTCTGTGATGCTATTTCATTTATTCACTTGTAGTCATTGGCTTGCTGGTCTTAGAGAACTTTATTTTTTTCTGTTTTCCAATAAGTCGTCTGCTCCTCCCAATTTTCTGGTGCTTTTTTGGACATTTCATGGTGACATAACGACAATTGAGTCTACCACGTGTTTGCCGCACCTTATACCTTCGATTAACTGACCTGTTATGGATTGTTATTCTTCCATCCTTCATCCTTCCACCATCCTTCATTCTCCATCCTATCATCAGGTCATTGCTTTTTCCTAGTTAACTACATTGCAGGAAATTTGTGTCCAGTTTTAATTTATTTTTTAATCACTTTGCTTTGTCGCTTTAATTAATTTTCAGACACGAACACTCGCTGTCTAAAGTTTGCCTTCTGTTTATTGGTTACGTTAGACTTATGTTCTCGACTTGATGTGTCGGTATTTATCGTCTCGTTTTCTTATCAAACCTTTTGTTTTCAATCTCCTCATTCAACCATTTCTCTCTTATCTAGCGTTCTTACTTTTCTTCGGGAAACCCTAACCACTATCGCTCAACGTTGTTGCATCATCATTTTTATGCTAGCTGTTTTTCACTCTCCCAATACTTCGTTTTTCAGGTTTTTTGTCCCTTCAGATTGCAGCACTGAAATATCTCTTCTAGGATCCCAGTTCCTTTCCATGCTGTTCACCAAATACGATTTGGTAAGCGTTCTCAGGCATATTTGTCCTCTTCTTCCACTTTATCCTCTGTGTTGCTTTCTCGTGTAGATCACATTGCGTACATCCTTCACTTTGGCATTTCTATAAGGCTTTGTTCAACCGTAAAAAGATACTTTATTTGATTTCATTTTTCTTTCTACGGTCGGTAGCCATGATGGTGATGCATCCATTGGTTTCACTAACCTCACTATAGTAGTACCCCATGATCAAAAATGATGGATGGTGACACTTCAAAGCTAGTGGACAAAACCCGCGGAAGAGAATGAATGCAAGTGCGCAACTTCATGACTACGCCACGTATATCAAGTCAAGCCAAAGTAGTTTTTTGTGCATCCGGGTTGGTGCATTTTCAGCATGTTACACTATCACTGCGGGTGGTGAAGTATGTGAAATTACTGTTAAAGAGAAAAGGGTCTATAAATGCCTACACATATCACTTCGCATCATACTGATAGTTTTGGTGGGATCAACAAGCAGGCTGGACGGGTACGGTAAAACAGAATAGCCGTAGGATGCATTACTAGAAATTAGAGCCTTAAGTATAGAGCGGGCAGAGGAAATAATTATTGTTTTTGATAGATCACTATATATATATATATATATATATATATATATATATATATATATATATATATATATATATATATATATATATATATTGGTCACAATCTGTGTATAGATGTCGTCCCATCGGAACCATGGCGGAATAGGAAAACATGGTTAGAGTAAAAAAAGAAAAGAAACAATTTTTCGTCCATATTCCTACTCATTTTTTGCGTTTTTTGATGTTTTTTATTGGGGAAATGGTATCACCGCAATAAGTAGAGATACGCTCGCCACTGTGTTTCGGTTACGAGCCATGACTTCCAACGTTTCCAACCAACTGTACTCAGCATCCTTTGGACCCCATCCAGGGAGTCGGGATGAACCAACCGTGGTCGGGTGTTTTGTCGCCTTTTTCACCCTGCTTCTTCAAGTTGTAGGCTGTCCACCACACCAATAATGTTTATTTTCCGTACGTTACATCAAATATGCAATAGCTAATAAGGTTTTTAACCTAACTTTTTGTATACTTGTTTACAGGGAACCCACTTTGTGGGTAACAACTTTAAGCAGGTTGAGGACCACTGCTCTAAATTGATTGCTGGACTGCGTCAGATGAACTCTGACTTCCTGCGATTCACCAACAACGTTACCCCTCGAATGTCTGTGTGCAACATAGTTGACGAGAATACGCGAAATAGTTGCATTCGGTTTATCCTGTCGAAATGTTATTTCTTTCAATTTTGAAAATTTGTGAAAGGAAGTCTTGTACGAAGTTTCTAAACGTTCCGTGAAATGTTGCACCATACAGCTCAGGGGATCTTAAAGGCACACAAACCATATATTTACGGCTTACTCTAACCCTGTTTGACGGTGGTATGTATCTCTCAGACCACTTGTTTGTTCAATTCTCGACCTTACGTTTCCCACCTTTGCTCCACACCTACTCCTTTGACTTACGAATACATAACATGCTAGACAGTGGAGGATGAGCCGCACTATATCGCAGTTAGATAGCAGTAATGGCGGTCCGCTGCCGTCCCCCATTCCTTAGTGACATATGTCACTGACTCGCAAGAGTCAGTTCGTGGGTTCAAATCCGGCAGAATTCGGTGGGTGCACGCTACTGACGAGTCCCAATAGGACGAAACGGCCGTCTAGCGCTTTCCTGGATGTGTGATGGCTGTCTGCCTGAATCTAACTGCGACGAATCTTCACAAAATATCGAATAAATCCCCCTACTGCTTGTATATATATATATATATATATATATATATATATATATATATATATATATATATATATATATATATATACAGGTCCAGGCGTCCTGTGAGCGACCACAGTGACAGGCAAATCCAGATACGGATGCCGACAACCATATATTCAACGGCGCCTTATCTGCTACATCTAGCAAAGTTGATAGTGGTGAGAATGCTACTGCTCAATCCTTCCTACCTCCTTACTCTCTTTCTTACGCATTTTCATCCTCATCGTCCCGTCCCAGCTTCGATTCTATCCCCTTGTTTTCTGTCCCCAATTCTTGACCCTCCCCAATCGTGCTTTGATAGACTTTTGTCTTCTAGTTTCGACTCACGTGCAATAGCAAGGCATTGCTCCAGTCAAGTTGGTAAGTCCATATGCAATCAAGCAGACAACGTCAGTACATCCGTTTCTAGTCTGCAAGATTCGAGTTCCGTGATTACCCTGTGATCCCCACAAGCGACACTGACCGCACTTTCTTGTTGCGTTTTTCTAGAGATAACGCTGCTTTCAATGCTGCTCAAGCTGATGTGAGCATTGTTTTGAGCCCCCAGGCAGAAGCTACCCTGGTTGACTAGATCCCAAACAACAACCGGATGTGCGTTGTCAGATTGGCTGGCTCGTTCAAAACTTCTAAGTCGCGCGCAGACAAACGGTGCCTGTTTGTCATTACGGCCTGCGCCTTCGCAAACTGTAGTGCTGAGTCGGTGAAAGCTGAATTCTATGACCAACTGTACGACCTACTTCTTTACGGGAAAAGCACAGATATCGTGATGCTGCCTAGTGCTCTGATCGCCCAAGTTGGACAAATGTCCCCTGATGAGCTACATCTGGGCGGCCAACACGGTGTAGGTTTCCGTATTGATAACAGTGAGCGGTTTCTATACCTGTGTGAAGACGATCGTCTACTTCAGCACAGCATCTGTCGTAGGGTGATATGGCACCAACCAGCCTTGGATGCAAATCGATCATATTGCGACAACTTACCACTGGAGAGACTGTGTTCAAAATTGTCGCTCGATTTGTGGCACATGGGTACACCCTTCCTACTTACTCGTTTGTGTCGATCTTACAGTTGGTTTCGGTGGGCTTGTGCTACATTGCACTGAGCGCATAGCAACAATTTATCAGCAGTACGCCGAGGTGCAGTGCCGATGCCTCGTTGCTGCGCAACCACCACCGTCAGTCGTGCATGGGCTACTGATACTGCGAGGATTGCCGGTCCCCTACAC
Organism: Dicrocoelium dendriticum; assembly: GCA_944474145.2. Classification (NCBI taxonomy): domain Eukaryota; kingdom Metazoa; phylum Platyhelminthes; class Trematoda; order Plagiorchiida; family Dicrocoeliidae; genus Dicrocoelium; species Dicrocoelium dendriticum. The sequence continues at coordinate 63,704,554 of OX104066.1, forward strand.
AGGCTCGAAACTGCGCCATTGAATTACAAGGCAGGCTTGTGACCCTTTAGGCTACAGACCGGCGAGCGCGTAAATATTTGCCAGCTTGCGAAGCTAGACCTTCTCAATGCGCATCAAGGTACGCTGACATCCGACCTGGGCAAGCGATTTTTGAACACGGTAGAGAGCCAATTGCCGCATATCCGCCAGACGTTATTAGCGGCAGGCATATCTTCGTGGCAAATCAAATCGCCAACCTGGACATTGGGTCTCTATGCGATCTCTGGAATTTTGGAATGCTCACCGACATGTTCCGACTGGCAGCCCACAAATCGAGACTCTGGGCGCAACTATGTACTAGCCTGAAGAGAGACCGAGAATCATAATGGTCCCATAATACATCGGAGATGTAAATGGCTGCTGCTTTTTGTAACCATCAGAAGTTTTTCCGTCTGAGTCCGAGTCGGGCAGAAGGTGACCGGATGTTAGCGTGATCATACGGTACGAACGTAGACCGCCAATCCGCGATTTGTCAAAACGCTTGGAGCATTCGGGGGAACACTGAAAAGACTCTTCATCAACCAGAGTTACCAACTTTTTCATCGCCCAATTTTTGTCCTCCTTCGGCCGTATCCTTGGAGCTGCCCTCACGCTCAAAAGTCGAATGTGAGATCAAACTGTTGCGAGCAAATAAGGCTGCAGGGGCCGACAGATTTGCTCCAGCTCTCTACAAATCCAGGGGACTTGCTCTTGTAGATAATTTTCACAACTTGTGAAGCTGTGTGAGCAGGAAACTGTCTCAGCAGACTGGAACCGCTCGATAATGGTCCCAATTTTCAATGGGGAACTCACGTTCGGATTGCGGCCATCATAGATGAATCAATGTGATCTCAGTTGCCTTTAAGTTGTTTGCCTCTGTCGTTTTAGCACACGTGAAAGCCAGATTCGTGAGGAGCAATCCGGGTTTCGTCGTAGTCACTGCTGTGTTGACCACTGTACTGATCAATGGTTGATGCATCGGCATATTTATCAGCGACCAACCGTAGCCGTGCTCCTCACAATCAAAGATGCCTTCAATTCGGTTGTTCGATATACCCTTTGGAACTGTCTGTCGAGGAAAGGTGTGCCCGAAAAATACGTAAACATTATCGGATCGCTTTACACACGTAACTCAAGCAAAGAGAGGGGTTATGGCAAGCTGTCGCCGCCCTATAGTATCCCCAGCGGTGTGAGACAAGGTTGCCCGCTATCACCTATTTTCTTCAAATCCGCCATCATTGAAGTCATGGAAATGAAATTCGCTGGTCAGGATTTAAGAGATGTGGAGCTGTTCTCAGGCGATCAACTTATTGACTTGGAGGATGCCGATAACATTGTCCGTGTCTGTGGCAGCTCAAAACGTGCACAGCAGCCCTCGACAGATTAACACTGGCTGTCAGTCGTTTGGGGCTATGCTTTGCATTGTCGAAGTGCGAAGTCCTCTGAGATTGACTGTGACCCACCTCTGCACTGACGCTTGATGGTGATTAGCTACAAATCATCGATAAGTTCAAGTATCTAGGCCGATATATCAGCACCATTGGAATAGAGGATGAAACCGCATAGCAAAAGTCCGAGGTGCTTTTGCCAGCCTCCGCCACCTCTGACGTCTGCGGTACTTCACTCTCGCTCTGAACGGGAGAGTTTATGTCGCAACCCTGCATTCAACTCTCCTGTACGGTTGCGAAGCTTGGTCTATCCGATCGACAGACATAAAGCGCCTTGTTACGTTCGATCATCGCTGCCTTCGGCATTGAAAGACGTTTCCTTAACGCTCACTTCAATGAAGAGCGGTAGCACAGTTTAGCACAATCAACTTAATTAGGAAGTGTCTTTCTAGTCAAGGTATGCAGTCACGGTATAACATTTGTATATACATCTTTCTTTCGATATTTCGCGACGTGCAACTGTGAGATCAGTACACCCTATACCAGCATAAAAGCTGGCTTTGCGTCCAGGTATTCGACTCATAATAACTACTGAGCTACCGTGGTATGCTCCTGTTGACAGTTTCCACACCATTCTAATAAGGCCAGTGCATCAGTGCTTTTTACGTGATGTTCTGTGACCATTTTATTTACTAGGATGACGATTGTTAGCCACCAGTATCAAGATATCATGGGTTTCGCGTAGTGTTTTATGGGGCGGCCAGGTCAACCAATGTCGAGTTTTCTCCCCCTTCTATTAGCGATACAATCAGGTCACCCTGTCTAGGTCCCTTGCTTTCATTCTCCTCTCCAGTGAGAGTCGTAACAACGACGTCCCGTTCGGGTTTAGGTGCTACCGCATCTTTTGTTGTTTCAACAGGTCCACTGAATTGCCATTCAGAATGTTCAACCCATCGATCCTGTGGACTTGTCTGAGGGCCGATCAGCCGTCTGTCTTTCTCAACTGTCTTACTAGAGCTTTTTTGGTTCCGTGCTCCGGAGTTGCAATTGTTCTCGGCTATCTCCAATCATGCTGACCTACATCGAATGCCTCTCCACCTACCAACTTTTCCTTTCACTACTCAGTTTCCCAACCAAACCTCTCTTCGGGTGTTACGGACACACGAAAACTGAAAATTTGACGCAATCAGCTTTCGTGCTTCGATCAAACTAACCGGTGCACCAGAAATCTATTCGCAGTCTAGACGCTCCATGTTGGATAGACATGCGAGCTCGAAACCCTTCTTCATGACACCTTAAACACAGTTCCACTTATTGGTTTTTGGAACGGCGTACTAATGTGCGTCTTAGTATTGCTAAACTGTGTACTCTGAGTCCGTTCATGAATAAGAATCTCCAAAAAGGGACGCTTCGCTTAAACCAGCAGAGTGTGCTCTGTGTGTGCACATGCAATCGAAATCCATACATTGCATACTTTAGTCTGATCAGCGAGCAGCTGTTGGAGTAACGATTGCCCATATTTTTCCTTTTCCTGCTCGCTTCTGTACTTTTCGTTTGTACTACCTTCCAGCACATCTGCATCGATAGTGTAACTGCCGAAATTAAACTTATTAGGGTGTGACGCTTATATGACTGGATTTACCTGGACGGTGTTGCTCGGAGTTTTGTATTTTCGCGATCCTTGACACCAACAGCGATCACTATATCAATGTTCTTCGTCGTGCAACTAAGCGATGGGTGTTGTCTATAAAAATTTTCTTTGATAGCCCCCGAGTCGCAGTCGATTGACACATACTTTAAGACAATAAAACCTGGCTTATCTTCAGGTGGTTCCTTGTTTCTTTTTGTGAAGCTTCAAAGTCGGAGTACATACTTGCGCATATCCATTGGGATTCCTTCGAGTAGGTTGTTTTCCATCTTTCTAATTTGGTAATACCTTCATCATGGTCTTGCAGCCATCGGAGACAGTCTGCTTTTTCAGTTGACAGTTGACTGCTTCTCCAAATGGTCAACGATTCATTGCAAGTCCTGTTATCTTGTATGCGTGTATGTTCTTGGCACACACTGCACATGGATTCTTAGGAAGCAAAGAGCGAGAATTTGGGCAGCCTGTTGTCTGATCTGACTAAGTATGCAACATTGGCGGATTCAATGCCTAATTTGTCTGGATAACGAGTAAGGCATATTGTTTTCATTAGCTGCGAAGTCAGTAGCAGTTCCCTTTCAATTAATCTAGGAAGTGCATACTTAAAACCGCGTGGGTCGTTGTCTCTCGTTGCGTATTCCGAGATATTGGTTAACCCTAATCCTTCACCCTATAGTCTGGTTGACACAACAGAGGAATTAATGGGAGATTGCTTTGTGAGTTCCATCCAGTGTCTATCTCAACTCTCAGCTCTCCATTGCTCATTCGCACTACATCCACTCATGCATGCTGGTCCATCACTATACCTCCTCCATCGTCCAGTGGGAGTACTTTCCATGCAATTTGTTTTCTCGTTTGGCTTCCCGCTTTTGAATTGCATGCTCTGTAGCACACTTTTGTTTTTCAGGATCGCGACGGATGCTTATCGCCAGCAGAGCTCGCAGAACTTTTAGCCACATGCCCGACGGACCAGTTGTCGAAAATATTTAGCCTAACGGATTCTGTTACCACCAATTCGACCGGTTGGATCACACAACAGGGTTTCATGGCCTTTTGGGCGTGAGTACTTCTTCCATCTTACTGGTCTACTTCTGTGATTCTTTTTTTCGTTACTACAATCTCCAAGATCCGCTCTATGCTTTGAAATTGTCTCCTCCAGTTCGGGCAACTTTTTCATCCTGGTGCTATTGTTCCATTTCACTGTTAACAAGAGTTGACATCATTCGGTTACGACAATTCATTAGACCCAGGCTCACATTCTTCGATACCTTTTGTAAACGGTGCTGCAGCATGCATCCTTGAACTCTCTTGTTATTGTTCCATCTCTTCGGTTCTCTCTTCATTGACTGCTAGGATATTCCACTTTCAACGCTTTGACAGTTGTAATTCGGGGGGCCAAAGTTCAGGGGATTCATTTACCCTTGCCTTCGTCACCATTCTACAATAGTAATAACACTAAAGAAGACGATATGGAAGCAGGGAAAGACACCTGAAGTATAGCGTTAAAATCATACGATATAAGCATCTAGTTGTATTTTCCTGTGCATTTCATTTAAAACACTCAACTCTTTAGGCGTCCACTCATCACCGACGTTGTTCGGTTGATGTGAACAGACGGCTTCCGGGAGCTTCAATCGATTTTCGGTTAATTTTTAGACTACGTAATACCATAGCAACGGTCCTCCTCCGTGCGCCGGCAGAACCTCTTAACCGATATCTTCCTATTTGCCCTACTTGCCTCTTTTGATTTCTTCTACATTTATCCCATTGGCACTTTTACCTAGCGCATCTACATGCCACCCACCATGCATCGTAGGCTATCTGGAGAGCTTAGCGAGTCTTTAACCTGCTTAATAGGCGTAGTCCATCGTACGCTTATTAGTGTCGGTCCGTAGCTTTAATGTATCACAAGCCTGCCTTGTAATCCGACAGCGCTGGTTCGAGCCTGCGTTGGGACCAAGACGACTCGCAATATCCTTGACCCGCGTGCGACTGGGTGTGGTTGATTGGCAGCGAAGCGTCGGTGCTGTGTACCGGCGTACTGCTTATGCCTTCCGCTTATTAGTGTCAACTTTATGTCCCTCCGTATTCCACTGATTGGCTTTCCCGCTCGTATGCAGCAATGGAAATCGCAAAGGATAGGGTTTTTTTGCCTTCACCATGCTACCCCGCTCCGATTTTTTTGATTCCGGTCGTATTAGCTTCGTTGTTAATGCTTTTTGTTAGGAAATAGATGGAGGTATGATGGATACTGCTTACGGCATCTTCCTTTTTGTAATTGTCACCAACTTAATGCCTGCTCACTCACCTGTTGTCATTACGGAATGATGCGATACGCTGTTTAACACCTAGATGGGTACCGCGTAACACGGGTTTGTGAATCAACTCGTACCTTTCAGATTAATGGCATACTTGGAGCCCACCAAGGTATTGGAGTATTTCGCTCATCTCGGGTTCACATATTTTGCCGCGGGATCGTTCTGGTCTGCCGTGGGGTCCCGCATTCCACAGCATCGCCCAGCTGATAGTCCTTCAGAGAATTCACTGTCTTCGGATCTCACTCACTCTTACAAGGCATCCACAGGACCAGTTGACCTTGATAGCCTTCGTTCTTCCCCTCGATCCGAACCGAGTCATCCTGCTGGGCATCTGAGTCGAAATAGCCGAGACGCACTACTCCGTGGATTAGTCATCACCGCTGAAAAACGTTTGGATTCCATTCGACGGTCTACACAGCGAACTGTTTTCTATTGTCGGGTCTATGGTGCTCGGCAAGTCGGCAAGGCAGGTCTCCTTATTCATTCTTCTCCCTACTTTACGCACTCGATGGCAAATTGATGTTATTCCATCCACTCGGTTTTTTCCCTTGCTGCGCTTTGTTCAGTTTCGTGGACAAAGTTGCCGTTTGTTCGTTGACGTTTTGCTCATCGTCGTTCGACCGGCCCTGGCGACGCGCCTGAAACTTAAGGTTGTGCGATGGTTTGCTTGCTTCAATAACTGACGGAGGTGCGTTGAGTGTCTCTCACGCCACTCATGCCAGACAGATGGATGGTTAATGACAAGGCCACGTCAACCCCAACGTCCCTGAGTAGAGTCCGTCGACCATCCCCTTACTACTTAATCATGAACGGAAATTGCACCTTCCGTTTTGTGATCTCAGCTCTGTTGGTGTGGAACAGGAGCCCCACTTGTCGGCTCCAATGATGTAAGAACGCAACCATTATTCGCTAGGTTGCTATTTCCTATCTTAAGGTAAGCGGCCTACTTCTAGTAGGGTGCAAATTCACAAACATTCGACTACAGTTGACAGTGATCGCAGTTGTGTCATATTCTATAGTCACATATATTGCTGGCCCACCGTTGTCGTGTTCCTCGACATCAAAGGTGCCTTCGATTTGGTGCATCGATATGCCTTTTGCGACTGTCCACACCGTAAAGGCGTGCCCGAGAAATATGTATTATCCGCGCACTATACGCGTGTAACAGGGGCAGAATGAGGGCTTACGGCAAGCTGTCGCCGCCCTCCAGTATCTCCAACGGTGGGAGAAAAACATGCTCGCTGTCACCTTTCCTCTCCAACTTCCTACTGACCAAGTCATGCAGATTACATTCGCAGGACACGACTTAGAAGGTGTGGAGCCACTCCCAGGAGAACGACTTCTTGACTTGGAGTATGCAGACGAGATGGCCCTCATCTGTGACAGCTCCCAGACTTGCCAAGCAGTACTGTACAGATTAGCACTGGCTGTCAGCCACTTCCGGCTTTGCTTTGCACCATCGAAATGCAAAGCATTCCTCCAAGATTGGCAGGGATCGCCTCCTGCGCTGACCGTTGGTGGGGATGAGCTAGAAGTCGTCCAGAAATTCAACTATCTGGGAAGTTGGATCAGCACCTTTAGGCTCGACGATGAGATCACGTACCGTGTAACAAAAGCTCGAGGCGCTTTTGCTAGACTTTGACACCTGTGGTGGCTTCGCGACATCACTCTCGCCCTGAAGGGTAGAGTGTACCATGTGGCGGTACGTTCGACTTTACTGTACGGTGTCTCAACCTGGCCCCTTAGATCTGCGGACCTAAAAGGACTTGATACGTTCGACCACCGGTGCGTTCGCACTTTGACTCACATCTGGTGGGAACACCGCGTGCGCAACAGGCATATTCGACGCCTTGTTTACAGCACAGAAAATGGAACTGAACCGCTCAGCACCGTCATTTCACGCACCAGGTTCCGATGCTTCGGCCACGTGTTACGCATGCCAGCGACGTACGGTGTTTGCACACCGGCGATGTGGATGGAAGAAAAGGAGGGGTGGCTAAGCGATGACTTGGTCGACAAGATTGAAGGCCCTCACTTCGGAGCTGAACTGGATTGGAGTGTCACGGCTCCCTGCTTGCGGTCCGAAAGACGATGAACACATTTGAGTAGATACAGTTACTGACATGGCTAGGAGCCGACCTCATTGGCGTTCCTACTGTGAGTTTCTTTGTCCCCCCCCATCCCTTTTAGCCTCTCCTTCCAACCACCATCTCAGTTCGTAGCGTAATATAATTTTACATAATATTTTTTGTTGTCTATTAACCGGCTGGTAACTTTCCGGAAGGATGCCCATCCGTTTCTGGTAGCTCGGCTGGCATGCAACCGTTGCATTTTTTTTCTTTTTTTCTTTGATGTATTGCGGCACAGTAGCTGAGATATTTTACAAGTCTAGCTAACGTGTATAATGATAATACAGTGAATGACGTGTTTGGTGCTTGATAAATTTCACGCTTCCTTGTAACCGGCTACAAATGAATGCCTTCGGAACTCCACGTTCATCTTTTCGATTTGGACCCGCTATCCGCTGCCCTTTGGATCAAGATAATGTTTGGAAGTGTATGTCTTCGAACGTAACCGCTCATTTAGCGCGTATGATTTACTCATATGCGACTAGTTTTATTTATGTCTGTTTCTTTCGCCGCCTATTATTTCTTCTTTGTTCAGCCGACAAGCGATCTTCTCCGACTTCACATGTGGTTTCTTCATAAGAAATTCATTGTTCGATCCGTGAACAGGCGACACTACCCTGTGTTGTAAGTCAGAATAGGGGACGAACGAGGACACATCTGTTATCTATACGCCCGACTGAGACACATTTCGTTAACTCACACACGCCCTACATTCACATCACATGAATTCATCATGAGACAACCAACCCCAACTCGGTGGCTTAAGGCAAAGTCTTCAGCTGACCTCCCCAAGGTCTCGTACTCCACTCACAGTCCTCCTGTCTCGTTGCCTTACGAGTGAAACGCAACCGTTCGTGGTGTGCAGTGTGTTGCGAACGGGCAACACCCATCGTTCATCTGAACCAATCATATGCTTCACCTGACAAACATTGACCCGCGATATCCAATCAAAACACCCTGTACCTTGTCACAGTTGTTGTCCCCTGTTTCTCCAAAGCATAGATGCAAAGCAGTCGTCTATTTTCAAGTCCGCGGTTAGCGGTGGCATCTATGCTGATGCTGCATCGGGTACTCACAATTTGTACTGGTGTTGCATTCGGATGGAAGTTTGGAATTCGGTTACAATCAGTAACAGCTGCCAGACATGCCGTAGACACATGAGGGCAGCAGATAGGAGAGGCAGTCTCGTTGCCGGAGAGGGGAACATTTATCAATGTAATCCTGCATACATGACACCTTGGGCTATGGAAAATATCCCTCCGAGGTGTCACATACACAGACGGTCAGTTATGGTCATAGCAATACGTAGAGTAAATTCAGCAATCGTACATCCATCGCCATTAACGTAGATGCCAATATGTGTGCTTTGGTCAACTAAGTGTGCTTCTTCGCCTTAAAGTCGCTTGGCTACCATACGGCCTGCTATCTTGCAACCACACTTCGCGATGCGCGTCTACCACATCACCACTGGCAAACAACAAGGTGATTTCGGCAATCTCAAGACACCAAAACGACTGTGTCATTGGGAGATCGAACTGGTGTGCTTGATAAACATAAGGCCAGTGAGTTGAAAGCTATTCGGTTGTCGCGGATGCAAGCTGTTGATAATTAAACGAGTCGGATAAATAGTGGATGATTGATTTGATCTGATACGAACAAATCTCAAAGTGAGGTCACGCAAGAAATAGCCAAAGGAATGCGCCACTTTGTTAGCGCTTCTGGTCCATACGCGATCTGAAGATGTTGTAAATAGCAGACTTTTATTCTTGGAGGGTAATACTCGACAGGGTCGGCTGCCGAAGCGGTGAGGCGTCTGCGTTGCGGCTCTAAGGTTACCGGTTCGTGTCTGCGTAAGTGTGGGTTACCTGAAAGTATCCCTGACCCGCTCGAGACGCGATACTCGCGTGGCAGCGAAGCGTCAGTACGGTGTACCGACGTACTGCTGACATCTTTCCATTCTCTAAATGAACTCAACCAGCGTCCCAAGCAACACATCAATGGTATTCTCATGCCATCGCCATGAGGCGAGGCCTTACCGTATGGCGATTGTCTGCGTGCCTCAGTGATCCATTGAGCTATGCAGGGTGGTGATATTTTGCACTTTCAGAACCACTCATACCAGATTGGTCAATGGTTAGAGTCCAGACAAACGCAGTCTCTTGTTCCTCCAAGTTGGAGGTTGGAATGAGGGTGACTCGTTTTCCTTAAAACTGACTCCTCTTAGTCCCTTGCCAAACCCGCTGCCTTGTGGCCACGTTTTTAAATCATAGGTTTTTGTTGAGAACCCTAATCCTTCTCCAGCCTAGGCCCGGGCAACCTGACAATATCCTGCTCATGCAATACAACACAATATTTTTCCCTATAAACCATTTCTTGATGTTCTGGCAGTCACAGAGGATAGCCAGCGGCGCCCTGTCTTCTCCATCGAGCAGGGTGGATAGGGATTTGGATGCTACTGCTCAAGCCCTCGCATCTTCCTATTTTCCCTCTTACGCTTTTTCCTCCTTATCGTCCTCTTCCAATTTCACTTTTCCCCCCTCTGTTCTCAATCCCCTAATTCTTGACCCTCCCCCGACTTGCTCCAATAGTCACTTGTCTTCTAGTTTCAACTCACACACAATTGCAGGGTGTCGCTGCAATGCAGTAGACAAGTCCATGTTCAACTAAGCGGACAACGCGACTACATCCGTTTCCCTTTGGAGTCCTCGATCCTCACTAAGACTGGCATGCCTCAATATACTCCGTTTTTTTGCGGATCGGTCAACAGGCAGCACTTGCCCGAACATTAGAGACCCTCTCGATAAATATCTGCTGCTTATCGGAGACCCGCCTGCAAGACTCGAGCTCTGTGCTCACTCTGCAATCCCCTTCAGGTGACACTAGCAGCACTTTCTCATTGCGCCTATCTGATGACGGTGCAGCTTCGAGCACTGGCCAAGCTGGTGTTGGCATTGCCCTGAGTCCCCGGGCTGAAGCTGCTCTGGTTGATTGGATTCCAAACAGTACCCGGATGTGTGCGGTCTGATTGGCTGGCTCGTTCAAAGATTCGAAGTCTCGCGGGGCTAATAGGTGTCTGTTTATCATGTTTGCTTTCGTCCCCCACAAGTTGTAGCGATGATTCGATAAAATACGGGTAGTATCATCAACTGAACGTGCTCCTTCGCCACAGTACAAGCACAGACACCGTAGTGCTGGTGGAGGATCTGGACGCTCAAGTTAGAAAATTGTCCACTGATGAGCTGCATCTCGGCGGCCAACATGGTGTAGTCCGCGTAATGATGACGGTGAACGGATACTTCATTTGTGTAAACCTCGCTCGCTTATTTCTTGCGAGCACTAACTTCCGACATAGCTCCTGCCGGAAAGTGACATGGAGCTCGACAGCCATGGGCGCAGACTGATCGGTTACCGCTGGAGAGCCTGCATCCAAAACTGCCACTCGATTTGGAGCACATTTGTGGACTGATCATGCGCTTGGAGGTGCTGATCTGCAGGTGCGTTTTGGCGGACCCCCGCGACGACCCTGTGAGCACACAAACACCAGCCAACTGGCTAAGCCGGATGTTCTGAATGCGTATCGAAGTACGCTGGCATTCGGATTGTGTAGGCGCTCACTGAATACTGTTGAAGGTCACCGGTCGCATGTTAACCAAACCTTATTAGCGACAGGCAACTCCTCATGTGGTAAATCCAAAAGCCAACATGGACATTGGGTCTCTACGCAGTTTCTGGAACTTCTGGATGCTCTCCACCGCATTCCAGTTGGAAGCAAACACAATGTGACACGCAAAGAGCTCCGGACAAAACTCCATGCTAGGGTGAACAAAGAACGCCTATCCTGGTGGTCTCATCGTGCGTCAGAAATGGAAATGCCCGCTACCCTTTGTAATTATCGGAAAGTATTCCGTCTGATACGGGAAACGGGCTGTAGGAGACCTGGTGTTAGTGAAAATATATGTAACGAGTAGTAGTAGTAGTAGCAGTCTACCTGCTGTCTATCATTTAGACAAAGAGCCAACATAAAACCATGGAGATCAGCGGACAAGGGACCGTCATCGCGTCGTAATCATCGTGGCATAATAGTTGAGGGTGAGCAACACATTTCAGCTACTTTGCCGCAGGAAGAATGTAACATTTTGACAAAAAGTAGAACACAACATTTTTAGTTTGTTTCTCACACGCCGATTTTTCTCCTTTTTGTCATTTTCAATGTTTGTAGTATTAAACATGTGAATCAATACAATACTGTACACAATTCTTCCACTGATTCCGGTTACGGGCCATGTCTTCAAGAGCACTAAGCCATTGGCCCTCCTCATCTTTTTGTCCCCACCCTGGAAGACGTACGGATCAAACAGCGGCTAGACACGACGTCAGCGATTTCATGTGCCACCGCCAAGTGGAAGGCTGACCACCACGCGGTCGCCTCCAGCCAGGTCCTTGACGAGCGAATAGAGCGCGACGCGGTAGACGCTCAGGCGCCATGCGTAGGACGTGACCGAGCCATCTTAACTGGCGCAACAAAACCAGTTTGTTGAAGGGAATACTCGCATTCCCCAAGATGCGACGTCGGACGTCATTACTATTAACTCGATGTTGCCACCAAACACGAGCCATCCTCCTTAAGCAACCGTTATCGAAAGCAGAAAGACGACGCATGTCTTCCACGCGAATCGGCCAGGACTCGCACCCATACAACAATACTGAGCGAACTGATGCACTGTGAACGCGGCCCTTTCGTGAGAATGAGACGCCGCAAGTGCCTCAGACTGACAAATGCTGATCGAGCTTTAGTGATGAAGAGGAACTTCTTTGTTGATAGTGCCGTCAGCAGAAACACAGCTCCCAAGGTAGACGAACCTATCTACCTGTACAAGTTTTGCACCTTCGAGAGGCAGCACGGGAGCAGGTGAAAGCCAATCAGTATGCACTATTTTACACTTCAATGGGGCGATGCTCATGCCATAATTAGATTCTTCAATCGCCAAACGATCCAGAATGAGTTACATACTCTGAAGATCGTCACCAAGTAAGGCGATATCATCAGCATAATCTAAGTCGGTCGCGCGTTCATCCGGTAGAAACTCTAGGCCAAAATGTTGGAAACCTTCTAGAGCATTCGACAGAACGTCTTCAGTTGCGAAGTCGAAGAGGAATGCGGACATAGGGCAGTCCTGTCGCACACCGTTATTGACAGCGAATTGCGAGGAAAGCTTGCCATAGACCCTCACTCTGCCGGATGTGTGAAGGTAAAGTGCACGTAAGATGGCGGTATATTTCTCTGGCACCCCGTTCTTTAGCAAGCAACGCCATAAAGCAGGTCGATCAACGGAGTCAAAAGCGGCACGTATGTCTAAGAATGCAACGATAATGGGCCTGTGATAAATGTGGCGATGTTCGAGGAGCTGACGGAGCGTGAAGATTTGATCCAAGCATTCGCGGCCGGGACGGAAACCAGCTTGTTCTTCACGGTAGTATGATTCACGTACTGGGGATAGTCTGCGAAGCAGTATGGATGCCAATAGCTTGGAGGCAACAGAACTAAGACTAATCCCGCGATGATTTGCACATGAACTGCGAGTGCCTTTCTTGAAAATCGGGACAATAACTGATTCACTCCAAGGGGATGGCACTTTCTCTTCATGCCACATTTTTGCGAACAGCACGGTCAGCTGGTTAATGATCGCCACACCGCCGTACTTGAATAGCTCCGGAGGAAGTCCGTTTGAGCCGGCAGCCTTGAATCGCTTCGAACGTCGAATCTCGAGGCAGACTTCCGCTTCGCTAGGTGGATTCAGAGGGGCGAGCCAGGGTGGACAACGTGTACTGCATGTACTGATGGATGGTGGGGGCCAGTTGAACTGCGAGTGAAAGTGCTCGGCCCAGCGGTCCATACGCCTCTGTTGGTTGGTAATCGGAGACTCATCCACCTCACAAATGACGTCACTGACACCAGGCTTCCTGAGGCCAGTGGACCGAATGAGTTGGAAAAGTCTGCGAGTGTTACCAGAGAGGGCAGCGGTCTCCATCTCTAAAGCACGCTCAGACCACCATGCCTCGCGATCCTTGAGTAGGCTTTGCTTGAGCAGCCGATTGACAGAACGGCGCCCCTCCTCGCAATCTGATTCCGCCGGGATATCTTTGCAGCGTTCGAACAGCTCCAGAGAACGAACAGAGATCCATGCCTTCAAACGGCGTCGAGTTAGGCCGCAGCATGACTGTCCGGAAATGGTCCTCGCTTTCCGTATACAAGTCCGGTGTTGTTTCACTTCTTGCGGTGGATTGCAACTGTGTGCATATGCTTAGTGATAACTGATAGCTCGCCTGGACAGAGGAATCAGTTAATCTGTTTACATCAATCCTGCGGTGCTTCGTGTTTCGGGACACCCCAAAACACATACAGATTTTCGCGCAGACCAGAGCATGATCTGAGTCAACGAAGGTAGACCAAAAGGACCTGCATTCCAGTACGCTGCCACGCCATCTGAAGCTAATTGCAATGTGGTCAATTTGAGACCACTGTTGTATTGAAGAAGGGGGGCACCACGTTGCGGAACGCTTCTTCTTACGTCTGAAGTTAGTGCTCGAAAGAAACAGACGGTTGTCTTCGCACAATGTGAGAAACCTCTCTCCGTTATCAGAGCGGTTCTCATCGGGTGCGTGATGACCACCAAGGTGGCATTCGTATGGTAATAGGTGGCCAACCCGTGCATTAAAATCCGCAGCAAGGATAGCGACATCCGACTTTTTAGCATTAGTCAAGAGCTGATGTACATCTCGGTAGATTTCGTCCTTGACCGATTCGCTACTGCAGTCAGTTGGAGCTTACACGGAGATCACAAACAAGTTGCGTCTCCCTTCGCGGTGCTTGTTGATTCTACATAAACCCCGAAGCCGAACTGCACATAGTCGGCTGTTAATCGGGAACCAGTCCAGTAGTGCCGCCTCGTCTTTGCCACTTAGTGCTACACCAGCCAAACCCGCTGAGGCTGCTTCTGGATCTCCAGAAAGACGCAGGGGATATCTGGCTTCGTGATCAGTGGGAGATGTCAATATAAGCACAGTGCTAGGATCTTGCAATCGGGTTTCTGAAAGGCAGCAGACATCAATGTCTAGGGAATCTAGGGTGCGCGCTAGACCGGCTTGCTGTCCATTCTGCATGAGTGTCCGAACGTTGAATCACGCCAGACGGAACGAGGATCGGGGACGAAGGAGAGCCATAGGTTGAACTCGTTGGTCTGTGGCGCAACCGGAATCGCTGCCAGATTGTTGAACACATGAATCCGGTAACGGAAATTGAGGATTGTAAGAAAACAAACATTTGGCGTGGAATGAAGTCACGCAAATGTGAGGAGCAGAAACAGTAGCTAATGAGCACGTTGCAATACAGTCCATGGTTTTGTGAGAGGGCGTGATACTACCCGGTTGCCCAAGCCGAAGTAGGGAGTTGACTTAGGGGACTCCACCCCGAGCCTTTGGCTAAATAACCTACCCGCAAGGCACCGGGTCGAACTTAGGGAATCGCGCCCTTTGGGAGGCGTTGACTGAATGTTCAGTTCATGCGTCTTTGTTTGCTAGATTACCAGACAGCGGCCCAACACTCCCCATGAGGTTAGCACAGTTGCTGGAATACAATGCCCCACCGATGTGGAACATTGTCGCCGAACACTTTGCTGGAACGGGGTACACCCGAACCACCCAGCTGGCACCACGAGGAGGTAGTTCGGCAAGCCAGCATATCCTAAACTTTGCTAAATGCTTAAAGCATTAAGCTGAGCACTTCGAAAGGCATTTTAATCGGTCGGAATTGTTAGATTCTTCACCGGCCACTGATCGCCGTGCTCCCTGGGCTGTCCCTTTGGATCCGCCCTCACGCTTAGAAGTCGAACGTGAGATCAGACTGCTTAAGTTAAACTAAGCCGCACGAACAAATGACCATTGTCCAGCCCACTTCAAATTCGGGGGCCTTGCTCTTGTTGACGATCTACACGAGTTTCTAGTGAAACTGTCCCAACCAACTGGAGCCGCTCCGTTGTTCGAAATGCGGCAACCATAGAAGAATCAGTCTGATCTCCATCTCCTTCAAATTTCTTGCCTCTATCACGCTCTACATATTGTTTAATACACCTGAACGCCAGATTCATGGGGAACAAGCCGTGTTTCTTCGAGGTCAGGTATGCATTGATCACCTATTCACCTTGTGTCAGTTGTTTGAGTATCCTCTCGTGTAATGAGGGCCCAACGTAGTCGTGTTCCTTGACATCAAAGATGCCTTCGATTCCGTGCATCGATATGGCCTTTGCGACTGTCTACTAGGGAAAGGTGTGCCCGAGGAATATGTAACTATTGCCCGATTGCTTTACGCGCGTTGACCGGGCGGAGTGTGAGGACTTACGACAAGCTGTCGTCCCCTTTCAGGGTGTCCGGCGCTTGAGGACAAAGATGTCCGCCGTCACCTTTCCTCTTCAACTTCGCCCCATCTTTTAATTCTTGGAACGTCGATTGAGCAACGCTGGAGTCTGGCAACTTATTTCTGGTTCCCCACTAGATTGTCCTCTGACTGTCCCCGTTGGCTAGGTTACGCTATTCGAAAACATGTTGTTCACCAAGCTACACTTAAGAGAAGCCTCAAAGTATTCCGTCGGTGACATTGCGCAAATGTGCGAAGCAAGTGACCGAGAGATTTAATCGGGCTACGGCATATCGTTTTCCTCGTTGGGACCCTTTTGATCATTCACACCACCATCTTCCGACTCTTTTTCGTGTGATCCATCCATGCTTTCCCATTCGGTATGTCACATCTAGTCGTTACCCTTATAGCGTTTGACATTTCTGTCCTTTTCACATTAATATCTGTCTGGTTGTTGGTTTGCGTTTGCCCACCCAACTGTTGTTGGTTTCTGTCATCGTGGCAGCACGTCTCATGGAATCTGGCTCCAGTACGCAATATTCAGTGCCTAGGTTGCGCCTTACTCATCTGAACTGGATTGACACCGTTGAGCAACCGTACCTTTTAGACTCAGACTTTCTGCACGGTTGATTTTCCTTCTTTTGAAACACTAAACTACGCGCTCATCTCCACTCATGATTTCGTTTGATAATAATACGATCAGAAAAATTGCCCAATAAACTTTTTCAAGATTAACCAACACATATAGTGGGGAAACTGTTACACACAAGGAAGCAACAAAAGAAACCTACTTTGGAATGTTTTAGCAACATAGACACTGCTGAATACTTCTCTCGCTCATGAGGGAGCATGCTCCTAATTGTATCTAAATAAATAAATAAATTGTATATGGCTCGACGATGCGAGAAGCCGTTCCCAGAAGGGACGGATCAAATAATGGTACAGCAGTTTCACAAAATGAGCACAAAATGAAAATTTGTGTAGCGCGATGCGGTCCAAAATATTTACATTCCTCTTGTTCTATCGTCTAACAAGTTTTTAGCAGTCACATGAGAGTTGATCGCATACGAAAAAAAGAGAATAAAGTGCTGCGGGCCAACAAAATATAACCACTTGTGCACTTGGCCACATGCATTTTCAGGCACCATTAACTCCGTTCTCAAAAGCGTTATCTAAGGACTGTGCTGTTCGAAACATTATTATCACATTTCGAACGGTTAAATGATCTTTTATCGAAAGCTTAAACAAACGCAATGTGCAACAAGTTCTGATCGCTCTTGGAAGTTTGTTCCGAAGCTTTGAGCAGTGTATTAAGAAGAAACGCTCCCTAATTCGCGTATTGAACTTTGGAATCATGACCGTTGTCTCCTTATTTCATAGCTCGTATCTAGTGTTAACGGACATATGGACACAGTTAGCATAATTGTGCATGTGATGGTGAATTATTCTGTACAGGAAACACAAGTTCATCTTCATTATCCGTAGCCAAAGTGGGTCAAGTCCAAGTTTTTCACTGCGCTCTCTGTAGGTCATCTTGGAGGAATATCCGCACAGCTTCTTTGTAAAGCGTCGCTGTACCCTCTCAAGAGCATGGTGGTCAGATTTCCGCAGATTCGACTGTAGTAGTGAGCAGTATTCCATGCCAGGTAACACATGTTTTGTAAAGCCAGATACGAGATTCTGTGAGTTGAAATTTATGGCAGATATAGCCCATAGTCTTCATGGCTTTCGAAACTTGGAAGTCACAATGTTCCGAAAAGTTGAAGGTAGTGGAATACCGCACACCCAAGTCGCGAATCACTTTGCACTGTGATATAAACGTGCCTTATAATAATAGACTGCCTGGTGGAACTTCGCATTTGTACGACAGAATATTACACTTGTCCACGGAAAAGGACATCTGCCACAGTTTGCTCCAGGATTCAAGTGACGATAGATCTTCCTGAATGTGACACAAGGCTGCGCGAGTATCTGCACGTTCTTGTGAGTAGACGATTTTAATGTCATCAGCAAACAGAAAAGTAGCACCATGTCTTATTCTACGAAATACATCGTTGACGTAGAGGAGAAAAAGAAGTGGACCAAGTACACTTCCCTGAATTACTCCACTGGTGACTGCTTTCGGTTTAGAGACACGGTCGCCAATACGCACCACCTGATGTCTGTCAGCTAGGTATGAAAACAACCAACACAAGAACCGCTTTTCGCACCTACGAGAAATATACGCTATTATTCTAGTTCTGGTACCTTGTGATTGCCTGTTTTCACTACGTTACATATACTGCCTGAAGATGTAATGCTGATCGCTGTGTCCTACGACTAAAGCTGCACACATCCACAAAGTGTACTGTCATCATACCATTTTTTCGCCCTTATCAAAGCTACATCTCTTACACGCCATTCATCTAGACCAGTGGCTTCCAACGTTTTGAGCTTGTTGCCCCCAAAACGCGTTCACTACCATCAATTACCAAGAAATTGGTTAGAAACGCTAATTAACTTTTAACCATTGCATTTATTTGCTTGAACTTCCGGAAAATGTACACAATTTTAGTTACCTTTTTCATATAAAGAAAACACCTGTTTTGAGACATTTTTTGTAAACAAGACGTGATCCACGTTAATGAGACGGTTTCTGTTGCTTACTTCTAACAATTTCTGCTAGATTTGTTGCGGTTTCGGCTAATGCACATCGTACCCTTTTCTCCAAACTCGTTCGGTTCCTTGGTTTGGTTTGTGATCCCTGATCAAGCATGAACAGATGCCAGTGGCTCCTCTTTTATTTCAATCATTCCTTCCAATTCCGTTCTTGCTGACGGCTTCTCACCACCACTCTGTATCGATACGTCCTGAACACGAATCACTTGTTTTTTTACCTTGTAAAGATTCGGCCACTCCTTTACCTGGTCGGCTGACCTACGTTCCCACCTTAGTGTTCACTCAACTCTTTAATTCGACCCGGCGAACTACTGCCTCACCCAAAATAACAACGATCGACGAGCGAGCCGCTAGAAGCGTCATCTAGTTGCGCTGCCTTGCAGACCTGTATTCATAATTTAGGTAATAAAGTTTATTGACGAAAATTGTCTAGTTCACTAATCACTTGCTAATGATTAGTCACTAACGTCTGATCAGTAGTTATTAGGTGGTAAGTTACAAGCCGTGATACACATGGTTCTATTTTTTGTTTGGCAACAGATTGATAACCCAATCCTCGTACTCATATTAACCCCAGTGAAATTCCATTTTACCCCCTCGCGTGTAATTACCCCCATGTTGAGAACCACCCGTCTAGACGGATGGTCTTTATTCCTTTATGGGTCATCATCATCATTATACACGTCGGTTAGAGATGGGAAACACCTCAGCTACTGTGCCGCAATACATAAAGGAAAAGGAAAATAAATAAAACAGTTGCATGCCAGCTGAGCTACCAGCAACGGATAGGCATCGTTCCGGTAAGATATCAGCCGGCTACTAGGCAAAACGCAAAATTATTATGTTTTACGCTACGAAATGAGATCGTGCTTGGAGCGGGAGGCTAAAAAGAATGGGGAGGGACAAAGAAACTCACAGCACAAACGCCACTGAGGTCGGCTGCTTGCTATGTCAGCAAGTATATCCAGCCAAACATGTTCACCGTTTTTGGACCCCAACCGGGGAGCCGTGATGCTCCAGCCGAGGCTAGCTCCGAAGTGAGGGACTTCATTCCCCTGGACCAAGTCATCGCTTAGCCACCTCTCCTCTTCTTCGATCCACATCCCCGGTGAGCAAACAACGCACGTCGTGGATGTCGATGGGCTGGCATGCGCAACACGTGGCCCAGCCATCGGAGCCTGGTGCGTGAAATGACGGTGCTGAGCGGTTCAGTTCCATTTTCTGTGCCGTAAACAAGGCGTCGAACATGGTCGTTACTCACGCGGTGTTCCCACCAGATGTGAGCCAAACTGCGAAGGCACCGATGGTCAAATGTAATTGGCCTCTTTAGGTCCGCTGATCTTAGGGGCCAGGTTTCGCAACCGTACAGTAAGGTCGAACGTACCGCTGCATTGTACACTCTACCTTTCGGGGCGAGAGTAATGTAGCGCCACCGCCATACGTGGCGAAGGTTGGCAAAAGCGTCCCGAGCTTTTGCTACCCGGTTCGTGATCTCACCTTCAATCCCACCGGCACTGATTCAACCTCCCAGGTAGTTGCATTTCTGAACGACTTCTAGCTGATCCCCACCAACGGTCAGCGTAGGAGTCGGTCCAGACCAATCTTGGAGGAATGCTTTGCACTTCGATCATGCAAATCAAAGCCCGAAGTGACGGACAGCTAGTGCTAATCTGTCCAGCGCGGTTTGGCACGTCTGGGAGCTGTCACAGATGAGGGCAATGTCGTCTGCATACTCCAAGTCAAGAAGTCGTTCTCCTGGGATTAGCTCCACACCTTCTAAGTCGTGTCTTGTAAATGCAATCTCCATGACTTCGTCAATAGCGAAGTTGAAGAGGAAATGTGACAGCGGGCATCCTTGTCTCACGCCGCTGGAGATATTAAAGGGCGACGACAACTTGCCGTAAGCCCTCACTCTGCCCGAGCTACGCGCGTATAATGCTCGGATAATATTCACATATTTCTCAGGTACACCTTTCCTGAGTAGACAATTCCAAAGGGCACATCGATCAACCAAATCGAAGGCACCTTTGATGTCGAGGAACACGACAACGGTGGGCCGCCATATGTGTGACGGTGCTCCAACAACTGACGCAAGGTGAATATGTGCTCGATGCAGCCACGACCCCGACGAAACCCGGCTTGCTCCTCACGAATCTGGATTTCACGAGCGCCAGTCAGTCTGGGAAGGATTATGGAGGCGAGTAATTTGGAGGCGATAGAAATCAGACTTATTCCTCTATGGTTGCCGCATTCCAAACGCGAACCTCCTTTGTTGATGGGAACAATAACGGAGCGGCTCCAGTTGGTTGGGACAGTCTCCTGCTCCCACAGTTTCACTAGTAATTCATATAATGCATCAACAAGAGCAGAGCCGCCGAATTTGAAGAGGGCTGGTGGAAGATCATCTGGTCCCACGGCTTTGTTCAACTTCAACAATCCGATCTCACCTTCAACTTCTGGGCGAGAGGGTGGATCCAAAGGGACAGCCCTCGTAGCAACGCGATCACTGGCCGGTGAAGAATCGAACGATTCTATCCGATGAAATTTCTTTTCAAAATGCTCAGCCCAACGCTCCAAACGTTTTGACAAATTGTGGATAGGCTGTCCACTCTCGTCACGTATAGTTTCACTAACACCAGGTCTGCTGCTACCTGTTCACCGTATCAGACGGAATAACTTACGATGGTTGCCAAGGGCAGCGGCCACTTCCATCTCTGACGCACGATGAGACTACCGAGTTTCATGGTCTCTCTTCAGGCTAGCACGGAGTCTTGCCCGGAGCTCTTTACGAGTTTCATTGTGTTCTCTTCCAGCCGGGATGTGCCGGCGAGCGTCAATAATTTCCAGAGACTGTGAAGAGACCCAATATCCATGTTGGCTATTGGACATAGCACATGAGGATTTGCCTGCTGCTAGTAAGGTCTGGCGAACATGTGACCACTGACCATCAATTGTATCCAGTGCGCGCTTACTCAACTCGCATGTTAGCGTACTTCGATACGCATTCAGAACAGCTGGCTTTGCCAGTTGGCTGGTGTCAATGCGCTCACAGCGTTGTCGTGGGCGTCTGCCAAAACGCATCCGCATGTCCGCACATACAAGTGCATGATCGGTGTCCACACATGTGATCCAAATCGATCGACAATTCTGGATGCAGCCTCTCCAGCGGTAACTGATAGCAATGTGATCGATCTGCGTCCAAGGCTGGTTCGAGGCTGGTGGGCGCCAAGTCAACCTCCGGCGGGTGCTATGTCGGAAGTTATTGCTCGCAAGAAATAAGCGAGCATCTTCACACAAATGAAGTAACCGCTCACCGTTCTCATTACGGGAACCTACACCGTGCTGACCGCCCAGATGCACTTCATCAGTGGACAACTTTCCAACTTGTGCGTTCATATCCCCCGCCAGCACAACAGTGTCCGTGCTTCTTCTGTGGCAAAGGAGCTGGGTCAGTTGGTGGTAGAAGTCGTTCTTTACCGAATCATCGCTACAGTTTGTGGACGCGTAGGCAGCGATGATGAATAGACACCTATTAGTCCCGCGCGACTTCGAAGTTTTGAACGAGCCAGCCAATCGGACCGCACACATCCGGCTACTGATTGGAATCCAATCAACCAGAGCAGCTTCAGCCCGGGGACTCAGGGCAATGCCAACACCAGCTTGGCCAGTACTCGAAGCTGCATCGTCACCGGATAGGCGTAATGAGAAAGTGCTGCTAGTGTCACCTGAAGGGGATCGCGAAGTGAGCACAGAGCCCGAGTCTTGCAGGCATATCTCTGATAAGCAGCAGATATCTACCGAGAGGGTCTCTAAGGTTCGGGCAAGTACTGCCTGTTGACACATCTGTAGTACTGTGCGTACACTGAAGCAGGCCAATCTGAAAGAGGATCGAGGGCTCCAAATGGAAACCGATGAACTGGAATGGACCGCTTGGTTAGACATGAGCTTGTCGACAGGAGAGGAGTGGCGCTCCGTGTTAGCGTGTGAATTGAAATTAGAAGATAAATGCCTAGCAAAGCATGTTGTGGGAGGCTAGGAATCGAGGGGTTGAAGACGGGGGGATAAAAGTGAAGGTGGAACGAGACGATAGTGTGAAAAAGCGCAAGAAGGGGAATAAGAAGGCGGGAAGGCTTGAACCGTAGCGTCCAAACCCCTAGCTACCCTGCCTGATGCAGCAGATAGGGCATCGTTGATTATCCTCTGCGGTGGCCAGAGCATGAGAAATTTGTTTGCAGTGAAATTCATAGTATTGCGTGGGCAGGGTACTGTCAGGTTGCCCAGGTCTAGACAGGAGAACGATTGGGGTTCTCAACCAAAGCCTTTGGTTCAAAAACCTGTCAGCAAGGCAGCGGGTTAGGCATTGGGTAGAAGGAGTCCGTTTTAAGGAATAAGGTGTCGCCCTCATTCCAACCCTCAACCTGGAGTACCAAGGGGCTCAGTTTGTCTAGCCTCTAACCATTGACCAATCTAGTATGAGTAACTGTGAAGGTGAAAAACACTACCCAGTCTAGCTCATTGGATCGCTGAGGCACGCAAACCATCGCACCACGGTAAGGTCCAGCCTCATTGCGATGGGTATTGGCAAACTATTCATACCATCCGATTTGGATGGTTCTGAAATGTTACTCATTGGATGCACTCATATTTTGGTCAACACTACACACTTGTGGCTCTACATTCGTTGTGCGGATACTGTATGTTGACCTACCCTACATTTCGAAACATGTTGCTTAACTCCTCACCGCTATGGTAGGCACTTTTCAAAACGCTGATTATTACTTTTTTTCTAGAGCTGCTTGTTACAAGGTTTATTGGGGCGCCATCTGCGTGGTTCCGGGGGTATGGCCATTGGTGGCATTTCTGGAGTCCCCTCCAGTTGGTCGGCTGCTTGTGGGATCCCTGTCTACGGTCAACCGCGAACGCTTCTTATGCATGAAATTGGATCGGCTGCTGGTGAGAAAATGACAGCGGGTGAGGCGTTGTCTGCCGACGTAGCTTGTCTAGTATATGACGTTTCCAATCCCGACTCGTTTCGTTACGTGGCGGACCTATTTCTGGTGAGTTCCTAAATCTATTGCTCTTCACATTTTATCCCGTTGCAGAGCGTGTCACATTGTAGCAATTTTACTCACCACCCATCAACTGTAACCGTTTTTCGTGTCTGCTTTTTTAGCTGTTCGCTGTCATCAGCAACAGCCCAGTATTTTGTTTGGACGTGGCATAGTCCGATGCCCACACTGTTTCCCCCTGATTTTATTCGACTAATTTTGAAGCGTCTATTTGATTGACATTCGCTGTTACGACAATTATGCGCTGATGTGTTTTTCTACTGATTCTTTGTTAACGTTTTATGGCCATACTGCTGCTGAGCTCTCCTAGTTCACTCGCGTTCTGACTGTGTTGTCCCCGGCTGCATTATCATCGTCTGCAGCAACGGAAGCGCTTTGCATTTGTACACTACCACCATGTTGCCACCGTGGCCCAGATAATGCGGAGACAGGATGACATAACTACTACACCAAATAAACACTCAGGACCAAGGCGATTGCAGCTTACCATTAGCACATGGTCACAAACAGCCGGCTATCGTGTGAAGGTGAGGCGGAATCGGCGAGACAAATTCCCTTTCAGCCTTCACTGTCCCACGCACCATAGTCAACGCCAACACACAGCTGATTCAGCTTGAGACATGCTGGTTAACTTTTCGTGGGTACCAGCTGCGGAACATGTTTTGAAAAGTCTCAAGACAAGTTCCAAGTAGGTTGCTTGGATGCGAATCGAGCCGACAACTGCTTCTCTTCCCTAGCCACACTGCGACAGTGGTGCTCAACCTCCGGCCCACTGGCCTTCGACCAACCTCGTATTTTTGCGTGAAAAAAAATATTTTGCATCGTTTTCCTTCAATAAACTCTTTTAGGATTAGTACCTAAATTACCATCAGTCAGAAATTGACACCACAGATACAGTGTATTTGTTTTGAATACTCGTGTACGTTTCTAATGATGAAGCACGGTTTCATTCCACAGCTCGGTTAGCATGTGGCAAGGTTGTATCGGACAGCATGAGTTAACAGAAGAAATGATAAGTGAACTCTGAACGTAAGAATGATGGACTAATGCGCATTTGTTGTTCAACGTCACATCAAGGCGCAGTGCCGCCTGATATAGAAAGAAGCAGTTGCCGTTATTGAAGAAACATTATGTTGCAGAAAGAACCTGGTGAATTGAAACAATTTCTCAGTAAATGATTAGAAGAAAATGTGCCTATCATAGAAGCAAGCTGTCGTTTTTCAGACAGCATGCAGACTTTTCTCAGCCGAACAGTTAATGAACAAGGGATTTCAGAAGGTTTTGAATGAAGGGTTTAATGAACAAGTTTTTGCTCTCTGTTACCAAGACGATTTGTCTCCCGAGTAGTAGGCGGTTTTTAAACCTGCTAGTCTCTCCTGTTGTACCATTACGAGACTTGTGAAGAACATTGGGCGGGATTTGTTGATGCGAATAAAAGAGAAAGCAATGGTATTTCAAGAATTTTCCAATGCACTGGGGATTCAACAGATGTAGTAGACACTTCATAGTTTCTAATTTTTCGTTGCGATAGGATGTGCATCATTGAAAAACGTGCGTAGCACAACGATAGCAGATTTCTATGGCGCAGTCAGTACAACTATTGATGAGCTTAATTTGCCATGCATTGACCAGCGACAGAGCTAAGCATAACGGTAGGCAAAACGGTTTAGTAACAAAGCTGCGTCATACAGTCTAGGAAACCAATGTTGATTCAAAGTCATTTGAATTGCACTGCATAATTCACCAGGAGGGATTGTGTTGTAGGGTGCTGAACTTAAAAAGTATCGTGACGACAGTAGTTAGCGCAGTGAATTTCATGCAGACCGATGCATCTAATTCTAGAGCCTTCAAAAACTTTCCAACAAATTGAGGCTGAGCATGGTGAAGTTCGATGGCTGATTTGAGGAAAAGTGCTCTGAATGTTTTTCAGGCTGAAGCGTGACATTTAAATTTTTATGACATACAAATCAAAACCTCAACTGCTAACTTCAAATCCTGAATGCTTATGGGATCTGGCAACTTTATGTGATCTGACTGCTCACCCGAATGACCTCAATACCAGAATACAAGGCCAGGGCATATTGATTTCTCCAATCTGCGGCGATGTAAAATCGTTCGAAATGAAGTTGTAGCTCATCATTCAGCATGCACCGGACGACGCATCAGCACGTTTTCCTAGTTGTTCATAACTGCAGTCAGATGTGTTGCATGATCAGATGTTTTAAATAAAATAAATAAATAAATTTGCATATTTAACGACAGACGGACCCATAAGTGGGAGCGATCATCGTTGTATCCCTTACAAGCCGATAAAGAAGGATCACTTGTGTTTTGAAATAATCGCACTAGTATGTATCAAATTTACGCGGCAATTGCAAGTTGTGACAGGACTTGTAACGTGAATTCTTGTCCCGAAAATGTTTTGCAGATTGCGTTATCAGTATCAAACTCTTTTTTACACCTTGCATGTATGATGTATGACAATTGTTTATGAGCGCATTGCAGTTAGAATACATTTGCTCATTAAGAAATGTTTCAACACACCAACATCTAATAGTCTTCCTTTGCTAGTAGCAGTCGTCTTGGTCCCCAGATTTATCCCTATTGTTCACACGCCTCGGTGATAATGTGCTGGAGCTCTTTACGCGGACTGTACAGCTAAGGAGCGAAGTTGGACAAATTTCTATCCGCTTACCGCTCCACACCAGGTAAAACGACAGGCAAGAGTCCAGGCTAACTAGTGTTTGGCTAGATCTACTATTTTCTGATCAGTCACTACGCGTCTAGGTCCGACAAAAGAAATCTAATAAAAGGTACCATCGAAATTTCGTTGAAACGAGTCGGTTTACGTCAAGCTACCCCACGAACCGAATTGGCCATCTGCAGAATTACGCGAAATCGTAGGTCAGACAACTGTCATACTACCAGACGAAAGGGTGGTTAACAGTCACATAGACCACGTCCGTCGTCGTTCTGTTCCAATCAGGCTAGATGACCTTGTCACTCCTGGCCCGTGGCCTGAAGGGTCACAAGCCTTCGTCGTAATCCAAGGGCGCTGTTTTGAGTCTGCGCAGAGACCGGGCGATCCTAACACGACTTGTGTTGGTGGCGCGGCGGCGAATTGTCGGTACGGCATACCGGCGTGCTACAGATCCCAACATTTTACTCTCGTCAACCATACTAGCTGTTCTGGAAGGCACATATCATCCCATCCAGACGCAAACCAATCAAGTGTCTCGCTGGGCTAGAGTACGTCGTGCATTTGATCGTTACCAAGCTACTTGGTCGACTGTGAACTAAAGGGAGCAGGAATGTATCGTATGAACCACCGTCGCCAGTCAACTCTTCAAACACCCAGATCTTTCCCTACATGCGCACGAGTGGGACTGCCCAGTAACCACTCGCTCACTATAAATTTATAGGTCAATTTGGCCCCTTGGGCGAGCGAGTTAGGCTTAACAACAAGGGAGTAACTCTGAGAGGCAAACAATTGGTCCATTGCTCAGCTGCTTTGAGGCGGGCGTCTAATTCTCACTTGTGCATGTGTGTAGCTGCTTGTATGACCAAGCGCTTTCATCCAAAAGGACCTCAGACGCACATAGGTAGCAGCGTGTGCGCACCGTCAATCATAGGGGTTCAGGTGATACGCTTCAACCCGAACGTGCTACAGGGTTGGCGGCCGATACACCATGTGGTCACGTACTTCTCTCACCAAAGAAGCGAATCCCACCAATTAGGACGAGAGCTGACATTTGTGCCCAATCGTCTGTGCAACGAGTGGGGGTGGATGGGATAACGAGCCGCAGTCAAATAAGTTTGCCGTGCAATTGTGAACACTTAGTTCATGTAAACGCAATGGTGGGAAGGGGACCGAACACGCGTCACTCGATAGAGGCGAAGAACATAATACTGAAAGCGTACGAGGAAGGAGAGAATTGGAAGCAGGTTGCTTGTACGCTGAACGTGAAAACTTGCCGCAACTGGATACGGGTGTGCTGATGGGGCAGCGCGGGGAAGTCCATCGCAGAGCACTGGGAGAAAGCCCCGTCGATTGTCTGGTGGAGTGGGCTTCTGCGGAGCCTACCGTTACCCTTGAACGCCTCCGTTTGTACTTGAAGGCTGAGTTCGAAATTGCGGTAAACAGCTGCACCGTCTCAAGGTACTTGGATGGTAAACTAATAAGGATGAAGAGGCAACACATCATTCCAAAGTCCATAGACACGCTGGTGAACAAAACGTGGCGCAGGTCGTTCGCCTTGCAGTTCATGAATTACGAGGTGTGAATCGACGAGACCAACTGCAACCTATTTGCGCTCGCACTAGGGGCCGCTCACGACGTGGCAGTCAAGCGCAGTGTACGGTATCGAATGTTCATCTTGTCGGTGCCATGACAAACAGCGGCCTGATAGCATGTTTGGTTTTGATAGGAAGATACAACAAGCAAAGAAAGGTGCGCTTGATGGCTGAGACAAGTGCTCGATGCCAGCTCAGCAGCGTTTGTGGAAAGTTGCCTTTTGGTTTGTGAAAACTGGCCCTGTCACACGCATCTGCAGTACGTATTCCTGGAGTATCCTTACCGATCTGGGAAGCTACTATGCCTTGCGCTGTACTCTCCATCACTCAGTCCCATCGGGGGCATCTGGAGTATAATAACGGCTCGTATAAAACAAGTGATGAGAATACGGTACTCCGAAATGCTCCAGGGCGGCCGTGAAGGTATTCTTAGTAAAAGCGAGTGGTGGATTCGTTTTTTGGAGTATGCGCTGTCGGAAGCATGGACCTTAGTGGCGCAGCAACACTGCGAACAGATGGTTAGCACGTCAGAAAGAATTATGGACGTGTTGTTCATTTGGTTGATCTGTAAAATATTCCGCTGGCAATAAACTATCGGGTTTTAAACGAGTGGCAGCGTCCGTTCTCTAATCTGCATTTTACTATGTCCTGCATGTGGGCAGCCAAAGGATGCCTACGCCTAATGAGTGATGGACTATGATTGGCTTGCGCTGCATCACTCACGACCATCTGCACACTGTCATGATTCATGTTCTCGAAAAGCGGAAGCCAATGCCGCACGAAGCCAAGTTGTTATGATTCCCTCTTGGTTACGCCACGCTCTGACGATCTGGTATTGACTCTCCTAGTCGGAGGAACCAATGTGACTTGGAACTATATTCACGCATGATAAGGTAACCGACAAAATTCGAAGTTTGTATGACACGTGCGACTTAGGTGCAACACGGTTACTATGCGTGTGTTGAACGGGCTCTTAGACCGAACGCGACTTCACACGCAACTACCCGAATCCCAGAGAAATAAGACAAAAGACCTTACTTTCGCAACATGAGTTTTGACCGTCCAGCCTCAAGACAATCACAGCGCGATCCAGTTATGCTTATGTACCGCGATTGTGAAATATGTGGATTTTCCCTTGAAGTGGTGAAGTTGTAAATTACTGTTAGTGGATTTGATGCTAAGAAAGGTGATAGTCGATTTTGGGAAAGCTTCTGTTAACACTGCGTGATTCGCAATGAACTAGACTTAATAAGCGGTTCCATCTAGCATATGATGTTCGGTAGCCGGCTAATTCGCAACTTCGACAGGAATGCTGTGCGTTTTGAAGAAGTGTGTGTCGGCTTTGTTGATGAATCGTGACTATCATTCACCTAAATCCCGATCTTATTCCTATGAAGTTACACTGGATATGGTGTGTGTGTGTGTGTGTGTGTGTGTGTGTGTGTGTGTGTGTGTGTGTGTGTGTGTGGATGAAGCTATGAGTGATGCAGCGCAAGCCAATCATAGTCCATCTCTCATTAGGCGTAGGCATCCTTTGGCTGCCCACATGCAGGACATAGTAAAATGCAGATTAGAGAACGGACGCTGCCACTCGTTTAAAACCAGATAGTTTATTGCCAGCGGAATATTTTACAGATCAACCAAATGAACAACACATCCATAATTCTTTTTAACGTGCTAACCATCTGTTCGCAGTGCTGCTGCGCCGACAGCGCATACTCCAAAAAACGAATCCACCACTCGCTTTTACTAAGAATACCTTCACGGCCGCCCTGGAGCATTTCGGAGTACCGTATTCTCATCACTTGTTTTATACGAGCCGTTATTATACTCCAGATGCCCCCGATGGGACTGAGTGATGGAGAGTACAGCGCAAGGCATAGTAGCTTCCCAGATCGGTAAGGTTACTCCAGGAATACGTACTGCAGATGCGTGTGACAGGGCCAGTTTTCACAAACCAAAAGGCAACTTTCCACAAACGCTGCTGAGCTAGCATCGAGCACTTGTCTCAGCCATCAAGCGCACCTTTCTTTGCTTGTTGTATCTTCCTATCAAAACCAAACATGCTATCAGGCCGCTGTTTGTCATGGCACCGACAAGATGAACATTCGATACCGTACACTGCGCTTGACTGCCACGTCGTGAGCGGCCCCTAGTGCGAGCGCAAATAGGTTGCAGTTGGTCTCGTCGATTCACACCTCGTAATTCATGAACTGCAAGGCGAACGACCTGCGCCACGTTTTGTTCACCAGCGTGTCTATGGACTTTGGAATGATGTGTTGCCTCTTCATCCTTATTAGTTTACCATCCAAGTACCTTGAGACGGTGCAGCTGTTTACCGCAATTTCGAACTCAGCCTTCAAGTACAAACGAGAGTTCAAGGGAAACGGTGTGGTGGATTAAAGGTAGATACTACTGCGCCGGGTATAAGTAGCGTGGTGGTGGAAGTTGACACACCAACATCTAGCCCTGCCGACTTCCCCAAAGTTGAAGATGACATCAGGATTACAGTTCCATGCGCACGAGTAGTGAACACTGAGGCAAGCACCAGTTGGGGGACACTCCATGGAGATCTCGCAGATGAGTGCGGACGCCTCTAAGTTATGGACGAACACAGTGTTAAGCCACTTAAGCAATAAACGA
>OX104066.1:63735588-63901856 GCA_944474145.2 Dicrocoelium dendriticum
TTTTCTAGAGCTGCTTGTTACAAGGTTTATTGGGCCGCCATCTGCGTGGTTCCGGGGGTATGGCCATTGGTGGCATTTCTGGAGTCCCCTCCAGTTGGTCGGCTGCTTGTGGGATCCCTGTCTACGGTCAACCGCGAACGCTTCTTATGCATGAAATTGGATCGGCTGCTGGTGAGAAAATGACAGCGGGTGAGGCGTTGTCTGCCGACGTAGCTTGTCTAGTATATGACGTTTCCAATCCCGACTCGTTTCGTTACGTGGCGGACCTATTTCTGGTGAGTTCCTAAATCTATTGCTCTTCACATTTTATCCCGTTGCACAGCGTGTCACATTGTAGCACTTTTACTCACCACCCATCAACTGTAACCGTTTTTCGGCTCTGCTTTTCTAGCTGTTCACTGTCATCAGCAACAGCCCAGTATTTTGTTTGGACGTGGCAGAGTCCGATGCCCACACTGTTTACCCCCCCCCTGATTTTATTCGATTAATTTTGAAGCGTCTATTTGATTGACATTCACTGTTACGACAATTCTGCGCTGATGTGTTTTTCTACTGATTCTTTGTTAACGTTTTATGGCCATACTGCTGTTGAGCTCGCCTAGTTCACTTGCGTTCTGACTGTGTTGTCCCCGGCTGTATTATCATCGTCTGCAGCAACGGAAGCGCTTTGCATTTGTACACTACCGCCATGTTGCCACCGTGGCCCAGATAATGCGGAGATGGGGTGACATAACTACTACACCAAATAAACACTCAGGACCAAAGCGATTGCAGCTTACCATTAGCACACGGTCACAAACAGCCGGCTATCGTGTGAAGGTGAGGCGAAATCGGCGAGACAAATTCTCTTTCAGCCTTCACTGTCCCACGCACCATAGTAAACGCCAACACACAGCTGATTCAGCTTGAGACACGCTGCTTAACTTTTCGTGGGTACCAGCTGCGGAACATGTTTTGAAAAGTCTCAAGACAAGTTCCAAGTAGGTTGCTTGGATGCGAATCGAGCCGACAACTGCTTCTCTTCCCTAGCCACACTGCGACAGTGGTGCTCAACCTCCGGCCCACTGGCCTTCGACAAACCTCGTATTTTTGCGTGAAAAACAATATTTTGCATCGTTTTCCTTCAATAAACTCTTTTAGGATTAGTACCTAGATTACCGTCAATCAGAAATTGACACCATAGGTGCAGTGTATTTGTTTTGAGTACTCGTGGACATTTCTAATGATGAAGCACGATTTAATTCCAGAGCCCGGTTAGCATGTGGCAAGGTGGTATCGGACAGTATGAGTTAACAGAAGAACTGATAAGTGAACTCTGAACGTAAGAAAGATGGACTAATGCCCATTTGTTGTTCAACGTCACATCAAGGCGCAGTGCCGCCTGATATAGAAAGAAGCAGTTGCCGTTATTGAAGAAACATTATGTTGCAGAAAGAACCTGGTGGATTGAAACAATTTCTCAGTAAATGATTAGAAGAAAATGTGCCTGTCATAGAAGCAAGCTGTCGTTTTTCAAACAGCATGCAAACTTTTCTCAGCTGAACAGTTAATGAACAAGTGATTTCAGAAGGGTTTGAATGAAGGGTTTAATGAACAAGTTTTTGCTCTCTGTTACCAAGACGATTTGTCTCCCGAGTAGTAGGCGGTTTTTGAAGCTGCTAGTCTCTCCTGTTGTACCAGTACGAGACTTGTGAAGAACGTTGGGCGGGATTTGTTGACGCGTCTAAAATGGTATTTCAAGAATTTTCCAATGCACTGGGGATTCAACAGATATAGTAGACACTTCACAGTTTCTAATTTTTTGTCGCGATACGATTTGCATCATTGAAAAACGTGCGTAGCACAACGATAGCAGATTTCTTTGGTGAAGTCAGTACAACTATTGCTGAGCTTAATTTGCCATGCATTGACCAGCGACAGAGCTAGGCATAACGGTTTAGTAGCAAAGCTGCGTCATACAGTCTAGGAAACCAATGTTGGTTCAAAGCCATTTGAATTGCACTGCATAATTCACCAGGAGGGATTGTGTTGTAGGGTGCTGAACTTAATAAGTATCGTGACGACAGTAGTTAGCACAGTGAATTTCATGCGGACCGATGCATCTAATTCCAGAGCCTTCAAAAACTTTCCAAGAAATTGAGGCTGAGCATGGTGAAGTTCGATGGCTGATTTGAGGTAAAGTGCTCTGAATGTTTTTCAGGCTGAAGCGTGACATTTAAATTTTTATGACATACAAATCAAGACCTCAACTGCTAACTTCAAATCCTGAATGCTTATGGGATCTGGCAACTTTATGTGATCTGACTGCTCACCTGAATGATCTCAATACCAGACTACAAGGCCAGAGCATATTGATTTCTCCAATCTGCGGCGATGTGAAATCGTTCGAAATGAAGTTGTAGCTCTTCATTCAGCATGCACCGGACGACTCATCAGCACGTTTTCCTAGTTGTTCATAACTGCAGTCAGATGTGTTGCAGGATCAGATGTTTTAAATAAAATAAATAAATAAGTTTGCATATTTAACGACAGACGGTATACGGCCCCATAAGTGGGAGCGATCATCGTTGTATCCCTTACAAGCCGATAAAGAGGGATCACTTGTGTTTTGAAATAATCGCACTAGCATGGATCAAATTTACGTGGCAATTGCAAGTTGTGACAGAACTTGTAACGTGAATTCTTGTCCCGAAAATGTTTTGTAGATTGCGTTATCAGTATCAAACTCTTTTTTACACCTTGCATGTATGATGTATGACAATGGTTCATGGGCGCATTGCAATTAGAATGCATTTGCTCATTAAGAAATGTTTCAACACGCCAACACATAATAGTTCTCCTTTGCTAGTAGCAGTCGTCTTGATCCCTAGATTTATCCCTATTGTTCACACGCTCCGGTGCTGGAGCTCTTTACGCGGACTGTACAGCTAAGGAGCGAAGTTGGACAAATTTCTATCCGCTTACCGCTCCACACCAGGTAAAACGACAGGCAAGAGTCCAGGCTAACTAGTGTTTGGCTAGATCTACTATTTTCTGATCAGTCACTACGCGTCTAGGTCCGACAAAAGAAATCTAATAAAAAAGTACCATCTAAATTTCGTTGGAACGAGTCGGTTTACGTCAAGCTACCCCACGAACCGATTTGGCCATCTGCAGAATTACGCGAAATCGTAGGTCAGACAACTGTCATACTACCAGACGAAAGGGTGGTTAACAGTCACATAGACCACGTCCGTCATCGCTCTGTTTCAATCAGGCTAAATGATCTTGTCACTCTTGGTCCGTGGCCTGGAGGGTCACAAACCTTCGTCGTAATCCAAGGGCGCTGTTTTGAGTCTGCGCAGAGACCGGGCGATCCTAACACGACTTGTGTTGGTGGCGCGGCGGCGAATTGTCGGTACGGCATACCGGCGTGCTACAGATCCCAACATTTTACTCTCGTCAACCATACTAGCTGTTCTGAAAGGCACATATCATCCCATCCAGACGCAAACCAATCAAGTGTCTCGCTGGGCTAGAGTACGTCGTGCAATTGATCGTTACCAAGCTACTTGGTCGACTGTGAACTAAAGGGAGCAGGAATGTATCGTATGAACCACCGTCGCCAGTCAACTCTTCAAACACCCAGATCTTTCCCTACATGCGCACGAGTGGGACTGCCCGGTAACCACTCGCTCACTATAAATTTATAGGTCAATTTGGCCCCTTGGGCGAGCGAATTAGGTTTAACAACAAGGGAGTAACTCTGAGAGGCAAACAATTGGTCCATTGCTCAGCTGCTTTGAGGCGGGCGTCTAATTCTCACTTGTGCATGTGTGTAGCTGTTTGTATGACCAAGCGCTTTCATCCAAAAGGACCTCAGACGCACATAGGTAGCAGCGTGTGCGCACCGTCAATCATAGGGGTTCAGGTGATACGCTTCAACCCGAACGTGTTACAGGGTTGGCGGCCGATACACCATGTGGTCACGTACTTCTCTCACCAAAGAAGCGAATCCCACCAATTAGGACGAGAGCTGACATTTGTGCCCAATCGTCTGTGCAACGAGTGGGGGTGGATGGGATAACGAGCCGCAGTCAAATAAGTTTGCCGTGCGATTGTGAACACTTAGTTCATGTAAACGCAATGGTGGGAAGGGGACCGAACACGCGTCACTCGATTAAGGTGAAGAACATAATACTGAGAGCGTACGCGGAAGGAGACGATTCGAAACAAGTTGCTTGTACACTGGGTGTGAACGTGAAACCTTGCCGTAACTCGATACGGGTGTGCTGATGGGGCAGCGCGGGGAAGTCCATCGCAGAGCACTGGGAGAAAGCCACGTCGATTGTCTGGTGGAGTGGGTTTCTGCGGAGCCAACCGTTACCCTTGGACTCCTTCATTTGTGGTTGAAGGCTGAGTTCGAAATTGCGGTAATCACCAGCACCGTCTCAATGTAGTTGGACGGTAGACTGATAACGATGAAGCTGCAACACATCATTCCGAAGTCCATGGACACGCTGGTGAACAAAACGTGACGCAGGTCGTTCGCCTTGCAGTTCATGAATTACGAGGTGTGAATCGACGAGACCAACTTCAACCTATTTGCGCTCGCACTAGGGGCCGCTCACGACGTGGCAGTCAAGCGCAGTGTACGGTATCGAATGTTCATCTTGTCGGTGCCATGACAAACAGCGGCCTGATAGCATGTTTGGTTTTGATAGGAAGATACAACAAGCAAAGAAAGGTGCGCTTGATGGCTGAGACAAGTGCTCGATGCCAGCTCAGCGGCGTTTGTGGAAAGTTGCCTTTTGGTTTGTGAAAACTGGCCCTGTCACACGCATCTGCAGTACGTATTCCTGGAGTATCCTTACCGATCGGGGAAGCTACTATGCCTTGCGCTGTACTCTCCATCACTCAGTCCCATCGGGGGCATCTGGAGTATAATAACGGCTCGTATAAAACAGGTGATGCGAATACGGTACTCCGAAATGCTCCAGGGCGGCCGTGAAGGTATTCTTAGTAAAAGCGAGTGGTGGATTCGTTTTTTGGAGTATGCGCTGTCGGAAGCATGGACCTTAGTGGCACAGCAGCACTGCGAACAGATGGTTAGCACGTCAGAAAGAATTATGGACGTGTTGTTCATTTGGTTGATCTGTAAAATATTCCGCTGGCAATAAACTATCGGGTTTTAAACGAGTGGCAGCGTCCGTTCTCTAATCTGCATTTTACTATGTCCTGCATGTGGGCAGCCAAAGGATGCCTACGCCTAATGAGTGATGGACTATGATTGGCTTGCGCTGCATCACTCACGACCATCTGCACACTGTCATGATTCATGTTCTCGAAAAGCGGAAGCCAATGCCGCACGAAGCCAAGTTGTTATGATTCCCTCTTGGTTACGCCACGCTCTGACGATCTGGTATCGACTCTCCTAGTCGGAGGAACCAATGTGACTTGGAACTATATTCACGCATGATAAGGTAACCGACAAAATTCGAAGTTTGTATGACACGTGCGACTTAGGTGCAACACGGTTACTATGCGTGTGTTGAACGGGCTCTTAGACCGAACGCGACTTCACACGCAACTACCCGAATCCCAGAGAAATAAGACAAAAGACCTTACTTTCGCAACATGAATTTTGACCGTCCAGCCTCAAGACAATCACAGCGCGATCCAGTTATGCTTATGTACCGCGATTGTGAAATATGTGGATTTTCCCTTGAAGTGGTGAAGTTGTGAATTACTGTTAGTGGATTTGATGCTAAGAAAGGTGATAGTCGATTTTGGGAAAGCTTCTGTTAACACTGCGTGATTCGCAATGAACTAGACTTAATAAGCGGTTCCATCTAGCATGTGATGTTCGGTAGCCGGCTAATTCGCAACTTCGACAGGAATGCTGTGCGTTTTGAAGAAGTGTGTGTCGGCTTTGTTGATGAATCGTGACTATCATTCACCTACATCCCGATCTTATTCCTATGAAGTTACTGGATATGGTGTGTGTGTGTGTGTGTGTGTGTGTGTGTGTGTGTGGTGTGTGTGTGTGTGTGTGTGTGTGTGTGTGTGTGTGGATGAAGCTATGAGTGATGCAGCGCAAGCCAATCATAGTCCATCTCTCATTAGGCGTAGGCATCCTTTGGCTGCCCACATGCAGGACATAGTAAAATGCAGATTAGAGAACGGACGCTGCCACTCGTTTAAAACCCGATAGTTTATTGCCAGCGGAATATTTTACAGATCAACCAAATGAACAACACGTCCATAATTCTTTCTGACGTGCTAACCATCTGTTCGCAGTGCTGCTGCGCCACTAAGGTCCATGCTTCCGACAGCGCATACTCCAAAAAACGAATCCACCACTCGCTTTTACTAAGAATACCTTCAGGGCCGCCCTGGAGCATTTCGGAGTACCGTATTCTCATCACCTGTTTTATACGAGCCGTTATTATACTCCAGATGCCCCCGATGGGACTGAGTGGTGGAGAGTACAGCGCAAGGCATAGTAGCTTCCCAGATCGGTAAGGTTACTCCAGGAATACGTACTGCAGATGCGTGTGACAGGGCCAGTTTTCACAAACCAAAAGGCAACTTTCCACAAAAGCTGCTGAGCTGGCATCGAGCACTTGTCTCAGCCATCAAGCGCACCTTTCTTTGCTTGTTGTATCTTCCTATCAAAACCAAACATGCTATCAGGCCGCTGTTTGTCATGGCACCGACAAGATGAACATTCGATACCGTACACTGCGCTTGACTGCCACGTCGTGAGCGGCCCCTAGTGCGAGCGCAAATAGGTTGAAGTTGGTCTCGTCGATTCACACCACGTAATTCATGAACTGCAAGGCGAACGACCTGCGCCACGTTTTGTTCACCAGCGTGTCTATGGCCTTCGGAATGATGTGTTGCCTCTTCATCCTTATTAGTTTACCATCCAAGTACCTTGAGACGGTGCAGCTGTTTACCGCAATTTCGAACTCAGCCTTCAAGTACAAACGAGAGTTCAAGGGAAACGGTGTGGCGGATTAAAGGTAGATACTACTGCGCCGGGTATAAGTAGCGTGGTGGTGGAAGTTGACACACCAACATCTAGCCCTGCCGACTTCCCCAAAGTTGAAGATGACATCAGGATTACAGTTCCATGCGCACGAGTAGTGAACACTGAGGCAAGCACCAGTTGGGGGACACTCCATGGAGATCTCGCAGATGTGCGGACGCCTCTAAGTTATGGACGAACACAGTGTAAGCCACTTAAGCAATAAACGATTACCGCCTGCCCCTTGGGTTCTACCATTTGGTACCATGACCTCGCAAGTCATGATTCCCTGGCCGGAACCATTTGAAGACGGGGATGTGAAGGCGTTTTTGGAGGATTTCGAGGAGGTGGCAGAGGGGGTAAAACTGAAGACGGCCCGGGCGAGAATGGCGGCCCTGCGGAGTCTTCTCAAGGGTATTGCGAAGGCTGTTCTGGAGGCGGCGCGAAGAGGTTCGGTCAAGTTGGAGTGGACCACCGCGAAGGAAGCGTTGCTCTCTGGCCTGGACACGCCAGCGGACTGCCAGGAGGCGATGGGACGGTTCAAGGCGTCGCGGCTTGGTGCTGGGACCGATCCCCTCCTGATTGCGGTGCACCTCATGAGCTTGTTGGACCGCGCCTTGCCGGGGTTGGATGGGCCGTCAAAGACGCAGTTGCTGGTGGATCAGTTTTTACCGGCCTCCCACAGCCAACCGCGGAGCGCGTTCGGATTGCGAATCCCATTGGAAGATGCAATTGGAGGAGTTGGCGCAAGTTACTCGAGATCTGGGCGACGCACCACTAGCTGCGCTGAAGGAAGAGCCTCATGAGAATGTGGAACGGATGGACAAATTGGAACGGATGATGGAACAGCTTACGGAAGACATCAATGGGCTTCGCGTTCAGCGTTATCGGGTGCGCACAAAGGGATGTTGCTTCATCTGCGGGTAACCGGGGCACTGGAAGAGACAATGTCCGCAGAGGCGTGGTGTTACTCGTGTGACGAATAAACGTGTGCAACCTTATTTTTCTTTTTGGATCGAGGATTGTGTACTTGGGGCGTTGAGCAGAAGTGCGGTTGAAGCAATGGTGGAAGTAGACGGGACGATGAAAAGGTGTCTGATCGATACGGGTGCCGCGGTGTCACTAATCAACCATCGGCAAGGTGAAAAGCTTCAGTCGTGTTGCACGATCCTAAGAGCGGTTGGCGGTCATTCAGTGGGAATTGATGGGATAGCCGAACACACCGTGGGAATCGGGGGACGAAAGCGAACACACTTCTTTCTCGTGTCACCAGATGCGAAACAAACCATATTGGGAGCAGATTTTCTGGAGCTAAATAAAGCTGTCATTGATCTAAAGCGTGGGAAATTGCTAATGGAATGCGGGTCAATACCACTCATTAATCGTGGAGAAATGAGATCTTCACAGCCGGTCGTTGCTGTGTTACATTTGAACCCATCTTTGCAGTCGCTGATCAACAAATACCAACCCTTGTTTACGGATGACAGCAGCCAATATGGGTTTTGCGATTGGATCGAGCACACCATCCCGTTAACTCGCCAACCGTATCGGCCCCATGGACTTCGAAGGATACCAATCCATCTGGAGGCTGAGGTGAACAGGCAAGTGCAGGAAATGCTGGACGCGGGCGTGATTGAGGAGGCACATAGCCCGTACAACTCTCCTGTGGTCTTAGTGAAGAAGACGAATGGGAAGTACCGATTCTGTGTCGACTTCCGAAGACTGAATGAAATTTCCTTGACTCGCTTCGTTCCAGTTCCATCAGTTGCTGACATTTTTGACCGGCTGCAGCAGTCGAGGATATTCACGGTCCTGGACTTGAGATCAGGATACTGGCAACTGGCAATAAAACAGGAAGATCGGGAGAAGACGGCGTTTACCGTTGGTGAGAAACAGTACCAGTTTAAGAGGATGCCCTTTGGATTATCAGGAGCCCCGTTTACCTTCCGACGTCTAATGCTGCGATTGCTGAGTGAATTGGAAAACGTGGTTGTGTACGGGGATGATATCGTGGTGTATAGCCAATCAGAAGCGGAACATATCCATCATCTCGCGGCAGTTCTGGAACGCATTCAGCGGTCGGGACTTCCTATAAATGGACCGAAATCCCAGGTCAGAAAGACCTGTGTCACCTTACTGGGCCATAAAGTGGGACAAGGCGAACTGAAACCGCTACCTGAGAAGATAATGACGATACAAAGCAGCCCAGTTCCCACCTCGAAACGCACTCTCTTTACATTCCTGGGCCGCGCCTGGTACTACAGCAAATTCGTCAAGGATTTTAACACCTTGGCCTCATCCTTGTACGAGCTGTTGAACCAAGACAGAAAATTCACTTGGAATGCAGAAGCTCAACGAGCCTTTGATCAGATTCTACAGGAAATGGGAGGGCAGTAGTTGACCCTGAAATTGCCCATTGCTGGTGAGGTGTTCACGGTATCCACTGACGCCAGCGATGTTGGGATCGGTGCGGTGTTGAAACAAAACCATGGGACGATTGAGTATGCCTGCCGAACTTTGACACCTGCGGAACGCAGATACTCAACCATAGAGAAAGAATGTCTCGCAATTGTCTGGGCGTTGGATAAATGGCGGCCATATCTCCTGGGTCAGCGATTTCACGTC
Organism: Dicrocoelium dendriticum; assembly: GCA_944474145.2. Classification (NCBI taxonomy): domain Eukaryota; kingdom Metazoa; phylum Platyhelminthes; class Trematoda; order Plagiorchiida; family Dicrocoeliidae; genus Dicrocoelium; species Dicrocoelium dendriticum. The sequence continues at coordinate 63,745,226 of OX104066.1, forward strand.
GAAACAGACCACAGACCGTTGGAATGGATTAAGTCTGCCAAAGACCCCAGAGGAAAGCTGGCGAGATGGGCATTGCGCCTACAAGAGTATGATTTCACGATCAAACACGTGCCGGGGAGGGAAAATCAGACGGCGGATTTCTTGTCACGCATGATAGATGATGATGATGACCTGCCGAGCGTAGCTTTCGGTATTAACAGTATACTGTGCGAGCAGGATCCAGAACGGTTGGCAACTGAGCAGTGTAGTGACAAACTCCTGCGCAAGTTGATCACCGCGCGATTAGCTGGTCAGCCAGCCTTCAACAAAAACCAACTTAAGCAGCTAAGACCATTCGCAAAAAACCTGGGAAAGCTGCAAGTGAACGAAGCTGGGATCTTAATGTGGATACCAGGAGGTAGCAACCCTTCGGTGCCAGCCATTCCAATGAAACTAAGACGGAATCTGGTAGTTTCTTGTCACGAGATGGCGCACACAGGTTGTTCCAGGACCTACGATCTGCTGAAACCACGTGCGTATTGGCCGGGGATGAAAAGGGACGTTGAGAAGTGCGTGCTTTCGTGCAGACAATGTCAGCTCATGAAAACGGATTGCCGAGGAATGCAGCAGCAAATGACGACGATCCCGGTCTCGGAAATTGGTGAACTTTGGTCGGTCGACGTGATGGGGCCGTTTCCATTGACTAGGCGTGGCAACCAATATAATTTATTGATGACGGAGCACTTCACGCGATGGATTGATGCGACAGGAATCCCGGGTCAACGGGCTAGCACCGTTACCCATGCTGTCATGAATCACGTGGTAGCGGCTCACGGAATCACAAAAGCCATATTAACAGACCAAGGGCCGTGCTTCGAGAGTGAAGAATTCCGGAACTGTTTGGAGAAACTTGGCATTAAGAAATTGCGCACCACCCCATACCACCCGCAAACAAATGGCCTGACAGAACGTAACCATAGAACAATCAAGGAGTGGATGGCAGCGAAAGGTGGAGACTGGGAGGAAACGTTGCCGCTACTGTTGCTGGCTCATCGAGCAACCAAACAGGCTTCCACAAAGAAATCACCATTCCATTTGATGTACGGTAGACAACCTCGTCTACCTGTGGACCTAGAGATTGGAATGTGGCCAAGTTGCGGTATATCTCCCGAGGAGACCCGGAACAACCGGAAGACCGCTAACCGCAACCTACAGGCGACTCAGGCGCGGAGGGTGGCGAAGTTCCAGACCAGCAAAGGTGGAAGGAATATCGAGTTTCAGATTGGTTCGAAAGTGAAGTACAGGGACCATCAACGTTATCCCATTTGCGGCCCAGGGGAGAGGAAACTCCTAGCGAAGTGGAAAGGACCGTACGAGGTCGTGGACCGGCGAGGCCCAGTGTATACAATCGCTCGGCAAGGTGAATCGCGGAGGGTGAATGCCGGCGAGCCGAGGAAGTGGTACGAATTGGAGGTGGAAACACGCTCATGCAGTGAACATCCCCGGCAGTCAGAAAAACTCCGACGGAAGGCAGCTGACGCGAGTCCTTTGGAGGGAGAGGAGTGTGGTGGATTAAAGGTAGATACTACTGCGCCGGGTATAAGTAGCGTGGTGGTGCAAGATGACACACCAACAGCGAGCCCTGCCGACTTCTCCAAAGTTGAAGATGACATCAGGATTACAGTTCCATGCGCACGAGTAGTGAACACAGAGGCAAGCACCAGTTGGGGGACACTCCATGGAGATCACGCAGATGAGCGACGCCTCCAAGGTATGGACGAACACACTTAATGTGAGCCACTTCAGCAATAAACGATTACCACCTGCCCCTTAGGTTCTAACATCGGTGGGCTCCGCAGAAACTCACTCCACCAGACAATCGACGGGGCTTTCTCCCAGTGCTCTGCGATGGACTTCCCCGCGCTGCCCCATCAGCACACCCGTATCCAGTTGCGGCAAGTTTTCACGTTCAGCGTACAAGCAACCTGCTTCCAATCCTCTCCTTCCTCGTACGCTTTCAGTATTATGTTCTTCGCCTCTATCGAGTGACGCGTGTTCGGTCCCCTTCCCACCATTGCGTTTACATGAACTAAGTGTTCACAATCGCACGGCAAACTTATTTGACTGCGGCTCGTTATCCCATCCACCCCCACTCGTTGCACAGACGATTGGGCACAAATGTCAGCTCTCGTCCTAATTGGTGGGATTCGCTTCTTTGGTGAGAGAAGTACGTGACCACATGGTGTATCGGCCGCCAACCCTGTAGCACGTTCGGGTTGAAGCGTATCACCTGAACCCCTATGATTGACGGTGCGCACACGCTGCTACCTATGTGCGTCTGAGGTCCTTTTGGATGAAAGCGCTTGGTCATACAAGCAGCTACACACATGCGCAAGTGAGAATTAGACGCCCGCCTCAAAGCAGCTGAGCAGTGGACCAATTGTTTGCCTCTCAGAGTTACTCCCTTGTTGTTAAACCTAATTCGCTCGCCCAAGGGGCGAACTTTACCGGGAAATGAAGTTGTGAGTTGGTTTCGAAGTTGATCTCTCCCTGCCGAGTTCACTATTGTGTGTAGCAATGCAAGACACTGCGGGTACTGTAAAATACCATCTTCACTATTGTGTTGTTATCAACTGTTTGATCTACGCGCTGTACAATTTTGTTGGCACGATATGCCTGCATGCTGCCAGCTCGGTGTGTTGTGTTTCCTTTTTTGTCGTTTCGGCTACGAGCCGTTACTGTATGCGCAGGCTTGTGTTAGTTCCGCACGCAAAATCTTTAACAGTACGGAAAGGAAATTTGTCCAAGCGCACAGTCTTCTTTGACTACCTGTAACACTGAGCTTGTGTGAACAACACCACACCAACACACACGCACACTACGATCGCTTTGGTCTCAAATACCTCGCTTGGCCGCTCTGGGTATCCAATCCTTTCTGGTATGTATTTTATCATTCATTTTTGATGTGTTGACGTTACGATGGCCCACTGAAAACCAGTTTGTTCGCTAACTTGTGTTTATGAAAGCTTCACTTTTTATATTAAGTGACATTTTCCAATTTTTTGCATCCATTTTTTATTGCATGGAGCTCGAGTTGAATATTTTTTAGAGTGTAGCTGAGACTGATAGGATGGAAAGAGTAAAATTGTTTAATGTGCCGGATTCAACTGGGCTGAAGATGTCATTCACGTATGGTAGAAACTACGGTGAACCAAGTACGCTGCGTTGTACACCTCCTCCGCTAACATCCTCGCGTTGAATTTTATGTGGTTAGACCTTCCCTTCTGTGAGCGACCAGTGTATGATCTGAACCAAGTTCTCCAAGAGTCACCTATATCGTGGGTCTGGTGCTTGCCTAAAAGACGGTTTTGAGGTGCAAGATCGAAAGCCTTATGCGTTTCGAGGGAGACGATAGTTGCAAGTAAGTCACGATCATACGAATTAGTAAGCTGATTTAGTGATTCCAGGTGGAAAGCGATGCAAGACCTGGAGTTCATGAATCCATGCTGTGCACTGTTTATTAAGTTTCGACTCAGTAAGTGTTCAATCGTTTTGGGCTTCGTATGACATTCTATCACTGATGTTTAACTCATCGGTCGGTAGTTGTCGCTTCCTGATTTGTGACGCGGCTTATGCTTGGCTTCCCTTCACTGAGCCAGTATGGCACAAGCATCTATTAGCAAGATAGATAGGCTCAGTAGTAGTACTGTTTCCATAGAGTTTTATGACAGCGCTTGGGAGATTGTCCGGACTAGCGAAGTAAGAGACTTTAATGGACTAAATGAGTTTATTTGTATCGCAGAGTTTAATTCATATATTGCTAAGTTGGTCTTTCAGAAGACGCTGCAGATTACGGTCGCAGGCTGATTATGTCCGTTGAATAAGGCAGCGAAATGACTATCAAACACTTTGCATGTACACATCTATCCACGCACTTTGCAGTTATCTGTTGACAAAATACAAATAGCGCCTAAATTATGTCTGATGGTTTTTCACTTCAACTGTCATTAGGTCGTATGTTTCTATATTAACTATCGAGCGCTCGCTTTATATTGCCAATTCGTATGATTTGATTGTCCCTCTCTAGATATGTCACCATCCTTTGGTACCGTATTAAGAAAAGTCATTAGGTTTGCTGTGTCGCTTCATCGGCTTTTTGAGCTCTCCAGCTATTTTTCTTGCATAGATGCTTTGCCATTAATGACTATCTTTTCCTGCCTAACAGAGCGATATTTATTGCTATGTAGCTCATCTGTTAGAAGGTCTGAGTCACTAGCGAGTAGGAATGTGTCCCATTGCGTGGATCTTATCAAGTCGACAGCTCTTTAGGACCGGAAAATCATTTGTGTTTTATTCAAATCTATTTTTATATTTGAGCAATAACACTGAGTGAGAAGACCATCACTACCGGGGAAGTGATCCAAAACTTCAGTGGGAGATGTATGTAGACCGTTTGTAAAGATCAATTACAAAATGTGATTCATCCTAGCGGAAGACAACATCCTCACTTGATCCTCATACCTGCACAATGGAGACGAAGTTCAGTACGGACATACTCTGAAGACAGTGACAGATCAGACATGTTGAATTCTCCCCTTATTATCTTACAGTTCACAGGTTCGTATGCAGAAAGTCGTAACACGCTTTGTAGTGCGCGTATCTCTACAAAATTAGGAATAGGCGCTACATCCGATAATAATGAGATTATGCAGGAAATCATTTAAATAGACGGAATCTGAAACTTGAATTGCATTGTGGACATAGATGATACAGCCACCATCTGGTCCAGACAGCGGTTAGAACTTCTGTTACCAGAGAGGTGGTAGAGCGACTCCGAAGGGTCCTCTATTGGCCGTGTTTTAATAACCTGTACAACTAGTGGGATTGAGAGTGAGATGTATTCGTTGGGTAATTATTTTGTTTCTGAAGAAGTGTGTATTTATGAGTCGAACATGCCTGAATATTTTTGAGGTGCTTTGCATCTTCACTCAGCCAGACAGCCGCCACACTTCCAAGGAAGCACCAGACGACCGTTTCGTCCCATGGGGATTTGTCAGTAGCGTGCATCCACGGAATCTGAATCCATGGCGAGTCAGCGAAGTACGAGGAGTGTTCAAAAAGAAACCGAACTTTTGAACTAGCGCTCCAACCGGCTGCTGTTTAGACAACAAACTGTCATTTGGCTCATTTCGCTCTGACTATTAGTTGTCGAGCTACAGCCCCTGACATGAGCGCCTGCACAAGCTGTTCGTCGAATCGTTGCCAAAGCGGCAAAGAAAGAGCTTGAAGAAAAACGAGCGTGTGAAATTTTGTTACAAACGGCAAAAATTTTACAGAGGCATTTCAGTTGCTTATCCAAGCGTCCCGAGAGGACTATAACAGTCGCACGTACTGCTATGCACTGTTTAAATGTTGGGAACACAGCAGAATGTCCTTCGGTGACGATCCCACGGCTGGACGACCTTCCACATCAACAGATGATGACCATGTCAAGAGAGTTAGGGCTGTGATTCGTGGAAATCGTCGTTTAAGTGTTCGCGAAGTTGCTGACGAGGTGGACATCAGCGTAGGATCATGTCATCAAATTCTTTCACGTAGGCAGGAATAGGCTTGTACTATGGGCAAACCAGACTTGGATGTTGCATCATGACAATGCGCCGGCTCACGCATCGCTCCTTGTCCGCAGCTATCTAGCAAAACATCACACTCCCGTTGTGCCCCATCCACCGTATTCTCCGGACCTAACCTCTGCAGACCTTTTCGTGTTTCCCAAACTTAAGACCACGTTGAAAGGATATCGTTTTTAAACCCTAGAGGAGATTCAAGACAATGCGACAAGAGATCTACGCGTGATCCTATAAAGTGCGTTCCAGGAGGATTTCCAACGATGGAAGCATCGATGGGAAGGGTCTATTGCCAGTAGAGGGGACTTCTTTGTGAGCGAAAGTACGTAAAATATTGTGCAATTAGCAGTACAGATGTTATGGCAAAAGTTCGGTTTCTTTTTGAACACGCCTCGTATGCGACTGAGTCAGCTATGTAGTGTTGCATGGATTATTTGCCATTTAAGGCTAGCTCTTACGCCTAACATGAAGAGACGCATCTACGGAACGATGGATTTTCAGTATCTGGTTCTTTTACCTTGCTTTTATTTCTCGGCCTTTATTGGGACATTGTGCTGGAACCGGAAGCAAAAGCACTTGATGTTGCCACACCGGGATATGCGCTCTCAAAGTCGACTTCGGCATAGCCCATTGCTTCATCGATTGTGCCGGATTTCCATGTTACTAGCTGGGGTGTCGGATTGCATGTTTTCTCGGCTTTTGACATCCGTGTTGCAGACTCAAAACGATATGTTTCCAAAGTTGTCCATTCGAGTTTAATCAGTATGTTTTTGAACTGAGTATACTAGGCTATAGCGAGTCGATACTGCCTGAAACTGTGCGGATTCTTCACTGGAAAATCTGAAAATAATCAAACGACAGCGCTTCGGTGTTTTCTTTTTCAGTTGTATACATTTGTATTTGACCTCAGCATGTTGCAAGCGCTCAGTAATCTAGTTCCAACTTTATTCCCTTTATATTTCTCATGAGTGTTGAAAGCAACAATGTTTTTTTTTAATTTGCGCGTTCGTTCGTGAATCTCCGACGAGATACTGGCGATAAGTTATTATACCGTTTTCATTTGGACTGGGTCGAACTTTTCTCATGAGTTCCCGAGACCGGTGTTGTTGTTCAGCTGGAAGAATTCCAGGTATTCTCCTTGCTCTCACCTCTTCCACCCGTATTTTCATACCCACATGCTTTTATTGTCTGGTCGCAGTTTCCTTCTTAGCTCCCTGTCAGTAGCATTGTGCTTGGCACTGGTTGGGATTCTCTTGGATTCGTACAGGTTCATTGACATTTCTGGTATCTACTGTCTGATGCCATTCTGACTAATAACTGCCTAAGCATGGATCGTCGCGTCGTGCTCAGTAGCAGCAATGCTGTTGCATAGCAATTGGGTGAAGATTCGGTGCGTTGTTTATCCTGGGACAGCTTCTCAGTTACCAATTGCGGGGATCGTTTGATACGTCTCCGAGCAATGGGAAACCGACAGATCCCGGGTGCGCGACGACGCACGTAATCCGGAATCGACTACAGTCCAAAATCGAACCAAGTCACTTAAAGCTCCATGTGATGCTATCGATTTGAGGATATCGTAAGCTATCTGTCGGAGAACTTCGATTGCCACATCAGTGCCCATTGTGTCTGAAAATCGTGCTACTAGGACGCCACCGGCGATAAGTACACCGTTGCAGAAAACGTTATCTGTTTTCCGTGCATACGGAGTTAAACCCGAACTTTTTATCGTAATTAACTTCAGAAGAGCTAAGACAATCGGTAAGCATAATCACACTCCCAGCAACTGGAACTACATGTGACTGACAAAGTTACGAAGTACCGCGCTACTTTATAGGTAGGGATTTGTCGACATCTTGATTGCAATTGATTTGAACATAAGTGGCAACCTCAAGTGCACATCGTCTAACGCTGACCTTTGACTTGATCCTGTTTGACGTTTTCTACTTGTCTGCACACGTATGTCTGTCCAAAGGTATCCAGTCAACTTCCGATGACTCAGCCCTGGGGTTGAAGGGAACTTCCACACTGTTTTGATGTGCTGTCACTGCATCAGTGTCACCGGATACTTGGGGTCACTTGCTACAGGGCAGATTGGGCGCAGTTTTTTGACAACCGCGTAGAGGTCACTGATCCTAGTATCGGATGCGCAGTACACGGCAACACTTCGGTATCCCTTATGCGTGCGACTGCATTATATTGGCCTTTCTCTCCTAGAATATGAATGATGGACATCGTCAAAGAGATCTGGCATCGTTGTTTGATAAAGGGGCTTTTGTTGTTTGACCTCCAACACGTAATGTGTGCATATAATTGCAGATAGTCAAACTCCGAAGATGCTGCGGTTGCCGTCACCCACAATACGGACTACATACCTTTGTGTTGCTCTGTCGAATAGTATCGGGTACGCTTGTGGGATAACGTCATTTAGTACCGCGCACTATCAACACAACTTAATAGCTGTGCAACATCCTATTCAGATACGATGCGTCCTCGAAATATGTGATCCGTAAGTTGGACGTCTAGGGATTTCTTGGATTTCCACACCGATTTCGCACTGACTGTTGTCTCAGGCAAACCGTCCCACTACTTCGGTACTTAATGCAGAGGGAGTAATCTATCCGCTTCAGGTCCGGTACTACGAGCTTGTGCCGGTGCCCGCGAATGCTGCTTGGTGCTCCACTGGTCGCCCAAAGACACCATCGAAAATCGGAAAAGCCAGAGAGCGCAACGTTAAGCATTTTCTCCCCTAAACCATGGTTCCCTTTATCCATTAGTCTATGCAGACCGCCGCATTTATCAAACTGTTTATCTGCGGCCTAATGGGTCGCCTCGTGCTTTTTCGAAACTCTTGACGTGATATGGCTGGGCCTACAGTCATCTCTTTCACAAGCTTACTTTTACCGTTGTTGTCCATACAATCTGTCTTATTTTTCTCTTTCGCTGCTTGTAATCCTTTGGGATAATTGCAAGTGCATGGTTCGCCGACATCTAAACAATTATTCTGGCTATCCGTTTCGTCGGATTCCGTTTAGTAATGGGTTCGTGTTCAGTGGACATCTTTTATCTTGTGTTTCATCATTATTGTGGCGTACTCCTTTCTGTTCACGCAGCTGAACCTGACTGTTTGTGGTTGAATAGTACTTGTGCATCTACTGTTGTTGGTTGTGTCGTTTGAAATAACGGTGACAGGAACATCGATACCGCCAAGTTCCTGGCCTCTGTCAGATGCAACGAACCTAGTGAGCTTAATGTGATGATGCGTATTATCACTGATTATCTGATTGCTCTACTCATGGAGGACAACTACTTGACAAACACTGCACTGGCTCTCATTTAATCCATCTATAATCATTTATCTTGTATTAATTTTTAGGAAGTCGCTTTTTTCCTTGAAAAGTAAACACTTTGCCGCATATGTTTCACAATCCCTCAGGAATTAATGTCTGATGGCTCGGTCCAACCATCGAGTAGCGTATGCTGTCCGCCGTGGCTATACTAGGCTTAACTGTTTGTGGCATCTCGTCACCCCTATGTCATTTATCAGGCGAGTGTACTTTTACGTTATGCGGACACACTAACGGTGCTTAATATGGCCACAAATTTAATGTTCTAAACGCGAGGAATTTTGTCGTATCTTGCTGATGCTCTGGGGTCGAAGCCGCAATGTAACACACTTTCTTCTTGTTGAATACCTCGGTTTTTCGTTCTTATCTCTATCCATTCGGTTATCCGATACGTTTTAATAATCACATCGCTTCTTGTTCAATTTTTGCTGTTGTTTATCACGTGGCTTCCATTGCAACCTGCCCCACTGTACTTCTTTAGCATAGACACCTCTCTCTATCACTCTGCCCTTCTCACACGCTCAATCTCGTCTTTGTCGTTTGCCTAAACCACCATTCTTCGTCTCCTCTACTAATCGTTCCACTGGCCTCAGAATTACTATCGTGGCACTCGTGTTCCCTGCCTTTTTGTTGGAGCCAAATCGGATCAACCTCATGTTGTCCAGAATTACCAAGTGGATCCAGGTGAATTGACACTGAAATATAATTTGAGTCCACCGGAATCCTTCTCCAGCATACATCTAGAGCAACAACTGATCATGTGTGGATCTGTCCCGCATAGACCTACTCCGGTCGATTCTGTTAATTCTTACTCGGATTCTCCTCGCAATCACGCCAGATCCAACCGCCGTTCTGGATCGGCTGAACCGTCATATACCACACCCGGAGGGTACAGTCGAGCTGCTGTTTCTATTCCGAGGGATCATCGTTCACCTCTTCCTATTGGCTTCGGAGCAGTTGAACGAGATGCGGATCCATCTGGCTCCGACCCACTGACACCGATGCGACAAAGGCGCCATTCTCGACCGGATATGATACAACGAGCGCCTAGTAGCCAGCGTGCGGAGGAAAACAAGTTTGCTCCTGTCTACATTACTCTGTGCACACTAGCCAACTACCCGTGAGTTGCATTCTTTCGCCCATGGTCTCCGCAGAAGCGCTTTCCGTCGGCTTTCTGCTAAAATACTCTACCTCATATTAATCGAGCATATACTGTATCGAATCATCTGGGCAGCATCTACAGCATGTGATTGGATCACTTTACGCGGATTGTTAGATGTTTAAGACCGATTTTAGACATTATCAGTTACACGTTATGACAGCAGTTACTTCCAACTTCGTCTGAACTCACTTACAAATCCACTCTCCCCCTCCATTACACAACAATTTTCACATCCATAACTATGCTTTCGCTGTTTCGTCCACTCCGTACCTCCTTTCGCTCACAGCGTCGACACCTAGCTTCCTATCCGGATCCTATTCAATTGCCTAGGTACAATCGCTACATATTCGGTTCTTTTCCCTTCGTTGTCATTTCGACGACATTTGCTTGTGGTCCACGCGGTCATTGATCTTTCATAGGACCATTGAGACGTATATTGATGGAATGGCTGGTTTTGTAAGTTGAGACTAGACCGATGTTATCAATGAACTCGATAGGTAGTGGCTTTTGCCTTTGGGCTTTCTCGATTCCTTTTGTTACGTTAGTGATTTTCCATCCCTCCCTGCTCGGTATGAACAGGCGACGTTATACGTCCAAGGCGAGGTATCGTTCAAGTCGCCGAGCCGACCTCGACTGTTGAATGAGGTCTCATCTTTTGTAACCCTATCTGTTGAAGCGATCTTTTTTAATTCTTTTTTTTAATTCGCGAGACTCTTACTATGTGGTGTTTGTGTCATACTCCAAGCTTCTCTTTTTTCGGCTGCCGTTAGATGCTGTGTTGTACACAACCTACGCGTTGGACAGAGTGGATCTTGAATCCTTGTCCAACTCTAACGGTGTTAACTGCGATGTACCTTTTATCTTTCACCCAAATAATATACAGCTTTCTAATCTTTCTCCTCCTGAGCTATAGCGGAATGATTATGTCATTTCATCACCCATTGCTCCAGTTCTCGCATATTTCCATTCGGATCTGACTAGGCATCTGTGTCACTTTGCATCGTATGTGATACACGTCCCTTTTATCAGTGAACTCGTTTCTTTTTGTATCCCAGACACCTGCGCGGATTACAACTTGCTCCGACAGATCACGCGTGGAAGTGGACTTTGGCTGCGACTATTCTGGCTGGCTTTGGTTTCGTCGCTTTTCGCATTGCTAAAACGCATTTTTAAATCACTACCGTCAGCAATTCCTACGGAAATGCGCCTTATTGATATGTGGAGAAACAACACGCTCCTGTTGTATCGGACTCCCTTTGGCTGTGATTCAGCCCTTCCTCAGTCTATCCACCCTGTCTTCGTCCACTTCTAATCTATTACATGGTCGCTACTTTTGTGGACGGCGACACGCTTGTTTTTAAACGGATTGCGAAGATTGTACATGACCTGTTCGTTTTATCAAAATGCAATCGTCACTTCTAGAGTATTTTACACTGAGTTTCGTTTGAATTCCCGCGCAACATTTAAACTAATTTCTCACTTATGGGCCTTAGCGGTCGCTTGTTTTGGTTGATTTGTTACACTGCTCCTGTAGCAACGGATCAAGTAACGCCGATTCCTGACAACTGATTAGTTGATAAAGATAACTATCACCCACCCTATTCGCTTCACGTTACACTAGGTAAATGCCACGGACGAACTGCAAACCAAAGAAAGCTTGCTCTTAACGAAAATATTTCCACGGGTTCAGCCGAGGTTACACGTAGGTTCTTCACCTTTGTGTTCTTATCACTATTCATCCAGTAGATTGAGGCGCTTATCTCACACGAATATGTATGTATGGGTTAATTAGCGTGTGTGAATTATCGCATAACAGCTGCTGGTGCGCTGAGTCTACGTGAACGAAACTCCACAAGAGCTTGTGAGTTGTGTCATAGCAACAGTGCACATGAGTTATGTGCACGCAGTACGAACGATTTTGTGAGGACAGATGCCCTCCCCACAGTATGTTCCTTCCTGCGTATCGCTTGTGTGGCAGCGGTTCGTGGACCACGCTGTTGTGTTCACTCTAATAACCAGCTTGGCTGGCGTTCTGAGCATTAACAATCATGGTTCGGTTTCCCTCCAATTACCAGCTATTAACTCACCTCAAAATCCCCACACTACCATTCAATACTAGTCCCGATGTCTGACATTGGCTTGGTTAACTCTTTGATGAATTTCACTCACTGATCTTCCGTTACATGTTCGAGCTCAGAGTTGCGGAAGCGTCTCGGTCTATTTTGTCTTACAAAGTGCATGTCCAGCCGGCACTCAGCAATATCAAATTCTTCCAACCGGTTCCGACAACCCCACTCGGAATCTGTTTGGTTCTTTACCGTCACGCGCACACGGTTTCCACGTGTTGCTGCGCGAGCCTAATCATTGGCTGTTCTACTCCACCGCACCGACTTTTATTTGACTAGTTCTGAATCCTTTAGGCTGTCTGTCAGTCCACGCGAAGCCCGTTCGGAGAATCGACTGTGGCGTTTTTGCGCCTACTCTCCAGCAATATGGGGTTCGATATTCCACGGAGATAAATTCTTGTTGATATGGTACTGGTTCATCTCAGCTGCTCTCAAACCAGCTTAGTCTAACTCCAATCCGGGAAAGCACCAAACGACCGTTCCGCATGGTGCGCATGGCTCAGTGGCATAAGCTAGAGGCTAGTTGGCGTGAGGTGCTAGCGGCCACAGGTTCGATCCCCAGCAGAGACAGGGAATGCGCACCACTGAGTGGTCCCATTAGAGCGAACCGTTCGTCTATTACTTTTCCGGATTGGCATAGGATTAATCTGGCTTTTGAGCAGCTGGGATGAACTAGTAAAATATCATCATATAATCCTTCTAATCCTCAATAACACACCCTTACATATGCGGTCCTTTCACTTCTGTCGCGGCAATCGATTCTCACCAAATGGGCTACCATATTCCTATTATTTCACAGTCCGTCCATACTGTCGTGGCAGTCAAGTTCTTGAAGCTGTCATACTTCCTGCACACCGCACCACGCAGTTTCCCTAAGAATATTTACCAATGTGACTGGGCTGAGCTTCGACATAGTAAATTGGTTCATGTGCCTACTTGAGCAACTGCTCGACACTGTGTGACAATTTCCGATTGCCTTGATGACCATTCATACCAGACTTGTTCAAGTTCAAGTGGGACCGGAACAGTAGGAAAATCCCGCGAATGTTCCACCTTGGAAAACATCGTTGATCCAACAGGGAAACCGGTGTCATGATGTGCCAAAGGAGAGCCAAATCAACACACATGATTCACATGGTCAACCAAACAATGCCCACGTGCCCTGCACTAGCAGTCCCCGCTGTGCCGGCCACGTGAAGAATAAAAGAAAACAGTAGTGTCAGTAAAGAAAAGGAAACAGAGGAGAAGACAAGCTTGTCGAATATCGTAGGCAATATTACGATGTAAGTTAAAATGAGTTAAAGAAGCGTAGGCCGTAGTAGACGAAGAAAAGACATGAAGGGGAAGACTTTAAACTGCAGACCGAGAGCGTCAAGTCGATGCTCGAACTCTTTCACCATCGATGCCATCACGACGTCTGCAGACAATGCGTGCCAATAAACTATGACCTTACGCGATAACCGAAAAGCTGCCCAAACCCGGTCAGACCGGGGTTTGTGCAACTTTAATGCGTGATCACGAAGAGTTGGCACTCGAGTTGGGCGAAACAGTCCAGTCAAATCAGGACCAATCTGACCCATCAATATACGATATGTGAGGACCAAGTCGCCCTGAAGCCGCCTGTAATACATGTAAAACATATCCAACTTACGTAGCCTCTCCGGGTACGTCAGGTTCTTCAATCCGTGCACCATTTTCGTCCCGGACCGCAGGACTCTTTCAACTGCCATCTTATCACGAACCAGACATGGAGGACAAGCCTGAACGCATTATTCCAAGTGCGGCCTTAAAAAAGCCGAAAATAGTCTAACGAACATGTCGATGGTCATGATCCCGAATGACCTGCGGATCATCCACAACATGTTGAAACCTTTGCGAGCAGCTGTCGTCCAGTGTACATTGGACTTAAAGTCGGATGACAGCAAAACACCGAGGTCAGATTGGAGTTGAATTTGCGGTACCTCGTTGCCGCCAAGCAAATAACGCCTCGGCGGGTCATTCGGACCAACGCGTAAAACGGAACATTTCGCTAAATTAACGGGCAACTGCCACAAAATTGACCAGTCCCAAAGTCTATCCAGAGCCCCCTGTAGGGTCAGTGGACCAATCAGATCGTCTATCGTGAACCAGAGTTTCAAGTCATCCGCAAGCATTAGGGATGGCACACCCAATTCATCAGGTAGGTCATTAACGTATAAAGTGAAGAGAAGGGGGCCAAGAACCGAACCTTGCGGAACGCCACTGAGAACACATTGGCGGAAGGACAGGCTTGAACCCACCCGCACACACATTTCCCTTCCGATTAGGAAAGCTGAAATCCATCGTAAGACTGGTCCAGAAATACCATAGGAATTCAGCTTGTACATAAGGCGCGAATGTGGAACGGTGTCAAAAGCTTTGGAAAAGTCAATAAACAGCACGTCTACTGCCTTCCCGCAATCAACGGCTTCGGCCCAGTGTTCACGAGCGGTTAACAAGTTAGTAAGGCAAGAATAGCCCTTACGAAAACCGTGCTGAGAAGGATTAAGCAAGTCAAAGGCTTTCAAATGTCCTTCGAGAGCGTCCCTCACGAGCTTTTCCAATAACTTGACCAGCACGCTCGTTAAACTGACCGGTCTATAGTTATCAGGGAGGTGCTTATCACCTTTCTTAAAAATGGGGCAAACTAGCCTCTTTTCAGTCCTTGGGTAGAGAGCTGCCTCGTAGAGACTTCACAAAAAGATGCGTAATCGGAGAGCAAAGTTCATCAGCCAACTCGTACAACAGTTTGGGATGAATAGCATCTCCACCGGCAGCTTTACTGGGATTTAACTGCCTCAAAAGCCGGAGCACTTGAGCCTCAGTTATAGAAACCTCCTCCAAGTGGGAGCCCTCAGGAACTTTTGCCTGGAGAATGATATGCGGCGGCTGTGACTCTCTAACATAAACCCCAGCATACTGTTCTCCGAGCATACAAGCTTTTTCGTGATCCGTGACAACAGCAGTGCCGACAGGGCCAAACAAAACCGGGATGCACGAATTCATGTTGCTTCGCCTTTTGACATAAGCGAAGAGGCGTTTCGGGTTTGATGAGGCTATACGAGCAAGCTCTACTTCATGCTGTAGACGAGCACCTCGTAGATACTGCCTGCAGGCATTTCGAACCTCACGATATCGCTTGAAGGTGCATAATGAAGGAGCAGATAAGTAAGTACGCCAACATCTGGCACGTGTGTTGAGTTGCTTGCGTACAGCAGAATCAAGCCAGGGTGGCTTTGCCCTAGTTTTATTCCTGCCAGATAGTGGTATATGGGGGGGAGAACTTACTCAAGTATGATTTAAATCTTTTCCATGCTGTTTGAATGTCGTCACTTTCGAAAATGACACAAGGCGACTTTGCGGCCTTGGCTTTCATTGTCTGAAAGTCCGCGCGCCATATATTTGATACTCGGTCGGGATGATCATTAGTCTGACGACTAAGTGCGCACTTAAATGAAAGACATACGTGGTCGCTTGCACCGAGAGGTGGGTTGTATACAATAGCCGCGACAAAATCAATGGATTTAGCTAAGATCAAGTCCAAGAGGGACGGGTTTTGACCCATTAATCTAGTAGGCCGATCGACAAACTGGTGCAGGGAAGCATGCAAGGCCCTAGCTCGGTAGCCAAACACCGTGTAACAGCGTCGCAGGAAAACTTCTGCCAGTCAACGTCGGGAAGATTGAAGTCCCCCATCACTAAACACCTATTTGCCGAATGCTCGCGGATGTAATCAGCAAGCCCCTTAGCAACGCTCTCGGGGCTTCTATAGACCAGCACGGAGACAATACACAGATTAACTGCGAGTGCCTCAACATCACCCTCTGGTGATCTGAAACTATACGTCTTAAAGACAGTAAGTGTGGAGTTAACGTACAAAGCAACGCCACGTCCGCGCCGATCAGAGGTGCGGTCACATCTCAGCGGTGCGTAGCCTGGCAAGCACACTTCACTGTCCGTGACGTCGGTGGACAGCCACGTTTTAGTGAATGCGAGAACATCTGGACGGCAGTCTTCAACAAGGTCGATGACTTCACACAGGTTCTTTCGCTGGCTACGCACATTGGTTAAGATCACCTGAAGGGATTTAACATTGTGAGTCCGGGATCGTGCGCCACCAGAACCGGCTCTGGTAGGGTGGAAGTGGACTGCCGGCTCACCACCCGAAAACCCACCAAGCGGAGACCCTTTTCTTCTGCTTCACCGCGGTCCTTAAGATCCTTCACAGCTTCCCGCAATTTCAGCCTATCCGGCAAAGTAGGGTCTGGGTGCACTATGACACCAGTGCCCTTGAGCATAAATGCGAAACGCGGAAGTGCTTGGCGCTCCTCCGGAGTAGACAGAACAACTCGCAACAAGCGAGGGCGAGACTTGTCAGCTGGCAAGTTACCGAGTCTGGTTAGTTTGCGCACAGTCACGCCGGGGAAGCCGGAAGGCAGGAGTTTGGTAACGCATATTCTAAACCACTTAAGGTCATCTAGCATACGGTCTTTTGGGAGAACAGCAGATGACTCAGTGGCATTTCTGCAAATAACACTGCAGTCGGTATACGAGTCTCCGCGACGTGGAGTATTTACCGAACGCTCCATGGACGTCGTTGGTTTCAGTTTAGTGTCCGTTTTTATAGACTCTAATGTCGTAGGTGTTTCCAGCTTCAATTTTTCCGTAGTAGCAGAATTTGAGGGGGGGTGGGCACCCGACGGACCTCTCATGTCTGCCTTGGGTTTTGCAGCTTTTTTAACCTTCTTTCGCCTTCTTTTGACAAGGGCAGAAGCCTGCTGCTCTCCTTCGCTAACAGCCGAACCAAACACGCTCTCTGAGGGTTCGTTACTAACAAGGTCATTGCTAACAGGCAAACTGACATTCGACAGTGAATAGACAGATGCAGGATCTGACAACTTGCCAGTGTCTTCTACTATCTCCTGACAGAGAAGACCTGAGCGTTCTAGGCCCTTCACAATCCATTCAACTTTCCTGTCTAGCGAGGCAATCAAAGACAGCAAACTTTCCAGAGAAACAGGACTGCTCTTTACTGGCGTGTAACGCTCAGTCCTGCGCATGCAACCGTAATTACATAATAAACTCTCGCTACTGGACAGAAGAGCATACTATCTACGATCCAAGCCAATACAGGCCTTATGGAACCAACGGTTACAGATATCGCCCTGCATGTCCTCGGACGAATCTGTAACCGCTTCTAGACAACCCTCTTTACCACACATGACCACAGAGTCGTCAGAAGGCGGACACGATGAGTTTAAGCAGCGCTTGACAGCCATCGTGACGGAGAGGGTTCAGAGAAAGAATTGAATGTAATAAATAAGAAGCAAAGTTGTGGACTGGATTTCGGTGACAACCTATGCAAGCGACGAGAGCACCAGTTGGAAAGATCAAGTGTTACACGAGTGTATTGAAATGGACTCACCAAGTCACAAAGCGGAAGTGGACTCCAAGGATATAACTGCATAACCTTTGCGAGGGAGCAGAGACCGACACACGGATAACTGAAGATCCACTGATCAGTTCAACCACAGGGAACGGATCCCAAGAATTGACTCAATTACATCCGCCTTTGACTAATGGAAAACAGTGCACAAGAGGCGAGGGGTAGCTGGATAGCGTCCATTGGTCAAAAGACGGGTAATGATACAATGACTCGGTGACAACAACGGAACAAAGCCCAAGTTTACTCGCAGGAAATTTCGCCGTTGGTGCTGGGAGAGACTGGAGGAACGAAGGAGCTTTTTCAAGCCTGTTTGAACCACAAGAAACTGACAAAGTCAAACTTTCTGATCAGAGTTATTCAACGTTGTTTCCACAAGTGTTCCGAGAAAAAAAAACTCAAGCGGTGTAACACGACAACCACGCTGTGACAAAGGAAGACACACAATAGATTCCGAGTATGTTGACACTTCTAAGTACTTTCGGATCACAAGAATACTGACAAAGCCAAATTTCCTGTGTAGTGTTATTTAACTACTGTTCTCAAACAAGGGTTTTAGTAAAGAAAACCTCGAACGGTGAAACACGACAAGCACGCCGTGACCTTATTGGTGCTTAACACCCTAGCAGGTTCCACCTGAGCATTTTCTCACCAGAATCAAGGTATGATTCGATGGAGTACTCTTACTCGTGTCTGCGATTCCTGTTGAAGCGGTCACGTTGCTGCTGACAATCCATCCCAGTCAAAGTAGGGTGTCGACCGGCTTATCACGAAAGCGTGTTGAAGGAGCAGCTAAGGAAGCGGCAGTTATCTGAAAACAACCGCATATGTATAGGTCAGTCCAAGCACGTGCAACCTTTGGAACAGCTTGGTCAGTTGCCAAAAATGCCATCCTACAAGCACTCTGGCCCACGGGAAAGCGAATGCGTGTATCGTTTCATGCACGTAAATCTTGTTGAGAAACCATAGTACTGCCGAATACCATTAAGCCAACTCGCTGAAAGCGTGGGTTTTCATGGAGATTTTACTTCCTCCCCTGGTGAGATCCTGACTTAGATATGTTCTCCGCCCGCTTATCTATCGCCTAGGTTGCTCTGCCTTCGAAGACAGCTCTGGACTGTCGGTTGCATCTTCCGGCTAACAGCAACCGCCTATGACATTCTTCGGCAAGTTGAAAATCTCCATGTCCGTGTCAAAAGGCAGCGGAACGGGTTTCGTTGTTCCTGGTTGTCACAACTTTTTCAGCGGTTAGTATGCATCGCAGACTCAGGTCCGCGCTCCAACGAGCACCTTGTTAATGGCACCAGCCAACT
Source organism: Dicrocoelium dendriticum (assembly GCA_944474145.2). Taxonomy (NCBI): domain Eukaryota; kingdom Metazoa; phylum Platyhelminthes; class Trematoda; order Plagiorchiida; family Dicrocoeliidae; genus Dicrocoelium; species Dicrocoelium dendriticum. The sequence goes on from OX104066.1 coordinate 63,764,235, forward strand.
GCTCTTACATGGCATCTGAACTACAATTCACCAAGCTAAATAACATTACTGACAATTTATGAGTAGTTCGCTTTTTAACATTTCAGCACGCTACCTATCTTCACATGGACAGACATGGGATTATAACCGAACTAACTGACATTCGCATTCATTTATGTTTATATTTTGGTTCATATAACCTTCCTCCCTTTAACCATAATCTGAGCCTAAGTATCCAGTCCTTTGTTCTACTGCGCTGTGTTTACTGAGCATTACTGTCGCTGTTCGAACTTGGCTGGATTTATTTTACATCCGTTTGCGAGTCTATTCACCTATTCGTAAGTAACGTCTAAATCTTTGATTTAAATGCTTGTAAAGCCACGGTTTATTCAGCACAACCTATTCCACCCACCGCCCTCGTATTTTACCGCCCAGACCGTGCGTACGTTTGGTGATTAGGCTTGTCAGTCAGCAGTACCGGTTAGCTACAGCATCTATATTCTGAGGCATTTCCAGTAAGTACGTGCAATTATTGCATCTCTGGGTTTAAATGAACGTGCCATTAATCAGTTAAACAATTCCCTTTCCAATTCATCCCATGATATAAGTACTCTGGGACCGGCGGACGACCAGTGAACGCGAAGCCTCCTATTCACTGATGCCACTGCTGAAAAACCTCCGTTCCCTTGCCTACAATTTGAAGGTGAGGTCTATCGATCACCTCTGTACACTCCACTTTTGATTTGAAGAGAACGCGCTCGAACGTGTCCACAAATCTTTCATCTTGACCATTTGCAAGTGGAGCGATGGTGAACGGACGTGCTGGATGGTACAACGCTTGCGGGACTCCATGAGCGTGGCCGGAGTGGCCTGCGTGCTGCTTTCCGTTACAAGTATTTCTTGACTTCGGAACATGCTGAGGATCTATCACACTCTTGAGACGGTGTCATCCGTTTCTGTACTAACAATGCGAAACTTTTAACTCCATTTGCTTTAATGGGAAAGCTCTGGCCGTTTATCGGTCCTGGGAAGTCAATAGGAACACTGTCCCATGAGCTGGTATCCATTTACCACGTGTGGAGATCCGGTTTCTATGTAGGATTTCGGGCGTTAAGACATTTTTCGCAATAATTAGCTATTTCTTGCAGCTGTTTGTCACTAAAAATCCAGTACACGTTTGCGCTAGCAAGCGCTTTCATATGGTTTAGCTTAGGATGTTCTGCGTGAAACTGCCGAATCACATGATCATCTTTCCGAAATTAATCTAGACGTTCACAATGCACGTGATTCTTAATAGCGACGTGAGCGGAGCTAAAGTTGGGTATCGACTGAGAATTGATCGGCCAGCAATTACCAGTCCGCGTCAAACGAATCGAACTATACCGTCAATATGATAAACCCGTGGGGCGAAACTCACTCACACTGGCTGAAAACCGGACGCACAAAAATGAGCGATATTGACCTCCTAAATTAGCATGTTTCAGCTACCTATAAATACAGTTAACTTATGGTGTTGATACACTCCCTGTTTACCGAGCGTTGGTCTTCTGTATTCCGTCGGTTGGCTGGGCGCGTGACTGAGAAGTCAGGCACTCGCAGTCTCACAGGGCAGCTAGCAGCCGTACAACAGTTGTAAGCAGAAGAGTGCAGAGGGAAAGAAGAAGCGTTACAACAATTCTCTTTGGTAATACTGCTGCATTTCGACTGATGAGCCCGTACATGGCCTACTGATCATGGAACTGTGTGACCTTCCGTGGTGGGTCTTGAAACGTTTCCGCTCATACAGTTGTGTACTTCTTCACTCAAAGATCCTGCCGTCAGACTCAATCTCGAATATAGTGAGAGATAACAATATGTCGCGGTGGGGCCGCAGCTGGCTTGGTGCTGTCAAAGTTGGCAAATAATTTACGCACCTCCACTGCACTGCAACCAAAATTCCGTGTTCCATAGTAACGGTACATGTTAGAAATGCCCAGGGGTAAAACCGATTCCGATTCATAGCGACATAGGCAAAGTGCATAACTATCGACCGATTGGTCGAATACCCTTTTTGCCCAACGTGACAGAAAAGCTTCTGGAGAAGAATCTTCTACAGCTGTTCCAATCAAAGGATCTGACGCCCGCGCACCACGAGTTAATGCTGAGCCACCTATGTATCACCTTTTTTGGGACGAGACATGAACCAGCTGAAGTCTGTCGGGGTGAAATACATCGTTTTCAGTAAACCGTTGGACACAGTGAGCGATGTGTGTGTGTGAGCGTGTGATGTGCTGATGGCTCACTACATCCGTCGATTCTGAACTTTCTCTTTGTACAAAAGTAGAGGGTGGAAGTCGACGGCCATCTGACCGACTTGTATTCCTCTACCATTGACATGCCGAAGGCACAATGCTGGGACCTACTTTTTTCCTTATCTCCATCAACGATATATCTCAGCTTCTGTAGCCACCATGTACCTTGTTTACGCACGATCTGGAAGTGTAGAGTGTAATTACTACTCCGGACGACTGCTACCCACTTCAGCAGAACCTCAATCGTCTTTCCATCTGATCCACAGTAGTCTACCCTCGGTCAACCCAATCAATACGGTGATGCGCCTGGACAAGGGCGTTGACAGTCGAGGTTATGTCATCTCACACCGAGAATGGCGTACATTTAATCTCACGATGCTATTTGGGATCCCTGGACAATACGAAAAGTGTGTACTGAAACGGATTGCGCACATTCTGGACGCTCTAACAGCTTATGCACTTTTGGCCTGAAGTGACCGCCACTCGCATCTTCCCCATCATTAGAACGGTGCTAGGGTGCTGCTCATTCGCCCACTATCCGATCACCCGAGGCTAGGAAAAGAAGATCGAATCTTCTCAACACTCCTTTACTAGCCTCATCACCAGTTTGTCATACGAGAATTGGTGCGGATCAATCTCATTATCACCTACTATATTTCACGTCTCGGTGACTATCATCCTATGAATGCCGCTCCACCTGCGAGCACTTTACATCACACGCGGATGCCGGCACAAGTTTGTAGCACTGGATTTGTAGAATTAACCACCGTGTGTTTTGGATGTTAAATGATCAGTGTTTACCTATGGAACAATGGATTTATGTGTCACATGAACCTGAGTCGTTACATGAATAAACGTTTTTGTTCTTATTTTTCTCACGGTATACGTCAGCTTTAACTTCTCCCATGTTGTATGCTTGCATCGATTTTGCATTTCACACAACCTTTACTCAGCAGCGTATTTGCTCGATAGACGCTTACACAACGAATCCTATTTTTTGGTATTGTAGTTTTCACCCCAGACATCCAGCGGCATTTGCCAAGCACCTGCTTTATTTCCCGTGATAAATCATTTTTCATTGATTGCATATAAAAATAATTCAGCTTCGACCTCGCCTTTGTATTCTGAGCTGCTCTGAACTCTTTTACAATATGCCGTGCTTCTATGTATATCACTGTTGAAATCCGGCATCCTTTTACTACAGCCATGGTATAACTCCTCTGTGCTTTTGAGATAGATGTTTTAACGAATTACTCCACATTATTATCGCCCGGTCCTACTTTTGACCCCCTCTCCAGCGGTCGTTACTGGTGTATTCTAAGGCGTAACCAAGCCAACTCATCCAATAATTCAACAAGCCGGCCGTTAGTTAACTTTCAGTTCTGTTCTACGGTTGCCCTTTTCTGCGATAACGCAATGATCACTTGTAACTCTGGTGGTCTCAGTACGTATTCCTGGCGATTGGCCATATTGTTAAAATGATATCTAGTGATGCAGGATTGCATACAACGTTGTCTTGTCGGAAAACTAACGAGCGCACAAAAGCATTCGTTTGTACCCATTTCACTAATTCCTCTCCATTGCATTCACAGTGGTATCAGCGTGCTCTCAAGCTGCATGCGGAAGGTGTGAATTCCCGATGATCACAAGTTTGGTGCAGCCACTGTCGTCTGTTTGCTCGACCTACTAAAATCCAGCTCCCAAACTCGCGTAGCAGAGGGGATACAGTACATAAGACGTCAACTTTCAACTAACTTTCCACTCCCAGAAGACACGACACAACTTGGAGCTGTAATGTAGGACCCAAGGGAATAAACCATTTTGAAGCTTCTGTTAGGTGATTAAGTACTGCAACAACTCGAATCTCTGGATTAGTATCGGATTCTTTTAGACCACTACAGGATAGTTGCTGCTTCTCTAACCTTGACTTACCTTCTTTTTGTATAGTTAATTGCCTTTTTCATGGGCGTCTGAGTAGTGCCTCACTCGTGCTATCAGGCCGGCAACTTCTACGCGATTTTGTAGGACCGTTCTTGGGGTCATCCAATAAAGTGCTTTACAGTGTCGCAGTTGCGGATACTACCTCGGTTAAAGCTGCAGACTTATGTGATTTTGACGGTCTAGATCACGTCAAGGAAGAGCCCGAGTCCGCTTCATCACTCGTGTTTTTTGTCATCGACAGTGAAATCCAGTCATCCGATGATACTGCGCGTTCAACAGACGCACAGTGGCTTGTTCATATTCTAGTGGTGACTTGAATAAGCCATATATATATATATATATATATATATATATCCAATGAGTGCGTCGTTGAACCGTGGGTTGTCGGACTGCTTGTATTCTTGCCAGACCTAAAAGTATGTATCCAATCTCATCACCGTCAACAAATTAATGCTTACGGATTTCAATTCCCGCTTTGTCGCTAACGGGAAATACGGAAGATTAGACAGTTTAAATAAAACAACTGAGGGGGAATTTCGAGCCCGGGGTGAGAGGACCACACAAACAAGCAAGTTCAAATGACAATGGAATCATGGGTTTATCACAGATAAAAAAACAGATGATTAACAGATTTTCCTAGTTGAAGTGTGAGCTCAACAATTGGTGTACTAAAAAACGCATTGTCGTGCACTTACTGCAGATTTCACGTGTACACATCGTTTGGTTGCATTGTCCCGTGTCCCATTACTTTGCATTAAGTCGTGTACTGCAGGCGGTGTAATACATCATGAAGTCGAGTTTTGAATTCGGACAACGTAGGACCGGAGATGACAGAATACGGTAGTTTCATGGCTGAGATACACGAATGGAGAAAAGTTCTGGCGGCATTCCGCCCGGCTATACTGTGTCGCCGACTTTACCTAGTGATCTCTCATTGTGGTGTTGTGACCGCGTTTCAATAACCGGGCGAATCTCTGAGCAGCGTTTCCGGATCGTCCACCGGTTCGCACCGCAGGCCATTACGGTAGTATAAAATTACTCCACCGCCCTTACATGTGCGATCGTTTCGAATAAAGGGCATATCATGTATCGTGATTTCGGCGTCGGTAATTTCTGAACGCAACCAAGTTTCAGTTACGAATATGAGGTCCTAGACAAATGATGCTTGACATAGCCCCACTTCGACAAGCTTGCTCAGGAGACCTTGTGCATTGGTGTACATGCAGGAAAGTTTCTCTCTTCCTAGCAATAAGTCGTGGGATGTACGTTTTGTGTATGATGTTGTGCCGACCGAAGAAATTTGGGCAAATAATCGTTTTATTGTGGGGGGGGGGGCGATGGCGAACTCATCTGTGTCAGATCCAGGGATCCCGCCATTACGTCTATGCTCTTCTCTTTATATGTAGTGTATGGGGTGTGCTTTCCAGTTTTCTTGGCTAGCTGAGTGGAGTTATCCAAACTGTCGTCCGAGTGAGTGGATGCTTTCGTATGTTTGCTTAGAGACGCTGCTTTGTTCCTAAGCTCTGAAGGAAGGCTGTTACGGCCGGCATACCAGCTCTCTAACACCCTAGTTGACATTTGCTGGGATTGAAGCACCGCTTTCCATTTCCTTCGTAATTTATGACTTACTTATACTCGAGATCGATTGCCCGATTTTCCAGGGAAAAGGTCTCTTGAATGTATCGCCACTGCTCTTGGTCGTGGCGAACATGATTTTTGAACGGTGTCGGAGATTCAAAACTTTACTAGCCTGATGTCATCAGGATGGATCTCGATAAAGGCGATGAGAGGATGGGGTCTTGGCATTTCACCATAGACTTTTTCTGTCCAAGTCGAGTTAACGGTGACGACGTGTTGGATCAACAACAGGAAGAGGGCACAACTATGAGTATGGTGATGAACTGATTGCAGGGACGTCGTCGTAGTGCTGCTGCTAATATTAGTAAAGTCATTTCCCGTATACTTCTAGGCACACTACTTCAGGCATGCTCATAGTTTTACAAACCCTCATAGTACATTGCAGACAAAATAGCCGGCAATCAGTGAGGCATCCTTAAATTTGATGTGCTAAATCCATAAATATATTAGAAGGTCTTTGGCACGGTATCAAAACCTTTCAAAACCAATACTATGTATTTTTAAATTCGTTTAATTGAAGCCGAGGCAAATAAGTACTAATAGAGAAAGTGGAAGGCGTACTATGTGTCCCGTTGAAGACTTCGCGACCTTCCGCCGCAGCAGACGACTGGAACTGCGAGGGAAAACAACTGCTCCTAGTAAGAGATTGGATATGAACAGCTAACGAGAGACAAACACGGTACAGAGTCACGGTCGGAGTGCAGAAAGAAAGTGCTGAAGGGATAAACAACGGCGCTTGTGTTCGGCTAGCGGGTCTCGTCGTTAGCTGAAGTAATTGTGACTGATAATGGGGCATGGTAACGAGAGGATTCAATACGTGAATATTCTGGCGCGTTGTGCCAACCGATAAATATCTGTTACAATATCCTCTTAACAGACGCTGTCCTTAGCGCCCGGGACACTGCGTAGAATTCAATCTGTTGGAACGCATAATAATTGACGAGCCTGGTGCACCCGTCTTCCTGATTCTATAGGTCAGAGCTGAAAGTACATTCTCTACGATGTGCGATTTTTCCCAGTTTCCATGGCATTTCTCAGGGACTCCTGATGATGTTACGAGCGCTTTGCATGAAACTTTATCACAGGGTTGTTAAGGACTTCCGAATGCTTTGCGGTCGAAGTATGCTTTCTGGTGGAGCCGTGGGCTCTGTCACTGCGCCAGCGTTAACTGGTGCACTTTCAGCGGGCTTCACTACATCCAGAGCATGCGGTCAAGAGTTCGCGATTCGCCGTCGGCAGTTGCGTGTCCGAAGATAGTCGCAGCTACCGTTCGGTCATCATGAAATGCTGCGTTTGGCCGGTCGATGAATGGACAGACGCTCGGTAGGCCAGCAAACCGTCAGGCGGAGACGTATCCCACTCTCTTGGCGTCTCACTGTTAAGGAATACACTTAACAGCGCTTTGAGCGTACAGCTCGTGTGTTCGACAAGTCCATTTCCTTTTGGACGATAAGCAGTGGTCCGTGTCTTCCGGATGCCAAAAATGTAACAAAACTCGCCCATGAGTATGCATTGAAAGTTCGATCCATAATCTAAGTGTATGCTGATATCCATCTTGCTGCCCAATGATCAAAAAACGCTTTTGCCACGTGCCATACCTCTCTGTTCTGTAGTGGAGCCGCTTCGCAGTACTTGGTGAAGTTGCCTACAATTACCAGAACAGCGGTGTCCTCTTTCGGTCTCTGGTAGCAGCCCCACATGGTCCATGCCAACCATTTCGTTCGGGAACCCAGCCGTCATTGGTTGCAGCATCCCATAGCGTGCTGGTGTTGGGTTCTTGCTTCGTGCACAATCAGCGCATGATTGGTAGTAATTTGCGATGTCACGCCATAAGCGTGGCCACCAGAAGCGGCGGCACAAAGCCTCATTCATCTTGTTTTGCCTCATATTTTCGTACATTCTTCACGCCACTTACTAAGTCGCGACTATTGAGACAACAGGTGGGGTTATTCTGGAAACACATCACCTCATCCATCATGCGCAAATGAAGCCAAAGAGACCACAGACATTTCGTCTCCCAGCTGGCACCGACCAGCTCTTGATGTGTTGGCCTCTGCTTTGTACGATGCGGTCGTACAGGAGGCTCAACTCTGGGCCAGTTGACTACAGCCCGGTCCAGTCCTCCGTTTCGGACGCATGGAGGATTATGGCGGACACGCAAGCACTCATGCATGATACGCAAGGTCCGTGGTTCCTAGTAGGCTTCCGTGATAAAGCGTTAGCATTTGCATACCTTGTGCTCTGGCGGTGTTGACATTCGGAAACCTACTCTTGCAACTCTTCTCGTCATTTTGCGCTTCGTCCCTCGGGATTCCAGTAGTTTTGAAGCCATATTCAAAACTGGTGGTCCGCTTGCGAGATGGACTTGTAGCCCAGCTGATAGTAGTGAAACTTCTTAATAAGGTGCAGCAAGGTGAGCAATACGTGAATATTCTGGCGCACCACACAAACTCATAAATATATTTTACAGTATGGGATCGATAAATGTTCGTCTCCGCGCACATTTAAATGCTCAAATTAGATCGGGCAATGGTGAGCATCCAACCAATGTAAACTTGGTTTTCAGGATGTTTGTTGCACAGTGAAAATAGGTGGGATTTCATGCCGTTACTGAGCATGAAGCATTTGGTGAAGCCGTATAAACCAAGATACAGCGAAGCAAAAACTCTTACTCCGCGTGATCTACCGTATTGGACAGCCTGGTTAGCTATTGGGCAGCTTGGTCGGCTATTGCACATACACTTGGGCCATTTTTTTATTGAATTTCCGAGCGGAGGCTAAATGCACTGTGGAAATATTCAGTTAATTCAATGGTGTTGTCCTTTTTAGTGCCCCTCGATTTTCAGACATGTACATTTGTCATTTAAATTGGGCTGGGCCGGGACGAAATTCCCAGAGCCGGCTCACTATCGTTTGCCTTACTGACCTCATCTGTTTGTTGCTATACCTATTCTGGTCTCCATGTGAAGCTACTTCGATTCACTAAGCCTAGTGCAACTCCAATGATGCTGGTCTGTACTACGGTAACTACGACTTGGTTGTTCTTTTCTGGTATGCAAATAATGCTACTTCGATGCAGTGAGTCTGTGCCCATCTCGATGAAGCTGGTCTACGTGATGCATGGTGGAAATATTTTTACACGCTGTCATGGTGACCTCGCTCTCTCATTTTACGTGCGCCATAACTCGGTTTCCGTGAAGAACACCACATCGCATTTCCGCCCCACAGTTTTGAGCCATTTGTATGGTGTTGAACGGTGGCTGTCCCTACTGTTTTGCTAATTTCGTTTTACTCGTTTGAAATTTTTTGGTTCATCTGTTCTGTTTACTAAATGATTTTAGGCCTAGGTTATCGCTTCTAGTAGTCGGAGTAGCAAAATATTCTCAACGCCATAATTTCAGCTTACGTAGCTGGCGCTCTTTGTCTTAATATAATCAAAAGCTCTGGTTTCATAACTTTCTGAAAGCGATCGAACTGTGGCCATCTATTACGGTGGTGCCTGTCTTCTGGATTTGGAAACCGATCTTCTCAATGCATATTAGTATCCTATCTTTCCATAGTTCGACTGCCAAATCACACACACCTTCAATTGTTTCATATAGCGGAATATTGGTGAAACGCGATTATACATCCAATGCTGTCGGACAAGATAACTTCATCCAAGGCTTCGATATAACAGTCCAAAATCTGGTTGGTCTAATGTATCACAACTATACGGGTTGCCGAAGATCTTTAAATGTGGCATACCGCTTAGATCAATCCTATCAATGGTAAATTTGTCACAACATAACCTAACTAGTTGGCTAGTAGAGACTCTTGCGCCATTAAATGGGCTGATTATTCCACACTATCCGAAAAACCTCTATTAGCTCATGAAGGTTTTGGATGTATGTTACTTATCCGAAAAGTTATGACTTCACTGAGTTCGCGGTCGCTTTTTACTAATGTTCCCCTGCATGAAACAGTTGAATGCGTGTGTGATTTGGCGGAGTGCTCCGGTTTATCTCTTCTCATACAATTCTAAATATTGAAAGATAGCATACTACTACGCACTGAGTACATTGGTCTCCAATTGCGGTAGGTAGCGCGTTTGGCCAGGTGCTAGCAAGATTTTTTCACGTCGATGGTTGAAACAAAGATGATCGGGGAATATCACTTCTTTCTTTACCATAAGCGGTATGTGGATTATATTTTGATGTTTAACTCATCAGGAGAACAGATCGCGCTTCTGCTTGATTACCTGAGTAATGTGTGTATAATTCCCAAAGTAATCGGCGTAATATACAAAAAACAATTGCTCCCTATGTTTGAACTTGTTCCTTGACCGAGCAGCAGATGGGTCCATTAAGAGAGCGATTTGCTGAAAACCAACTTGGTCCTGGCGGTACATGCGCTATAACAGCTTATTCTCAGTGCGGTGCAAGCGGACCTTAGCCAAAACTTCAGTTGACCATTTAAGGAGAATGTGTGCCACCGACAAATTAGATAATGAAGCAAACCGCTCAAGGATACGCTGTTGTAAATGGTTGTCCAAGAAGATGTCTCGACTATATGCCTGGCTAGGGTACCAGGACAGAAGGCTTTCACACTTACTGTAAAGAATATCTACATCCATCTCCCATTTAAGCGTGATTTTGCCAATATGAGAACAAATAGTTGCATAAATTCTGTTTTCCAAATGGCTTAGTGTGCTGCAGAAAGTACTCTTATCAACCGGACAAATGGAATACTTGTTCCCTCAAACACTGAAAGCCGAAGTGTCGGGGCCAACTCGCCTTGTATTTATCTGCAGCTTTGGTATTTGCTACATCAGCCGAACCGACATGGCCTAGAGTCCACGAATAAGGGTATATGCACTTAAATCATTGCATCGTCAAATCACCGAGTCGTCGGTTGCTCATGCCACCTGTTCAAGTAGGCCACCTACCTGATTCATAGATATGCATTTATGAGCATGAGATTCCGTGGAGCACAGAAGCTTGTATTGTCGAGATCCTGACAGCTCGTCGATCCGCGGCTCCCAATCTTTTGTCGTTGACTCATGTCCTGGGCGTCGTCTCGTGGCGACCGCTAGGCGGGAGTTGGGTTCCACCCTTCTTCTAGCTAGGAGCCAGGACACACAATTCCGTGTGAGTCATTTCACGGGCTCATGACTCACAGCCCGCTGTCTTTCGGCTGTACTTTTTATCAAAGGCTTTGGTTGTGAACCCTAGTTGTTCTCCTCTCAGGTGTGGATGCTCTAGCAGTATCTTGGTCTAACAACAAACTATAAACTAGATCAATACAGATAATGTCATACTGAACTGGTCGTCGCGCAAGGATAACAGAGCGACAAATATCACCTTATCTGCTACATACAGCGGGCTGGATAAACGAAAACATACCACCGCTGGCGCCTTCTTTCTTTCTTCTTCCCGTACCATTCCACCGAACCCAGTACTTCCTCCAACATAGGTTACCACACAACCGATTGTCCGGCGTAATCGTGTGCCTTCGCACAAAGCACTCAATATCGTGTGTTGGAACGTGCGCACATTGCTCGACAGGAGTAGGAGTGATCGTTTCGAGAGACGCGCGGCACTGGTCGAGATGAAAATCGCGCGCTCTAGTATTGACATTGCCACATTCAGTCAGACTGGGTTCGCTGGCCGAGGCATGCTTCATGAGGCTTGTACTGGTTACACCTTCTACTGGGTGGGAAACCCCATCACAGCACCTCGTGAACATGTGGTCGGATTTATCCTATCCGACCGCCTAAATAGCGAGCTGGTGGCAGAGCCGACTGGCATCAGCCCACGCCTGATGACTTTTCCACTGCGTCTCGGACGCTCTAAGTCTGCTACAATTATTAGCATGTATGATCCAACCAGGTGTTATACTGATGACTCAAACGATCAGTTTTATACTGTCAACCTCCCTGATATGGTCTGTGCTGTGTAGGGACCGACTATTCCTATTGGGTGATTTCAAAGCGCGCGTTGGGCGTGATGCCGCAATGTGAACAGACTTACTACGTCACATGATGACCGACTGCTCTCGTTGTGTGCCACTCACGGAGTGACGATCACGAACACTCGTCTCGAACTGGGTGCGAGCGCCGTAGCTACTTGCACGATGCCACGGAGTGGTCACGCTCACCTGCTCGCTTATGTACTGTGTGGAGATGAGGGTGGCACTGACCACAAGTTGGTGCGGACCAAATTGTACGTCTGTTTACGTAGCTGGATATATTGCTTACCTGCCATGAACCGACGCAAATTAATCTTTTCCCCTAAGTACTATTGAGAAGAGTATGGAACTGAACCAGACAATGGCTACCAGCTTTGCCGATATAGAATCTGTCGCCTCAATGAGCGACTTGTGACACGCCCGTGAACAGATGACGGCTGCTCGGTGGAACCCATGGGTAAACCATGTGTAAACCGTAAGCGGCGCGATAGATTTGATCACAACATTGCGCCATTGGCGTCGGAAAAGAATGTAGCCTTTACTGTATATGTTAATTACCCTGCCGACTCCGAGAAAGAGAGTGAGTTTCGCAAACTTAGACGGCGACTGACGTCGTTGCATCAATAATGCTTGATGGACGGAGGAGACGAAGCAACGGGAATACTGCATCGAACATTGCCAGCATAAGGAGTTCTTTTAGTCCTTAATGGTGGTGTGTGGACCAACCTTGCAGTCACTGAGGACTTTCGTTTAGGTGGCCATACGTCCCGATTTAAGCGGGACAGTCCCGCTTTTATAGTAATGCTGAGTTGGACGCACTAATGTACTGCTTTGAGGTCGGAGACCTCAGAATGTCCCGTTTGAGCATATAGAATGTAGGTAAGAAGAAACCAACACCAATCGTTGGCGGTACGCGCACACCATTATACTAACATAAGTGGGCGGGCATGAGTTGCGCGGATATTTGACTGCGCGGATGATCAACTCGGTAAGGGGATTTTTGCGACAATATGAATAAGGGAAGAAAAGCGATGCCGAAATTTTTATGGCTTTAGTGAAGAACACATGCATTATGTACAGTTTGGTGGGAAAATCATATCCAACCGAAAGTGTAGTATGACTACTCAATTGGGGAGCGATTGTCCATTCATTAACAGGGCTACACAGGACAACGATTCGTAAGTTCGATGTGGCACATGCAAATCCAAATCTTCCATTGCTCAAGGTGGCAGCTCAGATATCACAAAGCACCTAAAATCGGATCACCATATGGTAGCACTGTCTGCAACAGCACTTTCTACCCATTTAACAGATTATTTCCGATCAGCAACGTTTGGAAACGCAGAAGGCTGGTTAGAGGCCACAGAAGGTTCCTTTGCTTATCACTCTGTATTTCATAACCACGGTTTCCGCTCCACACATTGTAGCAGCAAGTTGGTAGAGAAATTATTTGAGTCGAAGTTTGCTTGTCCCCGCACAAAATGTGAGGCAATAATAAACACTATGCTGTTCCCATTTGTCAGAGACCAACTTAAGAAAAATTTGATGAAAGCAAACTTCATGTCAATATTCAGAGACACCTTGTAGCCGTCTGGAGATTCCCCGGTTTGCTTGTGTAAAATTCTAACCAAAATTCTATAATTGTACACTTAGGCAACCGGTGTGGTTTGTTGAACTGCTTGCTGAGTTCGAATGCTTTACTTGCTCATCGCCATTTTTGCTTGGCGCTCGTTTCGGTTGCAACGCGCAACTGCCCTGTGTGCTGTGCTTGATCCGTTCCCCTAGCTAGAGCGTCCACGGTGTCGTTCTTTTATAGCTAGATACCAGGGAATTTTTTGCTGCACAAATAAAAGTTTCCCTGCAACTCGATCCGTCTTCTCGAATCGCTCTCTGGGCTCCCGGTACAGGCGACCCTCTAAATTTGTGACCCCGGATCCGGAACAATCTCAACGCCGGATATTTCGAACTTTTCTCCGGTGAGCTCGTTCCATTTATTTTTCATATTTTCCGGTTTTATTTTTGCATACGGTAGCCTATTTTTTGCGTCATTGTTTAAGCCATGGATTCTGTAGAACCTAAGATAGAGTCTATGCTTAGCGTTGTATCTCTCTCTGCTCCACCTTTTTGGGACATGGATCCTCTTTTGTGGTTCGCTCATCTTGAGGCTGAGTTTTATAACCACAGAATCACTTCCGACTACGCGAAGTATTGCAAGCTCCTGTCCTATCTCCCTAAGGAGATATCAATGCAGGTTCGTGACGTCATCATTTCTCAGACCGAAAACCGCTATGAGGCTTTCAAGGAGGCCACGATTAAGCGTGTTATGCCCTCTGAGAAAGTTCGACTGCAACAGCTTTTCAGGGATCTGCAGCTGGGCGACAAACTGCCCTCAACCCTGCTACGAGAGCTGCAGCAACTCCTTGGTTCTTCAACCATGGATGAGACGTTACTTCGCGAACTATGGCTACAACGGCTACCGGAAAACACGCAAGCGATCCTCGCTACAGTGAGCTCCGTTTCGCTCACTCAACTAGCAGATTTAGCGGATCGAGATATTGAACGATCACAGCCACAACCCGACGCCAGCAAGATCAATGCCGTCGCGTCCCAGGGCACTTTTATCACGGGCTTACAGTCAACTATAGAAGCCCTCCAAACACAAGTTGCGACACTTAGTCGCCAGGTGCAACAGCTTACTATGAACCCTCATCGTCATAGCCGATCAAAATCGCCCTGCAAACGTTCTAAGTCTAGAAACAGGCAGGCTAGCTGTTGGTACCACCAGCGTTTTGGTACCGCAGCTCGTAAATGTGTCAAGCCTTGCAACTTCGCCGAGCAGCAGGGAAACTGCTCGGCCGGTCGGTAACGGCGACGGACGCGACCGGCCAACACCAAAGTCGCCTCATCCGTGTTAGGGATTTAACTTCCGGCACCGAGTTTCTAGTCGACACTGGTGCCGAAGTTAGCGTCATACCCCGTAGCTCAGATGAGGTCGTCTCACCATCGCCGACCAAGCTGCGTGCCGCCAATGGCACACCAATCGCAACTTTCGGCAAAAAGCTGCTAACGCTCAACTTAGGCCTCCGGCGAACCTTTCGCTGGCCTTTCATAATCGCTGCTGTGCCTTTCGCCATCATAGGCATAGACTTTCTGCAACGCTTCGACCTCATCGGCGACGCTAAAAGGAAGAAGCTTATCGACTCTAGGACACAGCTCAGTGTTATCGGGACTAGCGCCAACGTGGCTGCTATCACTCCCATTCGTGTCCTACCTCAAGCTTCACAACCTTTTATAGAACTTTTCAACAAGCATCCTAACCTCGTTCTCGTCCTGAACGACTTGCCTCCTGTGACGTCAAACGTTATGCATCACATCTGCACTAAGGGCCCACCTGTTTCGGCCCGCCCTCGCCGATTAGCCCAGGACAAGCTGAAAGCTGCTAAGGCGGAATTCGAGCAAATGCTCGAACTGGGAATCATCCGCCAGTCCAAAAGTCCATGGGCATCACCATTACACATGGTGCCGAAGAAATCCGGTGACTGACGCCCCCTGTGGTGACTACAGGACACTTAACAAAGTTACCGTCCCGGATAAATACCCTATTCCGCACATGCACGACTTGACCTCAGCTCTAGCTGGCAAGTCTATCTTTAGCAAAGTCGACCTAGTTCGCGCCTATCATCAGATACCCGTCGCGCCAGATGACATTGCTAAAACAGTAGTCATCACGCCATTCGGCCTCAGCAACGCTGCCCAAACTTTTCAGCGTTTCATTCATGAGGTAACGCTAGGACTCGAAGGCGTTTATCCTTATCTAGATGACATTCTTATCGCGAGCTCTTCTGATGAAGAACATCTTCATCACCTCGACGCTCTCTTCCAACGCTTAACCCAGCATGGGGTTACCGTCAACCCCGATAAATGCGAGCTTGGCCAAAGTTCCATCGACTTCCTTGGCCACCGCATATCCGCCTCCGGTATTGAAGCTCTGCCAGACAAAATCCAGGCACTGAAGGACTACCCTGCTCCCAGTTCCTTCAAACAGTTACGCCGATTTCTTGGCCTGGTTAACTATTATAGACGTTTTATTCCTAACTGCGCGAGCATTGTTCATCCAATGACTGACTTGCTCCGCGGTAAATAACGCTCTTTTCACTTTACAGACGACGCTACATTGTCTTTCGAGAAGCTCAAAGACGCTATCTCCAACATAGCGCTTCTCGCCCATCCAGACACATCAGCACCACTCTCCCTGACGACTGACGCATCCGACACTGCCGTCGGTGCAGTTCTTCAGCAACTCATCGACCATCGATGGATACCTCTAGGTTTCTTCTCGAAACGTTTACAACCTGCCGAATCGCGTTACAGCACCTTCGGTAGGGAACTGTTAGCTATCTACCTAGGTATCCGACATTTCCGTCACTACCTCGAAGGTCGACATTTCACCGTCTTCACCGACCACAAGCTATTAATCTACGCAATCAATGGCGCAACAGACAAATACTCGCCGAGGGAGATTAGACACCTAGACTACGTTTCTCAGTTTACGACAGACGTACGTCATGTCTCAGGGGCTCTCAATCCCGTCGCGGATGCGCTTTCACGCATTCAGCAGATCAGCTTATCGCCTGGCACCAACATTGATCTAGCCGCTATGGCTGCTGCCCAACAAGCTGATCCCGACATCGACAAGCTACGACGCAACACCTCGTTAAAACTACGTGAAGTCCCACTAGCTTCATCTGAAGGGACCATTCTTTGTGACGTCTCACAAACTTCTCCCCGACCCGTAGTTCCTACCTCAATGCGTCGATTAGTTTTCAATGCTTTACACAAGCTGTCTCATCCCGGCATACGTGCTTCACAGAAACTCGTAACGGAACGCTTCATATGGCCCGACGTCAATCGCCATGTCCGCCTTTGGGCACGCGCATGCTTAGAGTGTCAGCGCGCCAAGGTCTGCAGACACACCAAAAGCCCACTTGGCGTCTTTCCCGCTCCTGACGCTCGTTTTGCACACGTCCATGTCGACCTGGTCGGACCTTTGCCTCCATGCAAAGGCTACGTGTACCTACTCACCGTGTCGACCGATTCACTCGTTGGCCAGAGGCGATTCCGTTAGTCAACTGCTCATCTGAGACAGTTGCGCAAGCTTTCTTAGAACGCTGGGTAGCTCAATTCGGTTGCCCAAGCGTAGTCATCACCGACAGAAGATCACACTTTGACGGATCCTTCAGCAAACTGCTCGACGTTCTTGGTTGCCAACATAATCGAACCACCGCATACCATCCTGCGGCTAATGGGATGGTAGAAAGGTTCCACCGGCAACTCAAAGCCTCACTCTATGCCCAATCTAGCACATCCTGGCATGAAGCACTTCCGCTCGTTCTCTTAGGCATAAGAAACACGATTAAAGCGGATTTGCAAGCCACTCCATCGTCGCTTGTCTTTGGATGCACACAACGCTTACCTGGTGAACTCGTCTCACCAAAAGCGCCAACAACTTTCGACTATGGCGACTACGCAGCTCGCCTATCTCATCGCATGCGACAGCTTTAGCCTGTGCAACCCAGAGCACAGAGCTTGCGTACCAACGTGGACGGATAGCTTGCTACTTGCACGCATGTGTTCGTTCGCACTGACAGCGTACGCCGACCACTTCAACCTCCTTATTCTGGTCCGTACCGTGTCGTACGCAGAAGCGACAAGACGTTTACCATTGACTACAATGGTAAGACTGAGACGATCAACGTCGATCGACTCAAGCCAGCATTCCTCGACAAGTCTGGCTCTTCGGTGCAACAAGAACCTTCACAGTCTGTGCCATCACAGCTCGCACCGCAACCGACAACACTCCTAGTCGCCCTACTATCAATCGACGCGGTAGGGAGCTCAAGCCTCCAGTTCGTTTTTCGGACTGTTAGCACTCACTATTTTACGTAGAACGTGCCTTAGAAATTTTCTGCTCTTACAAAACGTTTTTGAAAATCCACAAAAAAAGACCAAAACGTTTTGAAACTACTAAAAAAAGAGCAAAACCTTTTAAAAACCCAAAAACAGCATTGCACTTTTTTCGCTTTGCACTCTTGTGTATTGCTATGCATTTATGCTACTTTTTCGTTTTGCTTTCCATATACACTGTCGGTTGGTTGCACCTCGGTTTCACTTTCCGCTGGATTCCCGCACGTCAACTGCAAGTGGAACGAACTTCCTGCTCAACCGCACACGTGAACTTTACTAACTGTCCCCCCCACAACCAGTTTTTTTACCGTTTCGACACCGTAGGGAGGACACGGGTGGGAGCCCGCTAGGGTCCGGTTGCATGGTTCTCCCCCAGCAGCTGCATCAGGTTTCACAACGTGGTCTCGCAGAAGACTGGCCTGCGACGGACAGTCCTCACGTAGATCGAAGGACTGCTTATACAGTCCCTTCTGGAAGAGGGCTATGTAGCAGTCTGGAGATTCCCCGGTTTGCCTGTGTAAAATTCTAACCAAAATTCTATAATTGTACACTTAGGCAACCGGTGTGGTTTGTTGAACTGCTTGCTGAGTTCGAATGCTTTACTTGCTCATCGCCATTTTTGCTTGGCGCTCGTTTCGGTTGCAACGCGCAACTGCCCTGTGTGCTGTGCTTGATCCGTTCCCCTAGCTAGAGCGTCCACGGTGTCGTTCTTTTATAGCTAGATACCAGGGAATTTTTTACTGCACAAATAAAAGTTTCCCTGCAACTCGATCCGTCTTCTCGAATCGCTCTCTGGGCTTCCGGTACAGGCGACCTTCTAAAGCCTCAAACCAGAAAGAAGTAGTGTTCTCACTCCTTGTTTTATGCCGTCATCAGGTGTGGAAGTGAAGTTAATAGATCTGCAATCACAGTGTTAACAAATAATAAACAAATAAACGGTATATTTCTCGACATGCGAGACACAAGCAAAATGCCCGCCTGATCAGTTGGTACAACCAAGTCGGATACTGGAGGGATTTTTCAGGATCTACTATGTTCTCAATAAAGTGTTTGAGATGCACAATCATTTAAAAGTAGTAAAATATGGAGAACTTGAGAGTAAGAATAAAATTATACATATCGCCGTCAGTTCCAGTAAAGTAATACGACCCTTCATTTAACCGTCTCTCGGAGACTGCTTCCACACTTCACTTCCACATCTCATCCGGCTGTGTGCTGGTTTGGCTTAAAGCAATTAGCGAATAATTTTTGACTCACTTTTTGGCTGTTATCATATACGATTTTGCCACCATTATGGCGACACATTATACATAAATATGTAGCAATGTTTGTCGGGGTCTGTGTAGTATGTCAACCTCTCCCCATTATACCGCCACCATTTAGCCATTTCGGGTCTAGCAGTTTTAAGATTCGCCAGTGAGTTCGTGACAACTCGCATTGCATGAGCGTACTGCATTTTTTGGAAACATTGATCCCTCACATTGGGAGATCGCCACAGTACTGGCTAACAGTGGTTGGAAAGAAATAAACAAATAGAAAAGGATGAAGGAACAGTAACGAGCAGATGATAGGCTATTGTCCAAACTTGTCCTATGCGGATTGTACAAATTATCACTAGAGACATGGTTGACGGCATCCCGTTTCGGATTTGCCTGTCACTGTGGCCAGCCACAGGACGCCTGTGCCTACATAGGGACCATGGATGGCTTGCGCTGCACGACACACAGCTCCAATCATCCAACCCATATCCAGTGTAAACCCGAAGGAATAAGACCGGGAGGCATGTGGATGGGAGCCATGTTTCATCAACGGAGCCGGTCCACACTCCTTCACAGGCAAATACAAGCGCGCTGTATGTGGGAAATCAAGCGCACACAAGGCGGTGGCTGGATCTTAGTCCGCTCCATACTGAGTGCATGGAACCACTCTTTGATCCTATCACGACCACAAGGACCGTGCACCCCGTCCCTTCCAGCGACGACCAACTGTCTCCTGGAGCCAGTAGGGACGAGGTAGTGGGTAATAGACAGGTAGGTACCTTGTCAACATGCACATCAAGTGCAGCCACACCGGGGATATCAAGCAAAAGTCAATCGCTTAAGACGACTATATCAAATAAAATAAAACGACTGCATGCAGATACTGTGGCATAACTCTTCATGAAATGAGCATATTAAATAAATTGTTTGCCAGAATTTCAGCCATGGGTTCAAGCTGTCAGAAGATATATCGTAAGAAACAATCACAATCTCGAAAATATTACCAAAGTTCATTACAATTAACAGGAGCAATGTGTGCAAGTTAACGGACCAAAATGAGAATATATAGCAAAACACCACCTGGAATAAAGAGACCCAGCATGCAAGAACGCGGTTAGTAAATCGAATGCAGCGTACCTACAAACATTGCGCCGGTTCTGTCTACGTTCTCTGCAGGACCTGTCGTCGCTTCGGTGGTGGTCCCGAGTGGCCTCGCTCATGGCTCACTAAGGATGCCTGACTCAGGCACTCGCGACCGTAAGTGCTACAACACCATGTGCTCGATGTCGATAGAGTACAACCCATCGGCGCCTACCGCTTCTTCTCCGCATGCATCAGGTCTTTCTCTGTACCTCAGCAACTGTCTTCGTGATCAGATCGCGCCATACACCCCGATCAACCGCCTTCGATTCCCATGACCTACAACTAAGATTAGAACGTGAGTGGCTCACTTTGATCATGTCCTGGTAACGAAGTTTCGGTTCGCCCACATGCCGCTTCCCGACACTCAGCTGACCGTATAATAGCTGCTTCGGTATCCGCGTAGAATCGGTGCGGCTCACATGGCCTAGCCACCACAAGTGTCTCAGCAAACGTATGTAGTCCACCGCATACATTTCACTTCGGCAAAACACTTCCGTGTCTGCAACTCAGTCGCACCAACCGATACGCAGAATCCATCTCAAACCCTGTTGATGAAACCCCTCGAGATATCGCACCTCCCGCCGGTGCATCGCCCAAGTTTCGCTGTATTATACAAGAACAAACAGCACCATGGATTCGTACACCATCAGTTTCGTGCCAACAATAAGCTGGTGGCTGTTCCACACTCGTTAGTCTAGCTTCCCGAATGCTACCACTACCTTAGAGATGCGGATACGCAGCTCACTGTTTATCTGCTCGACAGTCGAAACCATAATTCTAAGGTAGCAGAGGCGGGAGATAATTTCCAATACTTCAGCACCAATACCGATTCGCGGCACCATTGCAGGTTGCACCTCCGGTGAAAACTGAAAGAGACAGACAGTTTTGCCTGTGTTGATGGTGAGCCCGAATTTGACCGCTGTCGAAGCAAGAGCACTAGTCAAGTGCTGCAATTCATCCGCGCTGTGTGCGAACAACGCACAGTGCTCAGCAAGCGGCAGCATACGGTTAGTTGTCTCACAGATTAGGGTTTTCACACCGAAACGACGGATGTTCAGCAACCCACCATCAGTACGCTGCTCCGCACGAACACCGTAAGCATAAGCCGCATCAAAAGCACAAGACGTCATTGCATGAAGATAAATACCAAACAGCGCAGGAGCTAAGACACAGCCTTGCTTCACACGAGAGATAACTGCAAAGTCATCCGAGGTCTCTCCACCCAGCTACACCCTCGCTTGCATGCCACTGTATAGAACTTCAATTAAACTTACAAACTTACGCGGGCAACCAAACTTACCCAACACGAGCCACAATGCCTCGTGGTTCACCGCATCAAATGCCTTGGTTAAATCAACAAAAAGCGAGTACAACGGCTCGTGTCGTTCCCTACACCTCTCCTGCAACTGACGAGCAGCAAACACCATATCTATATGGCTGCGACCCGAACGGAATCCACACTGCTCCTCCGCCACGTTAGGTTCCACCACCTGACTGACGAGACGGTTGAGCAGGATTCGGGTACTCACCTTGCCCACCCAAATCAGCAAGTTGATGCCACGATAATCTGTGAAGCATTACTTGCGCCGTTTGATCCTTACATTGGTAGCACAGGGACATCCTTCAGCTTAGAAACACCTCCTCCTCAATCTATACGCGTTGCACCAAGTGGTGCAGCAGAGTCACCAACGCGGGTCCACCGTGTTACAATACCTCAGGCGGGGTCCCGTCAGCACCGGCACATTTGCCGTTTCGCAGCTGAGCAAGTGCTCTCTGCGTCTCATCCAGTGTCGGCGTGTCCGCCAAATTCACCTTCACATCGTGCTGCTTCAGGCCGTTCAAAGTAGGTTAGTCTATCTCTGAACGGTTGTTCCAGAGACAGTCAAAGTGCGTTCGCCAGATCTGCATTATGTATGCAGCCTGTGTGCAGGTAGCGCCTGAACTACCATCGATCAGCGTCCTCAGCGGCTCCCATCTCTGTGCCACTGGAGACAGTAACCCTCAGAAATGCACGTTTTTCAAAAGGGATTTTCTGAATTAATAATTGTGATGGCACCAATAATTTTAAGAAATAAAAATTTTGGAGATTGTTGATGTAAAATCAATTGTTATGGCCCTGAAAAATGCCGTAGGTACACAAACCATTTTCTCTTGGGAGGGAGAGAAAACTGTATGTAGTGTAAAGCAAGTTTACTGTCGTTCCAAGAGTTTAGCTGCGTTTGTTAAGCGGAGGCGTTGATTTTGAAAGAGGTAAACTTTCAGGGTGATCGTAAACATGGTTGGTCCTCGTAGGTTTTTAGATGGTGCTCTCAGATGAATCCAATCAAAAGCAGAGCTAATATCTACATTTTTTCTCGCAGAGCACAGAGAACTGTAGCACGTGTCTAAGAGGTGGTCTACAGAAATGGTAGACAAGGATTACTATTGCAGAACGAATGTGAAGCAGTTTGCTGGAGAGGAATTCTAGGATATATTTCCGCTTTGATAAGCGTAAACTCTATGGTAATCAGGATGTCTTTTCTTTAGAAAACAGCTTTTGTCTACTGATAGACATGGGGAGGGTAGCAAAGTTTTGCAACAACGGAAAGAAATAGTACCAAGGTATTGAGGCTATATGCATCTAGCACCAATTTAGTACGGGGATTCATTTGCCGTGGTGGGACGCAATATACCAATTACTCATTCTACGTTTTGAAATGAATGTATAGCTCGTCGGAACTTTATCCTTGACTGGATTTCACGAATCTCAGATGGAAGTCTATTCCGTAGTATGGATATTCGGTTGAGGAAAAAATTGTCGGACAGTTTTGTCCTTGCTCTCTTCACTTTTACTTTGTTGTGGTTGTCGTTATTCTTAGTGTGTTACATTGGCGGTTCTGCTCGTTGTACTGTTGGGTGTGAGGAGTGTATTTTTTGAACACCATTTTTGAATTTGTAAAAATTGTGTCGGAACCAAATAACATGCCTAGAAAAACTGTGGGATATTGTGCCAACAACGCCTATACAAACTTCGGAGAAGAGAACAATACAATGCATTTGCGAAAATGAAATCTCAGATCGGAAAAAAACTTGTGGGAATTGGTTGCATGGCCCACATTGTCCACAACACATGACAAACGGCAGCGAACTGTCTGCCTATTGAGGTTGAGACGATTTTGGTGCAACTATATTCCTACTTTCCCACTTGCACCTTTCGTTATGAAAAACTGAATGAATTCTGTGACTGCAACGGTATGGTACCAACGCATGCTGGAAATGTATCCATTAAGGCTCATAAAGCTTATTTTTGCTTGACTTGATATTCTTGAAATCCTTGAAATCCCTTTTTCTCGATAGATGTGTCCTACAGTATGACACTGTTTCTTTGAAATTCCCTGCGCTGAGCTACTGCTCTTCCACACATCACTGCCATTTTTTGCTAGTGCACTATAAATTGAGGAACAAATTATTTTAGCACTGAAAGTATCGTCTGCAGTGTACGAACTCCCGCATGAGTGCAGGGACAGGAGCAGAAATAGCTTTATTCCGAACGAGGTTGTTAGGTGGCACTTGGGATACTAGTCGATAATCAATGACACATAAGAGCCGTGTCAAATACGGGACAGAATAGAAGTTGGAGACGACTGAACTCAACGTGTATTGTGCAGGCTGCAAAAATAGGAAGCGAATCAACCAGAGCGAGAAACGGTGCAGCAAGGTACTCACCAAAACAATTTGTGTCAACGGAAGTGCCGTCAGTAAAACAAGTGGACGTTTTGAAGGTTAAAACAACGGTAAAATCCAATGTTGCAAAATACTGAAAGGACGTGTTTTCCGGTACGCTACAAGGTCAAGATTCGAATTGGCCAACTGGAACAAGCTGCTCTCATCAAAAAGGACAGATGTGATGAACATTATCACCAGCTTCTATGACAGTTGCGTCGATTATCTACAGAAAAGAATGAATCCATTTCAAAAACTGATTGGCTTCATTTGGGGGTCACTGCAACAACCACTGTCCATGGAAAAGGCGAGGCAACTGTCACTATTTTTGGATCTAAATTACCAGAACTGGAAATCAATGACAACGAGCTGCTTGACGAAGTTAACAATGTGTGTAGCTTTGCATCAGCCTACAAAATGTTCCATTGGAACTGTAAACAAATGAAGGTTGACATGCGGTTGGTAGAAGTTTTTTCCGGTTTCCAAGCCAACTCCATCCAATGTGAACAAATACAAAAACTTATTGAATTTATTCTCTGTCTCCCTGAGATTAATGCAGCTACTGAAAATATCTTCTGATGCATGAGCACCGTATGAACAGGCGAGAAAACGCGGAGTAGTCTACAAATACTGCAAGCGATGCTTATGGTGGAATGCAATTTCGAGGACAATAGCACCCGGCATCCTTGTGAAGGACTTCACGACATGCTGATGCAACGCCTAGATCTACTACGGAAAGTATATACTGGCGAAATATTACTCGATGACTGTAGTTTCAGCTGGTAAAATGTCAAGCAACACGTCAACTTTAGTAGCACGGCTATTGTACTGACTAATGACGTAAGTATTGTAGTATTGCAATGAAGTAATATTTGCAGAGCTCTTGTTTCTTAAGTTTTTTGTGCTACCTGCATATGCTGAAACAGCGGGGTGAGGTTAGGTTGAGCGTTCCGCTTTGTCCCGCAAAAATCTCGGAGCGTCCGGTTTTGGCCCACGAAAATTCTGGCCATCTTTACTTTGGCTGGTGCTACTTTAGGCGCTGCATGCGCACTGACGACAGGCATAATGCAGATTTGGCGAAGGCAATTCCACTGTCTCTTGAATAACCGTTCAAAGATTGACTGGTCTGCGTTGCACGGGCTGCAAATGGAAGAGATGCAGATGTGCTTTTCGGACACATGGGCACTTGGTGAGACGCAGTGAGCACTTGCTCAAATGCGCCGGTCTCGACTGGATACAGCCAGAAGTACTGAAACACGGTGCACCCACGTCGATACATTCGCTGCACCACTTGGAGCAACGCGGGTCGTTTGAAGGAAAGGTGCCGGCTGGTGTGAAATGTGCCCTTGTTCTACCACTGTACTAGAGCAAAGGGAGCGACCAGTGCGCCACGAATTTTTGAGTAGGTTCATCGTAGTTACACTCAGCCAGACGGCCACCACACATGCATGATAACGCCAGACGGTGGTTCGTCCTATTGGGACTCGTCAGTAGCGCGCACCCACACAATAAGTCCCCCATACTACTCACAAAGCTGCCACGAATTGTCGTGGTAGCAACTTATTGAACTGTGCTGGTAAAGTAATCTCACGACACCTGCTCGACCGCCACGTCACTCAGGTCGTTGAACCGAACGTGGCGAAGAGCACTGCGGCTTCCCTTCGGGTCGCGGCACCATAAATATGGGATTTGCGCTTTTGATAGTTACTGGAGAAATACCTTGAACGACACAAACCACTGTACTCGCTGTTTGTTGACTTCACCAAAGCATTTGACACAGTGAACGGCGTGACAATTGGTCTTTGTTTGGTAAGTATGGTTACCGGAATAAGTTTGTACGTTTAAGTGAATGCATGCACAGAGGTATGCAAGCGTGCGTGTAGTTCTGTTTAGAAACCTCGGATAACTTCGGTATTGTCCCTGGCCTGAAGTAACGCTGTCTTAGCTCATACCTTGTTTGATATTTGCCTAACTGCGATTGTGCCTTGTGCTTTGGATGCTGCTTGTGATTACGGTGTACTTGTAAAGCAACATATTGTTGGTGGGTTGTTAAACTTCCGTCCTTTCGGAGCGAGAACCCAGGTGTGTGAGACCACTATCCATATGTTGCTCCTTGCTGACGACTGTGCGTTGTGTACACATAGCGCGGATGAGTTGATGCACATGACTTCGGTTCTCGCTTCGTCAGCGGCCAAATTCGGACTCACCATCAACACAAGCAGAAGTGTTTGTCTTTTCTAAAATTCATCAGGAATGGAGTCCATTGGCCTGTCGCAAATCCACATTGGCAACGACTTTTAAAAACTACACTGAGCTTTTATTAACTATGAAGCGTAATGTCTACCGACTTGAGGATGACGTGCGAACTGCGCATGCGCGTACCGAGAACGTCTGTCGCATATGGAAAGCTGGGGAAACGCGTGTAGAACAATGTCCAGCTTACTGTTAGGATGAAGCTAGTTGTATACAAGTCCATGGTGCTGTCCGTTCTTCCATACGGCAACGAAACCTGGACGATATATCAGAAGGAAGTCCGATATTTGGAGCGACCAATAACAATGCGCATGGACTTTGGGTGACCGAGTTGCTAACACGGAGGTGCACCGTCGCAGTGGCATGTATGTAGAGGACCACATACTTCCGCTGAGGCATCTGTTTGGCTAAAACATGTTGGCGGCATGGATTTGACCCGGCTACCAAAGCAGCTGCTTTATGGCCCACTACGTTCAGGAAGCGGAACATGGGAAAACCAAAGTTAGAAGTTACTAGAACTGGATCAATGTGAGTTTATCACGAACTAATGTTAATTTTAGTTGTTAGGAAGTAGAGGCCTTTGTTTAGCGTGAATTGCAAGGTCTTATCAAGTGGGCTGATGTCGAGGTGCATACGGAAAATAAACGTCTGTTGAGGAAGCGACAGGCGCCTGTCACCATGTCCCACTCCCGAGGAGTCTGGGTATTCAGAAAAGCTTGTAGTAGTCACTTTAGCGTGGGTTAGATTGTTTAATTTCCCTCCGGATGGGAAACAGTCATGCGTGCCCTGAATGCCGAAAGTGTGCCACATTCCGCTCATGAGTGTGCTCACGAATCTGGCTCCGCCGTTCGTGTGCATCTGCTAGGGTGAATCCTACCTGGAAAGCTACTGCTACAAGCCATGCGTCCACACATTGAAGGGCAACTGTCTTTTACGCTAGTTGGTAAAATAGCGCGCCATCACAAAACCTACGATGGCCTCTAGCTGTCGCTGACGTTGGGCCAATGGTGTCGATACCCACGACCTTCTTCGAAAAGCCGGCGCTCATTGGCTGCGGCGGACCACGACAATTGGTTGTAAGATTTTTGGTTTTTGCGCAAATAGCACAGGACTGGCAACATTTTGCGATGTCACGCCGTAAACGAGACCACCAGAAATGAAGTTGATTTGCAGTCTTCGTCTAATTCTGTCCTGTGTGTCCTAGCTCTTCGCGGATCCTGCGTATCTTCCTGAGTTGCAGAGGTCGGCACAACAATCTTTTGCAAATTAGCCGGTCTGTTTTGGAAATACGTTGTACCGTAGAACAACAGTAAATGCAGTCATAGTGAATCTAAGCATTTCTTCTCAACTTTCGCCCGCCAGATTTGGATACTTTGGTCTGTTTTCACCTCGTACTTCGCGATTATACAAGAGGCTCAGTTCCGAGTCCGTTGATTGCAACTGACTCCATTGCTCCGTCTCCGGGTCGTCGAGGATGACAATAGTTATGCATGCAGCTGTGTATGACCGGCATGGTTCATGATTCCTGTCAGACCTTCTACATAATGCGTCATCGTTCCCCTGTTTGTGCCAGGACAGTGTTGACATTCAAAGTCGTATTCGTACAGTTGCTCCTGCCAACAGTCGATCTGTCCTTCGGGATTTCTAAAGTATTGAACCCAGCTCAGTATTTGGTGGCCAGCTTGCACTACGAGCTTACGACAGTAGAGACAAAGACTGAATTGCTTGTTGAAAAACACAAACGCTAACAGTTCCTTTTATGTTACGTCATGATCGTGCTATCTTCGCGAAAGACTTCTACTAGCATACGCGGTACCCGTTTCCATTTCTTCCGCTGTGCTTTGCGATGGTAAGCTCAGATGTCGGTATCAGTTGCAGCTGTGTCCAGAAAGCAGAACCCTGCGAATGAACGAGTGTCAGGGAATGTCAATATTAGTGCTTTACACAGCGCAGTCCATACTGTTTCAAATGCTTCTTGTTGCGCGCTTCCACAAATGAAAGCTTTGTCAGTCTTCCGAATTTCATTCAACGAGCTAACAATTTTTGCAAACCGCCAAACAAAGCGCCGGTTGTAAGAAACAAAGCCGAAAAAGCTGTGCGTTCCGTCCGCAATTTTAGGACCGCCCATAAGTTGACCTGCTAAGTCTTCATCGGGTCGTGGCGCACTCCTTCTCGAGACATGATATGACTACATAGGTCACTGCCTCTTCAAGTCATTGCCAATTTGAGTGTTCAAGCTTTAACCCCAATTGCAACTAACTACCCAACACGTCTATAAGGTACTGATGGTGCTTATTTAGTTCTGCTGTGCAGTTCTATTATGAGGTAAGCTTGACAGCGTTTCTTTAGCAACGCTGCTAGAGTCGTGTGCATTTGGCGCTGGAAAGTGGCGGGAGCATTTGTTAAATCAAACGGTATGGTCTATAATTCCTAGAGACCAGCTGGAAAAATAAACACAGACTTACTCCTGTCGTCAGGGTGTAGCTAGACCTGCCAATAATCTGAGACCACGTCCATGACAGTTTTGCAAACGTGATCCACTGAGTGCGTCCATTTGGTCAAACCTTATTGATAACGGAAACTAATCCTTTCGTGCAACCAAGTTTAGCTTCCGCTAATGTACGCAAAACCGCGGTTCTTCCGCTGCCTCTCTAACAATAATGTTGGGCGACACTCAAGGCGATCTTGACGGTCAAAAAATATCGCCTTGTAACAGGTTTCCTATGATGTGTAATAATTCCTCCTGGAACTGAAGTGGTACACGTCTGACAGGTTGACGAGTTTGCATTGCGTCACCCGTATTTATGTGACGCTGTAAGAAGCTGTATCTTCTTCTACTGTCATCCAACCATGCGAAAGCGCGCTGGTATTTGGTTACAATTTAATCCTATTCCCTGCCGGTTAAAGTCAATAATACGACACAGAGGCGTCGAATAAGTTGCTACATGGGATTCTTTGCTCCCGTACAGGACATCAGAGGGCGGTATACCGACACAATCGGTATCATGTGGTTGTCCACTTCTTGGGTTTTGTGGACTAAATCAGCCTTGGCATTGAACCGAAAAAGAACTCCACTCCGGGCACCACATCCCAGGAGGGGTCGTCTACCGCAAAAATCCGATGATCCGCCAACATCACATCTAGTTTGCTCGTCGCTCTGGTTAAACCCGAGGATTTGATATCTGTCAGGTTCACTGTTACCAGGTTAACAACACTGTCTTGGAAAACAGTGGTGTCTGCCGAAAGTACTCGCTTCCGGACTAGAGAACACATGGCCGTGGTATCGACGAGCACTATAACACGTATCTTCCATATCGACTCAGACATCAGAGGAGCGACTGCCAGATTTACACCAGAAACGGTTGGCACAATAAACATGCATCCTCTGGGCATACTACACCGGTCAAACCCGCCAGTGTATGCGGCATTCTCGGACCTCTGACCGTTTAGATTAACGGGAGGATTTTGACTAACCTGCCGAATCCTCTAACTGGAAATTCGGCAGTAGGGGTCAATCTTGCCATCGCCCAGTATCGCTAGGGGAGGTCGACGATGATTGGGGATGATTTCATGTATGAATTGAGTGACTTCAACACTTTTTGTCAACAAAATGCGTTTCGATTGCGTACACAGTATGTCCGAGCCTTTGTAGCTGGTGGTGACTTCAACGGCTTCAGCCGGCGATCGCGGAGACTTGCAGCTAGACTTGGCGAGCAGATTGTGGTTCTTCACGCCGACACGAAGGTGGTGAAGAAGTTGCTTTTCTAGTTCTGCTCATGGTGAGCGCGGGAAAGCTATGGATGGCCAGTCGAACAATCTCCACGTGGTGCTAACTGGGTGGCTCGGGTCAATCCCGCTCCAGCTAACAGTTCGGCTGCTGTGTACCAGAAAGTGGTGGGTTTTCGCCAGGCAAGCGTTCTCCCTATAAAAGCCACATATGTCTGCTTAACAACACTGTGACGTGGCGGATTTAAACTCGCCACCAAATAAAGTCATAGCCTCTTGCCATACCGGAGCATCTTACTCATTTCACGAACGTCAACCAGTTATAAGATTTCATCTGATCCCTTCCTATTTTAACTAATCTGCCGAACAAACTCGCAACTTCTCAGTAATAGCAACAGGTTCACTCAACTTACACATGATTTCATATACATACTACACATACATACATATATTTAGTATGTACTGGTTGACTTGTAACATTTCTATATCATTACTGATGTTATGCGTTTGCATTTTCATGCTCATATATTGAAGACGTGTCTCGCACCGTCGAGAATAAAGCATTTATGTACTGGTTTAATGAAGAATCGCAAAGTATTTCTGTTTTTAATGGCCTGTTAATGAGCATAAAAATATTAAAGGAACGCGGCCGGTGAAGTATTAACCTAGTAACTGGTTCGTAGACGGCACTATCTGTTCTCCGGTGGAGCATCTGGCAGCCAACAAACAAGCAATTGGTGGGCGGATTCCTCACCATGAAAACTCATAACCTATTTTTGGTGGTCACTATGGACTGCGCTTGTCAGGTAGCTCTGCACCCGAGATTCCCATAAGTCAGTCGTCACCTGCTGTTAACACACACGGTTCCCGTAGAGCGGAGCGGCTGATCCTTGCGCAACAGTACATTTTGGATTCTGGCATGGTCTACAGTTTTGTAATGTTCGCCCGGATTGGGGTATTAGGTTCTTCCTTAACCGGAACGCAATGTAGGTCGCGATGGACCTGTCGCCACCTACTAACACTGTACCAATCGTGCTCCCATCTACGTGGCCATCCACTGAAGCTCACACATCAGCACAGTCGGCTGAACTGCAGACGACGCTACTTCGCTTTGTGAATCTGTCGACCGTTGAATGCTTTGCTTGCCAATTTAATCATTGCACCCACTGTGGCGGATTTTAATACCCACCTGGACTGTCATTTGGCAGAGCTACACCGCGATTTTCCATGAGATAACTACCTTCTACTTGATGGAGTTTCACTCCCTTTTTTCTCTTCTACCTAATTTTTTTCCATAGCCGTTTCGGAGGGCGTGGTGAGATGTCAAGCTTTGAGCCGACATACATTCCGTTTAAATGCTGCATAAGCCCGATGAAGATGCGACTAACACTCGAGTCCAACCCGTTATAAGTTTTCTTGGCCTTTCATCAGACCCGACCCGAACCTTTTTTACCCTATGGGTCATGTTGTAGCAACCCAAAGGACATTTCTTATCTTATGTGCACTTTTGTTGCTCAATCGTACAATATTGGTTTTTGTTTTATTGCCGACCATGGTATGGCAGCATCCGTATCCGGATTTGCCTGTCACTGTGGCCTCCGTGGAGACAGCCACAGGACGCCTGTGCCTACAGAGGGACCATGGGTGGCTTGCGTTGCACCACCCACAGTTCCACCCACCCACCCCATATCCGGTGTAAACCCGAAAGAATAAGACCGGGAGGCATGTGGATGGGAGCCACGTTTCATCAACGAAGCCGGCCCACACTCCTTCAACAAGCAGAACAGAAGTATTCCGCCCTAATTGAGAAATTATGCACACCAGAAATACACATGGCGGTGGCTGGACCGTAGCCCGTTCCACACAGGATGGAACCACTCTTTGAGCCTAACATCGTCACGAGAACGGTGCACTCCGTCCCCTCCAGCGACGACCAACTGTCTCCTGGAGCCAGTATGGACGAGGTGGTGGGTAATAGACAGGTAGGCACCTTGTCAACGTTCACATCAAGGGCATCCACACCGGGGAGCTCAAACAACACCTACTTCTGAAATGCAAAATTACTCAGCACGCAGGCAAACGTACCACATACGCTGCCCTATTGGCCTAGATTAGTAAATCGAATGGGAGCGTACGCATCATGCTTCTATTCCGCGTGCAATAATACCTTCTCCTGCACCTGAGCAAACGCCTCTATAATCAGTCTACGGAGTTCGCATCGATCAGATTTACCTTGGATTCACAACACCGGAAATCAACATGAGTTTGTCATAAACTCACCTTCTTCATGTTCTAGTAATGTTATTCCCGGTTTGCTCTAGTGCCGTTCCCCTGCACTAAGATTGCCGTACAAAAGCGGTATGAGCATCCTCGTCGACTTCATTCGGTATACATATATACATAGATTGGCGTCATCCGTGTCAAATAGCACTTCGAATACAACATATGCACATGCGTTTATCCAAACTTAAGTGTGAGCTGTCACAAACGGGATAGAGACACATTAGACATCATCAATGGTACGACAAGCGTGTATGGGTTTCATTTGGAGCTCAGGCTAACAACCACTTTCGCAGGCATGAGAATAACTACCCAATACGAACTGTTGATGTTTTCTTCAACATTTAGACGTGACAGCCTTAAATCTTGGGCATCTATATTTGAAGGAACCCGGTGTAGCAAAAGAGAAGCAACTGCTAGGTAGAATGATAACTAAACTACTTGTACAGTGAAATAGTGTGCACTACGTGTTGCCCTCTACATGTACAGTCTGGTTTGAATAGATGATGGAGGAGATCACACAGCATGCGAATGCGATGCAGTGTCCAATTCTGGCTCTCTGTGTCTCCGACCGGTTCGGTTATGTGCTGCCCGAAGTATGTGCACCTACTCAAAGAACGATTGATGTGGAACCTTTGGTATTGACAGGTGGCATCAACTAAGTCCCGCTGCCCGCTGTCAAACATGCGACTTTCCAAACAGTGTTCGCAATTTTTGTGTAAATGTTCAACTATTCAATAGTTTGTACCTACTGACGTGTACTCTACTGTGTCTATAGGATATTTGCTAACGATCTATATCCTACTCCTCGGGTACAGTCATTCGGTGCCCATAAATTGATTGTCGCCATGCCTGGATTCCTTTCTGATGTAATATACTAACACACTGACGTACCATTTCCGTTAGGTTCAACCTTCTATTCAGTCCATCCAAAAGGTTGTCCATGTGCAATGGAACTTCTGATAGGCGTCTCTGCGCGTCTTCCTTCCATCCGGTTAATACGTGTGTTTTCATAAGCCCCGGTAAATCCAGTATGGCTGAGGGACAACTGGGACTATAACTATGCTCACTCTCATTACTAGCCTGCAGTGTGGAACATGAAATGAAGACATCGTGATCATCGCTAGTCGGTTAATTTTCGGAATTGTTCAATTGCCACAGAATTTTCAGGGAAATTTCTCCTCGTATGTATAATCCAATGTGGTAACACGAGGGACAATAGTCGAGCATTGTGTTCCAAATGTCAAACTTAACACTTTATGCGTACTGTAAGCGGGCAAGCAATGATAATCTTTTGATTCAAACGTATCCGTCGAACTGGAAACCTACACAATAATTTACCACCATAGCATTGATCCGTAGCAAGCACACAAATCGCTCGGAAACACCGCGCGCACATCAATTACGAATGAGCTCATGGATGGACTGAACCATTATTCGGCAGTGCACCGGCTCTCTAAGCGTCACGCTAGTTAGCATTGAGCAGCTGTCCAAGCTACGGTTATGTAATCTACAAATCGACTTCAAGGACCAGATTGTAGATAGCATAGTCTGGTAATACCATAGAACTTACATAGTGATGTAAATCGCGGCCGAATAATAATAATAATACGAATAGAAAGATACCGTAGCTCACTGTCTCAGTATGTCACCATACTAGACTCCGCTTGTGAAGGTAGCAAGAATAGCATAGCATAGGTCATGATGAGTACAACATTGCTATGGGTAACACACGAACTCATCGCGAAATACAACCGAGTTAGCTACGGCTCCTTCGTTCTAGGCATGTGCAATAAAGATAGCACATTGCACCAAGTCAGTAGTTAATCATTATAGAATGAACCTGTACCCAAACGCGACTTACATGTGGGATATAGAATACGGACGACACAAAGAAAATGACGGCGATGGAGTAAGCAACTTTCTAAGTTAGCAGCGAAATGGTGCGATTATTTCCACTGCATGCAATCCGCGTCGTAAGGTGAAACCAGAGCCGGTTATAATCGTCTCTTGTCCGAGGTGAGCTAGAATAAACAGGGATGTAGAACCACCAGACAGTCCGTCATGTGTTACTATTTATTCCCCCCTGGTCATTCGTTCTGACCGCTAGCATATCTCACCAATTCATCAGTGTCTAGAATACTACTTATACCCGAGCATTTCGATTTGGATGTCACAACCTATTGCCGCTGTTCTGGAAGCAACCTTGATGACTTGGCTGAATCTCATTGCGTTTATCTGAGGACGGCAGCAGTATAAGGGGGCATATAGAGACACTTGAGATGGGATACATCGACTTCATATTGCAACCCGCAATAAGTCACGGTGTCACACGAGAAGAAATGTAATATGATCCATCTGTCAAGTGGGAATGTATAAAGACATGAACAGATGTTAGCGGGATTTGTACTTTAGGCGAATCTCATCAAGTCAGCAGATAATGGTGTCGCGTTAGCGAAAATGTCATCAGTCTGTCAGGTTGATGTGTGGTGTTTATAAGTGTTTCTAATTGGTCATTCAACATGAGATATCAGTTGACATACCACAGGTCCCTGGTTTGAGTTGCAGTATTGTAGAGTTGCGAACGGACATTTATTCACACTTGTGTACGGACAACCACAAATGACAATGTCGAACATACAGTGCCGACCATGGTTGGCGGCATCCGGTTTCGGATTTGCCTGTCACTGTGGCAAGCCACAGGACGCCTGCGCCTACAGAGGGACCATGGATGGCTTGCGCTGCACCACCCACAGCTCCAACCACACACCCCATATCCAGTGTAAACCCGAAGGAATAAGACCGGGAGGCATGCGGATGGGAACCACGTTTCATCAACGGAGCCGGCCCACACTCCTTCACAGGCAAACACAAGCACGCTGTATTTGGGGAATCAAGCGCACACAAGGCGGTGGCTGGACCGTAGTCCGCTCCATACTGAGTGCATGGAACCACTCTTCGAGCCTAACACGGCCACAAGAACCGTGCACCCCGTCCCCTCCAGCAACGACCAACTGTCTCCTGGAGCCAGTATGGACGAGGTAGTGGGTAATAGACAGGTAAGCACCTTGTCAACATGCACATCAAGCGCAGCCACACCGGGGATATCAAACAACAGCCAAACACTTGAGAGAGGGAGAACGAAAAAGAGAAAGCTCGATTAATGCATAAGGATCGGTGACATACACCTTATTTAAATAGCATACGTAATAAGTTGTTTACAAACAAATCCTAGCTAAGTGCACGAGGTCAGGAAATATAGTTCACGGAATGCCACGAACACAAAAATGTTATGGAAATCGAATACAATTGGCTGAAGCGATGTGTGCAAGTTAAGGGAATAGAGTACATGGAGATATTCATATGAGAAAGAAAAGCATTAGGGCACAAACTGTAAACCCACCACCTGAAATAAAGAGACTTAGCATGCAAGCACGCGGTTAGTAAATCGAATTCAGCGTGCCTACAAACGCTGCGCCGGCTCGTCGTAATTCTCTGCAGGACCCATCGTCGCTTCTGTAGTGGCCCCAAATGGCACAGCGCATGGCCCACTAGACATTTATATGAGAAAGAAAGGCATTAGGAGAGAACCGAAAACCCACCACCTGAAATAAAGAGACTTAGCATGCAAGCATGCGGTTAGTAAATCGAATTCAGCGTGCCTACAAACGCTGCGCCGGTGCTGCCTACGTTCACTGCGGGACCCGTCGTCGCTTCGGCAGTGGTCCCGAGTGACCTCTCTCATGGCTCACTAGGCCTGCCTGACTAAGGCACTCGCGACCGCATGTTCTACAGCACCATGCGCTCGATGTCGATGGAGTACAATTCATCGGTGCTTGCCGCTTCCGCACTTGCCGCTTCTTCTCTGCATGCATGAGGGCTTTCTCCCGCACCTCACCAACTGCCTTCGTGATTAGATCGCGCCATGCACCACGATCAGCCGCCTTCGATTCCCATGATCTGCAATCAAGATTAGAACGTGTGAGGCTCACTTTAATCATGTCCTGGTAACGTAACTTTGGTTTCCCAGCATGCCGCTTCCCTATACTCAGCTGACCGTATAAAAGTTGTTTCGGTATTCGCGTCGAATCCATACGGCTCACATGACCGAGCCATCTCAGGTGTCGCAGTAAAAGTATGCAGTCCACTGCATACATCCCACTTTGGCGCAACACTTCCGTGTCTGCAACTCTGGCGCCCCAGCCGATCCGCAGAATTCGTCGCAGACACTGCTGATGGAACCGCTCGAGATATCGCACATCCCGACGGTACATCGTCCACGTTTCACTGCCGTATAGAAGAACGGACAGTACCCTGGATTTGTACACCATCAGCTTCGTGCCAATGCTAAGCTGATGGTTGTTCCACACTCGGTACTCTAGCTTCCCGAATGCCGCTGCCGCCTTCGACACGCGATTACGCAACTCAACGTGTAGCTGCTGATCAGTCGACATCACACTCCCAAGGTAGCAGAAGCGGGAGGTGGTTTCCAATACTTCAGCACCAATGCTGATTTGCGGCAATATTGAAGATTGCACCTCCGGTGAAGGCTGAAAGAGACAGACAGTTTTGCTTGTGTTGATGGTGAGCCCGAATTTGGCCGCTGTCGAAGCCAGAGCACTAGTCATGTGCTGCAACTCATCCGCGCTGTGTGAAAACAACGCACAGTCGTCAGCAAACAGCAACATACGGATAGTTGTCTCACAGACTAGAGTTCTCGCACCGAAACGACGGATGTTCAGCAACCCACCATCAATACGGTGCTCCACACGAACACCGTAAGCACAAGCCGCATCAAAAGCACAAGACAACATTGCATGAAGATAGATATTAAACAGGGCAGGAGCTAACACACAGCCTTGCTTCACACCAGAGACAACTGGAAAGTCATCAGAGGTCTCTCCACTCAGCTGCACCCTCGCTCGCATACCACTGTGCAGACATTCAATTAAACTTACAAACTTACGCGGGCAACCAAACTTACCCAACACCAGCCACAGTGCCTCGCGGTTCACCGTATCAAATGCCTTGGTGAAATCAACAAAAAGCGAGTACAGAGGCTGGTGTCGTTCTCTGCACTTCTCTTGCAACTGACGAGCCGCAAACACCATATCTATAGTGCTGCGACCCGAACGGAATCCACATTGCTCTTCCGCCACGTTTGGTTCCACAATCTGACTCACGAGGCGATTGAGCAGGATTCGGGCAATCACCTTGCCCACACAACTCAGCAAGTTGATGCCCCGATAATTCGTGCAACATTGCTTGCTCCCTTTGCCCTTGTACAGTGGTAGCACAAGGGCATCCTTCAGCTCAGCAGGCACCTCCTCCTCAATCCACACGTGTTGCACCAAGTGGTGCAGCGCAGTCAACAACGCG
The DNA here is from genome assembly GCA_944474145.2 of Dicrocoelium dendriticum. Taxonomy (NCBI): domain Eukaryota; kingdom Metazoa; phylum Platyhelminthes; class Trematoda; order Plagiorchiida; family Dicrocoeliidae; genus Dicrocoelium; species Dicrocoelium dendriticum. The sequence continues at coordinate 63,801,739 of OX104066.1, forward strand.
GGTCCACCGTGTTTCAATACTTCAGGTGGGATCCCGTCACCTCCGGCACACTTGCCGTTTCGCAGCTGAGCAAGTGCTCTCTGCGTCTCATCCAGTCTCGGCGTATCCGCCAGATCCGCCTTCACATCGTGCTGCTTCAGGCCATTCAATGTAGGCCAGTCGATCTCTGAACGGTTGTTCAAGAGACAGTCAAAGTGTTTCCGCCAGACCTGCATTATGTCTGCAGTCTGGGTGCAGGTAGCGCCTGAACTACCATCGATCAGTGTCCTCAGCGGCTCCAATCTCGGTCCATACACCGCCTTCAAGGAGTCAAAGAATTCCTTGTGTTGACGGCGTTCGGCGTAGCATTCCATCTGCTTCGCCTTCTCCGTCCACCATGCATTTTTAATGCGACGGAGCTCTCGGGTCAGTCGCCGTCGAAGTTTGCGAAACTGACTACTCTTCCCCAAGTCACTGGGGTCTGCAACATGTGCAGCAAATGCTGCATTCTTCTCTGACACCAATGCGTCAATCGTCACATTGTTGTCATCAAACCAATCAGGCCGCTTACAGTTTGCGCGCCCGATCGTCTCCTCCGCAGCAGCTGTCACCTGGTCGCGAATGTGGTGCCACAGGTCGCCCACTGTGGCTATACAGTCCACATCACCACACAGGCGTGCAGCCATCGCCTTCTCCAGCTCAGTACGTTTCGCCACAGTGCCGAGGGAGAGAATGATAAATTTACGCCGATTCACGGCGGGAGTGCAATACATCGATTTACGAAAATATATGTACAGTTTGGTCCGAACCAATTTGTGATCAGTGCCACACTCAGCTCCACGCAGTACACGTGTCATGCGCACTTCACGCATATCACGCTGACGTACGATGACATAGTCGAGCAGGTGAGCGTGACCACTCCGTGGGTGCATCCAAGTTGCTATATCACTCGCACTCAGTGCAAACCGAGTGTTCGTGATCGTCAGGCCGTGAGTGGCACACAGTGAGAGCAGCCTGTCACCGTTCGCATTCGCTGAACCAATGCCATGCGCACCGATAACATCTGTCCACGCTGATGCATCACGCCCAACGCGCGCGTTGAAATCACCCAGCAGAAATAGTCGGTCGCTCCTCGGCACAGACCGTATCACGGAGGATAGCTCAGTGTAGAATTGATCACGCGTGTCATCAGGATAACACATGGTTGGACCGTACGTGCTTATAAAAGTAGCAAACTTACCTCTTCCGAGTCGCAGGCGAACAGTCATCAGCCGCGCGCTGATGCCCGTTGGTTCACCCACCAGCTGGCCATTCAGGCGATCGGATATTGCAAATCCGACCCCATGTTCACGTGGTGCTGAGGCGGCGTTCCCCACCCAGTAGAATGTGTAGCCAGCACCTGCTTCATGTAACTTACCTTGCTCAGCGAGCCGAGTTTCACTGAGCGCCGCAATATCGATGTGGTAGCGCGCCAGCTCCATTGCGACCAGTGCAGTGCGTCGCTCCGGGCGCTCGCTCGAGTTCCGGTCCAGGAGTGTGCGCACGTTCCAGCACCCGATGCTGAGTGCTTTGCGCGCAGGCATACGATTGCATTGGTGGGCAATCGCACGCGAGGTGGTCGTTGTCCTTCGGAGGTTTGCTTGAGGGACTCCACCCGGAGCCTTTGGCTCAATAGTCTGACCCACAAGGCAGTGGGTGATTTGGAGGTTTGCTTGAGGGACTCCGCCCGGAGCCTTTGGCTCAATAGCCTGACCCACAAGGCAGTGGAGAGCAGATCCAGCTCGGGAATGTGATTGCAGAGACAGATTGGGATCTGCTTGACGGCCGTCACACGCAGCCTTTGAGGTTCTGGAACAGTTATCATATGTTTTGCGACCGTAATTGGATACGCACCTGCGACCACGGCCAGACGCAGGTGGGTTTTTGGCGGGTTTGCACCAATTTGACCAGGGGCTGCCTGGCTTGAGGCGGGCAGTAGCAAACCATTGAACACCCGGAGGTGTCCTCCCACCGTCAGAGACAATGCGTGGCACTCGTGCTCTACGCCAATCGAGCATTGAGAATATCACCCGTAACCTGTTGTCTCCCATGGCTAGGTTTTACGGGAAGTGGGCCATCGACCACTTCCTAACCTCCGGAGAGGATGGACTAGGATACTGCCAGGGCGCCCACACCTGACAGGAGAACGACTCGGGTCCTCAGCCAAAGCCTTCGATTAAATGAACACCCGAAAGGCAGCGGGTCTAGCACGTGGTCAGTTAGCTGACTCATGCGGATTGGTGTCCTGGATCTTTGCAGGGAGAAGGGCGAAACCTAACTCCCACCCAGCGGTCGCCACGTGGAGGCGCCCAGGACATGAGACTATGGCGCAACAGTAGCAGCAGTGGGTAGACCATCTGTCAGGATCTAGCCACCACCAGCCTCAGCGCACCATAGGCTCTCCCGCCAGTGCCGACCATACGGTCATTCTTACCTACATCCGGCTCACCACTTGTGTCCACGGTGAGTTCCGACACTGACGTACGCTCTCGTCGCTTTATCCGTCTTTCGTTCGATTGTAGCCTTTCTCGAATGCAATCCGTTGTGTCCCTTCTTCTGGTTTCCTCTAATCCACGCCAGAGCAGGAACACTCTCCGACTAGTATAGACTAGTCCTACAAATTGGTGACCCCGATAACCACCCGCGAATTTTCAAATGTTTAGGTCGTTTCGTTTTCGGTGAGTTCGTTCCAAGTCATCTTTTTCCCTAATCCGTGGTGGATTATTTACCGTCCATTGGTTTTTAAAACTTCATTCCTATTACGCATGTACCATGTCTGATGCCGATGTAAAACCCGGGTCGGGCGGTAGCATGAATTTGCTCACCTTGGCTATTCCGGACTTTATGGCACACAAGCCCAGCGTCTGGTTTGCCATGTTTGAGATAGAACTAGAAAACAGAGGAATTTCTGTTGATCAAGCTAAATACAACCAACTCGTCCCATGCCTTCCGCAACAAGTGGTGATCCTGCTTAATGATCTACTGCTTCATCCACCGAAGGACGGTAAATACGAAGAAACGTAGGAATTTATTCTAAAGGAGGCGCAACCCAACGCTCGTGCTTGATTGTAGCAATAACACTAAGCTAGGCGATCGCAAGCCTTCAGTCTTGCTCCGCCATGTTTAGCAGATAGCTGGTCCTTCGTATATGAGTGAAGAAGCTTTAAAAGTACTGTGGCTCTCACACATACGTGATCCTCCTCTTTTAATGCTCGTAGCGTACCCAAACAGATCGCTCAAAGAGCTGGCCATAACGGCAGACGCAGCATCTGAGAGAATCCCTCCGTACGTGAGGGCATCCCGTAACATTTTTGCCACATTAGCTGAAAACGACTTGAGTACGAAAGCGTCTTCGCAAGCAGACCCCAGAGACGAAGAGCTAGACGCGCTTCGCCGTGAATTAGCAGCAATGCACTTAGAAAGAAAAGGCCTAATGAGACCGCACGCCAACCACGAAGTAGCCGCCATTCGTCACGGCGCCTATCAATGAACAACAATGAACAATGAATTTATACGGGTTAAGAAGCGCTGCTTTACAAGCCCCGTTGGATAGTTGGTGGGGATATCAACATAATAATTATGATGAAAAGGATAGTAAAATAGTTAACACTTTAAATACGAAAATAAGGACTTATCGTTTGCTTCGCTGCAGTCCTGCGATTCACTTAGATTCACAACACCCACAGTTAACAACAAATAATTCCAGGGTAAACTCCAAGTGTAGGATGGAGACGTAGTGTTAAGTAACAAAGTGTAAGTGGATGAGTGCATCGTCCAACCGTCTTTTAAATATTGTTAGTGTCGGTGCAGAGACGACCGATTCTGGGAGAGCATTCCACGGGTGACAGACACGGATGGAAAAGAAATTTCTGCGGCACTCCAGACGACTATATTGTTCTGCGAGTTTTAATGAGTGGCCCCTCAGGTTTGTATTGCTGCTGAGTTGCAGTAAAGGGCGACACACATGATGTGGGTCTCGCAGAATCAAGTATGTCATAATCAGGTCGCCTCGTAGCCTGCGATAGCTTCCACTGAACAATCCTAGTCGTCGCAGCCTCTCCTGGTAGGACAGATTGCGCATTCCAGTAACGTTCTTAGATGCGCGGCGTTGAGGCTGCTCCAGTGCATTAAGGTCGTGTTTCAGCCATGGATGCCAGGCTTGAATTGCGTATTCGACATGGGGCGAACATACGCACTGAGCATTTGTCGAAATATGGAGCTGTTTATTTGTCCAAACGCCCGCCTCAACAGCCCAACGTGTTGGTTCCCGGTCTTCGAGGCCTTTTCGGATTGCCTGGAGCAACCCAAGTCATCTTGAACCAGGACACCCAAGTCCCGTTCGAGACTTGATTGTTGCAGTACATCCGTTCCGAGTCGGTATGAGTAGCTGCCGTGATGTCGGATGGAAAGCACCTTGCATTTACTGACGTTGAAATGCAATAAGTTTTGGATCGACCATTGATACACTGTATCTAAGTCACTTTGGAGCACAAGTTGGTCGGCGTTCGCCTGGATCCTGCGCCAGATCTTGATATCGTCGGCAAACATTAGGAAGTTTGAAGCGATTCCCTGTGCAAGGTCATTAATAAACACCAGAAACAAACGTGGACCTAGAACCGAGCCTTGCGGCACACCACACTCGACTTGTATGGGGTCCGATAAAGAGCACCGAACTCTGACCACTAATTGCCTTTGAAATAGAAAGTTGGCGATCCAGCTTAAAAGAGGGTCTCCGACCCCGTACTTCTGCAGCTTGGATAGTAGTATCCGATGGTCTAGACGATCGAAAGCCTTGGAAAAATCCAGGTAAATCACATCAACACCTTCTCCAGCGTCGGCTGCCTCGGTCCAACTACTGCGTGCAATGAGTAAATTAGTTGTACATGACCGCTGTCGACGGAAACCGTGCTGTTCAGGAGTGATGAGGTTGCAGTTTTCCAGATAGCACACCAGTGCATCGGCAACTATGGATTCCATGACCTTGGAGAGTATAGGAAGAAGGGTTACTGGGCGGTAGTTAGAGGGATCAGATCTGCTTCCACCTTTGTGAATCGGGCTTATTATTCCAAGCTTCCACATGGCGGGAACTTGGTTCTGGTCTAAGCAGTGCTGGAAAAACTGAGCAAAATGTCCTGCCAGTTGGTTTGCTGCTACTCCCAATACCTCAGGACGAATGGCGTCGACACCCGGCGAGCTGTGTTTGCGTAGAGAGGTCAGCTTTTTGCAATACAGCCTCTGCGGTAAAATTGATGTGGGTTAGTCCTGGTGAGCAGAAGACAAAGCTTGGTAGATCGCTTGGTGGCAAGACCCTTTGAAACGTGGGGGCGTATTGCATCTGCAGCGCGTTTGCAGCTTCCATAGACGTTCTTGTTGGGGCCGTCAGCCGTCTTTGAGTGGAGGAAATCCTTGCCTCACCTTTCGTAGGCTATTAACGTGCTTGTACAGCAGTTTGTGGTTAGCACTGAAGGTTTTTTTGCGATGTTCTGCTGATAGGCGGCTTTGTCTTCTCTTAACAGTTGAGTGCAGTGGTTACGTTGGGCTACGTAGTTGTCCAACGTTTCTGGTGCTGGAGCTTCTCTGAACACTCGCCATGCTGTATCTAGGGGGGGGGGGGGGGGGGGGGGGGGGGGGGGGTGGGGGGGGGGGGGGGGGGGGGGGGGGGGTGGGGGGGGGGGGGGGGGGGGGGGGTGGGGGGGGGGGGGGGGGGGGGGGGGGGGGGGGGGGGGGGGGGGGGGGGGGGGGGGGTGGGGGGGGGGGGGGGGGGGGGGGGGGGGGGGGGGGGGGGGGGGGGGGGGGGGGGAGGGGGGGGGGGGGGGGGGGGGGGGGGGGGGGGGGGGGGGGGGGGGGGGGGGGGTGGGGGGGGGGGGGGGGGGGGGGGGGGGGGGGGGGGGGGGGTGGGGGGGGGGGGGGGGTGGGGGGGGGGGGGGGGGGGGGGGGGGGGGGGGGGGGGGGGGGGGGGGGTGGGGGGGGGGGGGGGGGGGGGGGGGGGGGGGGGGGGGGGGGGGGGGGGGGGGTGGGGGGGGGGGGGGGGGGGGGGGGGGGGGGGGGGGGCATCGCGCAGGCGCAGTCCATCACCCCCTCGCAGCCTAGCCCGAAATACCAATTTAATGAATGAACTTTGTTGGTATCATCGGCAGTATGGTGAAAACGCTCGACGTTGCCGTTCACCTAGCGCCAAGCATGGTTTAGGGGCACAGGGAAACTAGTTCGCCGGCCCGTGCATGCGGCCCATGCGTCCGGCAGCAACAAAACAGGCTGTCTGTTTTACGTCAGGGATAGGCGCTCCAGCTTCACTTTTCTTATCGACACAAGAGCCGAAGTGAGCGTTAGCCCTGCCAGCGCGCAAGACAAGCTTTCGAAGCCCAGGTACAATCCACAGGTAGCCAACGTCTCACCGATAGCTTCATACAGTCATCGTACGGTGAACCTAGCTTTAAATCTTCGCAGAGATTTTCACTGGGTTTTTACGGTTGCGTCAGCACCTTTCGCAGTTATCGGTATCGATTTTCTTCGCCGTATCGGATTGATTGTCGACGCAAGTCGCCGCAGAATGTTAGATGATTATACAAAGCTGGATGTTGATGGAGCCCTTTCAGATGTTCGATAATCAGCCCTGTATTTCGGATCGCAGACGCACTGTCCGCCTATTTGAGCCTCCTATCCGAACATCCGCAACTGGTTCGACCAGCTGCAGAACTTCCACCAGTCACGACAGAGGTTGCTTACCACATAGTCACGCGCGGTCAACCCGTTAGCGTACGGTCAAGACGGCTTGTTCCAGACAAGCTACGAGCAGCACGAGCTGAAGTTAACCGCATGCTTCCGCCCGGTATCGTCAGACCGGTCCAACAGCCCATGGGCATCGCCTCTCCACATGGTCCCGAAGAAGATAATAAAGGACTGGCGTCCTTGCGGCGACTATCAATCATCGAATACGGTGACCACGCCCGATCGCTATCCGGTCCCAACCATAGTGGATCTCACCGCCAGTATGGCAGGTAACAACATCTTCAGCAAACTCAACTTGGTACGCGCATGCAACCAACTTCCGGTAGCAGAAGCGGACATAGCTAAAACTGCATTGGCAACTCCATTTGGTTTGTTCGAGTTCCTGCGCATGCCATTTGGCCTAAAGAATGCCGCGCAAACTTTTCAACGCATCATCGACCAAGCGTTTCGCGGCTTAGACTTCACTTACGCTCAGCTCGGCTACATTTGAATGGTGAGCTCTTCACGAGAAGAGCACATGCGCCGCTTACGAACACTTTTCGATATTTGATCTAAGCACGGGGTGATGATCAACGCAGAAAAGTGTTCTTTTGGTGTCGACTCAGTCAACGTCTTTGGCCATCGTATTTCCTATGCCGGCGTCGTGCCACTGCAGGAGAAAATTCAAGCTATCATCGACTACCCCGAGCCTTATTCATTCAAATAGCTTAGACTTTTGCTGGGCTTGCCAACTTTTACTGACGGTTCATACCAAACTGAGCGTCGCTGATGCAATCCCTCACGGACCTTCTCCGAGAGAAACGCAAGAAACTTGAATTTCCAGCCGCAGCACGTGCTGATTTTAAGTCGCTGAAAGAGGCTACCGCCAACATAGCTTCTATAGCACATCACGATCCTCCAGCCTCAGTGTAACTCAATACTGAGGCCTCAGACGTGGCAGTCGGCGCTGTTTTGCAGCAATGAGTAGCCGACACTTGGCAGCCCTTAAAGTTTTTCTCCAAACGCCTACAACAAACCGAACCTCGCTACAGCACGTTCGGTTGAGAACTACTAGCCATACATCTAGCGATACGTCACTTTCGACATGTCTTAGAAGGCCGCTCCTTTGCGGCCTTCCCTGGCCACAAACCCCTGACTTACATGCTCGGCTCAACTACCGACCGATACTCCCCTAGATTCGCGCCATGTTAACTATACCGCTCAGTTTACCACCGGTATACGGCATTGCTCAGGTGTGCACAACGCCAGCGCTGGCGCACTTTTCCACATCCAAGCTAGCTCCGCTGACTCCGGCATTGATATCGACTTGGCAGCCATGGCCACAGCGCAACTCAACGATCCTGATGTTGATCTACTACGCAGGTCTTCTTCACTGGACCTCCGAGCAATTTCGCTGACATGATCAGATGGAACTATACTTTGCGATTTATCTCTGGGCGAGCCGCGCTCAGTGGTCCCACGCGAGTTTCGGCAGACGGTGTTGGACACGTTGCATGGCTTGTCTCATCCAGGTGTTCTTGCAACGGTTAAACTGGTAACCGCCAGATTCCTCTGGCGCAATGTTAATCTGAAGGATCGTACTTGAGCAGCTGCTTGCATTCCATGTCAACCCGCTGTGCACAAGTACACGAAAAACCCATTAGGCACATTTGTTCCTTTGCTTAAGGACTTGGGTGGCCGCCACCTCCAGATGATGGCGTATCATCCGGCCACCACCGGCATGGTGGAGCGTTTCCACCGCCATATGACAGCAGCGCCACGTGCGCACGCAGATCCTTCATCGTCTGAAACACATCCTGTCGTCTTCTTAGGCTTAAGAAACGCGGTTGAAACCGGGTTCGAGGCGACACCAGCGCGGTTAGCCTACGGTTGCACGCTGCGGTTGCCCGGCCAGCGGGTAGCACCAGCCTCGTCTGCTTCCACTTTTGACTACGGAAGTTACACAGATCGATTGGTTCCCCAGATGCGTGAGCTATGTTCATGCGCTCCTCGAGCGCAAAAGACATCAGCACACGTGCCCAAGAAGCAGTTCACCTGCTCACACGACCTTCTTCGCGCAGACGGTGTTCGAAAGCCTCTTCATTCGCCACACCTTCAACTTGCTACACCGCAAGAATAAAAGGTACAACATTGACCGCGGTGGCCGACATCAAGTCGTCCCATGGACCGTCTAACACCCGCCTTTGTGGAAGAAAGCACCTCGCCTACTTCTTCTAGTAGTGCTTCGTGAGACGTTAAAACGCACCTTACCAGCTTTCAGCATCTTAGTGCAGTTCAAACAGACCACGATCTCGGTCCACAAGATTTATCCTTCCCGACATCTCCCGAATCCAGCCTGTCGCCTCCCACGACCAATCGCTGGGGTCGGGTTGTGCTTAAGCCGGTTCGTTTCTCCAGCTATGGGCAGAGTAACTACGTTTAGGGTTGTAGATATTGTATATATTGTATATACTTGCCAAGCTTTGGTTCGATTACCGTTTTGAAAACAAACAAAAAATAAGAATCCTCACATCAACCTACTCTAAAATATAAGCAAAAACCAAAGAATCTAAACGCGCAGCTCATTCGTTCTTTCCTTCGGGCGTTTTCTGCGCGTTCTTTATTCTCTCACCTCTCTACGTCCAAACCCTGCCCTTCGATCGATTAACCCACACGAGCACCGTTTTATAGGACCATGAAGCCAACGCCGGTCGTTTCTCCGTGGGACGTGGGTCGTTTTGGCGCAGGGCGGGGTTGGGCGGAGGTAAAAACCATTCCGGAGCGCACCGTTTGTCATCAACGGAGGTGGAGGTCCTGCCGGACATTTTCTGGACTAGCCAGTTCTTTATCCTCCAACAAGCTTTCTCCAACGGCTAGCCGACATGCTCCCAGCCCTGCAATCAATAAATAATAAAGACTGGACGTCACAGCGGAACCTAATTGTTGACTACATTTATTTCCGAACAGGAACAAATACTCCTTTTCATACGAATACCTTTCAAGAAATTCGATCCACTGCCGTTTCTGTTTCGAATATGTCTACGTTCAGCAGGGTAGCTCTGTCCTAACCCAAAAGATATTTTCTATCTTATGTACACTTTTGTTACTCAATAGTACAATTTTGGTTTTTGTTTTAATGCCGATCCTGGTTGGATATGTGCTGTTTTGGCTTAAAGCAATTAACGAATACCTTTTTGGCTCGCTTTCTTGCTGTTACCCTATACAAATTTACCACCATTATGGTGACACATTATGCATAACCATGTAGCGCTGAATGTCGGGGTCTGTATAATATGTTCACCTTACCCCATCATACCGCCACCATTTGGCCAATTAGAGTCTAGCAGTTTTAGGATTCGCCAGTGAGTTCGTGACAACTCGCATTGCATGAGGGTGCTGCAGTTTTGGAGACATTGATCTCTCATATTGGAAGATTGCCTCAATACTGGCTAACAGTGGCAGGAAAGCAATAAACAAATAGGAAAAGTTGCAGGAAAGGGACCAACAAATGATGGGCGTTTGTCCAAAGTTGTCCGATGTGGATAGTATAACTTATCACTAGAGTCATGGTTGACGACATCCGGTTTCGGATGTGCGTGTCACTGTGGCCAGCCACAGGACGCCTGAGCCTACAGTGGGACCATGGGTGGCTTGCGCTGCACCACCCACAGCTTCAATCATCCACCCCATATCCAGTGTAAACCCGAAGGAATAAGACCGGGAGGCATGTGGATGGGAGCCACGTTTCATCAACGGAGCCGGCCCACACTCCTTCACAGGCAAACAAAAGCACGATGTATGTGGTGGTGGCCGGACCGTACTCCGCTCCACAATGAGTGCATGGAACCACTCTTCGAGCCTAGCACGTCCACCAGGGCCGTGCACCCCGTCCCCTCCAATAACAAACAACTGTCTCCTGGAGCCAGTAGGGACGAGGTATTGGGTAATAGACAGGTAGGTACCTTGTCGACATGCACATAAAGCGCAGCCACACCGGGGATATTGAGCAACAGCCAATCACTTGAGAGAAGGATAACAAGTAAAATAAATCGAGTACCACCTGAGGAAAAGGTGATATCAACCTTAAATTGATGAGCATATCAAATAAGTTGTTTACAAACGAATCCGAGGTAAGTTCACGAGATCAGAAGATATATTTTGCGGAAATGCCACAAACACGAAAATGGTATCGAAAGTAACTGCAATTGGCTTAAGTGACGTGTGAAAGTTTAAAAACGAAAGTACTGGTATGTATTAATATGAGAAAGCTTTGGGACAATATTGCAAAGCCACCACCTGAAATAACGTGACTTAGCATACGAACACGTTGTTAGTAAATCGAAGGCGCCAGTTCTGCGTACGTACGCTGCAGGCCCCGTAGTCGCTTCGGTGGGGGTCCCGAGTGGCCTGGCTAATGGCTCACTAGGCCTGCCTGACGCAGGCACTCCCGATCGTGTGTGCTACAGCACCATAAGCTTATTGTCAATGGCGTACAACCCATCGGTGCATGCCGCTTCTTCTCTGTATGCATGGGGATTTTCTCCTGCACTTCGGCAACAGCCCTCATGATCAGACAGCGCCATGCACGGCGATCAACCGCCCTCGTTTCCCATGAGCTGCAAGCAAGACTACAACGTGAGAGGTTCAAATTGACTATGACCTGGTAACGTAACTTTGGTTTCCCTACGCGCCGCTTCCCCATACTCCGCTGACCATGTCATAGCTGGTTCGGTATCCGCGTCGAATCCATACGGCTCACATGACCAAGCCACCTCAGGTGCCTCAACAGACGTATGCAGTCTGCTGCATACCTCTCACTTTGTCGCAATACTTCCGTGGCAGCAACTCTGTCGCTTCAACCGATTCATTAAAGCCTTCGCAAACCCTGTTGATGGAACCGCCCGCGATATCGCACATCCTGCCGGTACATCGTCCACATTTTACTGCAGTATAGAAGAACGGACAGCACCATGGATTTGTACACCATCAGCTTCGTGCCAATGGTAAGATGATGGATGTTCCACACGCGGTACGTAAGCTTCCCAAATGCCGCCGCTGCCGTCAACACGCGGATACGAAGCTCATTGTGTAGCTGCTGATCAGCCGACATCACATTCCCAAGGTAGCAGAAGTGGGAGGTGGGTTCTAATAGTTCAGCCCAAATGCTGCTTTGCGTCAATATTGTAGATTGCACCTCCGGTGAAGGTTGAAAGAGACAGACAATTTTGATTGTGTTGATGGTTAGCCCGAATTTGACCGCTGTCGTAGCCTGAGCACCATGCAGGTGCTGCAACTCATTCGCGCTGTGTGAAAAAAACGCACAGTCGTCAGCAAACAACAACCTACGGATAGTTGTTTCACAGACTAGTTCTCGCACAGAAACGACTGATGTCCTGCATCCGGCCATCAATAAGGTGCTCCACACGAACACCGTAAACACAAGCAGCATCGAAAGTACAAGACATCATTGCATAAAGGTATATTAAACAGCGCAGGAGCTAGTACACAGCCTTGCTTCACACCATTGACAACTGCAACGTTCTCCGAGGTGTGTCCACTCAGCTACACCCTCGCCCGCATACCACTGTGCAGACATTCGATTAGACTTAAAAACTTATGCGGGCAACTAAGCTTACCCAGCGCCAGCCAAACTGCCTCGCGGTTCACCATATCCAATGCCTTGGTGAAGGTAACAAAAAGCGAGCACAACGGCTGGGGTCGTTCCCTTCACTTCTCCTGCAACTGCCGAGCAGCACACACCATATCCAGAGGGCTGCGACCCAAACGGAATCTACACTGCTCCTTCGCCACGTTAGGATCCACAACCTGACTGACGAGGCGGTTGAGCGGGAATAGGACAATCACCTTGCCAACACACTTCAGCAAGTTGATGCCACGATAATTCGTGTAACATTGTTTGCTACCTTTACCCTTGTACAGCGATAGCACAAGGGCATCCATCAGCTCAGGAGGCACCTCCTCCTCAATCCATACGCGTTGCACCAAGTAGTGCAGCGCAGTCACCAAGGCGGGTCCGCCGTGTTACAATACCTTAGGCGGGATCACGTCGGCTTCGGCACATTTGCCGTTTCGCAGCTGAGCAAGTGCTCTCTGCGTCTCATTTAGCGTCGGCGTGTCCGCCAAATTCACCTTTACATCGTGCTGCTGCAGGCTGTTCAAAGTAGGTCAGTCTATCTTTGAACGTTTGCTCAGGAGACAGTAAAAGTGTTTTCGCCGAATCTGCATTATGTATGCAGCCTATGTGCAGATAGCGCCTGAACTACCATCGATCAGTGTCCTCAGCGGCTCCAATCTCGGTCCATACGCCGCCACCTAGGAGGCAAATGATTCCTTGTGTTGGCGGCGTTTGGCTTAGCATTCCATCAGCTTCGCCTCCTTCGTTCACCATACCTTTCTACTGCAACGGAGCTGTTGAGTCAGTCGCCGTCGTAGTTTTTCGAACCTGACTAATCTTCTCCAAGTCACGGGGGTCCGTCACAAGTTCAACAAACGCTACATTATCCTCCAACAACAATGCGCAAATCGTTGCATTGTTCTCATCAAACCAATTAGGCCGCTTACAGTTTGCGCGCTTGCTGGGCTCCTCGGCGGCAGCTGACGCCTTGTAACAAAGGTGGCACCACAGGTCGCTTACTGTGGCTTTTCAGTCGACATTCCATAGGCGTGCGGCTATTGCCTTCTCCAGCACAATAGGCTTCGCCATAGTGCCGAGGGAGAGAATGTTAAATTTATGACGATGCACGGCCAGAGTGCGATACATAGGTTTACGAAAATATATGTACAGTTGCTTCACACCAATTTGTGATCAGGGCCACACTCAGCTCCACGCAGTACACGTGTCATGCGCACTTCACGCATATCACGCAGACGTACGATGCTTTAGTCGAGCAGGTGAGCGTGACCACACCATGGGTGCGTCCAAGTTGCTATATCACTCACACTCAGTGCAAACCGACTGCTCGTGATCGTCAGGCCGTGAGTGGCACACACGAGAGCAGCCTGTCACCGTTCGCATACGCTGAACCAATACCATGCGGACAGATAACATCTGTCTACACCGATACATCGCGTCCAATGCGCGCGTTAAAATCACCCAGCAGATGTAGCCGGTAGCTGGTCGGCCCAGACCGTATCACGGAGGATAGCTGAGTGTAGAATTGCTCGCCGGTATCATCAGTATAACACATGGTCGGACCGTATGTGCTTATAAAGGTGACAAGCGTATCTCTTTCGAGTCGTGGGCGAACAGTCATCAGTCGCGCGCTGATGCCTGTTGGTTTACCCACAAGCTGGCAATGGAGGCGATCGGCTATTGCAAATGCGATCCCATGTTCACGTGGTGCTGAGGCGGCATTGTACACTCAGTAGAATGTGTAGTCAGCACCTGTTTCATGCAACCTACCTTGCTCAACGAGCTTGGTTTCACTGAACGCCGCAATATCGATGTTGTAGCACGCCAGTTTCATCGCGACGAGTGCAGTGCATCGCTGTGAGCGCTCGCTGGAGTTCCGGTCCAGTAGTGCGCGCATCTTCCAAAACCCGATGCCGCACCTTGCGCGCAGGCCTACGATTTCATTGGGGAGCAATCGAGCGCGAGGTGGTCGTTGTGCTTTGGAGGTTTGTTTGAAAACTGCACCTGGAGCATTAGGCGCATTAGCTTGACCCACAAGGCAGTGGGTGATTTGGCGGTTTGCTTGAGGGACTCCGCCCGTAGCCTTTGGATCAATAGCCTGACCCACAAGGTAGTGGGGAGCAGGTCCAGCTTGGGAATGTGATTACTGAGACAGAGTGGGAGCTGCTTGCTAGCCGTCACTCGTAGCCGTTGAGGTAATGAAACGATTTTGATATGTGTCGCGACCATAGTAGGATACACCTGCGACCACGGCCAGAAGCAGGTGGGTTTTGGCGGGTTTGTACTACCTTGCCCATGGACTGCCTGGCTTGAGACGGGCAGTAGCAAACGATTGAACACCCGGAGGTAACCTCCCACCGTCAGAAAAAGCGCGTGCCGCTCATGCTTTACGCCACTGAAGCTGTGATATTATAACCCGTTGACCTGTTGTATTCCATAGCTAGGTTTTAGGGGAAGAGGGCCATCGAACGCTTCCTGACATCCGAACGGTATGGGCTAGGATACTGGCAGGGCGCCCACATCTGACAGGAGAAGGGCTCGGGTCCTCAGCCAAATCCTTCGATTAAACACACACGAAAGGCATTGGGTCTAGCACATGGTGAGTTCATTGCAGCATGCGGTTTGGTTTCCTGGATCTTAGAAGGGAGAAAGGATTAAACCAGCTCCCACACAGCGGTCGCCACGAGGAGGTGTCTGGGACAGCAGCCGATGGCACAACAGTAGCAGCACTGGGTGGACCATCTGTCAGGTTTTAGGCACCACCAGCCTCAGCGAACCATAGGCCATCCCGCCGACCCTACGGCCATTCTTGCCTACATTCGGCTCACCACTTATGTCCGCGGTGAGTACCGACACTGACGTACGCTCTCATCGCTTCAGCCGTGTTTCGGTCGAATACAGCCTTTCTTGAATACAATCCATTTTGTCCGTTCTGGTTTTCTGGTATCCATACTAGAACAAGAGCACTCTCGGACTAGTATGGACTACTCCTAGAATGTAAAACTCGAGCTGCTATTCCCCTTCTTTGCAATGCTTCAATGGAATGGAAAACAAAGTGGATGGAGGCGGCTGGAAATCGCACCTGGCCACCTAGTATGCTCTATTAACGACAAAAGAAATAGGGAGTGCCTGCCGACAAGATGACTCCCGGAATGGACCGGATAACAGAGAGGCGCCCGCAGCGAAGTATGTAAGGTACGCGGTCAAGGATACGCCGGGCAGTAACAGAGTATCTAACTCACGGTCTCTAAGTTTGCTGAAAGGTTGCCGCGTGGTTTGGTTCGGTATATATTGTCTGGGTACCGCAGCTGTTTTCGAAGCGATAGCGGGAAAAATAAATAACTAGTGACAAATGCTTGCTTCTGAAAGTACGTACGTGTATGGTCCTATATTTACATTTTTATGTTCCTTTAATATTAACGGTAAGGTTATTATCACTTTATTTTAGCTCATGTTATTTCAGTAAATGGTTTCCTTTATTATATCTAATTTTTATATATTCATCAATACCCCCATTCTTGCTATATATCCAGCATTGAATCTGCGCCTGATTCCGGGATACCCTACTTTAAACATTTCCTGCCAACGCACACGTTTCGTGTTACCGGAGCGACCCAACGATAAGCGATACGTGTTGTCCGTCGTGGTTGACTGGTACAGCCAGTGTAAACATGATCACCTAGTTTATTTGTTTTATATTCATGTATACCGTATTGGAAAGTTAAGCTTAAGGTCAATCTACGTCATAGGCAACAAAGAAGCCAGTGTAATTGGTTTGTCTATATTAGTTAGTTAGCCTTTACATTTTGGCGCCTTCGGTGTCTTCCGCCATGCACGATGATAACGCTACTTTTCGTTGCATGATAACTGCTGGTTACGAGGCCATTGAGGCATTCCAACACGATTGATGCGCTTCCAAAGGGCAACTGCAAGGTCAT
Organism: Dicrocoelium dendriticum; assembly: GCA_944474145.2. Lineage (NCBI taxonomy): Eukaryota > Metazoa > Platyhelminthes > Trematoda > Plagiorchiida > Dicrocoeliidae > Dicrocoelium > Dicrocoelium dendriticum. The sequence continues at coordinate 63,818,056 of OX104066.1, forward strand.
TTGCAACTGCACGGTGATTACTGCAGCGGGCCGTAAGCAACCGACTGGAAACCGTCGCCTTAATACTTTTCGTTATCGGTTTCTCCAGTTTCGAGGTTTGCACAGCAAGCGGAAGAACGTGAACGGTAAAAGATAAGATGCATGATAACGTTGACTTCTGATGAGTTTTTAGTTTCGGGTGCCAAAATAGCGAGGCATGATTTTTCTTGGTCTTGCAAGGTAGGTATCCGCATGTGTTCGAGTTCGGAAGCCTTGGATTTTTCCGGTTAGTCTGCTGCTTAAAGCGGTACAGGCGTCGGCGGTATCAAAGTTGATGACGTCTTTTCTTCAGACACGTGAAATCAGAAATTTCGTGTTGAGGGAATGCTGCATCCGTATTACCAGGCGTGCTTTATATCTGAACAATGGAAGTCAGGCGGAGTCATTTTATGTGGTAAAGCATGTAATCACCCATTTAGAAAACGAAGGTCCTTGTACGGCCTCCGTGCGTCCGGGCTCAAAGATCCGCACAATACGGAACACTCAAAGTATTTTCCTTGCTATTCAGTCACATCTGCACCTGAACAAATGCATGCAGCAAATCATTGCTGTAGGGTACTACTGCTGGCGTTCAGCCAGACCTCCGCTAGCGGATAGGCTAAAGCTAAAGGAGGCTATTAACGATCTCAAAACCATGCAAGCGGCAGTTGAACAAGGTCGCAGGTTGGTAAGTTTTCGAGTGGTCGAGCGGCGGTCTTTTTCCGCCCTACCAGTGCCAGTACTAATAGCGTACGACCCAGGGCAGGACATTACGAGTACCTTCAGATAGAGCTTAGCAATGTGCTCAGCCTAAGGAACAAGATTTGCGAGATAGGCCTGTTTGTACATGGGTTCCAACCGGATATACTCACATTCACTGAAACTTGACTGTCTCAGGACATCACGGACGGTGAAGTGCATCTGTCTGGCTATGCACTATTTAGATGTGCTCGCTTTGTTGGCCGACAAGGCGGTGGCGTTGCGCTTTACGTTAGCTGTGGACGGTATTTTGCTTGCCTACGTCTTTCAGTCTGCATGTCAAACTGTGGAAGCTCTGGTGGCAGTGATTAGTAATTCCACGGCTCAACTTACAGTTGTAATTGTGTATAGAAGCCTTTAGAGGGCGTCCAAAGTGGTGCTTGCTTTTACTCGCACCCGAGGTTCCTTGCGCCAAACAGCCATCTGGCGACTTCGGGCGTCTAGTCAACCTTGGATGCAACTTGATCGCATCGCTGTTAGTTAACTTTGGCGCGGCCGAATAAAAAACTGCAAGTCCAGTTGGAATCCTTTCCTGACTTCGGATCATGCACTTGTGTGTGTTACGTTCTTTCTGCACGTTGGAGGCACCCAAGGGCGTCGCCGAAAGCGGTTCGAAACAGGCGAGCTCTCCGCCATAAAGGTCCGACGCATGTCAGAATACCGTAGCTTCCAACCTACGTCCTCTATCCACCGAGGTTGAGACACACTGGGCACCGATGTAGAGCGCCTTACGTAAGTCCCTTACCCTGGTCTGTGGATTCATTAGACGAGCTGCTGGTCCTTGGAGCTCCGCACAGTCTCCAGTTAATGAAAAGCCACAGAACAAGTACCACCGGAGCTAAGTACAACTCACTATGCAGAACCACAGGTGCTGAGTTCAGATAGCTAAACAGGAAGGACCGCGAGGTATGGTGGCCACAAAGGGTCGTGGAGAGGGAGCGCGCATTCTCATCAGGAAACGCCCGCAAACTGTTCTAACTTATTCGCTCCCCCTCGTAGGCTCCATGCGTCTCTGCACATATCCGGAGCCTGCCAAGTGTAACCCCCTTTCATGCCCAACCTTCATTCTTTGTGACTGTCTGCGTCACCTTCATTTGCTGACCGTTGACTTATTCTGGGACACTTTAAGTATCCACTAGCCACTAGAATGCTACACCCCAATGCCACTGCTAGTTGCGGATACTCTCTATCTCGCTTTGTGTCATTATCAGTTCTTCGTATTACTTATGTCACCACTTTTTAGCTGCAGCCAGTCATAGTAGTTAGCATACATATCTACGCTTTTAGCCAATCTGTAGCTCTCCCACTTACTCTCTTGAATTGTTAGCACCACATACCTTCACTGGTTTGTTGACTTCTTCTGTCACTGTATCTAATAAATAACTAGAAGGCGCAATGGAATTCAGATGCTGTCCGCCGGTTCTCTCCCTTAGCAAAATTATCCTTCGTTCTTCTTATCTTCAGTACGTTTACTGCAGAGATTCATTGTAGGCTCCACACATTTTTGCGCCTATCCGGAGCTACTAGGAGACATTCCTCGTTTCTCCATCCTGTAATCTCCCAGATTGTCTGTATCACTTACCTTCGCTGGCTTGTTCATGTGTTCTGTGACACTGTAGCAATCCACTTGTAACCAAATAGTCTAATGGACTGGCTACATCAGGTCACCGAAAGATTCTCGTAGCGCCATTTTCTGTCGATCCTCTTAAACCTAAGCACTTCTGCTTAGCAGCAACTAGTGGTCGTAGGCTCCACGCATTTCTGGAGCTTGCTAAGAGCCGCTCTCTTCTATCTCGAACATTCTTTGTGACTGTCTGCTCCACATACATCCGCTTTTTGCTTATTTATTATGGTTAATTGTGAGCATACACTAGCAACTAAAAGGCTTCATGCAAATTCCATTGCTGATCACTGATACTCACACTTGCGGCGACCCTAACTGTTCCTCGTCTTACCTCTGGCTCCCGTGTTTAGCAGCAGTCCTTCTTCATAAGCTACTATCATCTTTGCGCATATACTGAGCTGCTAAGGTCCACACTTTTATCCCTCCAAGCTTTAATCCCTGGGACTGCGTGCGTCACATACACTTGCTGTCTGTTGACCTAATCAGGTGTCCACTAGCAATTATAAGGCTGCACCTAAATGCCACTGCTCATCCGCGACACCTAAGTGACCGTAGTACAGCTCTTTCACTGGCTTCTCCCGGGTCAGGCCTCCTTAATTATACTCCATTAGCACCACCGCATGAGTTGATTAGCTGCGCGTCGATGCGTCGTAGTCTATTATGCTCTAACTATCTAACAACCTCTTTGTATGCTTGCGCTTTGCTTGTCCGCTGTGCTTCCATCACGAAACCTCTCTTAGCTTTCTTCTGTCGTGCAAGCATATCCAGGTATTCAGCGTAAGCCGCTCTTCTGCCTCACATTTCTAGACCTTTATCTACCCATTACTTGCTGTATTGTCTTAGGCATTTTTTATACCTGCAATACTCCAAGCCTCGGGCTAGCGGTTCATGGCTCTATCCAGCTTGGCACTATTACCCTAGCACTCTGGCTGCTGCGGTTAGGCCTTAGGTTCTGATATCCCCAGCAACCTTAATGTAAAAATGTATTCTGGCTATTCGCTGTCCTTCCGTCAATTAGCCCTTCTTAGCTTTTTAAGCCGGCACTCTCTCACCTGGTCAGTACAGAGACCCCCCTTGGCTTCTCATTTACAGGTGTTCATTCTTCAATTATTCGCTGCTATTTTCGCGAGACTTACCCATGTATGAGTCCAAGAGACTCACTGGCTTTCCCTGGGTCAGCATGTTTTACGCTCCCCAGCGAATCTTCCCTCGCAACAGTTGCATCATAGCAAACCGATCCTGTGTTTTCTTTGCTCAACGGCGCAACGCTCTGTATCCAAGGTATACGGTAGCAACCAACCTATAGGGCATTGCTTCCGATGAATATTCAAAAGACACTTTTAGCATAATCATTGTTGCACATTGTACATCATATGTTTCCACTAAATGTTAGACCATAGGACATAAACAATGCTTGTTCCCACGTTTGTTCTTTGCGGCCCTGTTTGTCTCTCATCTTCCCTTTCTCCGAGGTCTGGAACTTCTTGGGGATCTGGGATCGGACCGTGAAAGAGCTTGTGCCTGGGACAGGACATAGAAACCCCCAAGGACCTACATAGAACACGGCTGTACAACAAGTGGATAAAAATGCACTCACTACCATGACCAGTGCTCCCATGTCCAGTAATGGTAGCTGGACATGATGCCTTCATATTTCTGCGAAGTACGCATAATTCTGAGAAACCTAGACGCAAAAATCGGACGTTTTGCTCACCTGGACACGAAGATGACAAAGGTCTAACCCTCCATAGGCAGCAGCCAATATGGCCGCCCCGACCAAAAATAACCTGTTCAGCTAACAGAGGAAATTGGAAGGCAATTGACGGCGATTAACCGAGGGTTAAATCAGTCAACGAGCTGCTCTGCCAGTTTTACATTGGTGTACAAACGGATTTCTGACAGTGTTTCAGGACGTGGGGGTTTTCGCCTGGCAAGCGTTCTCCCTATAAAAAGCCACAAATGTTCGCTTAACAACACTGCGACGTGGCGGATGTGACTCGCCACTGAATAAAGTCACTGCCCACAACTACATACTGGCAAGCCGACCAGAATCCTAATGTAATATTTTCCTGACAAGTTTTCTCTACAAACGGAATGCCCAGCCTGTTTACACTACGCACACTAGAACCCAACTTGTCGTCATGCATTGACGAATTTATACCTCAAGATTAATTTTGCAATTTCCAAAGCCTGCACAACATTCGGCTTACTGCCGATTACATACATAGCAAGGTGTTTGTTGCGAAACATAATTGCTTGTAAACGTTGAGCACGCCTGGTCTGGTGTGTCTCGGAAATTCGAGAATATACTATTTATTTATTTATTTATTTAACGGTGAGTATGGGCTTGTGTCACCTGTGGCTTGGCGTGACCCCAGCCTCGCTTTGAAGAGACCAGTCTATAATGTTACGATACGAGCGTTTCTGTTTTACACCTGTGAGAATTGGATCGTTCGCAACAGCGATGATTAGCGACTATCTGTTTTCGACCATCGCTGCCTGCGTAGCATCAAACCAGTACTGAGGAAGTCGGTCGGCGGGTCTCCAGATCTACCGAATTCCGCCGATCGATTGCCTGCATCGTTTCACTGCGGAGGCTTCGCTGGCATGGGCAGTGCTCCGCCTGCTTACCCAGCGGCTGCCACGACGAGCCTTATTTGCGAGCACAAGCATGGCTCGGAAGCAACGAAAAGAAGGCAAGATAAAACTTGGACGCACTGCGTTTCGGCGCAAACGTTGAAGCTGGCTGTTGTTGGACGTTCCCGAACCCCGGGTTGGAGGCCGAAGGACCACGAGCACATCTGGTTGCAAAAGCTGGATGAAATTGCCAAGGACGATAAGCAATGTCGCACTTGCTGTGAGACTTCTACCTTAGCCGTTGCTTTTTCCTGCAAAGCTATTGTTTTCTTTTCAAGTATTGTGGCACTCAGCATGTTATGTTGTAATTGGTGTAGTGCGGTGGGATATATGCTCCCAATCCGCAAAGTGGTATTTGTTGCTTGAGGACTTCAATCTACCGAAAGTTTCCTGGGTTGGTCTTTCTTGCAACTCGGCGGCAGGTGCTTTTGTGCAGAGCTTCTTGAGCTTACGCTACAAGTACCGTTGCATCAGTTCGTGGCTCTTCCCTAGGTACATACATGCCCAAGTGCCGGCCATTTTTGATCTAACTTTTGCGAAATCATTAGCCTTCGTGGGTGGTAGCACTCACAGCTCTCCCTTAGGGGCCGGTGATCAAGTTTGTTTTAGCATTCAACGGTACTCTGGTCAGACGTCACCCGGGCATCTCCGAACCATATCCATACATTTGGCCTGCTAACTATCAGGCCATGCGTATTAAGGATTCTGGGTTGCGTTGCGAAATCTCTGTGGCCGATGCGGTTTAGGCGGCCCGGCAGAATTTTAAGTCTTATCTCACGGAAGTATGTACTCCCTGCAGCCCGCTTGCGAGGGAAAAAGAGACACCAGCACGGCCACTTAGTTAGATACCACTAGAAGGTACCTGCACAAAAAGCGTTCAAAGTGCTGGCGGGCCTGGCGTGCGGCTCCATCAACCAGCATCTATACTAGGTACAGGGAGGCTAAAAATAGAAGTGAGCAAAGCACGATGATTGCTCCGCTCTTGCACAAAAATGAATTGACTGATGGAGCTTCGGAAAATGCGATGCATTTCTTCGCGTATATTAAGGGACGCTATGGTTCAAAGGCGCTAATTCCAAATCTGATGCCGGCCGATGGAACGTATGTTTATGCGGACTCGGACAACGCCAGTGTACTTGGTGAGCATTATGCAGAGGCTTTATTGCGTGAGGCCGCGTTGACTAGCATTGAACTTGTTTCCAGAGTACCTGAAGGTTCCTATCTAGTTGAAGTTACTTTAGGGGTAACGCAAGTTATTATGCTGCTGCAAGTACTGAACCCCTCCAAAATGGCTGCACCTGATTCAATTCACCCGAAGCTGCTACCTGAGTTGGCGGTGGATCTAAGTGGGCCGCTGAAGATGGTGTTTCAGATGTCACCTGACAGCTGTACCTTACTTCTAAATGAAAAGAGGATGTCCTTTTTCTTACCTTCAAAAATGGCGGCAGGAGTCTGTCAACCAATTATAGGCCAGTAAGTCTGTCTAGCGTCTTCGTCAAAATGCTTGGAAATCTAATGAGAGATTTGTTGGAAGGTCACCTGAATAGATTTAATCGCTTCAGTAGTGCACAACACGGATTCCGAAGGGGCTTTCCGTGTAGGACGAACTTGTTAATCGCTCGTAAAGCATTGGCTGAAGCATGGATAAAGTTCACGTAGTGAACGTGTTCTTCCTCGGCTTCTCGAAAGCATTTGCCAAGGTTCCCTACGTTAGGCTATCCCAAAAGCTGAGCTCCTGCGGCGTATCTGGCCGCGCCCTTCACTATGTATCTTCATTATTGCAGAGAAGAGAGCAATGTGTAGGTGTGGGTCGCAGCTCGCTTCAAGCAAGCGGTCCTTAACGGTGTCCCACAGGGCTCGGTCCTTGGAGCGATGCTGTGCATCTACATAAACCATTTTTCTTGGGAGCTTGGGCTATCATCCCTATTGTTTGCTGATGGCCTTAAGCTATGGAAGGTTATAATTGTCCCTGGGGTTCTGAGGCTATTAAACATGCCCTAGCCAGACTCTGGACTGGTCTAATTTGTAGCTACTGCCCACTATTCAAGCTATGTGTTCCGTCTTCCGAATGGGTGCAACCTTCCCACTTTCGAAGTCCTGCTTGGTGTGGTCGAACTCCCCCTTTCTCCAACCAGGTCGACCTAGGCGTCGTCCATTCCTTGTCTTGCCTTCTGATGACCGCTGAACGAATGCCGCAAGTAAGGCTTTCGGAATGTTGTGGTTCGGGCGCCGTTCTTTCGGGGTCTTAACTGCCGAGATATTGATGATGCTGTTTTCAGCTTTCGTTTGGTTTTATCTGGATTACTGCGTCCAGACTTGCCCGCAATTCCTTGTTCGGAACAAAATGGAGCTGGAGGGGTTGAGAGTAGGTACCAAATTGGTCGAGGGGTTAAGGGAACAATTGTACACCGAGCGTCCACTTAACTTGCGTAGGCATCAAAGGCACTACGGACTGCTTCGAGGAGGCCTAAGCCTTACCGCATTTTACCAGAGAAGGTTGGACCGGACTTGAGCTTGGGCGGTTGCAAAGGAAGACAAGTAGGAGAAATAACCGCCATGCATAGTATTCGGGAATGTGCATTGAGTTTGTGGTAAGTTTCTTGTTTTTATGTACATTTCCGGTGTAAGTATTCCTAGCGGAACAACTGCAGCACTCCCGGAACATTTGCCGCTGGCTTCTTTCATTACTCACCGGATTGTAATCAAATGAAGTTACACACAGGTGTGGAAAAAAGCTTGATTCAAGTCGCATCCTTGAACACCGGCTAGCAGACGCTCGAAACGTTTCACGGATGGTTTCTGCAAATACTTCTGTTTGGCAGTTCTAATCACTTACTACCCTAGTGGATAGGGGATGTCCAAGCGCAAACTGTGTCATCTATGCTTAACTGGTTTCCATGCACGATCTCGTGTGGAACAGACAATGTTAGGCCGAAAAAATTGTGTAACTCACTTTCGAGTTCCCCTCAGAGGATCTGTCTAAAGTAGATACCAGCACCTTTGCAATGGCGGAGCTCCAGAGCGAACAGATTTAGTTGCTTGAGCCGAAGAGTGTAGGGAAGACCACGAAGCTCCAGAGCGGCTTTTGATGCAGTCTCTGAACCTATTTAGCACAGCGCATTCAAATGTTGAAAGCGGATTGCTAGCTGGTAGACCATATCCTAAGGCTGTACGGGCGTACCAAATGAACAAAGGTCAAAGAAGCTCAGGAAGCGTTGAATCGAATGATCTTCTTGCGGTCCCGCCAGTCTTCTCTCAGTAACCGCATTCTGCAACGTGTTCTGTTGTTCTAAGGTCAAAAGACGCGAAAACCCTGAGAACTCTCGCCTGAAAATTATTTTTGCCGAAAACCCCACCAACGGTTCTGTGCTACCCATTGGCAGTAGTGCGAATGTAGCTAGGTTTACTGGCAATTCCCACCTGGTGCACCATTCGGTTAGTTGGTCTAGTGCCCCTTGTAAAGACCCGCATGCTCAATGCTGGATATTGTTGACCATAGCTTGCGTACATTGGCAGTCGGTTTAAAGAGCAGTCGGCACCTCGTTAATGTACATTTTTAAGAGCTCCGGTTCAATCACTGATCCTTGGGAAAAGCCAGCAAGCATGGGCCCAGGAACAGAGAACGTTCGATTCAGTTATAGGCGCGTCGTCCTACCTCTTAAGAAATTGGCAATTCGGTAGAGATTATTTCCCGTAATGTCAATTACCTGGGGTTTATGTAGCAGACGTACGTGTAGAACCTCATCAAAGGCGTTACTGAAGTCCATATCTATTACGTCAACCATTTTTGGGACACCTATGCCCTCTGCCCAATCTTTCCTTGGAATGAATAACTTATACATGCACCAGCATGCTCTTTGAAGTGATATTGAACTGGCGAGATGGTGTTAAAGTGCATACAGTGTATTTGCAGGGGGCACTTTAAGGTTCGTACCATGGTGTTGCGTACGAATGATGTCAGGCATAGTGGCCGGTAGTTTGCGTGGGCATTTTGCTTTTTCCCTTCATATTTCAGCAGGACGGTACCTGACTCCCAGCCCTTAACTACGCCGCCGCCTTCCAATAATTGCCAAAATACATCGCCGAGAGAGGCGGCGACGTACGCAGCCATCGCTTTGAAGAAGCTGTCATGTAACCTTCCTGCCGCTACCTAAGTCCTTGCAGCCGTGGCAAGGGTATTGCCTACTCCCATTAGCTTTTAAAAATTCCTGTCTATCCGTGCTGCCCATAGTCATGATCCACCACTACTGGTATGCCTCCACATAAACGTTGCCACCGTTAGCCACTCCGTCGCACTTTTGGTATGTGTATTGCTTCTTGACAAGTGGCTTTTAAGCCCATTGTGTATCCGTGATGCGTACATGAATAATCCACAAATACTGGTATACCTCCACATAACCTTTGCCCCCGCTAGCTACTACGTTGCCATTCTGGTAAGTGTATTGCCTGCTCACGTGTGGCTTTTAGAACACTTGTTTGTCCATAATGCGTACATGAGTGGTCTGCCTCCACCTAACCTATGTCGCCGCTTTCTACTCCCTTGCACCTTTGGTAAATGTATTATCAGTTCAGTTTTGGCTTTTAAGACGTGCGTATATTCCCTTCGCCTATGGCGCGGTGAGGCTGGTGGTTGCTAGATCTGGCCAGATGGTCTACCCACTGCTGCTACTCTTGTGCCATAGGCACATGTCCTGGGCGTCTCCTCGTAGCGACCGCTGGGTGGGAGTTTGGTTTCGCCCTTCTCCCTGCTAAGCTCCAGAACACCAATCCGCATGAGTCGGCGTACTGACCATGTGCTAGACCCGCTGCATTTCGGGCGTTCATTTACTTGAAGGACTTGGCTGAGGACCCGAGACCTTCTCCTGTCAGGTGTGGGCGCCCTGCCAATATCTTAGTTCATCCTCTTCGGAGGTTAGGAAGTGACCGACGGCCCTCTTCCCGTAAAACTTAGCTATGAGAAACAACAGGTCTACGGGTTATAAGTCCATAGCTCGATTGTCGTAGCGCACCAGCGCCACGCGGCGTCTCTGACGGTGGGTGGGCACCTTCGGGTGTTCAATGGTTTGCTACTGCCCGTCTCAAGCCAGGCAGCCCCTGGTCACAGTGGTGCAAACCCGCCAAAACCCACCTGCTTCTGGCCGTGGTCGCAGGTGCATCTAGGTTCGGCCGCAACACATATATGAATTGTTCCAGCACCTCCAAGACTGCGTGTGACGGCTAGCAAGCAGATCCCCTTCTGTCTCTGCAATCATATTCCCGAGCTGGATCTGTTCCCCACTGCCTTGTGGGTTAGGATATTGAGCCAAACGCTCCGGGCGAAGACCCACAACCAACCTCCAAACCATCCACTGCCTTGTGGGCCAGTCTACTGATCCAAAGGCTCCGGGTGGAGTCCCTCAACAAACCCCCGAAGCACAACGACCATCTCGCGTGCAATTGCCCACCAATGTAATCGTATGCCTGCGCGTAAAGCACTCAGCATCGGATGCTGGAACGTGCGCACCTTACTGAACCGGAACTCCGACGAGCGCCCGGAGCGACGCACTGCACTCGTCGCCATGGTACTGGTGTGCTGCCACATCGATATTGCGGCGGATAGTGAAACCAGACTCGCTGAGCAAGGTAAGTTGCATGAAACAGGTGCTGGCTACGCATTGTACTGGGTGGGCAACGTCGCCTTAGCACCAGGTGAGTATGAGGTTGGATTTGTAATGTCCGATCGCCTCCTTAGCCTGTTGGTTGATAAGCCAACAGGCATCAGCGCGCTTGTAATGACCGTTCGTCGACGACTAGAAAGCGGTACGTTGGCCACTTTTATAAGCACGTACGTTCCGACCATGTGTTATCCTAATGACACGCGTGAGCAATGCTACACTCAGCTATCCTCTGTGATACGGTCTGTGCCGAGGAGCGACCGACTATTTCTCCTGGGTAAGTTCATCGCGCGTATTGGTCGGGATGCATCGGTGTAGACAGATTTTATCGGTCTGCATGGTATTGGTTCAGCGTATGCGAACGGTGACAGGCTGCTCTCATGTGTGCCACTCACGGCCTGACGATCGCGAGCAGTCGGTTTGCACTGAGTGTGAGTGATATAGCAACCTGGACGCACCCATGGTGTGGTCAAGCTCGCCTGCTCGATTATGTCATCATACGTCAGCGATACGTGCGGGAAATGCGCATGACACATTTACTGCGTAGAGCTGCGTGTGGCACTGATTACAAATCGGTGAGGATCAATCTGTACCTATATTTGCGTAAACCTATATATTGCACTCCCGCCGTGCATCGGCGAAAATTTAACATCCTCTCCCTCGATACTGTGGCGAAACGTGTTGTGCTGGAGAAGGCGATCGCCGTACGCCTGTGTGATGTGGAAGGCATAGCAACAGTGGGTGACCTGTGGCACCACATTCGTGACCAGGTGACAGCTGCTGTCGGGGAATCCATCGGGAGAACAAACTGTAGGCCACCTGATTGGTTTGATGATAACAATGCAGCGATAGGCGCATTGTTGTCGGAGAAGAGCGCAACGTGCTGCACATGTTGCCGACCCCAGTAACTTGGGGAAGAGTAGTCAGTTTCGCAAACTTAGACGGCGACTGACCCGAGAGCGCCGTCGCACAAAAATTTCATGGTGGACCGGGGAGGCGAAGAAGATGGAATGCTACGCCGAACGCTGCCAACACAAGGAATTCTTTGACTCCCTGCAGGCGGTGTATGGACCGAGATTGGAGCCGCTAAGAACGCTGAGCGATTATAGCTTAGGCACTACCTGCACACAGACTGCAGAAGTAATACAGAGCTAGCGAAAACACTATTACTGTCTCCTGAGCAGCCGATCAGAGATAGACTGGCCCAATTTGAATGGCCTCAAGCAGCACGATGGGTAGACGAGTCTGGCGGACATGCCGACACTAGATGAGACGCAGAGAGCACTTGCTCAGCTGCGAAACGGCAAATGTGCCGAAGCCGACGGGATCCCGCCTAAGATATTGTAACACGGCAGACCCACGTTGGTGACTGCGCTGCACTACTTGGTGCAACGCGTATGGATTGAGGAGGAGGTGCCTCCTGAGCTGATGGATGCCCCTGTGCTATCACTGTACAAGGGTAAAGGTAGCAAGCAATGTTACACGAATTATCGTGGCATCAACTTGCTGAAGTGTGTTGGCAAGGTGATTGTCCTATTCCCGCTCAACCGCCTCGTCAGTCAGGTTGTGGAACCTAACGTGGCGGAAGAGCAATGTGGATTTCATTCCGGTCGCAGCACTACAGATATGGTGTGTGCTGCTCGTCAGTTGCAAGAGACGTGCACAGCACGACCCCAGCCGTTGCACTTGCTTGTTGTTACTTTCACCATGGCATTTGATGCGATGAACCGCGAGGCATTTTGGCTGGCGTTGGGTAAGCTTAGTTGCCCGCGTAAGTTTTTAAGTCTAATCGAATGTCTGCACAGTGGTATGCGGGCGAGGGTGTAGCTGAGTGGACACACCTCGGAGAACGTTGCAGTTGTCAATGGTGTGAAGCAAGGCTGTGTACTAGCTCCTGCGCTGTTTAATATACCTTTATGCAATGATGTCTTGTACTTTCGATGCTGCTTGTGTTTACGGTGTTCGTGTGGAGCACCTTATTGATGGCCGGATGCAGGACATCAGTCGTTTCTGTGCGAGAACTAGTCTGTGAAACAACTATCCGTAGGTTGTTGTTTGCTGACGACTGTGCGTTTTTTTCACACAGCGCGAATGAGTTGCAGCACCTGCATGGTGCTCAGGCTACGACAGCGGTCAAATTCGGGCTAACCATCAACACAATCAAAATTGTCTGTCTCTTTCAACCTTCACCGGAGGTGCAATCTACAATATTGACGCAAAGCAGCATTTGGGCTGAACTATTAGAACCCACCTCCCACTTCTGCTACCTTGGGAATGTGATGTCAGCTGATCAGCAGCTACACAATGAGCTTCGTATCCGCGTGTTGACGGCAGCGGCGGCATTTGGGAAGCTTACGTACCGCGTGTGGAACATCCATCATCTTACCATTGGCACGAAGCTGATGGTGTACAAATCCATGGTGCTGTCCGTTCTTCTATACTGCAGTAAAATGTGGACGATGTACCGGCAGGATGTGCGATATCGCGGGCGGTTCCATCAACAGGGTTTGCGAAGGCTTTAATGAATCGGTTGAAGCGACAGAGTTGCTGCCACGGAAGTATTGCGACAAAGTGAGAGGTATGCAGCAGACTGCATACGTCTGTTGAGGCACCTGAGGTGGCTTGGTCATGTGAGCCGTATGGATTCGACGCGGATACCGAACCAGCTATGACATGGTCAGCGGAGTATGGGGAAGCGGCACGTGGGGAAACCAAATTTATATTACTAGGACAATAGTAAATTGAGCCTCTCACCTTCTAATCTTGAGCGCAGCTCAAGGAAGCGGATGCGGTTGACCGGCGTGCATAGCGCGATCTTATCCCGATGGCTGCTGCCGAAGTGCAGGAGAAAACCCTCATGCAGGCAGAGAAGAAGCGGCAAGCGCGGAAGCGGCAAGCACCGATGGATTGTTTTCCACTGACACTCAGCTTATGGTGCTGTAGCACATTCTGTCGCGAGAGTCTGAGTCAGGCAGGCTCCGTGATCCATGAGCGAGGCCACTCAGGTCCTTTACCGAAGCGACGACGGGTTCTGCAGAGAACGCAGGCAGAACCAGCGCAGCGTTTTAGGTGCGCTGCATTTGATTTACTAACTGTGGGCTTGCATACTAAGTCTCTTTATTTCAGGTGGTGGGTTTTCAATTTTGTCCTAATGCTTTTCTTCCTCAAATAAGTGTCCACCTTTACTCTCTTCTATAAACCTGCACAATTCGCTTAAGGCCATTGTAGTTAATTTCGGTAACTTTTTTGCGTTTTTGTCATTTCCGCAAAATATATCTTCTGACCTCTTGAACTTATCTCAGATCCTTTTTAACAACTTATTTCATATGCTCATTGATTTAAGATTTTTTCCCGTTTCCTTATGCATTACTCGACTTGTCATCTTTCTCTCAAGTGATTGGCTGTTGTTTGATACCCCCAATGAGGCTGCGCTTGATGTGCTTGTTGACAAAGTACCTACCTGTTTATTACCCACTATCACTTCCATACTGGCTCTAGGAGACAGTTGGTCGTTGCTGGAGGGGACGAAGTGCACGGTCCTTGTCGCCGTGTTAGGCTCGAAGAGTGGTTCCATGCACTCAGTGTGGAGCGGACTACGGTCCAGCCACCGCCTTGTGTGTGCTTGCTTCCCAAATACAGTCCGCTTGTGTTTGCCACTTAAGGAGTGTGGACCGACTCCGTTGATGAAATGTGGCTCCCATCCAGATGCCTCCCGGTCTTATTCCTTCGGGTTTACACCGGATATGGGGTGGACGGTTGGAGCTGTAGATGGTGCACGTTAACGTGTATCACTGTTACCTTTGCAGTTATCCATAATGCATGACAACCGCCACGCCGAGTACTCTATTTTACCTGTGCAAACGCATGAACCTAACTCAGTAACCGGAGAATTATATGCATTACATCTACCGCAGGTCCGCAAAGCAGCGCGCAGCAAGACGTCCATCGGTGACGAATCGACCCCACTGCATTTTTAATTACTTCGTGCAACACAGGTGAGTTGCTATGACCACACTGGCACCACATGTGGTCTCCTGCTCTCAGATCGTGAACTCGGGCATATGCACCCCAGCATACAGTTGCCTTGTGAACCGGCTTAAGGAAATCCCGACCCACCGTTGCATAAAGCAACCGTTCCTTTTCGCGCAACCCTCTATTAAGCATTCATATCCAGCAACCACTAGCATTATTGACTGAATGTGCACCACGTCCAATTCCTCTGATTTGATTTATAGCAATCACCGTGCTTTATGTATGCATATTGTTTCCCTCGTAATACTATTATCGCACAATGCATGCGACGTAATTGTGGTAATTAACCACCGCCCATGGAAGCTCTTGAACTCGAGGACATAGTCCTCTAACCCATCAAAATGACGGCTCCCCATAAAACATGGATAGCCTTATTACCCTACTTGCATTTGCGGTGGTAAAACCTCAACTGCGTCACTGGTTCATTAGTGCAGACGACGCTACGGTTTTGGTACTTGCATTGCCTTTCAACGCATTGCTCATGCAGGCAAGTAACGCCAGTCATGGAGTCCGGTAAACAACTTACATTAATGCGACCCCATGGCACATAAACATGGACTTTATATGCACCCCTCACGTTCGCAGGAAAACCCAGTAATACGTAATCATGCGTATATACGTGGTATACTTGCATGAAATTATGTTCCTCCTTGTTCATAACTCTTAAATGCTTATTGATCACCATCTCACTGCATATGCTTCATACAAGTCATTCATATACAGTAGCTTACAACTTCAACGGCTTTTTATTATACTAATTGAATAATTTCAGTAATGAAACGCGCAAT
Organism: Dicrocoelium dendriticum; assembly: GCA_944474145.2. Classification (NCBI taxonomy): domain Eukaryota; kingdom Metazoa; phylum Platyhelminthes; class Trematoda; order Plagiorchiida; family Dicrocoeliidae; genus Dicrocoelium; species Dicrocoelium dendriticum. The sequence goes on from OX104066.1 coordinate 63,833,568, forward strand.
CCCACTATGCTATTTACTAGATTTCATGAGGTACCATCAACTATACCTTGTAAGATCCACAATCATTAGCAAATATATTTTGATTACCATACAATTCATTTTAAATGTGAGATCGCAAGGTAGATATAATTAGGTTTACATCTGGATAAATATAGGTAAAGGTAGGCACTTATAAACAGATTGGCCAACAAAGTAACGTGGGTATAGGTTACCTTTGTAATTAAGTAGGTATGTATACATATATACTTTTATTTATATATATTTATTGTTTCGCCTTATGCTTTCATTACGTACACCTATACTCAATGGTAAATAGGTGTATCCGTAATTCAATCCAGACTTTTACGCAATATATAGTAAGTTAGTTGAATTCCAAGGTAAATTACCAGGGGCTATTTGCACACGCACTTAAGGACAGGAGCACAGTTCCGCCAGCACACATGCAATTGCCATCAGTAAGTTCAATTTATGGAGCACCAATAAACCGACATACTATATACATACATACATACATATACAAATTAATCTTTTTATTTTCGAACCAAAACTAAAGCAACTGCTTGTCATTGCCATTGTATTTCTACGAGAGTTACAAGCTTCTACATGTAATCAAGTATATGTCAAATAGATACTTTCTAATTATCTAGTCCTACTGAAGGACAACATTCCACCTTTAGCCTGCACTATTCGCCATATTTTCCTAGCTCCTTTTATCAGTCCTACATCGAGGCACGCACCGGGACTCTCACATCTGAGATTTGCCTAGCGGCGGGTTTGTTCGGTAGGTATGCTAGGCCAACTGGAAAAGTTGCCATCAGTTGGCGGTTTGTATATATATATGTATGGTATATACATGTTAACTCGGTGTATGTTTTGTATTGAAGGAGGTTAATGTGGTTCTCATCGTTAGTTGTTGTGATAGACTACAGAAGGATTGGAAATCACTTGGCGCCACATTGGTAACCGTCATCATGGTTCAGTTCCGTCAGTTCAAATGGGGACTGGAACGATAGGAGAATCCCGTGAGCGTTCCATCTTGAGTGAATCGTTGAGCCAGGAATTGATGAAGTTCTCAGTTATTGATAGATTTAAACGGAACACCTGGATCGCACCCTGGCCAACCAGTTATTGCCTACGTTTCCTGTCCTAGCAGTCCCTGCTGTGGCAGTCACGTGAAGTAAGCAAAGGATAGGAAGATAAATCGAAGGTGCAGAATGGGGAAGTGCACTTAAATAAGAAAATAATATCAATACGTAAAGAAAAGTAGAGAAAAGAAAATCGAAGTACGAAGATGCGAGTTACTCAGGAAAATGGAAAGGTTTCGTGTTGCCACCCAAGAGCGTTAAGTTGCCGCTCAAACCCCTTAACCGTAGATTCCCTGATAACACTTTCCGGAAGCATGTTCCAGCGGTCGATAACTCGGCGTGACAGCCGGGTTTCCGCTCTAAGCCGAGCGGACCGCGGTATCTCCAGCTTCAAGGAATGACCGCGTAGAACAGACAATCCGGCGGGACTGAATAGCCAAGATAAATCTGGACCAACCTTACCAGTCAAGATACGGTAGGTTAGGATTAGGTCTCCTCTAAGCCTTCGGTAGTGCATTGAATGCATTCCCAAACTAAGTAGACGCTTGGGGTACGTCCGTCCCCGTAATCCCTCGAGTAACTTAATACCCACTCGTAAAACCCTCTCTAGTTCCATTTTGTCCCGGCAGAGGCAGGGCGGACAAGCCCGGACGCAGTATTCCAGATGAAGCCGAACGAAAGCCGAGAACAGCCTCGTAAAGATGCCGCCCGTCAAGACTCCGAAGGAACGTCGGATTAACCACAACATGCGGAAACCTCTGCTTGCGGCCTTTTTCCGGTTGTCGCCGGAGTGTAAAGCCGAAGAGTGTGCGACTCCTAGGTCAATCGGGCTAGATAAACGGGGGAGTTCGACCCCAACGACCACGTACTTTGTAGGAGGACAACCTCCTCCAATTCGAAGAACGGAGCACTTTGCTTGATTTATGGGCAGTGACCATGAAGTAGACCAGTCCCAAAGCTTATCCAATGCTCGCTGAATAGCTTCGGAACCCCCAGGAACATCGACCATGTTCCACAGCTTCAGATCATCAGCAAATAGCAGCGATGGTACCTCAAGCTCCGCGGGTAGGTCATTCACATAGATAGAGAACAGCAGCGGTCCAAGGACTGAGCCCTGCGGCATGCCGCTGAGGACACGCTGCCCAAAAGATAGGCCCCGGCCTACCCGTACACACTGTTCTCTACCCTGCAAGAAGGCAGTCACCCAATGAAGGGCGCGGCCAGATACCCAGTAGGAGGACAGCTTTTGCGCGAGCCTTAAATTGGGTAACTTGTCAAACGCCTTCGAAAAGTCGAAGAAAAGCACGTCCAGGGTGTGGCCGTTATCCACTGGTGGATGAATCTGAGAGATTGTGTTTTTTGGTGCGTGCTATTATCGGAAACTTGCTGAGGTTGAGTCCCATGTAGCAATTTGCAACTGCCACAGCTTTTTGCAAGTATACGGCTGTGAATGCACAGCATTATGAACGACGAAAGTGGATGAGGTTGCCAGATGAGTACCCGTACCGGTACCTGCAGTGTCCCTGTGTTCCAGGCAGGCGTAGCAACGTTCCTGGGAAACTGTAAGTTGCTACTTTTACCGTATAATAAATGCTACACCGTTACAGGATGTTGGATTGCTGAGCCCTTTTCTCTTTCAAGTTGAATGTTGAATTTTGCGAACGAGTGGACTTGCATTTGTGTCCTTGTCATGGTTTCCATTTTGGGAAGCCATGGCTTTGTCCACAGAACAGGTGGTTGACAGAGACGCGGAAGAAAGAGGGGTTTCCATGACGTCCCTGTTCAACTTGCCAGAAGATACTGGCAAGTTGTCAGATTCTGCATCTATTTGTTTACTGTCGAATATCAGTTTACCTGTTAGCAGCGACCTTGTTAGTAACGAACCCTCAGACAGCGGGTTCGATTCGGCTGTTAGCGAAGGAGAGCAGCAGGTTCCTGCCCTTGCCAAAAGAAGGCGAAAGAGGCTTAAAGAAGCGGCAAAACCCAAGGCAAACATGAGAGATCCGTCGGGCGCCCGTTACCCTCCTCAAATTCTACTTCTACGGAATCGTTGCAACTGGAGACATCTACGGCACTAGAGTATATAAAAACGGACACTAAACTGAAACCACCGACGTCCATGGAGCGTTCGGTAAATACGCCGCTTCGCGGAGCCTCGTATACCGACTGCAGTGCTATTTGCAGAAATGCCGCTGAGTCTTTTGCTGTTCTCCCAAGAGGCCGTATGCTAGATGACCTTCAGTGCTTTGAAATATGCGTTACCCAAATTCCTGCCTCCCGGCGTCCCCGGCGCGACTGTGCGTAAACTAACCAGAATCGTTAACTTGCCAGCTGAGAAGTCTCGCCCTCGCTTGTTGCGAGTTGTTCTGCGCACTCCGGAGGAGGGCCGAGCACTTCTGCGTTTCGCCTTTAAGCTCAAGGGCACTGTTGTCATTGTGCACCCAGACCTCTCTTTGGCGGATAGGCTGAAATTGCGGGAAGCTGTGAGAGATCTTAAAGCCCGCCGTGAAGCAGAACAAAAGGGTCTCCGCTTGATGGGTTTTCGGGTGGTGAGCCGGCGGTCCACTTCCGCCCCACCATAGCCTTTTCTGGTGGCGCACGATCCAGGACTCACAATGTTAAATCCTTTCAGGTAATCTTAAGCAATGTGCGTAGCCTGCGAAACAAGCTGCGCGAAGTCGGCTGTCTTGTCGACAAATGCCGTCCAGACGTTCACGCATTCACTGAAACGTGGTTGTCCACGGACGTCAATGACAGTGAAGTGGGCTTGCCAGGATACGCACTGCTGAGATGTGACCACACCTGATCAGCGCGGAGGTGGCGTTGCTTTGTACGTTAACTCTGCACTTAGTCTTGAACACGTATAGTTTCAGATCATCAGAGGGTGATGTTAAGGCACCAGCAGTTAACCTGTGTATTCCTCCGCGCAATTTAAAGTTGTAATCGTCTATAGAATCCCCGACAGCGTTGCTAAGGAGCTTGCTGATTTCATGCGCGAGCATTCAGCATATAGGTGTTTCGTTATGAGGGACTTAAATCTTTCCGAAGCTGACTGGCAGAAGTTTTCCTGCGACGCCGTTACATGGAGTTTGGCTACCGAGCTCCTCGAGCTGGCCCTGCAGGCTTCCCTGCACCAATTTGTCCATGGGTCTACTAGATTCATGATAGGTCAAAACCCGCCCCTCTTTGATTTTATCTTCGCTAAATGCCTTGATTTTGTCACGGATATTGTATACAACTCACTTTTCGGTGCTAGCGACCACGCATGTCTCTCATTTAAGTGCGCTCTTATTCGTCAGACTAATGATCATCCCGACCGAGTTCCGAATATATGGCGCGCGTACATTCAGACAATGAAAGCCGAAGCAGTAATGTCGCCTTGTGTCATTTTGGAAAGTGACGACATTCAAACGGCCTGGGACAGATTTAATTCATGCTTGAGTGAGCTCGCTCTCCCCATATACCACTATCTGGCAGGAATAAAACTAGGGCAAAGCCACCCTGGTTTGATTCTGCTGTACACAAACAACTCAACAGACGTGCCATATGTTGGCGTACTACTTATCTGCTTTTTCATTATGCACCTTCAAGCGATATCGTGAGGTTCGAAATGCCTGCAGGCAGTATCTACGAGGTGCTCGTCTACAGCATGAAGTAGAGCTTGCTCGTACAACCTCATCAATCCCGAAACGCTTCTTCGCTTATGTCAAAAGGTGAAGCAACATGAAGTCGTGCATCCCAGTGTTGTTTGGCCCGGACGGCACTGCTGTTGTCACGGATCACGAAAAAGCTTGTTTTCTCGGAGAACAGTATGCTGGGGTTTATGTTCCAGGGACACAGCCGCTGCGTATCGATCTCCAAGCAAACGTTCCTGAGGGTTCGCAATCGGAGATGGTTTCTATAACCGAGGCTCAAGTGCTCCGGCTTCTGAGGCAATTAAATCTCAATGAAACTGCCGTTGGATATGCTATTCATCCCAAACCGTTGTACGAGTTGGCTGCTGAACTTTGTCGTCCGGTTGCGCAACTTTTTATGAAGTCTACGAGGCTACTCTCTACCCTACGCCTGGAAGGAGTCTATCGCTTGTCCCATTTTTAAGAAACGTGCTAAGCACCTCCCTGATAATTATTGACTGGTCAGTTTAACGAGCGTGCTGGTCGAGTTATTAGAAAAGCTCGTGAGGGACGCTCTCGAAAGACACTTAAAAGCGTTTGAGTTGCTTAATGCTTCTCAGCATGGTTTTCGTAAGGGCTATACTTGCCTTACTAACTTGTTAACCGCACGTGAACACTGGGCCGAAGCCGTTGGTTGCGGGAAGGCAGTGGACGTACTGTTCATTGACTTTTCCAAAGCTTTTGACACCACTCCACATTCGCGCCTTTTGTACAAGCTGCATTCCTGTGGTATTTCCGGACCAGTCTTACGATGGATTTCAGCTTTCCTAATCGGAATGGAAATGTGTGTGTGGGTGGGTTCAGGGCTGTTCTTCCACCAATGTGTTATCAGTGGCGTCCAGCTAATTCCGGTTCCTGGCCCCTTCTCTTCACTTCATACGTTAACGACCTATCTGATGGCTACACAAGTTGCATATGTTTTCCATGTATTACAGGCGACTTCGGGGCGACTTGGTCCTCACATATCGTATATTGATGGGTTAGATTGGTCCTGATTTGACTGGACTGTTTCGCCCAACTCAACTACCAGCCCTTGGTAGTCATCCATTAAAGTTGCACGAACCCCGGTCTGACCGGGTTGGGGCAGCTGCTCGGTTATCGCGTAGGGTTATAGCTTATTGGAACGCATTGCCTGCAGATTTGCAGAAGTGGGACGGAAATGAATTCTGCTATCATCTTGAGTAAATGTGGTTGTAGCCCGTCTGGGCCTGGCGAGGAAGATGAGTTCAATTCTAGGAGTAGCTTCAGTGCAGCACCAGCATGGGGCGCCTCCCGGTGAAATACTTGGAGAAAAGACAGTGTACGGAAGCGCGATCCCCGTGTTTTTAGGTATTGATAGGTGTATTGCGTTTCCCAAACGCACAAGCACGGCGTCTGCGCTCTTCAGAAGCTCACGCGGATGGCAATTACGTGCTTCACTTCGAACGGACTAACAATGCCGAGCGTCTTCTACAATTGTGTGCAGACAACTTTGTTTCTTATTAACACGGCTTTACAACGCAGTGGGCTGCGAAGTGCCACTTGGCGTCCTCCTGTAGCTGGATAGCGATGGACCCAAGTAGACCCCATAACCATAAGTTAAAGATGGCGTGCTTCCATCCCGCTTTTTTGGTCTTACTGGAGTACCTGTGTCCACTATCATCATGCCTTGGTTCGCTGTCATTTCTGCATGAACTTTACCAAGCGGCACACCATGCGTCCCCTCCGATTAGTAACTAAAAATTTGTCTCCCCTAGGTCAGGCAAGCCTATCAAGCCACACTGCAAACCGAACTTTTGCGGCCTTGTTTTTATGACACTGACCTACAGCGGCATAGGATTTCGGCCGCCATGCACGACACCGGAGCACCTGCTTGTGGCGCTTCCAACCGTCACGGCACCAGTCACTATAGCCGAGAGGTTCGTGGACCTGTTGGAACCTAGAAGGAACCTCCAGGCTGTATATGAGCACAAAGTGACCAGTCGGCCTATTACGCGGAAGTAAAACATAGCATACTTGCTGACAAGGAAGTCTGGTTTACCAAGCCTAAGAATTGTAGGAGGCAGGAGCAGTAGGCAATTACGCCAGGCTCTTCAAACTGATCCGCACAATTGGGCCAAGGAAACCAGGCATCAGTGAGACAAGCAGAGGGCACGCGGGTGCACTGCTACACAATAACGAGTGCCTTATGGCTCGTTGGGCACCCGGGAACGATTGTTGGGCAAGGCAGCGCTGTAGTAAGGTGGAACCGTCTTCAAAAGGTGCATGGATATGATACTGCTCAGTAGAATTCGGTGTTTTTACGTTCCTTAAGCCTATCACGTAAGTGAACACGTCATTCCTGTTTTACTGATTGCACGACACTTCCTTGTTACCTAATGCCTGTCTTCGTAGGATTCATGCTTTCACTTCGGAATACAAGGGGCCTTCATTCACATAGTCGCAAATGGAAGCAGACGAACCTTACGGTTTGGGGGTCCGATTCTTCCAATTAAAGCTCAACGTAGCACACTCGCTACATGCTCCCTCATGCCGCCGTGTCGTCCTATGCACTCACTTCTCCTGTTGATGGGTGGCACCGCAATGAAAAATTATCGTACGTTTGTCACCGAACTACGTTATTTTTTATTTCCTGGTAACCTTGTCTAAGACGTTGATGACATGAACCATACACTTCACTATCGCGAGGTGCGCTACATCGCTTCCAGGTGATTGGGTAAGTCAACCCCGCTTTGCATCTATGCGTATTGCTTTCATGTGTGTCTACGGAATAAATTTCCATTTACCTTTCCTCAGATTTTGCGCGTTGTGGGTCAAGAGCGCCCCACGCGCTCCCCATGATGACGTGAATATTTGGAATCGGTACAGACGTCAGCGCTCCATTTGTGTCTCTTTTTCGTTACCATTTCCATATTGTCACGATTACTCAGCATAATGCATTCAACGCAGTTGCATACAATGACGGAAACAAATGAAAAGCCATGTGACCATTCCATTTCTATCAGTAACGTTAACATAGCCCATTATTTAAGTTTTTTTGTCGGAATGCCTAAGCTTACCATTGTGGCTGCCCTCCTAGCAAAAATAATGCATTCTAAGCGACTTATATGCATTTCATACCCACTGGTTATGGAGGCGCGCTCCGCCTATAGCGCAGTCATCTCCCGTGCCAATTATGCTGCCACCAAGGTGAGACCTACGTAAACGTATGTACTGTCAGTCAAGAACGCCTGTGAGACCAGTCATTGCCAATTCCATAGTGGCAAAATTGATGCAGCTGCGCTAGGAACGGTTAAAATCATTCCTGTGGGCGTGCAGATGCATTCACTTTTCATTCATTAGCAGTGTTTACTATATCTTGGCTGCTGGGCCATTATGGTATTAGTAACCGCCAATATTTAAGGACTATGCTTCCAACGACGGTGATGATGCTGGGTCCGATAATGACACAAATGCTCTGGGACCAATATAGCACTACAAATGAGAAGTCCTCAAGACATGTGCAGCAAGTAAGTGAGGCTTCCCTAGAACGCATATGGATGCAAATATCATGGAACCCAATCAGCATAAGTGAAGGCCCTTCATGTAGGCTCCTGGCGTCGATAACATAACTGTCGCTGTAGGCCATAATTAGGCTTCCCTGTGGAACATACCCATGCTTACTAAGCGTCCTTCCTTTACCGCAGTGAAGTCAAAAATATCTACCTGTTTAATGATCTTTATGACACTGCTGCTATAGAACATATGATACTTATCCATGCATCGCTCGTGCAACCAATCGCGGCCAACATTGCAGGGCCGTTCTGTGAACAAACAAATGCCACCCGTGAAGCCATCATATGGCCTTACTATGTACCCGTCACGTTCGCAGGACCATAAACCTACCTAAAGTCTTGCGCATATATGTGGGCTACTTGTATGAAAACATCACAAAAGCTTTCCTTGATTTTTTTCCTTCTTCGTTTTGCCATCCTATTATGCCCTATGCTTCTTATAACTTCCACATATACTTGGTGTGATAAATTTCCCTTAGTATTATTCATAAAACGGTATTACATTATTAATGAAATGCGTAACCTACTTACTTTACTCCTGACAACTTGATACGCACCATTACAGATACCGGTTAAACTCCATGAAAAGTGACAGCCACATACTTATTTATTTACTCATTTACGTACGAATATGATTATTTATGTCTCTGTAATGAAAAGAATGTATACGTTGGTCCACTGACGTCCAGTTTCGGGGATTTGCATTAGGTAAGCATGGCGGGGACTAAAAACGTGCCCCCCTTAAATGGCATAGAACTGATGATCAGTGTTACCATAACACGAGTACAAATGTATCACTACATAAGGATTTAAGCATGGATAGATTGGAGGCACGATACAATTTCTAATCACGTTACAGTTGCAAAATTAGGAATGTATATATTTGTAATTAAATGTATGCATTCGCTTTCAGACAGCATTATGTATACATAAATGTACGCCTTATTGACCTATATCCATATATATTTATATGGGGGTGAAGTTAGTAGTGCGTACATTTATGTATACATAATGCAGTCTGGAAGTGAATGAATATATTTAATTACAAATATATGCTTTCTGATTTTGCAACTTCATATATATATACATATATGTATACATAAGGTTTCATCAACCATTTGTGTACCCTATGAAAGCTCATTCCGCCATTGTGAGCATTTACCCACCACATATTGACCAGGGACCGACATACATTTTCACTTCTCCTTCACTTCACATCACTTAACTTATTCACTCCAGGCATTCATTTATGCAACTGACGCTTTCGCGTTACTTTTCTTTTATAAATACGCATTCCGTAACAAGTCCCATATGTAAATTGGTACGCGCATATCACATGGTTATTTGCCTATTCGTGCCACATCCGTTTACCCCGTTATTTACATATTATTCTCACAGCCATTTCCGTTCTTGTCCACCTGTTTATCGAAGTACGCTAAGCAATCTGCCCAGTATTTTCCCAAAAAAAGAAATCGCATAGGAGCATGTGAGGTAAACAAAATATTCATTTTCCCTTCAAGTCATTCTTCGTATACTCCCTTAAAGTGGCTATTCATTTTCTGAGTAGCCGAGTGCACTATGCACTTTTCCAATAACATTGGTCCAATTTAGACTCATTTATGCAATTGGAAACTCCGGGCACCTGCTACCAAGGTTACAGTAAACTATGGTACCATAAAAGCTACAGAACCCTGATCCCTTTATACATCCGCCACTGGTTTATTTATAGTATTTACAAATTATTTAACTACACCACAGTATCCTACGCTACCATTATACTCCCGGCTGTGCCGGTTGATCTTGGCCCGCAAACCCGTTCCCGCCAGATGTGAGAGTCCTGATCCCCTCGAGGCATCACCACTATTTAGCAATCGCGCGTATTCTCAAACGGTCTCACCTAAGTGTCACCGCGCAGGAAATTGGGAAGTTCCAAACATCGAGCTGTAACGCAAGTGAAAGCATAATGATTCGCTTAAAACTGACCTTATTTTTATTGTCCGTTTTCTTTCCTTTGCTACTTTTTGAGAGCGTCGGATTAATCGAAACAGCTGGTCGCAATTTGGAGGCGGTATTGTTTGCTGCACTGCAGGCTATGGATAAATGTTAAATAAATAAATAAATAAATACTTTATTCTCGACTATGCGAGGCACGCCCATGGAGGCATGATCAGATATGTACAACTGTACAGACATTTTACGGCAACTGTGACAGTAACAGTAGAAAATTGGTCGTATGTCCATGATAATATAAAGATAGTTTATTCTCAGTTTCATAGAGACGCACCAACTTAGGTATGATCAAGGTTTAAAAACTGTTGTGTATCACGATGTTACGTCGGGTTCAATCGTGTGCAGTTGAAACGGTGTCGGGAAGAGTTGATATGTGAATCTAGTCGACTTGCCAGTATGTAGTTGTGGGCAGGGACTTTATTCAGTGGCGAGTCACATCCGCCACGTCGCAGTGTTGTTAAACAGACATTTGTGGCTTTTTATAGGGAGAACGCTTGCCAGGCGAAAACCCACCACGTCCTGCAACACTGCCGTAAAGCATTTTGAACATTAATGTTGAACTGGCAAAGCCGTTTGACGACTGGTTTCACCATCGGTTTTTCGCGGGGTAACGACTGCTAATTTCCTCTGTTAGTTGGACGGGTATTTTGATCTGGGTCGCCATGATTTTTGAGGTCGGTGGAGGAGAGTGACATCGCGATTATTCTTCTTGTTGTATGTCCAGGTGAGCAAAAGGTTCAATTTTTCCACAGTCCAGATTTTTCAGATGTATGGGAGTATGAGGATATGTCCAGTTCTCCATACTGGATAGGGGTAATGGTCAGGTCAGGTCCTTGCGGAGTTCTACCATCCTCCATGTCGGTCCTTGTGGGTTGTTACGTCCGTCTTGGGCCAAAACTGTTCCTCAGTCCAATCCCAGATCTCCAAGATGTCCCGGACCTCAGAGAAAAGGGAAAGTGGGAGACAACCGAGAGAAGACCGCAAGAACAGGCAAGGAGTTGAAAATTGTTAATGTCTTGTGTTATAACCTTTGGGCTTGAGACAAAAGCATGTACACTGTGCAACAATAATTATGCTGAAAATGTCTTTTGAGTATCCTATAGAATCATTAGCCGTATAGGTGAATTGCTATCGCCTGCGTAGGGACAAGAGCGTTGCACCAGTAAGTAAAGTACGAGTATCAGTTTGATATGAGCCGATAGTTGCGTGGGGATAGAGCAAAGAGAGTTAGAATGTTGGCAGTGATTGTCAGGTGCATGAACAGCACGTAGTTAGTGTAATCCGAGAGGGGGCATAATAAGCGGAAATATATAGATTGCTACGAGAGTCTTAAAGATCAATTAGTGGCATGGCAGCGGAGGGACTGGATGCAGATTTTCTAAAGGAGCAAAGGTTATTGAGATACGGGGTGGCTACTAACAAGCACTGGATCATCGTATATGCATGGGGCCAATGGCCAATAGAAACTTTGCTAACGCATGGTAAGAATTTGATAAATGTATACCAATTTAGGGGAAATCAAATGGTGGTACATTTGTGTACGATATGTGGAAGGGTGTTTGTTTTAGTGCGCAGGTTTTAGTTCCTTTTCACTGCAATGGCAGTGGATGATAAGGTTTCGCTCCGCGCTAATTTTCATCAATATTATAAGGACTTTCATGCATTCGAGGATGATTTGATGCGGTTTCAAGTTAAGACGACAAAAAGCTGTTACACATATGACGTGCTGACCGCTGTGGCTTATAAGAATAGGTCAGGTCAAGAACTACCCGAAGGGATGTGGTACAAAGAGGTACAATATCATTGTGGCCATTGCAACTCGAAAAGAGAAGGTGGCAATCAGTAAGCGTGAACGTTGTTTTATATTTACTTCATGTTGCATGGGTATGTCAGCCTCCGTTGTAAAGTCAGCATAGCCAGCAGTGCGCAATGCATTTACTATGAGGTAGGCTCGCATTGTTTGGTGCATAATCATATTTTCACTTAGGGAATGCAAGTTTATACGTTAGTAAGCGGTATCTGACCCACGAGGCGGAGCGGCAGCCTTATGTTTTGATGCAGTCCCATCGTAATGCCGGGGAACTGCGAGGCTATGGTTTGGAAGGATATAACAAACGATGAAATCGACGGGACTGCTTTGCTATCCCCATCGCTTAGGTGGGGTATCTAAGGGGACGACGAAAACGCGGGTGCGAACTTGTGTCTTAAGAATAGCGCCGTGCGTGTAGAAAGGGATCGATCGCGGGTGCGATTCCTGTTTTTCGTTCATGCATCGATGACTTCTGTACTGGCGAAATATGGAGACGCGCTTCCTGCGGATGCCACATAGCAGGTGAACTGTGATGGTTACATACTTTGGTACTGCATGCCAATTGACGGTTTCGGCGTAGGTCGCAGTGTGTTTTACGCTTTGATGCCAAAAGAGACGGCAGGTAGTTATCTGGAAGTTGCTCGTGGGATGTCAGCAACGTTACCTACCACACATCTAGAGAAGACAATAGTCATGGATAGTGTCTGGGACAAATGAAGGCATGTAAGTCGGTATATCCACGGGCCATGGTGGAATTATGCTGGCTCCATTTCCTGTGGAACGTTTCACGCAACCGTCAGTCTCTGGCACAAGTGCATAAGGCGGACGGACGTTTGCTGCATCAGTGGAGGCGCACACTAGGCTACGCAGGCGGAAATACAATTTAATATGTTGCTTAGAACTATAAGGGTTGGAACCAGTGAGGCTTCCACGTAGCTCTGTCGAACTTGGTTGCCCCTCGCAGGAAGCTTGGTTCACCGTAGATTGCGCCAAGTGCTCATGTTGCATGTGTTCACCACAAACAGGGTGGATAACGAGAATACAAACCTAAAGTGTTTCGTAAGCTCAAGGCCATCGCTTTTGCAACTTTTTGAGGCAGTTGTTCGGAAAGCACGCGATGTAGAATCCCGTTGGACCACTTCGGTAGACAAGTTTCGAATATCGAACTTACACACAATTCCAGGAACTGGGCAGGGGAACGAGTTGGTTCCTTGTCTGTATTCTTATGCTGCTGGCAAGTTGATGCGACACATTTCTTCGGAAACGGTCACATCAATAAAACCTAACGGTACTGAGTAGGAAGTATTATGTAAGGTGGACCGCGGGCACACCGTTGTGATGGATAATGGAATGCGCAGTGGTTGCTCGTTCGTAACTCAATGGGATATGCTATGCGCACACTTTGCGCGAGATGCTGACGTGCTAACCGCCGACATAACCCCGCCTGTGCACAGAAGCCGTTGGCAAATGCAGGACTGTCAGGTTCCCATCCCTGATTTCAAAACGTTTCAGGAGAACTTCAATGGATGCCAGCTACACCTGCCTCCCTGCCGGTGGGGTTAAAGAGGGAGGAGAAGTTGTCCCATGCCAACATGCTGTTCGGTGCTGTAAGCGTTGCCATGACCAGTCTAGGTGCAACGACTTCTCATGAGGCGGAGGAGATCTACCGAAGCAGCCTGAATAGTCACTTCGTAAGCAGAGCTTGGTGTCAGTTGGCAATTGCCTTCTTGCCAACCTCGACCAGGCCGGCGACATACAAAAACGTGACCCTCCCAAGGCAACAAAAGGAGAGCAGCCGTTGTCTCCTAGGGTGATAGAACCCCCGCAGCTGTCGACCGAAACGCACCTGTTATACTTCCGGCGTAGCCCCACAGTCACTTCTGCAGTGTACAAAACCTCGATTGAACGCGCCAGAGCAGGGAATATGCAACCTGTATACAAGAATGAAAACGCGTGCATCAGTTGCGACACCGAAGATAGACAAAGGAGAAGCGGAGACGTCTTTCAAGTTTTGTGCTGCAAATGCAACAAATGGCTTCATCAGGTTTGTGCTGCGTACAAAGGAGACAAGGAGCAATGTAAGTGCTTCTTTTGCATGTGCGTTAAGCTTTTATAACAAGTTAACTTAACGCACGCTCATGAGAACGATAAACCGGCCCGTTTTACGGCCACGCTCTGGTGCTGCAGCAACATGCTTCCCCCGGATGGTAACTCACGCTGCCTGAAAGCTGCTGGGTACCGCTTGGAACATACTGCATGGCAGCATAGTGGGGGTCTCTACGAACGACCCTTATGCCTTAAGGTTTATTGGTTTGACAGGGACCCCACGCTGAGTGGCAGTTCAAATATATCGTATGCCAAGCATACCGCCACTAAACATGATTGCTCAGTTAGCATGGCGTGAAACAGGTAATGGTAAGTCATGTTCGTCCCCTCGTATGCATGCACACATTACTACGTTTTCTCCTTGTATACACATGTCTTACCATGGCCTCTCTATGGTGTCCGTACGAAACGCCAATAATGGTATGTTGAACCAGGTGCGTTTAGCATTTAGTTCATACCGTTTAACAATGCATGGAACATGGCACTTACCACAGTGATCTACTCTGTTGACGCGACAAACAAATACTGTCCTCAACCTCAGCGTGAGCACTTTTCATTGGGCTGAGCAACACTTCTGCTGTGTAACATTCGCCGGTACCGTGGTTTTTCATTGCCACTGTATTATTGTCGGATATTAAATAAATAAATAAATAAATGGTATATTCTCTGTAAAACGAGACACACCTCTAAAGGCATGATCAAAAATGGGGCCGGCAACTCTTCTATTTACTAGCGGCCAGCTTACATGAATAGCCAGTTAGCTCTATAGCATATGGCAGCATCGCTGTGAAATCTTAGGTGGAGCGGACAACATCTAATAATTAAACGTGGCCAGCTTATGTGAGTAGACTGTTAGCTCTATTGCATATGGAACCATCGCTGTGACACATTCTGTGGAGCCGTTACCCACTTTTATTTACTAGCTGCCGGTTTATGCGGGTAGTCAGTTAGCTCTGTCGCACCTAGCAGCATTGCTGTAAGCCATCAAATGGAGCCGGCCACGTCTTTCAAATATTCACAGTCATGGCTTTTAGGTAGTGCGGTACCTCTTTCGCATCTGGTAAGATCGCTGGGATACGTTAAACAGCACTGGCCTCTTTCTTTTTTACATGACGGTAAGCGTCAGGTATTTCGCTTCCAACACTTGCACCCAGTAGTGTTGCCGCCTGACATTTCTTTCACGCATCAAATTTTGCAGCTTCCATATTTATATTCAAGAAACATGTTTATACCATCTGTTGTAACACAATTACAGCTGCGTGCCAGTTCATGCTGCAAGATTTTTAACGTTTTTACATAGAGCCTTACGACTTACAGTTCACTGGTATGATTTCCCCATTTCCGTTAATTTAACTTCCCGGATATCTAATTTATGGTACAATGCGTACCTACTTCTTCGCAGAACCGACACGTTAATTCATGATCAAACAGCGCCATTTCATACATTACTCAGGGATAACATCAAACAATTTAAACTACTCGCCCATTTTATTTGGTACGTATATTAAACCACATGCTCGCCTCGTTAACTCTTAGTCGTCCGACGATAACCATTCAAAAAGCGCTTGCTTGCAAATAAACTTATTTAAAGACTACTGCTTATTTTTCTACAAATTACTTTTAACATTTCACTCACCGCATTTAAAAGGCTTCATGTACACACCATTATTTAGGGCACAATATATTATTTAGCAGATCAAGCGCATCACGGATTTTCTAAATTCTGCCTGTTCCTTGCCTACTCACGTCTTTTTGACATCGCCTTGTGTTACTACAAGTGTACAACACCATTTTTAACATAAAAATATTCCTAGTAAATATCCGCACCATTTGGTCTGCCGTTCCCGCCTGAGCAACTGGCACCGATTACAGCATGCAACTTTCTTATTTACGCTCACTATTTGCTCTTACAGAACCACACATTAAAACCAAAGCAAATGCCATTACGAAAAGCAAACCTAGATTTAAATAAGCATTAATTTTCATATATTGTTCACCTGATGACGAAAGTTGTTCAAATTTACAAATCTTTGACAATGACTTATCCTGGTCCTGTGGCCAGCAACTTAAGTTTCCGCGTCGTATGGGTTTCACCTTCCCAGCACCCCAATTTTAAAATCGCGCGTATCCTCAAGCGGTCCCACTTGCTTGTCACAACATAGGAAATTGGGAAGTTACAAACATCGAGCTGTAATGCAAATGAAAACACACTGCTTCACTTAAACCTGACGTTAGTATTGCCCGTTTTCTTTCCTTTGCTATTTTGCTGTGTAAGGTATTTGCCTCGAACCGAAGGGTTAAGCCATTTCTGCGGTTAACTTCAACGAAGCTACTTGTGCATGTGCGCTTGTACCGGTTACAACTTTTGCTCTGGTTTTTAGCTGAATACACGTGGTCCCGCCCCATTCGTTCTTCTATGCATCTCATCCGAGCATTGCCGTGCATGCGCGCTTACAATTCGCTAGTTGAACTTCCCTCAATGTTCCCTGACAGTCCGAATGCTTCTATACCTCAAACCCATCACGATATATATATATATACATAAATTAATAGCGATATTCCTACACTGGCTAGATGCTACACCCTTAAGGGTTCAGCTCAATCTTGGCATAATTCCTATGCTCTTACATGGAAGTAGGCAAAATACGAGCATGTGTTCCTAGTTGGCAATTACACCTGCGTTAGCGTGGTTTGGTGTAAAGTTGATGGGGTCGTGGGCGCCCACCTTGAAATTTTTCTGGTTCCTTCGGGCGATATTGAGCTCCTCGTTCTTTTGTTTCGAAAGCTGCGCAGAGCTGTAATTGTGCCGTTTTTCTTTGGAACAGGATCCTCTTCACCATAACCATTTTAAATTCTTTGGACATCTATGGCCCGCCAAGTCACCAAAATGTTTGGTGCGCACATGAAAGAAATGAGAGCGTCGGATTCTAAGGGCTACGAAACGTTAATACATAATTTTGAGAAATGCAGATAAAAAGAAAAAGGAGTTGTTAAGTGGCCTATTAAGCGGCGTGTTCACTAGAAAAATACAAATTACCAAAAAGTATAGCCAAACTTTTCTTGTGCTGATATTTATTTCTGACGCCAAATTTCAACCTGATTAAATCTCAAAAAACAGAAAACCCTTTCCTAAGGCAAGAATACTGCGTAAAGTGGCACAAAAATAGGCTGCTTAGAACAACATTTAACCGCTGATTACGTTAAAAGTACACCAGCGCAATACGTGCAGTATTTTGCGAACTATTGGCAATTGGTGCGTGACCAACATGGACCGTACGGAAAACCCGAAGTGCAGTGCTGTTAGGCCGACTCAGGTATATGGGAGGAAACCTGTCGGGAGTTTATCCAACAAGCCCAAGCAGACAAAGCCACGAAACGGATTATGCCGTAATGTGTTACAGCAGCCCAGCCTTGATTCATCGGCTCAGGCAGCCGACGGCAATGAAATGGTACAAAAACGGGTTGGCCCCTCGGGGGTAAAGCCCGAGGAGAAACCATCGCCTCTGGAGAGACTAAGCGTTTGGTAAACTAATTGCTGTAGTGTGCGTAACAAATGGGGAGAGTTAGTGATGTGTTCCGGGCATGCTGATGTGGCCGCTCTGTTGGAGTCCTGGCTTTCTCCAGATGACCGCGTTGGCGATGTGCCTATAGACTTTGCCTGCTACAGGGCTGACAGGCTCGGGTATCAGACTGGTGGATGAGTACTTTTGCTTATAAAGTATTAATATAAAAACTGGGAGGCTTGTGTATCATGAGTTCTGCTAACGTTCAGGTGGTGTCCTGCTGCCTAAGAGCATGGGGTAGATGGGAAATTATAGTATGTGTTTATCCTAGCCCATCCTCCACGCGCGAAGAGGACAGAGATCTCGGTATGTTTCTAAGACCGGCGGCAATGGCCGCACCTAAACCTTTCCATGCTGATTGGCAGCTTACTGAAAATTGGGTGGGTACTTTGGAGAAGGAACTAGTAGCTCGGATGTAAGTAAATGCGTCCGAGCAATACGTCAATGTTCCGAACGAGAGCAGTACTGGGAGTACCCCTTCAACACTTGATATGGTGATCGCCAGACGTGGTGACTTGTTTGACTTACGCGTGGAACCACCCATAGGTAAAAGTGATCAATGGGTTTTGACCTTTTCGCTGGACACACCGAGGCTTGTAGAGAACCGTCGAATGGGAAGGGATTTAAATCGTATTGGTTTTACGAAATTGCGGGATCGAGCCTCGCAAACCACTTGGATCACTGAACATGACCATGCCAATTGGGAACAGAGGTGGTTTCTACGCAAAAGTGGACTCGTACAGTTATTGAACCAATTCGCTTCGCTACGCCCCAGGAGACATCCTGGGAAACCCCGATGGTGGAAAAAAAAGATTGATAGGACGATAAAGGGGGGCAATGCGGAGTGGAGCAAATATCCGGAATCTCGCAGCTTCCGACATTGGCTGCAATACAAAAGGTGACGAAACTTGTCTAATAAGTTGCAGCGGTAGGCGAAGTACTCATATCAGCTAAGGTTGGCTAGAGTTGCGAAAACAACTCCCAAGTTTGGAACTTATAGAGTAAAGTTGTAGCTCAGGGTGTGGATGAGAGGATCCGACTCGGATCTGACATTGGTGTGCGAGACCACGAATCAGGACTCTATAGCCGCACTGATGATTTTGCCTAGTTTAGCAACGAAACGTCTGCAACCGAACTGCCCAGCTCGGAGAACAGGATAATCCTCTCAACAACGCCCAAGTGTTATTGCGGTTATATCCAAGCAGAGGCTTTTCTAGGAGAGGTGGTCGGCTGTCTGACCATGGAGGACGGTACCCAGGCGGTGGGCAACGTCGATAAAGTAGAAGCGCTGCTAAGTGTCTACCAACACCTGTATCGGAAGGATAGTGAGTCAGGCAGTCCATCACATCCGCAGTGCTCAACTAGCTATACAATGTTGTAAATTATGCTCATTGTGCCAGAGGTCTTCGCTGTGCTGGGTAATTTGACCCCATCTAAACTAGCTGGTCCTGATGGTGGATATCCCGCCATAGTTAAGCCGCTATGTGATATCCTTCAGTATCCTGTCGCGGAATTATTCAACCAGTCTCTTCAAGAAGGCAAGCTGCCACGTGATTGGAAGATGGCAACCATACTTGCCATCCACAATGGGTTCTAAGTCGATGCCTCTTAACTATGGACCCGTTAGTTTGACTAGCACTTTGCTGAAGTGCTTGGAAAAACTTATTAAAAATAGGATATATGAGCCCTTGGCTGAGCACAATCTCCTCAGAGCGGAACCGCACGGCTTTCCTAAAAACGAGTTGTCTCACCAATTTATTGTGCTTTTTAGATGAGATTACCCGACGCCTTGATAGTTGGATATCGGTAGCGGTGTGCTACGTGGACTTCAGTAAAGCCTTTGACTCAGTGAATCATCGATTTTTAATTGAGAAGTAGACATGGTTCGGATTGCATCCTCAAGCAGTACTATGGCTTGCTGACTTCTCACGTGAAAGGACATTCAGATTCAGGTTTGAGGAAGCGTGTTTCAGGGTTGGTAACGCCTACAGCGGTGTTCCCCAAGGCTCGGTACTGGGTCCATTGAGGTTTCTTATATTTATAAATGACCTGGTTCCTCTTGAGGATCCCTGCTATACCTTCGCAGCTGACTTAAAGCTAGACAGTAGGGGAACCGAGCGACCTTAGCTAAGGACATAATCACTGGTGAATTGGTCAAGCCAGTAGGATCTACCTCTGAATGTCAATAAACGTTAACTGTTTATCAACAATGGCAGCAGTATTGCAGTTCACGCCCCTACAGCATCTCTATCATTGCAATGTACTGATGAGGCTCGTGATCTAGGGGTCTTCGTGGTGAACAATTTTAAGCCTTCGGCACAGTGTCTCCATACTGCCAATAAAGGGCGACAGGAGTTATTTCGTCTTAGGGGGGCGCTGAGTAAAATATAGCAGAAGTATTCTTGCCATTAAATAAAGCAGTGGTTAGGTCACATCTGGAGTACTGTATACAGGCCTGGACATTGTACCCTCGGAGTGACGTCATCTGTATAGGAAAGATTCAGGAACTTGCTACCAGGCTGATTAAATGTCAACGAGGGGAGTCGTAAAAAGATCGTTTAAGTAGCTTGAGAGGATATTCCTTGGAAGGGCGTAGGTTGAGACGGATTTGACGGAGACGTTTAAGATCAGTAAGGGACTTAATGGTATTAGTCCAAACCATCTGTTTGAGTTGGCTTTGTCATATCATAGACGTGGGCGGCGCTTGAAACTGAAACAACTTAGAGCTCGTTTGGACACCAGGGCACCTTTTTACGAACCGAGTAGTTAACATCTTGAATAAACTTCCTTCCGATTTCGTGGTGTGAGTCTGTAGAGGCCCTCAGAAAGGACTTAGACGAGTGTTGGTCAATCCTTTTTTCCAGAGATATTGTAATTGTACTGGAATAGGTGGCGTGTTTGGATGCAGACACACGATAGTGCACAGGTTGCTCTTGTTTTGCTTAACGCATTTGCCGAAGAGCGAAGTCAATCCAACGTCGAAGTGTGGATGGCCGGTTTACTAACCGGCACAAGAAACTGGACGCCCGTTAAGCGAAAGCAGCTATGGTCCGTTTGACTGTACTTGACCCGACCTGTCTATGAATAAAGTAATTATTCCTTTTCGCTAAGAATGGTTTTCTGCTTTGCAAGCAGATAGCAAAAAGGTAAATGATAAGTAAATAGCAGCCAAGCAGTATACTTTCTAAATAGGCGCGGCTGTCTAGAACTGCTCTATATAGCCCGTAAAACCCTGCAACAACTAGGGACTTCGTAATTGGCCGAAAAGCAAACTTTGCAGACATACGTAGCAAATATAGGCAAGTAAGCTATACGTTTGCACGAAAAAACTAGAAATCCAGTAAGGAAAATTATGTGCGCACGAGACTTTAAAGTGGCTCCTAATTTACCCACAATCAGAAGGCAACAGCATAGAATTTTCGGTGGATACTGAGCCACATAAACCACTAGGAATATAGAGGTTAGTATGTTTACAACCCCTTAGTGTTTCCGAAGCTTATAACAAAGTTGCATGAGCCAGGTCTACCTGAGTAACACTGTCGACCTATGGGATCAACTGACATAGTTTGGCCTGGAAAATATGCACATGGCTTAGCTAAACATAGCATGGTTTATTTCTTAGAGCCGATTTTCTATATTTACGAGGCCAAGTCTTCAACATCAGTGAGCTAGAGGAGCCACTTACTGATAACAGAGAAATGTGTATGGGAAAAGTTAGTAAAATTTAGCAAAATGCTTTGGGGCGTGAAATCCATTTTGGTCTGCGTTGGAAAGGCAGTACCAACTTTACTTCTGGGGAGTGAGCTCGCTCGGACATGAGGGATTGTTATGCCTCATTGTTGATGCACATTATTGTGCAGCTCTTTGATTAAGTTCGAGCTGGTTTTCTCCAATGTTAAGCTCCGAAGCAAGTGCCAGCGGTGTTCATCCAGGTGGCACTGTTAACTAGTACTATACTATACTGTACTGTCGCACCGGATATTTTCTTTGTGGTTTGCCTGGCCAAAGCTGTTCGAACGCCCTAAGCAAAGCGTGATAAGGTAAAGCAGGAGTAGAATAATAACAGGAACCAGTGGGAGCTGGTCGTTCACCCGCCATTACGCATAACGCATGGTAGGCTTTAGAGCCAGCTAAAAGCTAAATAGCACACTGGCGGCCAAGGTAAGATAAGTGGTGGTGGAAAGCTTCTGGTCGTCCAGCCAGCCAGTGTGACAGGGGCCTCTATCGTTGGTGAGCTATCCTGTCAGTGTAATAGAATCTGGTTAGGCGAGTGTTTTGCTAGCACAAGCAGGTAAAGAAGGACTGGTTTTCATTATGACTGTCTACTAGTGTTGCCAATAGTGGAAGGCATATTTATATCAGGTAAAGCTAAGCACATGGGGCCAAGAGGGGGTAATTGAAGAGCAAAATATCTAATACTTGTGCCTAAACTTTTAAACAGCTTATTTTGTCGTCAGTATGAAAGCTATATATATTATTTGGCTAGTTGCACACTGATAGCAGTTGGAAACGGCGAAGTAAATTAGCTTACTGCTCAGGCTTAATGAAAACGCACCAATTAAGTCCAGCAAAAACCGACTGCTACAAAGGCACAAAGGCTTCATCTGAAGCTGGCCTTTAGACGGTTTTGTACAGTTCTAATGCTACCTTTAGGTGTAGTAGTAGAAACAAGAGTTTCCAACGTCTTATGCATGGCTTAGGTATGGTAAGATGCCTTTGCTAAGAGTAGTTCAAAGGTCATAATCCTATTACATTTTCCATGGACCCAGTGGTTAAGAAGTTGGAAAGGGATAAATGTAAACCTGAAGACAAGGAATGAAGATGTGGGTAAGATGTAATGACTGAAATTCGCCTGCACGGATGACTTCGTCATTGCCCTGTAATACCCTATGTGAGGAATAACTACCGGGTTGCGAACCAGCCAGTCAATAGGCTAGGCTGTCCTGTATTTTGAAATTTTAAACTTTGCCTAAGTGACCAATGAAAATGAGAAGCCGGAGGGTTGTGAATGCCAATTGGTCCATGCAGCCTTTGGATCAACGTGTGAGTGTGGGGGCCGAAGCAAGGCAGGAACTAATCAGTATTGGCTAAGCACCTCTCGTATTCAGAATTCTAATGTTAGCACCTGCACGATGCATGCGACTGATCCGACTGAGACCTCCTGGGTGTTGTGGTTGCGTTAATGCATAAGTTAATAAAAACTAGAGTCAATGATGGAAACAATTCATGGGGGTTATGCCTTAGTATCCCTTACCGGATGCTTTTGTGGTGACTTCTGCTTGTTTTATAGTGCAGTCATAAGGCGGAATTGTCCGTAGGTGAACGCAATTAGTCCAGGAAGAGGACGTTGAGGACTAAAGTCACCTTGTGCTATGATAGCCATTCTTATACCCTAGAAAATGGGTGCGAAGGATACCGCTAAGGTCTCTTAGTTGATAAGAAGGTAACGACAATGAATGTGGATGAGTAGTGAGCTCAAGGTGCTTAGATGTCATGCCCTACATCGTGGGAGTCCAAAGGCTACATCAGCGCCAGTTTCGGAGAAGTGATCCCGCGAATAGCAGATATGGAAGATTCTTTGTATATGGTCAAAACCTAGGAGTCTTTGTATCTACCTCCTGAATGCTTGCAGGTTTTGGATTTCTCTTATTCTGGAAAGCAACTTGTTTCATATGTTTACGTACACAAGTAAGAAGTAACCAGCTCCCAGTCACTTCTTTTCCTTTAGCCAGGTAATGGAATGGCCCTTGTTTTGGAGCTTAGATTCAGATGCGCTCCTTACTTTAAGGCAAGGGATTTTACTTTGCAGCTTTCTATGAATTAGCTTATGTAAGAAGCACAGGTTATTGATAATGCGCAATTTCCATAGTGGCTGTATGTTAAGGTGTTCGCACATTTGCAGGTAACTCAGCGCTTGCTAACACATGTCCATATATTTAGACGTATTTTTTATTAATGGAAGCTATATGGAGGTTGGCCTGTGTGACGTAAATTGCGAAATGTGATAATGCATTCGTCGCTCTGTGCATACGATCATTCCCTATATAGGGAGGTATCCTGTTTCCGTCCGATGTCAGCACTGGTAATCATTGCGGGATGTACTAACATGACATCGGTATAATTGTTGCCACATTCACTTGCCATCTGCGATGTAGCCATGTGTATTGACTTCGGGTTGGCAACATGCACAAACCTTTTCCGAAACTTAATGAGTATGTAAGTAAAAGTTAGGTTATATACACGGAAATCTGCGCGCGGTGCCGCAATGGCAGAAAGCGGAATAATTTGATGCGTAAGAATTTATAGGAAAAGGTACGCTCGTTGTTTAACGTAGCTTGTGGTCCATATAACATTCCTTGGCGAGGTAGTACACGCGTGAAGACCGTGTGGCTAATTGCTATTAGGCAAATATGGAGCGCTTGCAGCACAACGGGTATCTTATAGAAGAGGCCAGGCGCGCACTTATTAAGATCGCGGTGGCCATGCTAAATGGAGTGAAATTGGAAGCGTTGCACATGACTAACAAAGTTCACAGAAAAGCAAGACTTATGTATCATTGGGACTGTTTTTGTTGAGTGTGAGAACAGACATTCGAACCATATGCGACTACTATCGTCGAAGTTGGGATGGTTCTAATTGCTCGTAACCCGCAAAGCGACAATACTATAAAATGTTCGTTGGTTTTCGGTCACGGCGCAGCAGTCCATGCTTAAGAACCGGAAGTGTAATAGTGCGTTAGAGAACGTTGTCTGCGAAAACGGCCCCATCCACTTAAATAGCGGCCAAGTGGTGCGGCGCGTGCAAGTATTTGATTGGGCACTACTGGCTTTTAAGGGTGCAACATAAAGCTATAAGGCATAGTATGGCCCTGTAAAGGACCGTCGGGTAGTTCACGAAATAATTGGAAAGTGAGAGCAGTTAACTGTGCGTACTAAACAGGGACATGCAAACGTCGTGGAGGACAGTTTTGATACCTGGCGACCGGTTACGCTATATGCGAAGTGAGCTGTAAATTACGAAAGCAGGGGCGGGCATCATTAACCTAAAAGTTAATTGCTTGGAGCACCACCACTCACCTGTAAACATGGATGGCGCTGGGGTGCGGTAGACGAATACCAGCGTGTGGCATGCGAGCAAGAAGGTGGGAACCAGACGCGGTAGACTAGGTAGTTCGAAATAAACGTGACTCAGCTCCCTACACACTTACATTTTCCCACATGGTCATTTACTGGAGCCCACATGAATAAAGTACAGGGACGCGGCATGTTGCAGGTAGCGGGAGACGGGTAGGTAAGCTGGTGGGAAAGAGGCATGGGAGACACGTTAATGCATACTTGGACATTCATGCTAAGGTGATGGGTGCTAAGTAGGTCTATACAACTGCCAGAGGTGTGGTATTACTGTCGGCACTCCAGACGATTCCCTTGGTTGCCTCTCCTGCATGACCACTGCACGGAGAAGTATTATAGGTCCCATTACAGGGGCGACATGCTCGCAACTTAACTGGTAACCAGTTTGGCTTCACTAGCGTTAGACTAGGTATGTCCAACAGTGGTTCAGCAATATTGCCGGCAGCTCTACGAGCCTCCATGAGCGGTGGTTACTTAGTGAACGTACGTCCTAAGACACTGACATCAATATTACCACGAGGCAAGCTTCACATATTGGCTCTACATGCCTTCAAGACGTATTCGTAGTTATCCTATATTTGTCCCACCGTATGTTTCTTTATGGCGATTAGCGCAGGATATATAGTTGGCTCCATAGACGTTCGCGACCAGGCGTTTATTGATCCCATGTTGGCGGCCAGCGGTTTCATCAGTACCGCAGCTAATAAAACATGGACGTTGTTTACTGTGCCCATGCAAGTCCTTTGGCAGCTGCATCAACATAGCTACTTTGAAAGTAGCACCAGTTGGCTTCACACGCATTCCCGACGGGTTTAGGTAGGTCCTACAACAACGGCAACCAAATGGCTACTGTCAAAGTATCCACTATAGGCACAGAGCGCCTTCGACAGGATTATTGATTAAAGGAATACAGGTACCATAGCGGACTCCATTATCGCTGTGAGGGGATCCACTGACTTGGGCCAAAGTAGTTCTTCAAGTAGCAGGCATAGAATGGGCTGTAGGTCATTGACGCAAGGTATATGCGGGGCACACGGAAAGTAATGTTGTGGGTCGTGGAACGCAACTGGTTGACCTTCCTTCCGATGCATAAATACTGAATTGTGTCCTCAAATGCAAAGCGGACCTCCGTACCGATTCTAAATATTCACGTCATCGTGGGGAGCGTTTTCAGCGCCTTTGGCCCACAGCGCGCAAGCACTGACGAACGGCGCCTCGCAACTTATGCCACAAACACACAGGAAAGCCATATGCACAGAGGTAACGCAAGGTTGACTTACAGCTTCAAGTGGTACCGCTGTTGTGCACATCCAGGCAGTCTGTGTGAGTCTTTCAAAATACATATGTCCCGGAGCTGATAATCTGGAAAAAACCGTTGGATTGGGTGAGAAACACAGGATCACGTAGCTTGGCCGTGCCACCTCGAAGTCTGCGACTAGGGTTTATATGGACGGGTGTAACACAGCAGAAGGGAAGACCGCTGGTGCAGACCCTGTGGACAGACAATCTCACCTGAAGTTGCTGTCCGAAATAAGGTGATGTCCATTTCTGTCACACAGCATTACTGCTATGCATTAGTTTGCGGACACGTGGAAGATGTACTTCACGACAACAGACGTAGACTGCGTAAAGGTGAGGCAGGATTATTGCATTGATGTATAAAAGATGATGGTGGCCACCCACGTGTGTCACTTGCAGGGCCATTAAAAGGACATAGTAAAGTGTCACATGGTAAGCCATGTTTGACGGAATTGGCTAACCGAATTACAGGAGTCATCGTCATACACGTTAGCTAAAGGTGGAAAAAACCTCAGCTACTATGTCGCAATACATAGAAAAAGGAGGGAAAAAGCTACTGGTGCAAGCCAGCGGAGTTACCGGTAGCGGACGGGCATCGTTCCGGTAGGCTACCAGCCGGTTACTGTGCATCAAAAAAGAATACTACGCAAAGTTATATAAGGCTAAATAGCGAAACCGTGGTTGGAGAGGGAGGCTAAGCTGGAGGGTGTAGGACAAAGAAACTCACAGCATGAACGCCACTTAGGTCTGCTCTTAGTCATATCAGCAGGTGCGTCCAGCCAAACATGTTCATCCCCTTGCGGACCCAATCAGGGAGTCGAGACGCTCCAAACTATGCCAGCTAATAAGTGAGAGCCTTCATTCCTCTCGACCAAGTCATCGCTTGGTCACCCGTCCTCTTTTTCCATTCGCACACCAGGCGCGCAAACAGCACACGTTGCGGGAGTCGGTGGGCTGGCATGCGTAACACGTGGCCGAGCCATCGGAGCCTGGAACGTGAAATAACGGTACTGAGCTGTTCATTTCCTTTGCCTTTGCCTTAACCTAGACGTCGAACACACTCGTTGCTCAAGCGGTGTTCCCACCAGATGTGAGCTAAATTGCTAGAGCACTAGTGGTCGAAAGTAACTAGACTCTATAGGTCCGCTGCTTTAAAAAGCCAGGTATCACCACCGTACAGTTGGGTCGAATGTACTGCTGCATTGTACACTCTACCCTTCAGGGCAAGAGTGATGTCGCGCTGGAGCCATAAGTGACGAAAGTTAGCAAAGGTGCCCCCAGCTTTTGCTATACGGTTCGTGACTTCTTCAATCCCACGGGCGCTGATACAACTTTCCAGGTAGCTGAATTTCTGAACAACGGTCAGGGTATTAGGTAGTCCAGAACAACCTCGGAGGAAAGCTTCGCACCTCAAGGGAGCGAAGCGAAGTCCCAAATTTTTGTTTTGTTTTGAAGTACTGGACAGCTGGTACTAATCTGTCTAATGCCGCTTGGCCCGCTTGTGAGCTGTCACAGATTAGGGCAGTATCATCAGCATACTCTGGGTTAAGAAGTCGTTCTCCTGGGAGCAGATCAAGACCCTCTAGGTAGTGTCCCGTAAACGCGAATCCAATGACATCATCCGTAGCCAAGTTGAGGAGAAAAGGTGGCAGTGGGCATTCAAGTACAAGAGAACCATGCAGTAACGTTTTATGACGTGCTAACCATTTACAAATATTCCAGACCTTGCGGGTGAGTGTGTAAGTCGCTCGTAACTCACAAAGCTTGAACACTGAGATATCGTTTTTAGCCCGTGTAGAAAAGCGCATCACGCACTCCGAGACAGGCTTGCACCACCAAACACTAAATCCGGGCGGCGTTTGCCTACTGGGTGTCTAAAAGCCAGGCGTATATATGCGGTGCACATACCTGTAGTGATGCGGACTACATGCGCAATGGATCAGTATAGGTAGATGCCATTTGGCATCTAGATTTGCGTCCAAATCAGTAGACGGATATGTGCGGTCCGACTGGCAGACGCCTTAAAAGCTTTGAAGTCGCGCGCGGCTACTAGGTGTCTGCTTGGCATTACCGCCTACACCCCACAAACTGTAAGCATGAATGCCGTTACTTCTAACTTGGCCACGGGTATAGACGCAGCTCCCTGTTTGGGGAGCCATATATAAGGACCTCGTGGAGACGATTATTGGCCATACGACTAATTGCGCACTTAAGCTACTGACGAGCGTGGTCGCTAGCCCCAAGTCAAGTCAGATGCTAAGGAAGATACAGACCTCCGCCTAACGAGAGCCCTGGTTCTTGCACAGGTAAGCAAACAAGCGCCCCCGGTACTTCGACTTCTAAGTTGTATACCATGTCCATGGCGAAGTCAGGGAATTTATTAGCAAATGTCCAAAAGCGACGGGTTCGTACCAGCATACAGCTAGGAGGCAAATCAATGAAAGGATGCTGGAGAGCATGCAAGGCCAGATACAGAAGCTTGGTGGCAAAACAACTTGAAACAGCCTCGCAGGAAATTCTGACAGTCCTGGTGGGGAGAATAAACTTCATCATCATCGCCAAACAAAAATCCGTCGAATGTTTGCATAAATAAATAAATAGTTTATTCTCGTCATTGCGAGGCCCACCATCAAGAGCGTGATCATGGTAATACAGACACTTATGCTCGGCAAATGCACGAAATAGAATATTTTGACATGTAAAAGTATGTTTATGTCTGTATTTGAAAGTAGCCATGTTGTGTGCTTAGGTAACTGTGACTCTGTGTGTGTTTTCGCTCGTTGGGTTCGCCATCAAAGGGAAAATCACTGGACCGATACATATCGGATGACGTTCGTGATGTGTGCACGATCCTCCGGAAATAAGAAGTGGCAGTGAATTTATTCAGTGGCGCGTCACCTCCACCACGTCACAACGTTGTTAAACGGATGTCTGTGGATATTTTATGTGGAGAACGCCTGCCAGGCGAAATCCCACCACATACTGGAACACTGCCGCCGAACAATTTGCTGGAACTGGATTTACCCGAACCACCCAGCTGACACCACAGGGAGGTTGTTTGGCTAGCCAACCAACATCAAATGGTCTACCCTCAACCTTATCGGGGCTGCTAGCAACCAAAACAACTTTATGTTGCACGGATGAAATATAAAAAGCATCTGCGAGTGTGTGAAGTATACGTCGTCAAGACAGTAAGGGCCGAGTAGACGTACAATCAACGCTACCTGCGCGACGGGCGAAGGTGTGGTCACACTAAGTTTATCATCATTATACACCTTAGCTAGCGGTAAGAAGCACCTCAGCTACCGTGACGCAATACGTAAAAGAAAAAAGGGAATAAAATGCAATAACTGCAAGCCAGCTAAACTACCGGTAACGGATGGGCTCAGGGGACTGATCAATACCAACACGGGCTTGACCGGTGCTCGAAAATGTATCTTCACCGGACAGGCGCAATGCGAAAGTGCTACCGGTGTCACCTGAAGGGGGTGGCCAAGTTAGCACACAGCTCGAGTCTTGCAGGCGGGACTCCGAGAAGTAGCAGATATCGGTGTAGTTCAAAGAATTGTAGAGAGCGGAATGCAAAACCCGTGTCCGCTCCAGCTCCTGCCCTATATTGGCTGGATGACGCGTCGTTGCTAAAGTATGTTCCCCGAGGGATTGTTACAGCAGCAGCAAGATCTGCTGAATCCAGGCATGCTCAGCAAGTACTTGTCCAATCGTACTTTAAAACATTCCTCTGGCTAGGCGCTTACCACAACTTCAATGTTTACAGTTCGGACAGGTGTGGCCCATGGACCGACCTGTATCAGCCTGCGTACACTGAGGTATGCCAACCTGAAAGATGATCGAAGACTCCAAATAAAAGCAGATGAACTGACCTGGGCCGCTTGTTTGGACGTGAGCTTGTCGACTGGGCAGGAATGACGTCAAACTTCGCAGTAAGTTGAAACTTAAAGGTAAAAGCTTATCAAAGCAAGTAGGGAATGGACAAGAATTGGGGGTTGAAAACATGGGGAGAAAAGTGAAGCTGGGCCGCGACGGTAAGATTGAAAAGGCTTAAGCGGGGCCTAAGGATTTGGCTAGGTCTGAGCAGTAGCATCCAAATCCCTATCCCCCTGCTCGATGCAACATATAGGGCACGTTGCTTATCCTCTGAGGGGGACAAAGCATCAAGAAACTGCTTAAAGGGCTATTCCTTATATTGCGTGGGTAGGGTACCGTCAGATGGCCTAGGCCTAGTTAGAAGAACGATTATGGTTCTCAAGCAGAACCTTTGGTTCAAAAACCTGACCGCAAAGCAGCGGGTTCAAAGTTGGGCTACAAGAAGACCGTCCTAAGAGATAACGAGCCGCCTCATTCCAACCCCCAACCTGGCGAACCAGGAGGCTGTCTGTCTGGCCCCTACCCACTGACCAATCTGGTATGAGTGGCTTTGCAGGTGAAAAAGCACGACGCTGCATAGCTCAATGGATCACTAAAGCACGCAAACCGCCGCGACAGAGTAACGTCCAGCCCCATTGCGAGGGCGCACACACCACAGTAGTGCGTAACACGATAAACACACTTCAGTCTACGTGACGTCGGTGGACAACCGTGTATCACTGGATGCAAGAACATTTGCACTGCGGTTGTCAACAAAAGCTTTGACTCGGCAATGCTTGTTTCACGGGATACGCTAATTATTGAAGATCACCTGTATGTATTTGGTATCGTACGCCTGGGATCGTGCGCCATCCGAGCCGGTTCTGGCAGGGAGGCAGTGCATGGTCGGCTCACCACGCAATAACCAACTAAGAGATCTTTTTACCCGCTTCACGACGGGCTTTAATATCGCACAGCCACCCGCAATTTCAAGGTCTCCTCCAAAGCGGTGTCTACGTGCAACATGACACCAGTGCCCTTCAGCTTAGACGCGAAAAGTAGAAGAGCTTGACAAACAACTGGAGCGTTTTGAGCAGCACGCAACAGCCTTCGCGGTCGACAACCTACCGTGTCTAGTGAGTTTTCGCACAGTGAAGCAGGAAATGCCCAGAGTAATATTTGTTAACGCATATCATAGAAATGAAGATCATCTAGTATGTACACTTTAGAAAAGCAGCATGACTTGGTGGCGCTACTGAAAATAACACGGCCATCAGCATACGAGTTTCAGCAACGCGGATTACTTAGCAAACACGCAGTTGACGTTGGCGGTTTCTGATTAGCGTCCGAATTTTTAGACTCCAACGTCGTAATCGAATCAAGCTTGGATGACACAGTTACAGTAGAAATAGGAGGGCATGGAGCTACGGTACCCGATGGACCTCCTACATCCGTCTTGGTGTTTGCCACTTAGTTACCCTCATCCCCTTTCCTCTGACAAGGTCAAACACCCGATTGGCCCCCTGGATAACGGACGACTCAAGCACGGTGTCTGTGGGTACGTTGACAGCAGTGTTGATACTAACTTATGGGCCGACAATTGACTGTGCGCAAACAGACGACGGGTTCGGCAAATTGTATCTTTCACTGCCTCCTGAATGACACCTAATCAGTCCAGAAACTTAACAAAGCAACCGAATTTTACGTCTAGCTCCTTGGTCTTGCACCTTTATGGTTACGAAGAATGAGACTCAACCTCACCTTCTTATTCCAGACGATAAACAACTCAAATACGAACCTTGAAGGACTTATCCAACAAAACGAAGACTCTCGGTATCCCCTCCGCCATAGACCCTTAACCATCACCCTGCCCACAGCCCGCACTAACTTGCGTAACAACTTCTTTCTCTACAGATTCGCTCGCGTCTGGAACAGGCTACCATTACAAGTAAGGGCATCCGAGAATACTGCACAGTTCCGATCAGCCCTACATAGACACCTTGCTACCCTGCCTACATGCGAGCTCTTTAACACCAATATACCGGGGGATTAACTTTGGGAACATGGCCCACAGCATTTCTAAGTCTGAAAACCCACAAAAATTTGGAAACAGGACCTACCAAATAACCGATCTTTACTCTCTGGGACTGTCCACATCACAAAACATAACTCTTAAGATCTGCGCACAGTTGCTCCATTGCCTCACTCGTCTGTTGATTTCTTCATCGAAACTGTAGGTATCCAGTAGTGGTCAAAGGTCTTAATGACATGGCTACACCAGCCACTGGTACACCCTTTTCTAGTGCCACTATCTATGCATAGAAGCAGCTAGTCGTCATAGGCTCCATTCAACTTCGCCCATATCCGGAGATCTCTAGGAGTTACTCCTTTCTTACAATGTTTATTCTTAGACTGATTGCGTCACACATCTGCTTATCTCTCTTCCCTCCCGTAGCGCGACGTTATCAGTGGTACATCTTACTCCCGTCAACTCCCCTTGATAGCAGCTAGTCATTGTTTGCTCCATGTAGCTTGCAAGTAGCCACTCCCTGACTCTACAGCCCTCATTTTCTTCTGCCGTCTGTCTCGCCAAGCTTCGCTCGCATGTTGATTTCTTCATTGAAACTGTAGGTATCCAGTAGTGATCAAACGACTTAATGATATGGCTTCAACAGTCACTGATACATTCTTTTCCAGAGCAAATATCTGCTTAGCAGCAGCAAGTTACCATAGCTTCCACTTAACTTTGCGGATTCTCGGATCCCGCTCCCTTATTATAATGTTTACTCTCTTGGATTGTTTGCGTCACAGCTCAGCTGGTCTGTTGACCTATTATGTGCCACCATAGGATACACTAGTAACTGTAAGGCTTAATCTGAACTCCATTGTTGGCCATTAATCTCTCTCCTAGCGCGCAGTATTCCGTCGTTCATCTTACACGCGTCAACTCCTCTTGATAGCAGCTAATCATTGTTGGCTCCATGTAGCTTGCTAGGAGCCACTCCCTGACTCTACTGCCCTCATTTTCTTCTGCCGTCTGTCTCGCCAAGCTTCGCTCGCATGTTGATTTCTTCATTGAAACAGTAGGTATCCAGTAGTGATCAAACGACTTAATGATATGGCTTCAACGGCCACTGATACATTCTTTTCTAGAGCAAATATCTCTGCTTAGCAGCAGCTAGTCGCCATAGCTTCTATTTAACTTTGCGGATATCCGGAGGTAGCTGCCTTCTTACAATATTCATTCACTTGGATTGTTTGCGTCACAGCTCAGCTGGTCTGTTGACCTATTATGTGCCACCATAGAATACACTAGTAAATAAAGGCTTACTCCGAACTCTATTGCTGGTCACTCTTCTCTCTCCTAGCGCGCCGTTGTGTCGTTTATCCTACTCGCATCAACTCTTCTAGATTGCAGCTAGCCATAGTTGGCTCCATGTAGCTTGCTAGGGGCCACTCCCTGACTCTACAGCCCTCATTTTCTTCTGCCGTCTGTCTCGCCAAGCTTCGCTCGCATGTTGATTTCTTCATTGAAACTGTAGGTATCCAGTAGTGATCAAACGACTTAATGAGATGGCTTCAACGGCCACTGATACATTCTTTTCTAGAGCAAATATCTCTGCTTAGCAGCAGCTAGTCATTATAGCTTTCACTTAACTTTGCGGATATCCGGAGCTAGCTGCCTTCTTACAATATTCATTCTCTTGGATTGTTTGCGTCCCAGTTCAGCTGGTCCGTTGGCCTATCACCTGAGCTATCACTTACCTTCACTGGCCTGTTGATACACTCAGCGACCCTTTAGGCATACGCTAGGGACCAAGCGTCTGATTGGAATGGCTACATCGGGCCACTTAATCTCTCCTAGCGCCACCATCTGTCAGTCGTCGTAAATTCGGCATCTCTGTTCAGAAGTAGCTAGTGGCCATTGGCCCCATGCATACGCGATGATTTAATGCTTGTTAGGAGCCACTCCGTTCTCCATAAACATTATTCCTCTAGAATATCTCCATCCAATCCTTCCGCTGCGCTGCCACCAATTAATCTTTAGGACTCTCGCGGCAACCTATGTATTTTCGCTTATTATGCGCTCCCTCTCGGATTACGCTAACTACGTGCTGTTCATGCACCTGACAATCACTACCATTATTCTAACTCTCCTTGCTCTATCCCTACGCAATTATTGGCTCCTACTAAACGGCTACTGTACTTTACTTACTTGTACAACGCTCTTGTCTCTACGCAGGCGTTAGCAATCCACCCTTACGGCTAATGATTCTGTAGGATATTCAAAAGACATTTTCAGCATAATCATTGTTGCACAGTGTACATGCTTTTGTCTCAAGCCCAAATGTTGTAACTTAAGACATTAACAATGTTCAACTCCATGCCTGTTCTTGCGGTCTTCTCTCGGTTGTCCCTCACTTTCCCTTTTCTCTGAGGTCCGGGACTTCTTGGAGATCTGGTATTGGACTGAGGAACAGTTTTGGCCCAAGACGGACGCAACAACCCACATGGACTTACCTGGAGCATGGTGGAACTCCGAAAGGACAGAACTACATTCATCATAACCCTTGTCCAGTATGGAGAACTGGACATATCCTCATACTCCCATACATTCTACATCTGAAAAATCTGGACAGCGGAAAAGTTGAACTTTTGCTCACCTGGACTTACAACAAGATGAATAATCACGAGGTCCCTCTCTTCCACCGACCTCAAAAACAATGGCGACCCCGATTAAATTACCTGTCCAACTAACAGAGGAAATTGGAAGCCATTCCTTTGCGAAAAACCGAAGGTAAAACCAGTCGTCAAGCGGCTTTGCCAGTTCAACATTAATGCTCAAAATGCTTTACGGCAGTGTTGCAGGACGTGGTGGGTTTTCGCCTGGCAAGCGTTCTCCCTATAAAAAGCCACAAATGTCTGTTTAACAACACTGCGACGTGGCGGATGTGACTCGCCACTGAATAAAGTCCCTGCCCACAACTACATACTGGCAAGTCGACTAGACTCACATATTAACTCTTCCCGACACTGTTTCAACTACACACGATGGAACCCGATGTATCGTCGTGATACACCTCTGCTTTTAAACCTTGATCATGCCTGCGTTGGTGTGTCTCTATGAAACTAAGAATAAATTATTTATTTATTTATTTAGTAGACATCAGGCTTTCTAGAGACATCGGACTGTCAGCTACTAGCGTATAAGGCTCGGTGCTACGCACGCAATAGCAACACAACTCTAGGGTATGCTCTCGCTACTATCTATAAGGGCATACTGCATCAGATGCAAACCAGTACAGTCCACCTGGAACCAACCGCAACAAATACCACATTGCATGCCCCCGGTCAACGCTGTAACCGCATTGCGATATTCCTCTTTGCCGTATATAAGAAACCAGTCGTCGGAAGGAGGACGCGAGTAGTTAGGACGGCGCTCACAACCATCTCGACAGAAGAGGTAGAAAAGCAAACGAATTTAGGCGATAAGCAACATGTGTGACCCGGTTTACGATGACCATGTATGCAAGCGACGAAAGGCCCAGTCAAAAATACGAAATGTCTACGTATGAATGGAAATGGACTCGCCAACTTGTAAGGGGCGAAACAAAGGCAACGTGAACTCCAAGCATGTGCTGACAGGTTTTGTGCGAAACAGCCGAGGCACAAAAACCAAGAAACCGAGGGCACACAGACAAGTTCGACCGAACTGATAATCTCACAAGAACTCAAAGTGAATGCGCCGTTTTTAAATGAATAATGGCGCGCAAACTGCGAGTAGCTTGTTAACGTCCAGTGATCAAAAGACGAGTAACCATCCAAGGCTTTAGAAGCCTCAAAGGTTCAGGACAGCGGATCCATGAACAAAATGCGTATTAGCTCAAGTAGCGTCCCGCTTCGTGTTCCAATAAGTGCGAAGAGCTCACAGCACAACAACGTGATACCAGGTTCTTGCGTTTACATTAGAAAAGGAAAGAACAACGATAAGGTCAATGCATGTTCATGTATTGCATACCATTATATCCAGTGGTTACAGGCTAAAATGATTATGCGCAAGAAAACTGGGAACATGGTCAACCACGTTTCGCTCAGGTCTCGTTTAGAGCCCACCGCTGTTTGCGGAAAAACGCGAAAAAAGGCTTCTAACGATGCATTTCTCAAGTGGCTCAGCGACGGGACAATGGAAGTCTTTGACGGTAGGTCAAATACGCACGTCTTGATGACAGCGCTCCTAACACTGCTGGAACGGAGTTAAACATTCACCATGCCCGTACTGAAGGTACTTACAACTCAATTTTAAACTAAATAAATAAATAAACGTTTATACTCGATTAGGAGAGGCATGCTCGCGAAGATATGCTCAAATACGTGCAATTATACAGACATCATGGCAATTTTAACAGTGACAATCGGAGATTGTTCAGACGTTCCTATTTGAAACTGTACGAATAGGACAGGAATAAAAACGAAGGAAGCCCATTGTCGTGAGTTCAGGCACGTTCTTATAGGCACAGTCTGTCCCGCCATAAAGTGCAGTAACAAATCAGGCAGGAACAGATCAAGAACTAGAACTGTTCAACAAGAAAATAGCTGGTGAATAACACGCTCAATCCCGCTTACAAGTTGCGCTGGGTTCATCAGAGTGTAACGTAAAGAACAAAGGTGAATGCGCAGAAAAAGACGTGTTGACGAAATATGCAGTTAAGAAAGTGTCGGGGCGTATCAAGCATGATAGTATGTAGTCCTGGTCAGCTTGTCAGCGTCAGCTTATTGGCTGGGACGTTATCCAGTGGCGAGTCGCCTCTGCCAAGTCGCAGTTTTGTTTAACAGACTTTTGTGGTTATTTAATAAGAAGAACGTTTGCCAGGCGACAACCCACCACGCCTTGGAACACTCTCAGTGGCGCGTTTGAACGACAAGCTGCAACTGGCAATGCATCTTATTGACCGAGTGTTGGTTCTCTTAGCCGCAGTCAGGATACATCCATATTTTCGCTGACTGATGCCTGATGGACGCGGGACTGTATCATCCATGGGTTCTGTCACTTCCTGACGGAATGGTACGGCCCATACGGTAGGTAAACCATATATCGAAAATGTTGGAGTGTTTTGTATTTATCGTCTGTGGAGCGGCGTAACGTCCCCGAGTGGTATACAGTAATATCCAGTATTATGTTATTGAATCAATTATTAGGGGAAGGGGAATAGCCAAACGTCATCGTTCAGGCCCGAAAATGTTGCAAGTTGTCCGGAATAATGAACCGGAAATCCTCCCAGGGTAAATGCTTTTGATTGGGAACACTGGCATCGACGAGCAAAGGGCGGTAGAAGTAGTGTGGGCTGCTCCAGATGTGGTAAGTGAACAGAATTTCAGTAACTTAAATGACCGAACCTATTTGTTCTTGCCACGGTGCAAGCTAGTAAGTAGTTGGGATATTTTCAAATTAGGTGCATAGCATCGGCAGGAAAATCTTTCCTCCGGTCAGGTGAAATGTCCGAATGGCCATTAAATGTCCGCAAGTGAACGCCGAGTAAGAAGTATATGAAGAAGTGAGCTGAACCTAGTTGTTCGGGCCTTAATATAGTGGCATCCACCCAAGCTTACAAATAAGTGTTTAAGGTCAACTATAGTCACCACTTGCCGCTTGTAGAATTACTTCGTAGCCGATAGTTAAAATTGCTTCACATGCTTCTCCATTTCAGGAAATTTAAGGGAAAACGAATGTCACAAACGCCAAAACGCAGCCATATCGTCCGCCATGATTACCCCTTCGAGCGTGGCGCCACAACGATCTATTGCCCGTCGTTATCCATTTGAACGACAACAGCGTCCATAAATTTGCTATCCATATATACCTTCGTGTAGGCGTATTCGCCATGTACTTCTTCCTTTTATACATTTTACCTTCACTGTCAGCCGAAGCAACTTTTAGCTTAGCGTACCATACCACACTCCCCACATTATGCCCATAACATATTGGTTAGAATTTTGGCCTGGTAATCCGCACAGGGTTAGCTAGATAATGACTCATTTGTGAACACGGCTCTCAGGAAGTTACTTACAGTAAAAGGTGCTGCTTCATTGGAATAGTATAAAACAATTTCAAAAAGACATGAATACGCAAGTAAAAGGCGGAATTGCGGAAATCCGTCAATGTTATGATTTTTTGAGTGGTATATTTTACCCTAAATAATGCCGCGCATACTTTGGCTATATTAATAGGAAGTGAGTTTTCAACATTAATTAAGTAATTAGCTAAGCCATAGCCTATAAATAGGTATACTTCTCAGAAACACTTTTGATGGGTTATCGTCTGGTGCATTAGAGACCAAGGGACAATTAAGTAGTTTATTATATACAATACTAATGATTTATGAGTTACATAAAACTTGCGGTTTCTATAAATTCTTCCACATTATTTACATATAAGGCTTTAACTGGGCACAGTTTGCCGATGAAGTAAGGTGTTGGTTTTGCAAAGCAGGAGGTACTCCCTTTAATATAAATAAAAAATCCAGGGAAGGTAACTGAACGGAAATGGAAAAGTGTTTAGTGGTAAAGGAAGGACTTTTTAGGGTTTCATGAAGATACGTAATAAAGGTAACTGCAATAAGTGAGTGGGAACTACCATGCAGCTATTATTTTGTTCCATATACGTGGCGAAAATATGTTACTAAAGGAGATTAGGAAAGCTGTATATCAGCTGTATTAAGCAGAGGTTAAGCAGCAATGCCACTCTGTGGAACCGAGGTACAAGAAAACATCCTTACGCTTATCGCCATGAGGTAAAAGATGTGGTCGGCACCATGTAAGGACTCATAACAATACCACTAAACGCAATCGTGGTATTGAAGCACAAATTTATGCGGACAGCCCTTAAGTAAAAACGTGGCCAACCCCAATTAACCTCCCATGGCAATACCGCTAGATGCAGTAGAGCTGCCGGACTTCTCACACACTGACCGCTAGTAAGTACAAGCTGTTGCTGGCTCTTCTTAAGGTGTCACAGCAATGCTGTTAGATGCAATGGAGCTACCGGACAACTCACTTACGCTGACCATCCATATTTAAATATGTGTCGGCATCAACTTATTACCTTGATAACAGTGAATGTGACGTAGTGGAAATGTTACCCAGACCCATGCAAGGGGCTTACGCTGATGTTGAGAATATGCTCGGTTTGCCCCCTCAACAAAGTGGATCGCTGGGGTCGGGGCTAATTCCCACGCCATGTCATACTGGTATGCAATAATTGATAAACCTACCTGTTGAATCATGCCACTAAGGGTTTCCTGCGGACACTTTCGCAGTCGCCTCAGAAAGACACGTGTATACAAGTAGGTAAAAAGTTGTGAACCGTGCATGTGCACGACGGTACGAAAATACCTACCGGTTCGCTGTTCGCCCCATGCAAAGTGAGCCATCCTGTGTAACGAACATATGCTTGCCATTCGGTCTACACGGCTTAACAACTAAAGATGGGTTCTTATGTCAAACAAGTCAAGTTCATACGATAACGGTCGTCTCTAGAACCCCCACTGGCTGTCATGCTGTAGGTTCTTGCTCTTACCCATCGGCGTTCGGGTAGCGTTGGTCACCATCGAGGGGAGCATGCCGTGACAGCAACAGAGTGTGGCGCCTAAAAGGGCCGGTTTATTTTTGCATGAGCATGTATAAATGAAAATTGGTTAAGGGGAAAAGTAGCTCACCTTCAAAGACGCAACAACACTGCTACTTGCCGCCGTCGTGCTCTGTACTTACTTCCTGAACCCATCTGCTGCAGGTAGAACACCTCACCCAATCAACGACCTCTCCGCTGGCGATTGGTCCACCTTCCTTGTCGCAAATTATGCATACCTTTTCGTTCCGGCATGCAGGTTTTTCTATTCGCTGCTTTCGCGCGTTTATTAGCAGTCATGCGTGCTGCAGAAATACCGGTGAGGATGCTTTTGATGTTCAGTGGGTGCTTTTCGGTGGATAGCTGTGGTGATTCCATCACCCTAGGCGATACCGACTGCTTTTTTGGTTGCCTTGGGATGGCCATGTGGTGATATGGCAACCGGCTGATTAAGGTGGTCAGAAAGGCAGTGCCCAAACGAAAACAACTTTGTCTACTTAATATTGTATTTAGACTAAGGCAGTAGAAATGCTCCGCCTCAAGGAGAGCGGCTGTACCCAGACTCGTCATGGCAACCGTTATATCACCAAACAGCCTATTGGCACGTGACAACTTTTCCTCTCACATCAGCAGCACCAGCGTCGAGGCTGATGTGGATGGCATCAGTTGAAGTTCCAGTGATGACGTTTCGCTATCAAGTATAGGAATCTGACGGCCCCGCACTGACCATCGTCTTCAGTGCATAAGCCAGCTTATAGCGGCGCTCATCATAACAGCCACCCGCACAATGTAAGCGCACCGCATATCCCACCAATTTCCGAACGAACAATAGCACCCCGTTTCGTTACCCATCACAACGGTGTGCTTGCGTTTCCCCTTACCTAAAACTCCATACCGAGCGCCGTCACGTTGTATTGATGTTACCGTCTCCGAGGAACTGTGCAGCATAACCGTGCGAAAAGCATAAGAAGACAGACAAGAAACCAGCCCTTTCTTTTGTCCTTTGCTAGGAACAATTCGTGCCTTTGACATCGACAACTTGGTTACCGATTTGGTCTAATGCAAGTCTGATCGCGTGCTCTCAGAACAACAGCCTCAACTAGTTGCAATAGAATGTTCTCTCGCTTAAGCCCACCTTTAGAAGCGTATCCGCGCTCTCCCTACTGTTTGTGATGAACACAGCTAACTTGCCCACTTTTCGCAGACTATGGTAGACCAAACTTCCTGTGAAGGGCAACCACGTCCGACCGTTTTACTTGCAAGCCTCTTTGCTTCTAACTTAGCCAAAAGCAGCACCTTAAGCTGCAAATCGTTCCTGCTTTGCACTAATGTTTGCATCTATTGTTGCAACCAAACTTTCTTCGCCTGTTTGACATTTGACAGAGATTGGCACCTGCGCAGGAAATGAAACCGGCCTAATGCTACCATGGCCCGTGGGTACACTAACACAAAAGCCTTCATCTGCCCCAGGCACCTATCCATCATTATGGTCTTTAATCAGTGAGTGGCGGGGAACCTTGTTGGCATCGCCCGAGCGAACTTCAAATAACTACCTGCCGTCCCGTTGGGTATCAACGCCTAGAATACGCTGCGGCCAAGGCTGAAAACGTCAGTTACCATGCATTGCCTGCAAAGGTAGCCACCGCAGTTCACCTGCTGCATGGCATCTGCCAGAAACAAGATCCCATATTTCGGTAAAACGGAAGTAACCGACGTAGGAACAAAAAATAGGAATCGCACTTGCAAACCGCCCTTTCCATACGCACGGCGCTGTTCCTATGCAACATTTCTACAACTGCCTTTACATATTTCCCTAAGATGTGCGACCTAAACGTTGCCGGATAAAAGATGTCATGTCGATTAAATCAATCGTTATAATTTCCAATACATAACGTAGCAACTCTCCGGTGTTACGGAACGACTGCATAAAATCAAACACCTGCCACTTTGATTCTGGAGGCAGGAGCCGATAACTGACATAGAGACTTGGATTCCCTAGGTAGAAACTATGATAATGCGCCAGACTATGCATACCTAAATAGTAACTGCCCTTAACACTGTTAGCTATGTTTACTTCACAACCCAGGATGGCCTACCAATACAACATGCACCACACGTAAAACAGCGTTCGAACTTACATACTGTCACTTTTCCTTTTTCGTTGCAAAGCACACAATGATATTGTACCCATTTGAATCGTATTCCTTCGTGTAGCTGTAGACCCAACATCATCTTATATGACGCGACCGTTAACGCGCCGTATTAGTAAAAATTGTGGCGTGCTGCACATAAAACCGTTTAAAATCTTCGAATTCTAAAACTGCCTATTAATATTAGCCAACGATAGCGCGGCTTGCAAGGTTGTCACCCACAGCTATCGCAACCATTGCAGCGAAGCCGAAACAACACTGGCTCAATAAAGCAAACCTTTTCATACTTCGTACAAAAGTGCAACACCTTTATGCGTTTTCCTTAAATACAATGTTTAAAAACCTTATCAAGCCTACACAAAGTGTTACTGAACCTTCCTTAACAGCCGCCCGTACAACACTTGAACTTAAACTTGCAAGCAGTACGGCCCCAAATTACGAGCAGCTGTGTTCGAATAATCCCGCGTCTGGTAAGTGAAATATCTACTGACTCTGCTTGGTTTCTTGTCAAGGCATACAGCTCGTTTCGGACATTTGCAAGACTTAACACTAGCCAAACCACGGATAGACTCTGTTCATAACTAAATGAGCTTTTCGTCAGCCATTTTGTGTAGTCCTATGCCACTACCTAATGGTGACAAGCTTTGAAAATATGTTCCGTTTCTACCTATTTTCCTCTCAGGCTCCGAACTCCTATTGTTTTGTTTTTTAGCCTAAGTGTCCTCCATTTGTGTTTTTTAAATAAATAAATACACAAACGAAGTTCTGTATTCTCGTGCGGTGCGAGCACGCCCATGTATGCATGATGATGATACAGATACAACTAACTGTCTGGGAATGTATAAAAATTGGTGCAAGTTAGCCATGAACATGGGAGCTGAGAGTTCCTACATGTATGTAGAAGTGCATTGTGTGCGCTTGTTTCCCCAAATGCAGCGTGCCAGCGTTTGCCTGTGAAGGAGTGTGGGCCGGCTCTGTTGAGGAAACGTGGCTTCCCTCCACACGCACTGCAGCTTCCGACGAAGCCAGGCTACAGCAAACTATGCCAGGTATCGGATGTGGCGATCGCAAGCCATCGCAGCTTTCACGATACTTGCGTTTGCTTGCTGGATCAGCGAATGCTGAGGAGAGAACCTTGCGTCAATTATGGACTAAATATTTCTCATGAACCACCGCTGCCATTGTTGCTGTATCCGCTGGGGTTGCCTTTTTAGACTAGCTGGTAGAGACTACAGAATGTTCCTTCAAAAACAACACGCTGTTCATTTGGTAGACACACCTACACCCGGCGCTCTCGAAACCGAAACTTTTGTGTCACTGCGTCCCCGTTTGTCGAAACTCGGGCTCGCAAGCTCGAGTATACAGCGCACGCTAAGTAGAAGTCGGAGGTGCTTTTCACGGAGAAGACACAGTTTGTACAGAAACTCATCACGACGGTTCTGCTAGTACCATCGTCGATTTGGAGATAAGGTCTAGAAGTTTTGCCCCGGATGTACTCATCCCAAAGCACTTTGCAACGCTCAAAATGGAAACGCCGCAGCCAGCCAGTAACGGTGACGGCTGCGTCTGGCCAACTTCCTAGTCGCCTCCACTAAGTCCATGACACATCAACCAACCTCTCTTTCTTGGTTGACCTTAGTGCTTAAACCAGCGTTCTACCTCGCCGTTTAGAAAAATGGCCACCTGCTTCCTACCTGCGTTACTCTTCAGGCGGCTAACAACACTAAGATCCGACGTCTATCCAAAATTCCTCGCACCTGATCTAGGACTCAAACGAACCTATCCCTTGATCTTCCTAGTAGCAGACGCTCGGTCTCCTATCATTGATGCTGATTTTCTCACGACGTTTGGTCTGATATTCGACTTGAGCTGCAGGAAGCTTCGCGGTAGTTACAAGTCTTACTGTCCAAGGTGGAGTCACGTCGATTAGGTCGATCGGTCTTTGACTGGCACTACCTACTGAAACCGTGTCTTCCGACTTGCTCCGCCAGTTCCTCGTGCTTCATCAGTCGTCCGGCGAATTTCCAGACACTAAGCACGAGATTACGTTATCGTCAAGAAAAGATCCTAGGTCACTTCCCGACGTCGACGGATACCATCCGACATGTTTTCCACCACCTAGGCCGGGTTCGAATTATGCTAGGCTTAGAAATCGTTTGACCATCCAACACTCTACGGTCATCTCCTTCCCACATGGTCCCTAAAGTACCGAGTGTGGGCTGGCGGCCATGCAGAGAATACAGTACACTAAACAACGCTACCGTACCAAACAGGTATTCAATGTTGCATATTCACGATTTCTTTATCGGTTTACATGGCAAAACCATTATTTCCATTATGGACCTTGACCGAGCCTACTACGAACTTTTGCTTCGAATGACATACATAAAACGGTCATAACTACACCGTTTGGTCTGTACGACTTCGTCTGAAGGTCTTGCGGCTTGCGAAGCTCCATGCAGACATTTCAGCGCTTTATCGACAAAGTCCTCGGAGGTCTTTCTTTCGTATTCGGCTATATTGACGACATACTTGTAGCCAGTTCAAAGCAGGAAGTACATTTGTCTTATCTTTGCTTAACGTTCGAGAGCCTTGCCCGGTTTGGCATCGCAAGCAG
The DNA here is from genome assembly GCA_944474145.2 of Dicrocoelium dendriticum. Lineage (NCBI taxonomy): Eukaryota > Metazoa > Platyhelminthes > Trematoda > Plagiorchiida > Dicrocoeliidae > Dicrocoelium > Dicrocoelium dendriticum. The sequence goes on from OX104066.1 coordinate 63,878,031, forward strand.
TGCTGCTATGTGTGCCTTTGGTCAGTCATCTGTTGAGGTGCTTGTCCATCGAATTAATTACGAGGGTATTCCACCGCTTCCTAAAATGACACAACCCAGCGCAGACTATGTGATGCCACAATCATTCAAAAACTTACGCCGTTTTCTTGGTATGGTCAACTACCACGGCCGCTTCATTCCAGAATGCTCTAGGCTCGTTAGCCATTGATACATCTGCTCAAAAGCAAGTCCCGCAAGTTTCAAGCAACTGCGGAAGTCATAGCCACCTTCGACTCTTCAATGCGACTGCTTATTGTCATTTAAGAACCGATGTCGACAATCCTTAAATCTCAACACTGACGCATCACAGACCGCCGTTGGGGCTGTGCTTTAACAGTCTGTAGACGGTCAGGTTAAACCCTACTTTCTTCCCTCGAAGCTACAACCTGCTCAGATGCGATATAGCATTTTCGGTCCAGAACTCTTAGCCATTTAGCTTGCCGTTAAGCAGTTTGCTATTTGCATGAAAGATGTGCATTTACCACCCTCACTGATCATAAGCCACCACCTTCAGCTTTTGGTTCATTTGATTGCTTCTCACCTAGAGGAACTCGTCCTTTGAAATACATATCGTCTTTTATACCTGATGTTCGACACATTGGTGCAGCTCACATTGTCGTAGCACTTTTTCTTCACGGGAGTTTGTGCCGAAAATTAAACCTAGGGGACTACGCTGTCGTAAAAACAGATCCCGGGTTTGAGCCGTTGAAATAAAGTGCTTCTAATAAACTTTATCAACTGCATGTTCTCAACTCCGACTCTGATTTACTGTGATATATTCACTAGACTGCCTTGACCATTGGTTCCGCAGCAGTATCAACGAGTTGCCTTCTACCACTTGCGTGTAATCTCACAGCCGAGCATCCGAGTCAATATCAGGCTAAGCACGGATCCCTGTCTGGCCTTGCAAGCGCACTGAATTCCAGCTTTGGGCAAAATACTGTATTAATTGACAGCAAAGCGAGCTACGTGGCCACAAGATTGCCGCTCCTGGAATCTTCTCGTTGCCCGACGCTCGATTCAAGCATGTCCACATCGACAAGGTTAGACGTCTTCAGCCGTCCAACGGTTTTACTTACGTGTTAACATGCAGCGAGCGTTTCACACGTTGGCCAAAAGCCGGGACGCCGCAAGGTATCTCAGCCGAAACCGTGGCTCGAACGTTTGTCGGAACTTGGATTTCCGTGTTTTGCACCCCTGCCGGAAGCACCACGGATACAGGATACCAGTTTACACCTGCCCTCATTCATGACTTTAACTGCATTCTTGGCTGTTTTATCTACAAACGACGGCATAGCACCCTGCCACCTACGGTTTAGTCGAGCTTTTTCACCACCAACTTAAAGCCGCACTCACCGCGAAACAACTGCGTATCCAGTGGTCAAAGCGTGTACCAATCCGTAACGCTGTAAAGGGAGAGCTTGGTTTTACTCTCACAGAATTCGTCTTTGGTACGACACTTAGACTTCCTGGAGTATTAGTGCTGCATTGCAAGGTCAGCTGAGTCGGTCCTACGTCATGTGTTGCAAGCCTGAGACAATACTTCAGCTACATTCGTCCCACGCTACCACGGTTCGTTCCTCGAAGCCAGTACATTCACACTGTGTTGCACACGCGTCCCTACGTTTTCGTGCTCGTCGAGGCGGTTAGTATGCCTTTGCCGTTGGCTAACGAAACCCCTTACAGTATCATTGCTCTCAAAGAGAAGTATATCGTATTGGACAGAATGGTTCAAAAGATGCTGTCGGTATCGAAAGCTTTAAACTAGCCTACGTTGCATAGTCGCTGTACCAGAATTCTGACACTTCCGATATTGCAGAGCATCCCACCCATCCAACCGAGGTGTGACGTTAGTGCCCCTCTCCTTCGCAATCTCCACCCGTCAGCAACTCGGAACAAAAATGTACACACGTTTTGGACTTGCAGATATCCTGCCTTCCAGGCTGGCTCCTCACATCAAGTACTACGTATCGTGTCTACATCTTTGTGACGTACGCACTAAGGAGAGAGTTCTACGGCGCTTGTAAACTTCTTTAATTTCAAGTTTAGTTTATTGTTCCATCTTTCTCTATTTTTTCTAAAGTTGTTTTAGTCACCTAAATCAATACAATAATACCATGAATTTCTTTCGGCGTTCTCACTTCGGCATGATAGGCCAGCGTCCTTCTTGATTGTTCAATGCTTAATGTCTGGTGGGCAACATTATTAATGATCCGGCTTGCGTTTTTCCTGAGGCTCTGGCCGCGTTCGGTCAATTGGAAGAATTAGAGCAAAGCAAACTGCGAATAAACTCTGTTCCTAACAGTTGGAGCATTGTGCTAGCCATATGGTTTAGTAATTTTTCACTACACGGTGACATCAGGCAGCAGTATGATGGCCTAGTAGCCAGTAATGGGGTCAGGCGAGTATTAAGTAGTTAGAGCCGCTGCTAAGATTAACAGAGGGTCCGGTTGTATATTCATTGGCATGTGTAACCTATTAGGCCAGTCTGGTCCAACAGGATAATAAGAACAGGCAAATTAGTGGAGTGCTCGCGCAAGGACTGGGATAGTAGACTGTCGCTAAGAGGATATAGACTATTAATAAATGATTAAGAGCTTGACCATTTCTGGGCCCAGGTGGCCCATACAGTGTCAAAGGGTTGGTCCTAAATAGGTGGAACTGAAGGAAAACAGTAGCAAACCGATGCAAATAGATTGAAGGTGAAGTAGCCGCCGAGAAGTAAGGTTGGAGAACACCAACTAAGTGCAGCGATTAAAATATCGTCTGTCTCTTTTCTGTAGAAGTAATATGGTCGGAAGGGGGCACACACTAGTTGGTTAAGAAAAATAAAGCGGTTGTAATTAGATGGTACGTTAGAGAATGGGACCGGAGTATCTGTAGAAAATGTCGTTGAGGCCACTGCACGGAGAGCTTACTAACGGGATAAGTCGGAGCAGACGAAAGTGGCATGCTGTCTTTGAGCTAAATAACCCAAATAGATAAGGTTGGACGGAGTCAGAGGTAGGAAGACACAGGTGAGATAGGGCCGAATATGCCGCTAAGACAAGAGGGGTTCAGGCAAAGCATGGATGTGTAAGTACATGTCAATGAATAGAGGACAAGATGCCGCAGACGTGTTTAGAGAGCAGCGCTTGGGAACTCTTGTAATGAGTAGGGACTGGTGGCTGTAAGAGGTAAGATGGGAAGATAACAGAGTCAGACAGGCGTCTGTAAGCTAGCGACGGAAGGCCGTATAGCTGAGAAGGGTGACTTCAGAGTACGTAATTGGAACCAAGGTCTGGGGCGGGGTGGACGAGTTTCCTAAGAGAAGATCAAAGCTCAACGTTTTGGAAGCAGCAGCAAGTAAAATAGGTGTGTCGGAACGACGGAAGCCCTGGGGCGACAAGTAGAACAGCACTCACGTTTAGGTTGGAATAGAAATGCCAAACGAGAGCAGACGTTCGTTATTTAGGATATCAGCAACAGTTACAATGGGGTAGGAGACCAAAAGAGGTAAATAATACATTTCAATGGAGCCAGGGGACGGTCAGGCAGGAACCGTATGCACCACTAGAGCGGAAGTTGGCGCGATTTTTCCAAGTCGGGTGGCCCAAATATGTAGGTTTGGAAGGTGTCAGACTCAGGCAGGCGCAATTGATGTACGAGCAACAGTGCCATTGGGGAAAGAGAAGAAAAGTGAACCGGTTGGGTAGAAAGGAGAGCGAGTTTGGTGGACGGAGTGCCTCGGGGGCGCTCAAAGCTGGATAGACTAGACCCATGCAAGAAGCGCATAGTGAGCGTGGACTTGCGGAGATTTTAGGTAAGCAAGTTCAGATAAATGAGAATCTAGGCTTATTTGCAGGACGATTTGGTATGCATGACTAGCGTAATGTTTGGTCGAGTCGCCCATAGCCCGTCTTTCTCCACTTGGATGCTTAGCGGTTTCGGAATTATGGTTAAGTCAATAAAACTTCTAATAGCACCGTTGAAGTTTGTAGTGGTTGCAGTTGATGGGAGTAGCAGAGTTAACTTGTTCTATATGTCCGGGTATCTATAAAGATAGTAATTATGATGTATACCGCAATAAGCAACCGGCAGACTGAATGAATCGTCATTTTGAGCAGAAAATAGCCGGTAACCCTTGTCGTTCGAAAGTTTCGCATCACCTTCACGTCCGGAAGTTTTGTAACCTCGTATGGAAACCTAGGGTTTGTTTTTAAGCTTTGTAGCTACAGCGTTTATAATCCGTTGATTGCACCGCCTACGGTAGACCAACATGTTTGCGTCTAGTAGGCGTCTGCTAAAGGAACGCTGTACGTTCTTTAATACAATCCTGTTGGAATTGCATGGGCTTTTAAGGACTATAGAACCCTATCCAAGAATAGGCTTAGCGCACATTTTATGCAATGTAAACCGAGATTCCAGGAGCGGAACGAATTTGAAGGTCTCCTATTAATGACCTAACTTAACTGCACTATCGCTTACTTGTTCAACAACGTGGATGGAGCTGGAGTAGTGGACCCCCAACCCACTAACCGAGTGGCTAACAGCGAGAGCAGCGCCAATGGGAGTGAGGGTATTTGGTGGCACTGTACATCTATAAAAGGGAATGCTGCTTTTTGTTGGGTAAAATTCGAGCTTGTTATTGATCTATGGTCTCCTTGTATTTTAGACAAGCTAGCTAGGTTATCATCGGATTAGAAGGAACATACGACTTTGAGGTCGTCCGCGAATACTTATGGCTTACCCCAGCGGAAGACTTGGAAGGCGTCATTAACGTAGGGTAAAAACGCATGCGGCCCAGGACATGCCCCTGGAAGACTCCACTAGTGACCGGTGTTTGGGTAGACGTCGTGCCACGCAGTCACACCGATAGTGCTTAAATAAATAAATAAATAGTTTATTCTCAAGTTTATGGACATACCAGATCAGGCATGATCAAGGTTTATAGGCAGTTGTGTATCAAACGATAGGTTCGGTTACATCATGCGTAGTGTAAACGGTCAACGCATTATAAGTGTGTGAAACGGTGCATGTAGTCAGAGAGTATCATATCCTTGTAAGTGTCGGGAAAAGTTGAAATGAGTCTACTCGACTTGCCAGTTTGCTTTAATAGGGCGAAGGCTTGCCAGGCAACAACCCACCGCGTCCTGCAACACTACGGTGAAGCATTTTGAACACTAATGTACAACCCGCAAAGCCGCTTGACGACTGACTTCATATTCGCTTATTCGCTGTCAAATAAACAAATAGGTATTTTGCTAGACCGGCTAGATACGAGGTTAGAAAAAAATGCAGATGAAAATAAAATGGGTTTGTTAAGAGACATACTAAAGCGCCGTGCCTCACTAGAACAATACAAACTAACAAAATTATATAAACAAAATATTTTGCGCGATGCTGCTTGCTGGCGCGAAAGTTCAACCTGAGTAAATCTCAAAAAAGTAAAACCTATTCTAAGGCTAGAATACTGCGTGAAGTAGCACAAAAATAGGCTGCTCGGGACAAGTTTTAACCGCTGATTATGTTGAAAGTAAAAACAATGCGGTAGGTGCAGTAGCTTGGGAGTTATTTCCAAGGCCATCATTTATTTTCGCACAAAATGGCTTTCTGCTTTGCAAGCCGACAGCAGGAAAATGTTAAAGTTAGCGAAGCGTTATATGTTTTAAATAGGCGTAGCTATCCAGAAATGCTCTTAATGCCCGTAATACGCTGCAACAAGTAGCGACTGCGTAGGTGGTCGAAAAGTACCCTTTGCAGGCAGACCTGGCAAATATACGCAAATAAGGTGTAATTTTGCACGAAAACGTTGGAAATCCAGTAAGGAATATTTTACCTGCATGGGCATTAGGAGAGCTCATAATTAACCCACGGTTAGAAGACCTCAGAGGACCATTTTCAGTGGATACTGAGCCACGTAAACAACTAGGAATATAGAGGTTAGTATTTTTAAGCCCCTAAGTTTTTCCGAAGCTTAAAGCAAGGTTGCATGAGCCAGGTCTACTTGAGTAACACAGGAGAACTTTCGGATCAGTTGACACATTTTGGCCTGGAAAATACACATATTTCTTAGCTAAACATCGCAAGTTTTATCCCTTAGAGCCGATTTTCTATATTCATGAGGCTAAGTCTTCAACCTCCGTGAGCTAAAGCAGCCGGTCACTACTAATGAAGAAATGTGCATGGGAAAATTTAGTAAAATTTAGCAAAATGCTTTGGGGCGTAAAATCCATTTTGGTCTGCGTTGGTGGGGCATTACCAACTCTACTGCTGGGGGTTGAGTTCGCTCAAACAAGAGGGACTCTTTTGCCTCGTGTGTTGATGCACACTATTGTGCAGCTCTTTGATTAATTTCGAGTTATTTCTCTCCAACTTTAAGTTCCGAAGCAAGTGCCAGCGGTGTTCATCCAGGTGGTAAAATTAACCAATACTAAACTATACCATACTGTCGCACCGGATATTTCCTTTGTGGTTTTCCTGGCCAGAGCTGTTCGAACGCCCTAAGCAAAGAGTGATAAGGTAAAGCAGGAGTAGAATGGTAACAAAGACCAGTGGGAGTTGGTCGTTCACCCGCCATTACACATAACGCATGGTAGTCTTTGGAGCCAGCTAAAAGCTAAATAACACACTAGCGGCCAAGCTAATAAAAGTGATGATGGAAAAATTCCGGTGGTCCAGCCAGCCAGTGTGACAGGGGCCTCTGCCGTTGATTAGCTATCGTGCCAGTGAAATGAAATCTGGAAGTTCGAGTGTTTTACTAGCAACAGCAGGTAAAGAAGAGTTGATTTTCATTATGCCTGTCTACTAATGTTGCTAATAGTGGAAGGCATATGTATACCAGATAAAGCTAAATAGATGGAGTCGAGAGGATAAGCGGGGAGCAAAATGTCTGCTTCTTGGGCCTAGGAAATTTAAAGTGCTTACTTGGTCAACGATATGAAAGATAAATATATTAGTTTACTGTTTACATACTGATAGTGGTTGTAAACGGTAAAGTACTATAGCTAGTGTTCAGGCTTAATGAAAAGGTGTCAATAAGGAACGGCTAGCAACCGACATCAACGAAGGCACAGAAAGGTTCATCTAAAGCCGGCATTTAGACGGTTTTGTACAATTCCGATGCCACCCTTAGGTGTAGCAGTAGAAACAAACGCTTTCAACGTCTTATGCAAGGCGTAGGTATGGTAGGATGCCTATATAAGGCGTACCTCAAAATTTATAAGCCAAATATTTTTTCACGGACCCAGTGGTCAAGAAGTTTAAAAGTGATAAATATAAACCTGAAGACAAGAAATGAAGACGTAGGTAAGATGTAAGGACTGAAATTCGCCTGCACTGCTGACTTCCTCGTGGCCCTACAATACCTCTTATGAGGAATAACTACGGGTTTGTGAACCTGCCAATCGGTAGGCTAGGCTGTACTGCTTGTTGAATTTTTAAACATTGGCGAAGTGACCATAGAAAGTGCGAAGCCGGAGGGTTGTGGATACCAAATGGTTCATTCAGCCTGTGGATCAAGGTGCAGTGAGAGGGTCGAAGCACGTCAGGAACTACCCAGTAATGGCTAAGTACCTCTTGTATTCAGAATTCTAATGTTAGCACCTGTACGAGGCGTGCGACTGATCCCACTGAGACCTCCTGGGTCTTGTGGTTGTGGTAATGGATGAGTTAATAAAGCAAGGGTCAAGGATGGAGACCATTCATGGTGGTTATACCTTATTATTCCTTACCGGAGGCTTTTGTGCTGGCGTCTACTCTTTTCATATTGGGGTCGTAAAGCGGAATGGTTCGTAGGAGAACTCAAGTAGGTCGGGAAGATATCGTTCAGACTAAACTCATCTCGTACTCGGTTTGCTATTCCTAAACCCTAGAAAATGGGTGCGACGGATACTGCTAAAGTCTCTTAGGTGCTAAGACGGTAACGACAATGAACGTGGATGAGTTGTGAGCTAAAGGTGCTTAGATGTCATGCACTACATCGTGGGCGTTCTCAAGCTATATCAAGACCAGTTTCGAAGAAGTGGCCTTGCAACTCGCAGATATGGAAGATGCTTTGTGTATTGCCAAAACCTTGGAGTCTTTGTATCCCTTTCCTGAACGCCTGCAAGTTTTGGATTTCTCTGATTATGGAAGGCAACCTGCTCCATGTGTTCATGTACACAACTATGAAGAAACAAGATCGCTTTCTCTTCTTTCAAGTCCCTCTGTTGCATGGACCGATAATTTGATCAGGACCGCCATGATGGTTAATGCCGGTGGACGATGGGGACAGCACGAACGGTCGTCTTGTTGTGTCCAGGTGAGCAATATTTCAAACTCTCCTGTCTGGGTTTTTCAGATGTTTAATTAGCGAAAGTGTGAAGGCCTGTCCAGCTCACCATACTGGACAACGGTTCTGGTGATTGCAGTTGAGTCCCTTTGGTATACAACCATGCTCTATGTAGGCCTTCGTCGGTTACTGCAGCCGCCTTGGGCGAAAACTGTCTCACAGTCCAATCCCAGATCTCCAGAAAGTTCCGGACCTCAGAGAAGTGGGGAAGGAAGGACAAACAAGGGAAGACCGCACGAACATGCGTGGAGTTAAACGTTGTTAAAGTCTTTTGTTACAACTTTTAGAGTTGAAACAAAATCATGTACACTGTGCAACAATGATTGTGCTGAAAGCTTCTTTTGAATGTTCTATAGAATCAATATCCGTATGGGTAGATTGCTGACGTCTGCGAAGAGACAAGAGCGTTGTACCAGTAAGTAAGCCAAGAATTATCAGTTTAGTATAAGTCAACAGTTGCGTCGGGAGAGAGGGAAGAAAGTTGGCAGACTGGTGGAGATTGCGTGGTGCGTGAACTGCAAGTAACTAGCCTAATACGATAGGGAGTGTCGAATAAGAAAGTTAAAAATTAAATAGTTTGTCGCGGGAGTGATCTAAGGGTCAATTGTCGGTAAGGCTGCGGAAAGCTTAGATGCAGATATTCTAAGGGAATAAGGGTTATTGGGATAAGGAGTGACTCCTAACAAGCTCTAGATATAAGCAGGTGCATGGGGACTACGACCACTACCAACTTGTTAAACAGAGGTGCCGTGTTTAAGATGGTCAACAGATGGTGGCGCCAGGAAAGACTACGATTGGCCGGGTGTAACCATTTCACTAAGGCGCTTGGTCAGTAGTGTATGCATACAGGATCGCAGAATGCATCAACCAGCCAGCGAAGGTAAGTGATACAGACATTCCAGGAGAAGGTATGATAGAGAGACAAGGAGTGTATCCTAGCAAGCTCAAGATCTGCGCAAAAGAAGACTGGAGCCTACGGCGAATCGGTGCAAAGTGGCGAGGAAGGTAAGAAGAACAACAGAGAGGGGCGCTAGGAGACAGTATCAGTGGCCAGCAACGGCATTCGGATTAAGCCTTCTATATACCAGTGGATACCTACAGTGATAGAATACCTCAACAAAACAGCGAAGGTGTGTAATGCAAGCAATCCAAGCGAGTAAGTGTTGGAGAGGTACGGAGTGGCTCCTAGCGCAAATATGTAAGCTACCTACAATGACTCGCCGCAGCTGCAAAGTGGTGACGTAGGTAATACGAAGAACTGATAATGGTACTAAGGGAGACAGAGTATCGACCTCTAGCAATGGCATTTAGGTGAAGCCTTCTAGTTGCTAGTGGATACCTGCAGTGTTTGGTACGTAGGATTTCAACCAGGTGAGCGGACTTCCGTCGCTGCCAATAGAGGCGAGTTTGGTTAATAGTTTCAGATGTGCAACGAAGTCGTGTGATTGCTTCCTGTGGAGGAAGATGATAGTCACTGGCTGTTATACGTATTCAAACAATAATCCCTACCAACGTCCAGCGATAGCTCAACCAACATCTTAGTCGCATATTCCACGACTTACTAGGCTCTTTTGATTTTCGCAACGGATTCACTGGTTAACAAGCCCCGCTACTTCCGGTTTCCACACGGAACAGCCGTTGCGTATGCTAGGCCAATTCGGACAGCATATGTCTCATACATCCAATAAATATCGGGTCTCGTACTAGCATGCAAAAAACAGACCTGAGGTATAACATACCCGGCCATTCCATTGCGTTTAACCAGCACGCTACCAAAATTTGCATTTATACAGTAACATAGACCTGCTCAAATTCTTTGCCAGTGTGCTCGGTCTGTTTTTGTTTTCTCCCTTGTGCTAAAGGAGCAGCTTTGAGGACATAACTGCGACGCTCACTGGGCCAAGGAACCAACAAAGAACAATTAAATCCTTTGCACTGCGCAGGCCCGGCACACTGAAGGAACCCGGAAACCTAATAAAAACAATACAACTCCCCTGAGTCGTCAGACTTCAACAGCTCCAAGCACTTGCCGTCGGCTCCATAGGAGGCAACTACACCATCATTGAAAACAACTGGCGAAAACATGACTGCGAATAGCCGCGGGAATAGTCGGTCATATACAATTTTTCAAAGTCATCTCAACGGTCCGCGATGTTTCTGGACGTGGTGGGTTTCGGCCTTGCAAACCTTCTATCTACAAAAAGCTACGAATGTCTGTTTGACAACACGGCAACGTGGCGGATGTAGCACGCCACGCAATAAACTCAGTGCCCAAAACGCATTGGCAAGTTGACCGATACCACAGCTCAACTTCTGTGCATATATCTGCTCGCGTAGAACTACGCCTACATATTTGCTCATTGACCTGCCACTTTCCTTAAACTATTTTTGCAGCTTTTTCTCCATGTTTCATTTACAGGAGCTTCACGGTGCACAGTACCCCATGGGACTAGTTCCTCACAAACATGCTTTACATCAAGGATCTAATTCTTTTCTCGACATCTCGCATTCTGTGAAGATACAAACTTCATACGAACGTTGGCCCATGTGGGCCCGAACTACTGACTCTTTCTCTACTACTCCCGCTCATGGTCCTGTTAATCATGCTACCATGTAGAGTATTGCAATATGCTGAGCATGCCCAAAAAGTGTGCTTTGCTTTTGCAAGAATAAAATAGTCATTTATACGCCCTAAAAGTATCACCCTGTAACGTTGTTTAAAAATTCAACTTATATGACTGGCAGGCGTTCGCGGGCCGGAACCTGTGTCAAGGCCTAGTCCTAAACTTTCCAGGCGGGCGGAAGTGAAGATTTGCCTCTGGTACCGCTCTTTCCATCACGTGTTGCGGTGGGTGTTTGGTTGATAAGATGATAACTGCCTAGGTTCAGGTAGGATTCTTGCGTTTGTCGTGGTATGACTACAGCGTGCATCCACGCTGTGGAATAAGTGGGATGTCACGAAGTGGGTATAGGGGTTAAGCAGAGGAATTGGAACGTCTGGACCTCCAAGCAACAGTACGCGGATGGGACGCCATCGTGATAGGGGTATTCAGACAGTTGGAGGGTACAAAATACGCGCATGATTACGAGTGGGTTAAAGTTGATGCTGTTCAGCTCGTCAACGGAAAGCTGGGCTGGTGTGGGCAATGCCGCCGAAGCAGTGACCAACAGAGATGCAACGGCGATTTTTGATAAAATACTAAATTTGAGCGAATAAGGAATACGTTTGCCATCAGGAGGTGATAATGAGGCGAAGGTTAGAGCTGGGTTGTTTGTTCGTCGCCTCATCCCTTTGGTAAGTGCATTACCGTTCTTCTTTGTGCCAAGTGCAAGGTATTCAGCAAATCTCCAGGAACACATGGAAGCCCATAAAGAGGCCCAGGATGGTCAAGTCTCACCGAATTGCCCGCAGTGCATACGGTGGTGTGCTAAATGTGGTAGGCCAACTTACTTGCACGATGACAGGGAAGGGTGGTGAAGGTGCTACATTTCAGTCCGGTCGAACGTAAATCTTCTTGGTTTCGAATGAATCGAAAGGGTACAAGGTCTTGACTTTCCTGTGCCTCAAGTCTGCAATCAAGTCCGTGCAAGTCCAGACTCATCATCAAATGCCGTCGAAGGCACGATGCGTTCGCTGAAGCGAAACTTTGTCCTTGCCTTTCAAGAGAGCTTCGGCAATTTACGAAATCCAAGGCGACGCTGAGCCTGCAACCAAGCACCAAGCCAGTAAGGTTGTATGTTCTGCGCTACATCAATTGGGTGGGTGCATTAACTTTGTTGTTAATGCTGTGTACAAGATGCTCAGCAGATGCAGCAGACGTGGCTTGCAGCTTTCTCCACTTTTTTAGTATATCCTTCATGCGTATTATTAGATGAAAATTCTTTGCCTTGTTTTAGATGGAGAGCTATTTTCTCAGTATGTTTAGCACCCTATAGGTATCAGCAACACCCTTCGGTTTCGTCGGTTTCCTCAGCTGCTGCTTCGGAGCAACTACGTCCAGGCAGAAAATAACGTGCTTGTATATACATGGGCAGCCATACCTGGATCCGCTGCCAGAAATATGGCAACCCAGTCAAGCGATCGTGGAAGAGTGAAGAGGCTTTCCCAATCAATGCGTTAAAGAGGACGAAAGGAGCCACTTGGGAGGAGGTTGAAATGATCAGTTTAATGTCTATCGTGCATAAAATGTCTAGAAAGGTAGATCACTTTTTGCTGCGTGTACAGGTTGAGTCCAGTCGTAGGAAGTTGGCTCACTGGGCTTAGGTGTTTCATGTAGTTTTGGTCGACCTTCATGAGGATACTAGTCAACTGCAGGCACTGGAATATTCCAGAACCTTCGGAATCGACGCAATGAGATATAGCAATCGACTAACCGTTGAACTAACCGATGTTCCGGGAAATTCGTATATCCCTTGGACGTCCGCTCCACTGAGGTCTCGTCTGCGGCGTACGAATACATCCTGGGATTAATTTGCAGTATTCGGAAAGGTATTCTTTACTTGTCTGTTCACCTTCTGGGCAGACGTGCTCGAGAGCTGTGTTCTGACGCTTGTGGTCTGGTTTTATTGCTCCTCTGTGAGCAGTCATACAATTGTTCCTTTTGCAAGTTGAATCTTTCGAAGAATGAGTCGAAAGGCAGTTCGGCAGGTGTTGCTTCGACTGCTTGACACAGCGGCGGCCATAGCTGGTTTGTATGCCGAGCTCAGACTTTTGTTCCCAAGCTCAGATTTATAACCATAGTCCGTCGAAGTCCTGCCACGTTTGCTGTGGCGAAAATTTACCTCTTGCTTGCAAGGCGGGTTCGGCCATGGTACGAGATTCAACGCAACGCCGAGCTTGCCACCAGGTACTTGACCACCGTTTAAAGCTACAGAATAGTTATCAAATGCTGCCACGTCAACCGTTGAACCAAACGCGATTGAATAGAACGAGCCGCAGTCAGCACAGCAGTCAGCTACTAAGCATGAGCCACATGTATTGTCACAGTGAAGAAGGCAAACGGTAAGGTACACTTCTACGCTGACTTCTCGACTGGACTTAACGCCGCGTTGGACAACCATCAGTACCCATTACCCGTACCAGGAGCTAACTTCGCAGAACTTAATGATGGCGGGTGCTTTGTTAAGCTTGTTCTATCTGACACTTACAATTAATTGGACCTTGACGCAGTCTCGAGGAAATTTTTGAAATATAACGCACATCGTGAGCTATTCCAATACAACCACTTGCTATTAGGTGTAGAAGCGGCTACAGCCTTTTACGAAAAGCTTGCGGATGCCAGGCTAGCGAGCGTTCCTGGATCGGTTGTATACCTTGATAATCCCATAGTGCTGCGTAGAACGATGGAAGAGCTATTTGGCCGGAGGGCTGTTGTGCTTGGTTTTATACCTTCGTACGGTTTCCGGCGCCGTTTGGATAAATGCGCATTTTTCCCGCTGATCGTCAAATGCCTCGGATTTATCCTTGTAAAAGATGGACCTCGGCCAGGTCTGGCAAACGTAGGAGCTGTTAGCACATGCCTTCACTAAAAGATCTACGTTCCTTGCGTTTCTTTTGTGGGCTGACCAGCCATTATAGCTCATTATTGCCTGAGATGCACCGCCTACGTGCCCCGCTAAACAAGCTACTAGCCGAAAGCCAAACTTGGAACTCGGCAGCAAAATGCCTTCGGACGGGTCAAGATATTGCTGTCCGCAAACTTGATTTTGCCTCAGGTTCCTTCCACCAAAGAGACTGTCCTAGCCACATATGCATCAATCCGTAGGCTTGGCACAGTAACTTTATACACGTACGCCGATGGATCACAAAAAGGAATAGCCCATGCCGCCAGAACACATACGATGGCCGAGAGAAACTATAGTCAGATAGAGAACGAAGCATTGGCTATAGTGCAAGCGGTCAAGCACATCCACACATTGCTTGTAGGACCTTTTCGAAGCTTCTGCCAGATAACAAGCAATCACTGGTTACCATTGGTTCGAGAAACCGCGTCCCAGATCCTCAAACTATACCATAAGTGTCAAACTCCAACGATTGTTGTGTTTCTGGATGCCCATACGGTTTTCATCTTTGTCAACCGGGCTATGTTGTGGTACTGCCTTTTGCGAAATGACAATTCGGTAGGCTCGGGTCCGTGCTGCGCACTCTGTACAGGCTGACCATGGGTAGATGTAGGGCTTACGGCTAGCCTCCAGCTCAGTTCCTGCCACTACTGGAGTTGGACAAGTGTGCCTTATCTCTAATTCTATTCACCTCTGACATTGAGGATGTGTTCAATAAGGCTCTGGCAAGCTTGTTCAGTGCTGCCATTGAGCTCCCCCTAAGTAGTCGGTTGGTAGAGTTGGATTGTTCTGATGATCCTCCGAGAGGAATTTGGATGTAACTTACAAAAATTCTTCCGTTTCAACACTGACGGTTCTACACGTGGTCAAACATGGAAGCAGTTTAAGCGAAGAGGACCCATTCAAAGCTGCATTTAGGGGCCACGCTGTCGGGGTTGGTTGCGGCTCGCAAACTCTTTTGAGACCTCGGCTCACTTTGAGGTAGACTTCGGTTATTCCGATCTCCAGGACCGTATCCTGATTGGATATATTTGGGTGTTGCTCTTCCCAACCCTGACATACACAACTCGCATAGACGTCACCTTATCCTCTAGTGGTAAATGATTGCAACTGTCTACCAGAAAAAATGCAGACGCGCCAGCCGAGGAACATTTAAAGCGACTACTAGACAAACATTCGCTGAGAATGCCGGAAGCTTGCGGCTGTCACCTAGTTGCGACGAACCCTCGAGGCTCATGGTAACGCAACTACACGCAACAAACCCAGTGTGATACGGAATCGATTGGGCTGACCAAAGCGTTCCTTCTTGCTCGCTACAACTCAATGAACACAATGATGTCGTCCTGCTGCGTGACGGTCCGCATGCCGTTTCACATGTTTTTAACCGCCTGGCGATTGAAGCGTCCAAGTATGGCATGCCCTCTTTACCATCCAAGTGCAACGCTCATTCGTAAGGCTGGTAGACGCTCCTAACTGCAAGTAACATCCCTGATGAGACGTTGGACGATGTACAGCATTTTGTCTGCCTGAGAAGCTGCATCACTTTTGGGGCTGTTGGAGACCAAATTCGACGCGCATTCTCCGGAAGAAGATAAGAATTCCCCGAAAAGTCCATTGTTTCAGAGATTAATCAATTTTATGGGTATTGCTTCGCGTTCGGAAGTTATGGAATATCTCAGTGCCTGCACGTGACCAGTAAGCTCCTGCAGACCGGCTAAAACTATGTGGAACAGCTAACCTTGGCGATTGACCACCCTACCCTAAAAGTCGAAGGAGAGTAAGTGACCTATAAATGCAGCCAATTTCCGCTGTATTTGTACATTATTTTGTCGACGGCGGTTTCAGGACAGGTTCCCAGAACGGTATAGGCTACCGCCTAACGAACATTCTGCTTTTTGCAACGGTAAGCAACCGAAAGCCCCGGTACATCTACTCCAAGTTCAGGTTTAAGTGCAAGTTTAAGTGGAAACGGAACAGTAGGAAAAGCCCAGGAATGTGCCACCTTCGAAAACGGCGGCGATCCAACTAAGGATACGGCTCATGGATGGGTCAAAGGAGAAACATACCAACACGCACGCCTCTCATGGTCAACCAAACAATGCCGACGTGCCCTGCATTAGCAGTCCTTGCGGTGCCGGCCAAGTGAAGAATAAAGGAGGAGGAAAAACAAAAGCCAGGCTTATCGAATTTTGTAAGCAATATTAAGACGTGACATGATGCGTCCATTTCCAAACATCCGTGACAAACTTTGTCGTTGTAACCGGTGCTCTCGCCTATTGCATAGCTTGTCACCTTTAACCGATTCACACCATTGCTGCTTATTTAGTGCACTCATTTCATTCGCTGCACCCTCTCCATATCGACGGACGTGAAGCACTGCTTTTACTGACCTTGTCCCCTTTCCGAAGACTCTGTGTTCATGGGTGGCAAGGCGGGGTGCAGATTTGTCCTGGGGTATGCGGGGCGATATCTGTAACCATTGGTTCCATGAAGCCTGTGTGGGCTTGGATAGTAGAAGCATGCTGTGCTGTCCAGTAGCGAGAGTTTACCGTTGTAGTGATTGTTGTATTCGCAGGACTGAGCGTTATACGTCTGTAAAGAGCAGTCCCGTTGCTCTAGAAAGCTTGCTGGCACTGCTTGCCTTGCTAGACAGTCATTTGAGTAAATTGTACAGAGCCAAGCCCACTCAGGTCTTCTCTGTCAGGAGACAGTAGAAGACACTGGCAAGTTGTCAGACCTGCATCGGTTCATTCACCGGCAACTAGCGCTATACCTGGTAGCAACGACCCTAATAGTAGGGAAACCACAGCTGGTGTGTTAGCTTCTCTGTTAGCAAGGGAGAGCAGCAGGCTTCTGCACTCATTAAAAGAAATAAAATGAGTGTTAAAAATGTGCCAAAACCCAAGGCAAACTGGAGAGGTTCGTCGGGTGCCCTATCCCCACTCCCCTCAAATGCCACTACGACTGAATGGTTACAGCTGGAATCAGCTACGACATTGGAGTCTATGGAAACGAAAGCTAAACTGAAACCGCCGACATCCACGGAGTGTTCGGTAATAACACCACGTTGGAGTGGCTCGTACACCGACTGCAGTGTTATTTTCAGAAACGCTAATGCTTTATCTTCTGTGCTCCCAAATGACCGTACGCTAGACGACCTTCAGTGGTTTAGAATCATCGTTAACAAACCCCTATCTTCTAGCACAAACTAACCAGACTCCGTAATTTTTTACCGGACAAGTCTCGCTCTCGACTGTTGCAACTTGTTCTGTCCACAACGGGGGATCGCCAAATACTTCCGCGTTCCACCTCCAAGCCAAAGAACACTGGTATCATTGTGCACCCAGACCTTCCGTTGGCGGATACGCTACAATTGCGAGAAGCTGTGCGAGATAATCAAGCCTGCTGTGAAGCAAGAGAATAGGATCTCCGCTTAGTGGGTTTTCGGGTAGTGAGTCGGCAGTCCACTTCCGCCGTGCCAGGGCCGGTTCTGGTGGCGCACAATCCGAGACGCACAACGCTAAATCTCTTCAGACGATCTTAAGCAATGTGCGTTGCCTGCGAAACAAGCTGTGCGAAGTCGGCGCCCTTGCCGACGACTGCCGTCCAGCTGTTCCCGCATTCACTGAAACGTGTTTGTCCACCCATGTCACAGACAGTTAAGTTGCTTGCCATGCTACGCTTTCCTGAAGTGTGCCCGCACCTCTAATCGGCGCTAAGATAACGTTGCTTTGCACGTTAACTTCGCACCTATCGTCTTTAACAAGTATAGTTTCCGATCAACAGCCGGTGCTGTTGAGGCACTCGCAGTCAACCTGTGTATCGCCTTCACGCAACTCTAGGTCGCAAAGGTTTACAAAAGCAGAGGCGGCGTTGCTAAGGGTCTCCTTGAGTTCATCCGTGAAAATTCGGCAATCAGGTGTTTAGTAATGGAGGGCATTAATCTTCCAGAATTTGACTAGCAAAGCATTTCCTGCAAACCTGTTACAATTTGTTTGGCTACCGAGCTTCTCGAGCTGGCCTTGCATGCTCTCCTTCACCAATTTGTCGATCGGGCCACTAGATTCATGATGGGCCAACACCCGTCGCTCTTGGACTTGATCTTCGCTAAATCTATTGCTTTTGTTACTGGTATTGTGTACAACCCATCGCTCCGTGCCAGTTACCATACATGTCTCTCATTTAAGCGCTCCCTTAGTTGTCAGACTAATGATGGTTCTGACCGTTCCAAACATATAGCACGCAGACTTTCAGACAATAAAAGCCAAGGCCGCGGAGTCGCCTTGCATCATTCTGGAAAGTACCGATATTAAAACGGCCTGGGGCAGATTTAAATCATACTTGGGTGAGCTCTATTCTCCTATACCACTGCCTGGCAGGAATAAAACAAAGGTAAAGCCACCCAGTTTAATTCTGTGTACGCATAAACTTAGCAGACATGCTAAAGGTTGGCGTACTTAGCTGCTCCCGCTTCATGCAAATTAAGTACTACCGAGAGGATCCAAATGTTTGCAGGCTGCAGCTACTAGGTGCTTCACCGCGTATTTCAAACTGCGTAGCAACATGAACTCGGGCATTTCAGTGTTGGTTTGACCCTGAGGGCTCTGCTGTTGTCAAAGCTTGCGAACATGCTGATTTGCTCGGAGGAAAGTAGGCTGGGGTTAATGTTCGAGAGTCGCAGCTGCCGCATGGCAACCTGCAGACTTCCAAATGCATTCCTTGCTTCTGCGCTATAACAAAGCGAAAAGAAACACGCTTGCAGTTTTCTCATTCAAGACTTCATTGCAACGAGCATCAATAACTTGACCCGGTTTTTCAAGGTCATTGGCGTTCTGCTTGCTTCTTCGGTTAGGCTAGATGTTTTATGGAGTAGTATAATACCTATCTCGGAAGCGCTTCTAATGAAAAGATTATAAAACATTGCGGCGGATAAATTTGGAACAGTGATGCAATTTTCTGTCCCACAATTTCCAATGCGGCTTTTCCAACAGCCATGTAAAATGGAGGCCCTAATGAAAAGGCAGAAAAATTAACGAAACTTGTGTTTGCAGTCAACAAGAGCAGCCTCGAGGGACAGGCAGGCGAGTTTCATTGCTCCTCACACGAATACGGTCACTGAAATCAATTATGACGCGGACGCTGCATGCACTTTCGAAGCGTGGTGTAAGTCTGGCTGCCTAGCCGAACCACCTCTAGGTGGTGCCAGCTGGATGGTTCGTGTTAACCCCGTTCCAGCGAATAGTTAGGCGGCAGTTTTCCAGGACGTGGTGGATTTTCACTTGGCCAGCGTTCTCCCCATAACAAGCCACAAATTCCGCTTAACAGCACCTCGACGTGGCATTTGTAACTCGCCACTAATTAGAGTTATTGCCTCTTCCCCTTCCGGAGGAGCTACCCCACCTCGCAAACATCATCTGATTCGAAAAGTCCTGTTGAGCACCTCATACGAAGCTGAACACGCACACACACTCACGAATTCAGTCACGCTTCACAACTTCACTCACAGTGCTCACTAACAAATAGGCGTATGTTAGCCTGGCAGCGGAAGGCCGATGACAGCGTTCCAGAATGGGCATCGCGGTTCATGTACCTGCCGTGGCTCGCTTATGGTGAACGCCGGTCCTTTACGGTTATCGTCCCCACCATCTAATAGCCATCTAATATTTAGCAAACTTTACAAAATGCATACTGCACGTGCAGTAACACGTTTTTCTTTCTCACCTTAGTGGTGTGCATGTATGGCATTCTCGACAGACTAGTTGTTTACTGCAGAAATCAGCTGAGTGCAAGCGTAAGTGAGGGAAGGATGGACCAAAAGGCCTCATGAGCTTGTTCGGGTCATCGAGAGAGATGAGTGCAGACAGCCACGTGTTTCCGGCGGTCGTTAGCTGTCGGCCGACTTTGTGCAGAGGGCTGAAAGACATGGCTAACCGTAGGCGTTGGAACGATCGTTGGTTACCTGTGTGTCTCGCGGGCCAAAGCCATGCAGCTAGCCACACAGCGAAGTCAGCTCAGGCAAGGTAAAGCGCTCAACAAAATCTGCGGCGTAAATGCGCGCACGTGCTGGCACCATAGCAAGCCGGGTGGTTTGGATTAGTTGATGAAGATATTAGGCGGTGCAAGGTATGTCAATGTCATTAAATCACGCTTCAGGTAAGGAAGCAGGGCGTACAATGCAGTCGGATCACTACCGTGCCTGTTACTCAGCGTACGCTGCTAATTCGGCTTATGATGCATGCTGTTTAAACGCTGCATCAACTTCACGCAGATGCAATGCAAACGAACTCAGGGGTGAGTCCAGGTACTGTCTAGTACGTGCTTAAAATGGCGACGAAGTTCGAGAAAACTGGGAGTGTGTGTGACATGATTAGTACCGGACCGCCGCGCATCACCACGGACGACTGTTCAGCTTGCGCTGTAGTCAATGAAGTGTCAAAAGGTCACGACCAAAGTATTCATCGGATCGCACGGCACTGTGATACTAGCCGATACGCGGTACACCGGATACTTGGGGAACGAAATTTCGAAGATTCCGTACACTCCAAGTGCAGGTGTTGAACCTCAGCGATCTGGAAGAGCGGAGTGAAGTTTGCCGCTGGTTTCTTGATCACGGGTATATTCGTTCTGTCATCCTCACAGATGATGAACGGTTTCATCTGCAAGAAACAATAAAACATTATTCTTTGGCCACCAGCCACCCACGAAAATATAACGCATCATGTATTTGCTGCAGTGTGAAACTGATGGTTTGGGCTGGATTAACAAACAATAAAATCTTAGGCCCATAGTTTTCCTTCGGAAAGGTGACCGGTAGGTTGTTGTTTTGAAGTACTAATGTTTTACCTTTTCCTAACATCATCGTACTTGAAAATGCTGCAACCACTTGTGCTTTCACAGCTGGTGGTCGAAGGAACTTGCGTACCATTTGGTGGCAGCAGGATGGTGTACCTGTACATTCTGTTAAAACGGTGCGTACTTATCTCACCGCCCAATGTGGCCTCCATTGGAGGGGACGCATTGGAGCAATGGAGTGGCCTGTTCTCTCACCAGACTTGAACCGCATGGACTATTTTCTATGGGACTGCCTGAAGCAATGAGTGTGCCTAGCAAGACCGCGTACCATGGAGCAATTAAAAGGGTTATGAACGAATAACGCACGCTCAAGAGGGCTACAGTTGAGAAAGTGTTTGCCAACCGCATAAAGCGGTTTCTACACTGAAAGAAAAATGCCGGCGGACATTTTGAACATATGCTTCACCAGCATAGATGACCGTCCTAATCTATTTCCGTTACTATACTTATCCTCTTGCACCAATGTTTTAATGAACAAATTAGTCCACTGACAACTGGTGCTAAGACTGCATGCGCTCGGATGGAATTTTAACTTCCAGGTTGTCGTTGAGCACATAAGCAGCGTAGGCACCGAAATGCTCGATGGCTACTTATGGAGGAAGCACTGGGGCTCTATGAGCTGAAGTTCGTCCAGACTTATTGAAAAGACGACTGGATTGTCGACCCAATCACAAGCTATTGCCTCTGCATTTCGTGTTCGGGATGAATAGCCGTAGGTAGCGACCTGCCTAAGTGGGGTTGTTTTGGATCTGTTAGACTAACGCGTGGTCACCACGTAGCAAGCTATAGCTTCCACTGAATACTCCGAATGTCTTAAGTTGCTGCTGGCACGGTAAGCTGCACCATCTCTTGAATCCTTTGTTGCTCGACCATAAGGAGGTTCGAAGGCTGGAAGACCAAGCTTTAGCCAAGGGCGCCAAGTCTGGTTTGCGTATTCGACGTACGCACGCAAGTAGGCATTAGGCGTCATAGAGAAGCTAAATGTATCCAAACTGCGGAATGCCATCCGCGAGCTAACAGCATGCTGGTTAAGACATTTGAAATGGATTCCGACTATCTGGAATAACCGTGGTCGTCCTGCGCAACCACACCGAGGTGACCTTTCCTAGGATTTGTCTGCAGATCCTAACCCCCAAAATTAGCAGCAATAAGCCTGTGCGTAGCGGCTGCGGATTGTCGCTTGTCCACATAGAGTAGTAGTGCATTCATCACTAGTCAATGCCAGGTTTCATCTAAGCCATAAATAGAGGAGCTTGAGATTATCCATTCCTTTGCTCGCTGGCCAAATTTTAATTTCATCTGCGAAAAGTAGAAGTTTTGAGGTGATGGCTCTCGCAAGATTGTGGCACTCGATTTCGGTCGGGTGGAGTTGTTCGGTGATCGTTTCCATATATTTGGCGAGCGCAGGGAGAAGTTTTATGGGACGTTAATTGGCCGGACCAGATGGACTACTAGGAGAGAATCCGGCAGGTGATGGTGCTAGGTGCCTGGCTGTTATCTGCCATGATTTAGGGTGAAGATTATCCACTGCCAGAGAGCGGTGTGTAAACAAAGGATAGTAGTTTTCCAGAAGCATTATTTTTGTAAATTTCGGGCTGTAAAACACTGATGCTGTGGTATCAGAGGCACATATATGGCTCGGGGCTAGTAATTCTTGGAAAGTAGGCCAGTACTAGGCCCCTGCGGGGTTCGCCGCCAATGTTGTTGTATGCGTATGCCCAGAAATCGTAGGGCATAGCGGGATTCCATGCTGCAACGATTGCAGTATTCACCATGTCAGGTCAAGTGTAGGCAGTCCTCTGAGTCGACGCGATCACAGGATTGCGCGGTTATTTTCATTTGCTACGACGAATACCCCGATGCAGTGCCCGAAGTTATGCTATGTATTACTCATTATCATGTTCTGTTCACATTCTTTTAAAATGCTTTTAAAAAGTTTAAAAGTTTAAACGATAATAGCTTTGGCATTTTTATGAATCTGTAAACGTCTGCCGAGCATTATCGAGTAGCGATGCCCTCAACAAAACTACTCCTCTTATAATTTATTAATGGGCGTTATAACGCATATTACCAGGAACGAATGGAAGCACTTAAGAAGGCCCAAGATGGTCAAGTCTCACAAAATTGCCGACAGTGCATCCGATGGTGTGCTAAATGTGGTGGGCGAACTTACACGCACGACGACATTCTCAGATATGGTAGGTTGGTGAAGGTGCTACATTTCAGTCCCGCCAAATGAATCGAAAGGTTACAACGTCTTGACTTTCCTGTGCTTCAAGTCTGCAATGAAGTCCGTGCAAGTCCAGGCTCATCATCAAATGCCGTCGAAGACATGATGCGTTCGCTGAAGCGAAAATTCGCCCTTGCCTTTCAAGAGGGCTTCGGCGATTTACGAAATCCAAGACGACGCTGTGTCTACAACCAAGAGCCAAGCC
Organism: Dicrocoelium dendriticum; assembly: GCA_944474145.2. Taxonomy (NCBI): domain Eukaryota; kingdom Metazoa; phylum Platyhelminthes; class Trematoda; order Plagiorchiida; family Dicrocoeliidae; genus Dicrocoelium; species Dicrocoelium dendriticum. The sequence goes on from OX104066.1 coordinate 63,901,230, forward strand.
AGTAAGGTTGAAGTTCTGCGCTACATTAATTGGGTGGGTGCCTTAACTTTGTTGTTAGTGCTGTGTACAAGATACTCAGCAGATGCAGCAGCCTTGGCTTGTAGATTTCTCCACTTTGTTAGTATATCCTTCATGCGCATTATTAGATGGAGATCCTATGCCTTGTTGTAGCTGGAGAGCTGTATTCGCAGTATGTTTATCACTCTATAGGTACCAGCAACACCCTTCGGTTTCGTCGGTTCCCTCAGCTGCTGCTTCGGAGCAACTATGTCCAGGCAGAAAATAACGTGCTTATACATTCTTGGGCCGTCATATCTGGATCTGCTGCCAGAAAGAAGGTGACACAGTCAAGATCGTAGAAGAGTGAAGAGGCTTTCCCAATCGATGCGTTGAAGGGGACGGAAGAAGCCACTGGGGAGGAGGTTGTACTGATCAGTAGATGGCAGTCTGAATGTCAGCCTCACTGTCATATGCTCAAAATCAAGGAGGTTGCCAAGCACACAAGCGTGTGCATGGTAAATACCTATCGTACAAATTACGTCTTGGACGTTAGACCTTCTAGTAGGCGCTTGGACAGGTTGAGTCCAGTCGTAGGTAGGTGAATCACTGGGATTAGGTGTTCTAAGT
>OX104066.1:63902008-63937910 GCA_944474145.2 Dicrocoelium dendriticum
AGCCGACAAGGCGTGGCATTACGTTCGCTGTGGATTCGACATTTTAGGTACCTACGTGTTTCATTCGGCTGATAAAACTGTCGAATCTCTGTCGGTAGTGCGTAGCACTTTTTAGCTCAACTTGCAGTTGTACTTGTGTATTGAAGCCCTGGAAGCGCCTCCAAAGAGGTGCTTGACTTTATTCGCTCCCAATGCACAAACAGGTGTTTGACACTGAGGGATTTCAATCTATTAGAAGTTTGATGGGCAGTTAATTCTTGCAACTCGGCGGAAGATACTTTCGGTTCAGATCTTGTGCTTACGCTACAAGTACCGTTGCATCAGTTCGTGGACCTCCCCACTAGGTACCTGGATGCCCAACTACCGTCTATATTTGATCTAGTTTTTGCCAGGTCATTAGACTTCGTAGGTGACATCACTTACAGCTCGCACTTAGGTGTTAGTGATCATGTTTTTATCGTTCATGTGTACTCTGACCAGGCGTCACCAGAGCATCGCTAAGCCATTTCCAAACATATGGCGTGCTAACTATCAGGCAATGCGTATCAGGGTTTCTGGGCTGCGTTTTGAAATCTCGGTAGTTGATACGGTTCAGGCGGCTAAACAGGGCTTTTGTCCAGTTTACGGAGGGCTAATGAAAATGATGCTAGCCTTGACCAATAGAAAATCACCACTATGCGTGAAAATCCGGTAGGCCCAGATCCCGTCATCGCCTGCCCTGGGTAACCGAATACGGACATCACACTACTACGCACTTAGCAGCTAACTAATATGTGGACGGTTCGGAACTAACATCCACGCGGTACCTGTTGCCGTAGTTGCTGGACGTGGAAACCCACCTAGGCGGCGCTTCAAGCTGTTGGTCAGGAAACGAGATGGACCTTACCGCGCACCGGAGAACATCACAAGGTGACAGAAATGAAAACCGGGGTATAAGAATGTTATATGTACATGAAGGGATGTAGTACAAAGACCATTAGTAGCAGAAAGCGGCACTGTCCATATGGTTAATCCGCTTCAGCGAGTACCAAGGTAGGAGGCTAAAGTTGTGCATAAGGAAGCAGGGGACTCACATCATTTGCACTGCAAACTCTACTTTGCTGAGCAAGCGGTCTCTTATGCCTTGCGGAACGCAACCACGTTTTGATGTGGCGCGTAATGTCAGCATCGGAAGCTGCATCACCCATGCATTGCCGAATCATGCCTTGATAGTGTTTATGGATTACTGTGTGTCAACCTACTTTGTACAAGGCCATTCAATTTTGTTCACCTGAATGCAAACAAACCTCCTGCGCCGGAGTAATTCATCTCCGCGGCAAATGCTCTTATCATTATCAGCTCCATGGTACCTTGGACGACGATTTGCAGGTTAGCACCGTGCACAGCACACAAATGGTTGACCTGAAAGTCGTGGAATAAAAAGACGAACTTACGAATCTGGTTTGGAAATCTTGGTCCTTCAGCCGTTCATCATATCGCTTAAGCTCACTGAGAGAGATGAATGGCAGAAGGTCCCGATGCGACACTTTGGGACTGTCGTTGCAGCATCTGGAACATTACTTCGGACATGCGGCGATGCTCGACCTATTCTGATCGCATATTACTCATCTAAAAATAAAGCTGAGTGCAATGCAATGCATCTGTGACGTGTTAAATTTGATGGCCTTCAGTTCCTGCAGCACCTCCAGATTGCATGATGCAACGTCAGCAACAACAGCGGGTGCGATTACTGTTTAATAGGGGCCGTATGAACGCGATACCTACGGTTGCTTGTTGATGGCCCTGAACGTGGTGGACTAATGCCACTGAAGTGAGACGTGGGCGCACTTGCGTAAATCGCTGCAGCAGGCCTTTTAGGTTTGGTGGGACGCGCGGCATCTTCGTCATCGGAGCAAGAACGGACGGGCCGGCGTCTAAGGGGAAATAAAAATACACCATACACGTTGCATGCTTAGCTGGAAGGCCCATCGGAATTGTATCGTCTGTGGATGGCAGCATGCCGCGCTCTGATTGGCGTTCCAATTCTCGGGCATGCTGGAAGCTAACTAACGAGGTGGGTTAATATAACAAAAACTTACTCGTGCTAACGATGATGGACACTGCAGTGCTGGCCACATCGACATCGGGCGCAGCGTGGTTTTTCACCGCTGCATAGTAGTGCGTACCCCGCACGGAAGGTATTTGGGCGTACGCAACCTTCTTCCCTAAGCCATGTATTACTGACAATAGTTATCAACGCCACGGACTCTAGGATTTTGACAACGCTATATCCTTGAAAAGCCATCTGTGCTGAAAAAGAAAGACGTTAATAGTTATAGTGCATAACTGTGTGGCACAGGGCAAATTACAAGGAAACCGTTCAAGGGAAAAGCGATACACTTGAATAGAATATGACAGGCTGAGAAGGTACATACCTCCGTTGACAGTTGTGATGCACGGAAGATGCACGCTGTTAAGGGATCCATGCTATGCGTGAACAGACTACGGAGATCCGTAAATTCCCGGCATTGCACGACCATGTTCCCGGACACATTCACAGACACATCTGTTAGCACTCTGGGTTTGCCATCGATGATGACCACGTTATCCGGCTTCACTGTGGAAAACAAAGTGTCTCGGAAACGAAACGCTCTTTGACCCTTATATGTGCACATCACTACATTCCCACCAGTGCTTGCGCCGCTGAAAGTAGGAGAAAGCTGCTCCTCATCCGACGTACGCCGCATGAGTTGAGCAGCCGGACGCGGGGAATTGTGAATCATGCGCTTGATGGAAAACAAATGAGACTCGAAGGGAAATGCTGAGAAGCTGCATAACGTCCCCATCTTCCTTACGTCAGCGGGCAGATGAACCAGTGAGTGCACGTTCCACGCCATCTCACTGCGACCATAAAGATCAAAGTAATCATGTAAAATTACATGTAGTAAAGGAATAAGGAACTGAAATAAGGCAGTGTGAAGGTGAGGGCGGCACATAATATAGTGAATGAGAGATCGAGAAAGTTATGATAGAAAGCTTCAGGCAATACCCCGATTAAACACGCTGGTTCGGCATGGAGCAAAAACTAACGCAACTCAGGTGCCTTCCAAGATCGGTATTCATCCAGTGATCGAAGCTTACGTGAAATGTTCGAGGTCCAGGAAGGTCCGAAGTCTTGCAACCGTTCGTTTTACTAAAGTCAAGCGCCCCCTGCGCAGTCGAAACCCGCTGTCCACGGGGGAAGTGAGCCAGCATTTTATCAATCTGTGCGTTACATCCAAACACACTGAATGCATATAGTCAATTGGAAAGTCCTCAACCAACTCCACATTCAAAGCAGCAAAATGCGGCGGTTGACTAACATTTCTTCGAACGGATGCATTCGACCGCAGTGTGCTATTCGTAATTGGGTATGTCACCTTCCGGCTCATATACTCACCACGTTGGGTGCATTTGTCACAGCTGTAATAACCCGAGTGTGCTTTCTTGCCTTTCACATAAGCGCTTGCGGGGTATCGCAGGTAACGGCTTTCAGGTGGAATAATCCTTCGCTTTGCAAAGAACGGATCTCCTCAATCGTGTCGTACAGATAATCGTCCACGTCATTCGGTTTTGAGGTCCCACCATAAACACCAAGAATGAATGGCTTTGTGAACACTCGCATTGTGACACCGCACAAGTTAGGCCATATATGCATCTTGGATGCATTAAAAGGTTTAAATCCGTCAATATGCAACTGATAGTCAACAGTGTCATCAGCGGCGGGCGAAAGAGCAGAGCATACACGGTGTAAACCTCTCAGCAGACCTATGTGACTGTAAGTGCTCGGTGCAACAATGCGTATGCGGGAGTTCCGTGGGGTGCGCATCAGCGTCCGGTAATCCTTTGGCAAAAATGGCATCCACGGTTGCACGAGCCCCAACAGTGGACGAACAAATGGTGCCGGTACCTGAAAGTTCGCAATCAATTTTCTCAAGTTATGGATCACTTCAGCGAGGGCCCTGTCATCTTCACAGCAGTTCGTAACGTTAGTAGATGGCTGAACTGGGTAAGCTATGATATTTAATATATGTTAAAGATTCGCTTACCCTTCTTTCTTTTAGCTGCTGACAACAGAAGCACTTCTTCGTAGGTGAATCCTTATGCCATTGTTTTTACTGCACGGTAAATGGTGCTACGAGACGGAAACTGTGCAGTTAATTGATAACATTTTCGATGTGACATGCTGAAAATGAACACATATGTATTACACCATCTATAACAGGAAAACCTGATAGGTGCGTCTGCGGAAACGCGATTTCAAGGGAGCTACACAATAGCGTAAAACCAAGCGGTGTCATCGACCAAGGTTACGAAACCGAAACTGGCCAAATTAAACGACCTGCGGATGCATTTAAACCACTGGGGTTATGGTCAAATAATATCAAATAGAATGCATACCAACTAATACTTTATTAACAAATGTCAAACTAAATGCATTTAGTTGTTAATAATGCATTAATACCTTAACTGGACATCTGTCCAGTTTCTGTCCAGTTTGCTACGTTTGTTGTTACGTTTATGCTACCAGGGCTGGTGTACGAAAAAGAATTGGCTGACGGAGCTTCGGAAAAGCCGAAGCAGTTCTTCGCTTATGTTAAGAGACGCTGTAGTTCTAATTTGGTATTCCCAAATTGGATGCGGGCCGATGGAACTTGTGCGTATGCGGCTTCAGATGAAGCTCGTGTACCTGGGGGAGCAGTATGGAGGGGCTTTTTGTACGTGTGCCCGCTTTGACTAGCGTTAATCTTGCCCCAGCGTATCTCAGTGATCGTGCACCACAAATCTGCTGCTAGCAAGATCGAGTTGGACCAAATTAATTGACAGCGGTGCAGGAGTGGACGTGGTCTACCTAGATTTCTCAAAGGCCTTCGATCGACTAGACCATGGAATCCTGATCTGCAAACTTCAGAGCTTCGGCATTGGTGATTTGCTCCTAGGATGGATCACAAGCTTTCTTCTCCACCGCAGCTTAGAGGTAAAAGTGCGTGGGTGTCTGTCCCACCCAATCCAAGTCGAATGTGGTGTACCACAAGGATCGGTACTGGGGCCACGATTGTTTTTGATGTATATTGACGACATAGCGGCCCTCATTCTTTCCAACTGCCTACTCTATGCCGACGACATCAAGGTCTGGAGAGCGATCAATACACCAGACGACTCCGCAATGCTTTAAGAGGATCTGGATAAGGTGTATGCGTGGTCAGTTCAGAACCAACTCCCATTCAACACAGAAAAATGCAGAGTATTACACTTACGTCACCAATCAGCATTTTTCTATAAATTGGGTGACCATGTGCTTCACACAACTGCTGAGGAAAAGGATTTGGGAGTCTTGATTCAGTCCGACCTTGGTTGTTCAGCCCAGGCAAAGAAAGCCTCGAACGCGAGCATTCGAAATTTGGGCCTTCTCAGGCGCACATTTGGACGCTTCGATCCATCCGTTTTTCACCAACTTCTAGGTGCATACATACGACCACACGTGGAGTATGCAATACAAGTCTGGCAGCCGTGGCTGAGGAAAGACCTCTCTGATTTAGAGAAACCTCAACGACGCGCAACGAAGAACGTAAAAGGTTTAGGCCAGTTACGCTACGAAGACAGACTGAGATCGCTCGGGATATTTAGTGGTCAATATCGAAGACTACGGGGAAATTTGATTTTGGCTTATCAGATTCTGACAGACCCCAATCATACCTGCCGCCATCTGCTGGAGCTCAGTAACAACAACACCCTGAGAGGCCATCATCTGAAGCTGGCAGTGCAGTACAGCCGTTTGGAATGTCGACGGAATTTCTTATCCGTGCGTGTTTGCCAAGCCTGGAATGCTCTCCCAGAATCTGTAGTCAGTGCACCAAACCTGATCCAGTTCAAAAATCGAGTTGATAGTGCACTCACTTCATTGCACTATCTCCCACAGTACAGCCTAATTTTGAGAGGTTTAAAATCCATACTTTAAAAATAATTTTCCCTCACGCTTATTTCAACAGTGAATTTATATTTTGACGCTTCAAACTCAAACACTTTGCCCCATGGGAATTTCAAGGGGCGGTGACTCTTAACCAAATACTCTATACCTCATGATCCCCTCCGGAGTTATAGTGGACTATTATTATGACACTTCAAACTCGGTGAGTCCACAAGCTTGTAGTGACTCGCTGTTAAAGGATTTTACTGAATTGGTTTCCATTGAATTTTTCACACTTCTATGATTTTCGCACTGATCACCCTACGGGATTTGTCAAGCTTTAGCTTTTATACCCGCATAAATCCATTGTTACATTGTTAATTAGCCGCTTTTACAGTGGTGGAAACGCAAGTCCTTAAACTGCTGCAAGAAATGTACCCCCAAAGCAGCTGGACCTGATTGAATTCACCCGAAGCTTCTGCATGCTTTGGCGGTAGAACTAAGCGTACCGCTGACGATGACGTTTCAGAAGTCCCTTGACAGCTGTACCTTACCTTCTGAATGGAAGGACGCTGTCATCTGTCCTGTCTTCAAAAATGGTGACAGGAGTCTGTTCATCAATTATAGGCCAGTCTGTTTGATTAGCCTAGTGGGCAAACCGCTTGAAACACTGGTGAGAGATGCGTTGTAAGGTCAGCTGAATAGATTTAATCTATTCAGTAGTGCACAACACGGATTCCGGAAGGAGTTTTCGTGTCTTACGAATTTGTTGGTTTCGCGTGAAGCTTAGGCCGATGCAATGCACAATGGCGAGGTAGTGCATGTGCTTTTCGTAGACTTCTCGAAAGCATTTGATAAGGTACCGCACTTTAGACTATGACAAATGCTGTGCTCCTTCGGCGTATCTGGCCGCGCCCTTTACGGGGTATCTGCGCTTTTGCAGGGAAGATAACAGTGTGTACGTGTGGGTCACAGTTTATCCTTTAGGCAAGCGGTCCTTAGCGATGTCACACAGGGCTCGGTCCTTGGACAGAGGCTGTTCTCAATCTACGTAAACGATTTCCCTGGAGAGCTTTGAGTCTCCTTTCCTTTGTTTTCGAATGACCTTAATCTATGGAACGTTGTACATGTTCCTGGGGGTTAGGGACCATACAGCATGCCTTGAACATACTCTGGGACTGGTCTACTTTGTGGCTACTGCCCATTGATTAGGCTGCGTTCCGTCCTTCGTATATGAGCAACTTTCCCCCTTCGAGCTACGTATTCGGCAGGGTCGAACGCCCCTTGGCTCCAACCAGGTAGACTTAGGCGTCGTGCATTACTCGTCCTTGCATCCTGGGGACAACTGGAAGAAGGCCCCCAGTAAAGGTTTCCCAATGCTGTGCTTAATACGCCGTTCTTCCGGGGTCTTAGCGGCCGACATATATATGAAGCTGTTCTCGGCTTTCGTGCGGCCCCACCTAGTATACTGCATCCAGGCTTGCCAGCCCTGCCTTTTTCCGGAAAAATGGGGCTTGAGAGGGTTTTGAGAGCAGGTAACAATTGGTCGTGGGGTTATGGGGGCAACCGTACCCCGAGCAGCTACCTAGCTTGGGTATGTATTCAATGCACTACCACCGGCTTTGAGGAGACTTAAGCCTTAACTATCGCATTTTAACAGGGAAGATTGGACTGGACTTTAGCTGTCTATTTAGACCGGTTGGTTTGGCTTGTCTTCGTGGTCATCCCATGGACCTACACAAGCCGCTATCTTACGGGTTCAGGGCGGAAACTCGGTCATCGTAGAGAGCTATCGAGCGCTGGAACTCGATTCCAGTAAGCGTAGTCAGTGGGCCTACGGTTGTGGGTTTCGTACGTCAGTTAAAAGCCCTTTCCAGGCACCACGAAACCATTCCCTTCTCCTGACCATATCCACCTTCCACCTTTTAGTTATTTATCTGTCATTCATTTCACTCATTGGTGTTATCCTTCATTTAAATTACTTTCATTCCCCTTTATCTTACACTTTCTCTCCATTTCTTTCTTACTTCACTTGACTTACACAGCGGGGACGGCTAGTGCAGGGAACGTGGCAGTACTTGGTTGACCAGGATGTGTTTCGGATGTTTCCTTGTAGATCTATCAGGACCTCCCAGCACTATATCCTTTCCTGCCTCAACGATTCGCTCAAGAAGGAATACGCAAGGGATTTCCTGTCCTTCCAGCCTCGATGCTTCGAGGGGTATTGTCAGTGGCTGTGGGCGTCACAAACGGAGGTCACCTTTGATACTCCGTGTGGTGGAGATTGCGGGTCACAGGATGATAGCACAACAATTAAAATTCTGTACCCCGAAAACAAGAACTTCTGCACGTCAACGCACAAACACATGGTTTACAAGGTGGGCGACGGCTGGTGAAGATGCGGACACCGCGGTTTGCCCTCTGTCAGCAAGTGGTTGATGACTCCGGGAGCTGCGAGCAAGTGGATTGCATAAGTTGCAACGTTTGCGGGCGATGGTTTCCTCAAAATTGTGCGGCATACCCTAGTGAGCCGGCATACACATTTATGCACTGCTGCTGGTAAGTTAACTTTTACGTGCGTAACGTTGCGTTGCTTTAAAGCTTCAAATGACGGTAAATTGAGCGTTGCCTCGTAAATCTTTCGCTTGGGATTTCCCTTACGATCGGTACGTGTGCAAGCTACACATTCGCCTCACGAAACAGCTAAATCGCTTGACAAATTTGTATGCGTTTTCGTTCTGCAATAATACCTCCTCGCAGGTTCCTGCGGTTTCCACTTAAAGCGCTGTGCGTTTTACATGCCAAGCAACGCCATGCGTACCGCAGGCGGACAATAGGCGCATAGATACTGACGTCAACTAACGCATGGCACGTCACAGCTGTCTCCTAGGACTGGTGGATGCCTTGGCGACAGTAGTGGTTGCTGGGCCACGTGAAAGTCCGTGTTTACTAGGCCTCCGTGAGGGCTCGCATGCTGTATCTTAATGAGACCCGACACAACCTCTCTATACCACGTGATCCAAGTAACCGCTTGCTGGTTTCACCATGATATACTTGCTTAACACTATTTGAAAGGGTTTTGTAGGAATCATTGCTTACCTGTGGCAATGAGTCCTCCGCTGCTTCGTCAACCAACTTAATGCCATAGGCAGCGTGAGTGGCATACAGGTTGTGTTTGACTATTCCGTATTCATGCAGGGCAATGTATGCAAGTTGCAATACCACTGAACTTACAAGGCTTTCTGCTGCCATGTGTAGGCCATTCCTGCGGCTAGCGATAGCATCCCATGTGGTTGCATTTAACGCCACGGTTGTCTTTGTAGGATTATGCACGTGAAACGGCTGCTCGGCAATTCCACGCATCTCTGACGTGGAATGCGTAGCAACTGTGGCCTACTTGTGTGGAACACCTTCAACACTAGGTGGCAACTGCTGCGGAGGAAGCCATAGGGCGCGCAAAGCGTAAGCATCCTTATTGCTTTGGAGAGAACAGTGACACCGTGGGCGCATTGGTGTGTGCGAAGATTGCGTCATTTGCTGCATTCTTCGCAGGCTCCAGAGACTTGGGGAAGAGGAGTCAGCTTCGCAGAAACCGCCGGCCTATGGATAGCCCGCTCCTTCTCGCTACAATTGCACGGCGGAGGGACAAGGCGAAGCAGCTGGCTGCCAACCCGACCCAATAAAGGCGTTATATGGACAGAGGTTGGAGCAGTTGAGGACGCAGATGGATCGTACTTACCGCGCGACCTGTACACAGACTGCAGACGCCATACAACACCGCCACGCTGCGACTTGTCATAATGTTCAGAAAGTGTATGGCGTGCACCGGAAACCCACCAACTTTATTATGAAGCCAGTGTGAGAATAAGGTGCACATCATTCCAGCGGGCTAGTTTGAATATCGGCAAGCGATGAGGAGCGCGTTATTGTGGATGGCACCCAGAACTCCGTTTCAGGCTCGTCAACTCCTGCTACTGTAGCCTCTGCGAAGTATCCCGGACATCACAGACGTGCGCGTATGGACTCCTAAATCCATCGTGTGGTAACCGCGACTCTAGGTACCAGCGCAAGTTCGGTACGCATTTTCCTTGGCTGCCGACCACTACGACCGCGAGATGCATAACGCAAAGTAAACTTAGTGCAACCACGGGCGCAATTGGCCAGGGTCCAACAATGGTTTGTGCATCGGGTTTGCAGGAGGAGGACTTTGAAACGCGCGGTGGCGATGGCGGTGGTGCGGCATCACTTCGCCCTAAAGGGTAGAGTGTACAATGCGGCTGCAAGTTCTACCTTACTGCACGGTTCCGAAACCTAGCCCCCCTAAAGCAGGAGGTATAAAGGGGCCACCTACGTTCGCCCATCGTTGTCTGCCCAGTTCGGCTCGCATCTGGTGAGAACACCCCGCGAGCAACGAGCATGTGCGACGGATTGTTTCTGGCACAGGAAATGGTACTGAACCGCTCTGCACCGTCCTTTCACGCACCAAGATCCGGTGGCTGAGCCACGTGTAGCGTATGCCAATCTACGGACTCCCGCGACGTGCGCTGTATGTTTACATGACGTGTGGATCGACCAAGATGAGGGGTGGCCCAGCGATGACCTGCCCTAGAGGAATGACACCCTCACTTCGGGTGTGGCCTCGGTTGGGTCCATCGGTGGCCATCTACAGGCGGATGCAAAGCGTTACTACGACGCCCACTGTGTCTGTCCGAAAATAGGATCAATGCCGCACGATGTTGTAAATTTAATGTGCCGGGTTTGTCCTCGTTATTGGTTGCGCACATCCGGAGAGTCTCCTGCGGAAATAACTGGTGAAGCCGCAATAGGCGTCATGCAAGGCGGCAGTGGTCGGTTCATTGGGTTCCTGTTAACAGCCTTTTGTGTTCCACTCTGTCGGTGTGTGCAGTTCGTTTGAAAAGCTTGTGCCTATACGTGTTCTAGAAATTGTTGTCCGCCTCCGCGTAACCTTTGCCCCGGCCATCTAATCTGTTGCACCTTCGGTACATATATTGTCTGTCCACCTGTGGCTTTGAGAATTGCCGTTTATCCGGGCTGCCCACAGGATTGATCCGACACTATTGGTCTGCATCTAGGTAACCTTTGCCGCCGGTACCTACTCCGTTGCACCCACGATAAGTCTATTGGTCCTTAACAAGTGGCTTTGCGAACCGATCACTGTCCGCGCTGCGTATATGGGTGATCCGCCAATACTGGTCAGCCACCACGTAACCTTTGCCGTCGCTATCTACTCCGTTGCACCTCCGGTAAGTGTACGGGCTGTTCACATGTGGCTATTAGATTTGCTGTGTAGATGTGCCATCTATATAGAGGATACGATACTATTGCTTAGCCTCCACGAAACTTTTGCCCCGCCAATATACTCCGTCACGCCGCTGATAAGTATATTGGCTTTTAACAAGTGGCTTTTGGAGCAGATGACTATCCATGATGCCTATATGTGTTATGCTCCATCACACTTCAGACACCAACAAACCTTTGCCGCCGTATATATACACCGTTGCACCTCCGGTAAGTGTATCGACTGTTCACATGTAGCTTCTTGAACTGCGTGTATGCCTGCCACCGATTAGGGGGTTACGACACAATTGCTCAGCTTCCACGAACCCTTTCTTTCAGCACCCTGTCTATTTGTGGTGCCTACTTCGGTGGTCCGCCACTACTGCTCCGCCTCCAGGTAACGCGGGTCACGGCATACCTACTTCGTCGCACCTCCGGTTTGTGTATTATGCGCGCACATGTGACTTTTACAACGCGCACATATTCCCTTTGAATGCATGATTGCGCTGACCGTCACGTCGCTTGTAGACTGATGAAGAATGCTATGCGTCTAAACACCACCGCGTGTTTTACACCCCCAGATGTTTGCATGTAACATCTTTTCGACAATACAACATGTTTGTACCGCCTAAGGAGCTCTTTGTTTCATGTCCTGATTACATGGATTTTGCCCGGTCACGGTAGCCGCTTATGAGGCTGGCGAAAGCATTTCTCAGTGATCACACTTGACGGGTCCCGAGTTGGATACACACTCAGTCAACTAGTGGTACATATTTGTGAATGGTTCAAACATCCGCCAGCTTTATTGCATCAGGCTTTCCAAGGTCCGGAACCATTTACACCGTGGCGGATGTGACTCGCCACTCAATCAAGTCACTGCCCCCAACCACACATTGGCAAGTTGGCCGATGAACATTTACGAAATCTACGCATATATCTGCTTTAGTACGAACGCGCCTACACATTTTATCAGTTACCTGCCACCATTCTTAAACATTTTTGTAGCTTCTCTCTCATGCTTCTCTCACCTGAATGGCCCTCTGCACACAACCTCCTCGGACTAGTTCCTCACCAACCTACTCCCCGTTAGTGCTCTGATACTTATCTCTACGTCTCGCATTCTGTGGACATAGACTTCATAAAACATTTGGGTCATGTAAACCCACACTACTGACTTTATCTGTACTACTCCCGCTGTTGATGCGGCTAATCATGCTACCATGTACAATATTACAGTATGCTGATCATGCTCGAACGACGTGCTTTGCTTTGTCGAGAATAAAATATTTATTTATTTATTTACCTACTGCTTCTTATCAGGTAGCATCTTATTATGTATAAGGGGCACTGCGCCTCTTCCCACATACTGCCACCGGCAAGTGATGCATCATTGATTTATAGCCAGAAGTACTTTTGCATTTTCATAAGCACTTCTCTTTCAGAACCCAAGTGATATGCGCCTCAGTTTACCCAAGTATTTCACTCAGCTCCTGCGCCTACTCCCATGTACTGTCAACCGCAGGTGATACATCATTGTTCCATAGACACAGGTACCATTGGATTCTTATGGTCACTTCGCTTTCAGAGCCACAAGGATATGTGCCGCCCTTCATCACCCTACTTACCGCTGCCACTGCGTCTCCTCAAATGTACAGCCTCCGTAATACGACGCAGCTGTGTAACCTAGTGACATCTATCTTTTCATTTCATTAATGGCAGCCCTTCCACAGCCAAAATGACATGCGCCGCAGTCAAAGGGAAACCTGCCACTGTGTACTTTCCCAAGGATTCGCCCCACTTGAGCGTTCATCAGTGACACATGTACAAAGGTAAGCTTGCAGTTCAATGGTGCCATCCCTTTCATTACCAAAGTACCCATGCGCCGCCCACAACGTCAAGATTATCGTTGCACCTGGCCCTCCTCCCGCCGACTGGTACCTCTAAATCAGGCGTAAGTGAATGCCAGCCAAAGGTAACCTAAATTTCGACGATGACCACCCATTGAGAGATATATACACACGCAACACCATCGGCCGTCCTCATTATTGCTCTTGGTCACCCTGTGACGTACGTGCATTAGTCGTCTCCTGTCATAGCACCGGCTCCGGTCTTCCTTAACCTTCCACTTTCGTCTACATGTTACATTCCTCAGCGAACCGAGCAAAGGCCCCAACTCAGAACCACGCAGTGTCACTGTGCCTTGTCGTCCCACATCGCATAGGCAATGTACATAGTCTACACTTTCCTCGTAGCGGGATACAATCTCACGAGGTTTAGTGTATGGTTCCGTACTCTTCAGACAATATATGTGGCAATTCCTGTATCGACGTGTGACGAAACACTGCAAGCAATGCGAACAACGTGTTCATCCACTGCGAACGTTGTGAGTTCCCCTTATGCAGTCACTTTCAACGGTGAACATGCCGCTGTAACACTACTTTCATCGTAACTCTTGTTTGCCTATTCCACTGCGCCTTTGGAATGGTTACGTTGTAGCGCCATCAATTCGTCCTGCACCAATACTTGATGAACAATTTTTCAGTATTATTGCTTGCTTGGTGATGAACGTTCGCAACGCTCCCCACAAAGACGAGGATATATACATATGGTGTGCGCGTCCCTCTGCCCACCTGATCCAATCATACCCAACCTTACAAACGCACAGCATATATCAGTACAAAGTCAGCAAGTGCGTCGGTTCCCATTCAACTGCCAATCGGTTACGCCAAACATTCACTTCCTATTCAGTACGCCATGTTAAGCTAGCTAACAGCGAGTTAATTCGTAAGTAAAATGCGGCAGTTATAAGTAACGTAAAACCGGCTGAATGTTCAGTTAAGATGAATGAGCACAGAACACCAAGTCCTATTTATCCATTACGGTAACATTTACCGAATTACATCTTTCCTACTTCAACGCATACACCAGCTTACCTCCGTTACCTTTCCCGAAGCAATATTCCATAACCGATTTTATTTGTTTAAAGAACCCCTGTTCCCCTAAAAGCCTCTTAAGCTCCGAAATGAGTAGGCATCGACTTCGATGTTTACATAAGAGTACTTTATGCAAACTCATCTGGCATTAAACAAAATCATTCCATTTAGCCCACCTAGTAGAAAAAGGATGATGCATACAAAAACGGACAGCTGCCGTCCCCACGCTTAAATATAACATTTCTCTGCGTCCACAACTGTATACCAAAAAACCATGTGTACTTAAACACACTTCTCCTTTCAGACAACATAACATTAACAAAATCGTTTTAATCCCCCATTTCATCAGTGTTATGCATTAAGCAAGCAGGAGTAAATAAACACACAAACATTAATTCACGTATGCATTTCTTACTTATGAACATAACATTATTACTTACTGGCCTCGTTAACCTATTTAGGCATACAGCAATGGGCATATACGCGCTCTCTCTCTCTCCATATATATATAATTTCGCTTTTAAGCACCTGCGTACTGTTATATAGTAACTTCTCCATTTTTACACAAATTTGCAATTAAGCATGATACAATACAGTTTTTAGCTTTTGGAGTTCCTGACCTCATTATAAACACTTTTGGCAACAAAGCACCCAGCAAAACAGACACATTTAAGGAACTCAGAAAGCACTAGTCCTGATGAGCAAGGGAGTTGGGCTCTAAGCAATGGGCTGGCCACTAGTGGCAAGGCAAACGGGGTGAATTCAAGATGGCGCAGGTATCCGATTGGCTGCGTGGATGTGATTAGAATTGCGTGGTGATGTGTATTTTCTAGGCAGCTTAACCTGAAAATGTGTTTGAATGCATCAATATGACGCTTACTATTGGTAACTGTTGGCACAAAAATGAACGATGTCAACAAATGCGAAGGACGATGAGTTGCTATCTGGTAGGTAGAAATCCCACAATATCATTGTTAATTCTTTGGAAAAGGATGCAATAAGCTGGTATACCTCTGGCAGTTGTGAGTAGCGTATTGACATTCAAAATGTTTGTTGCACTGGTGGGATCCATTTCGCATTGAGAAGGTTCTGTTCGATATTCTGGAAAGCTCTGTGGTCGTATTAGGATACCTAAAGGGTTATAGAAGTTACAAGGTTACAGTGAAATGTTAAGTAATGAAAATAATACTGCAGCTGTCTATACACGGATAGACAAATCGTTCCACGACGAAGCGAAGAAGCTTTCACGGGGCTTCCCTTCTGCTCTCGACTACTCAGTGAACTCAAGGATTAATTACATTAACAGTTAGAAAATTAACCGTCGCCGTGAGCGGAATACACCGAGCTAGCTTAAATGTAAATGTAATTGTGGGTGTACACTTAAGGTATTTATCCTATCGTTCCAGTCCCACTTGAACTTGAACTTGAGGTGGTGGCTAATGAAATAGATATACAATGTGGGAGAAATAGGTTTGGTAAACAACATTCATTAAATGATACAAATGGATGCAACACAGTACCACAGTACTAAGCACGGGCATGAAATGGATTGCTAGGATACAGATATCCTATACGATATCAACGGTAATTAAAAACCCGCCGTCGTGGTATGTAGCTTACATGTATTTCTAACCGCTTAGTAGCTTCCGTAGGTTATCTTTGATGAAGCCGTCCGGTAAATTCGGCAGCAATTAGAGCGCTTCGTGAGCAGGTATTTGCCGTTACGATCTATCCAAGGAGGATGCGCCGGTGTGCTCCGTATATTAATGTGACCAGCGTACCTGACTTCGTATAGAGTAACAATCAGAAACGGATGCGGGTCGCGTGGAGGAGATGAGCCAAGGATCATAGGCATGGTGTCGTCCAGCTCCTGTTCACCGGAGACTGCTCCTGCAGGCAGAGGGTTGCTTGGGCAAACACAGTCGAAGCCTTGAGGTTGTGGTGAAGATGTAACTGAGATGTCGACTGATGCCAAGTCACGAGTATCAACGCCTACGTTTGCTACTAAAAACGCCAGAAGGCAAGTCGCAAGTGTCTTCGCCTTTAGGTGTGGACTTCCTCGAGACTTGCAAATCCCTGAAAAAGTTTCTAAAGGCTGCCACATCTAGAGAGCCAATAGGGCTGTTTTTGAAGCCTCTGTGAAGTAACTATGCGCAGTCATTGCAAACCCACCTAGCTTTGGTATGTGGAGTGTAGAAGTCCACCTCCGGCTGTGTGAGTTTAGCACGGCGCCTGAGGTACTGTCGCTTGCAACAAGGACAGCGAACATGTGGTGGCGACTCGGAGTGACAAACGTAGCATGTACTGTTACGTGCAACTGTTGGCGTCGGGACGTTGATCCGATGGTGATTAGAGTGAATACAGTAAACATGCCTCCATGAGCGTGCCTCGCATAGTCGAGAATAAAATATTTATTTATTTATTTATTTAGTAAACACACGAGGTACTATAAACGGTTATAAATAAATAAATAAATAAACTTTTATTCTCGACCATGCGAGACACACCTTTACAGGCATGATCATGTTTAGCTAACAGTGTGATCAACAACGTACAAAAGTACATGTTTGGCATAACAATATATGTAAGTGTATGGGTGTAAATGCGTATGTAATTGTGTATGAATGTAGCTTGCGTCTTTGAATGTGCCGCAGCATTTTTGAATATTTGTTGCCGTCAGGAATGTGAGCATAAGCGATTGATGTTCTTGGGTTGGATAGCACTTTCCGGATATCCACGGCAAGCGATAATGCCCTAATGCAATCTGAACAGTAGATACGGGTGTAAACAGAGAAAAGAACCCGGAACGGACTCACAGCGGATTCCACTCCACTTCCGATTCCACTCCACTTCCGATTCCACTCCACTTTCCCGATCCGCACAGGTCACAAACTCACGTGGTTAACGAAGATCCAAGATATCTTGGATCAATATTTGATGGAGCAGAGTAAAAATTTACCACTCAGTCACTCTAGATCACGCTTCCAAGCCAACTTTGAAGGTAGAAATTCTAAGATAGAGCTTTTTCAAAATTTCAAAGCCAACGTCGCAGGGTAATAAATGGACACCTATTGCCAGCCTCAGTAAGAATACACCAATATGCCAAAAAAATAAACAAAGTAGAGGAAGTGCACACCGAAATGTCCACAGGACACCACTTGTGTTGCAAAGCAAAACTATGCCCACAAGTTGAGTGTAATGACAACAATGCGAGTCCACAGTCCCTTCAAGCATATGATAAAGGAATGGATATGTCAAAATGCTAGATGTTTATGGGTCACTATTAACAATGGCGTAGATGTTGGAGCATCAATACATATCAGCACAGAGCTGGTGCACTGGTCATACAATAGCCTACATAGGACTCTTAGCAATATCACCAAGAAGGTAGGTCTTGGAGCCTCAAGATATATCATTAGAGGCCTGTAGCATTGGTCACAAAATAGCCTAGATAGCTCACTAAGCAGTAGCAGCAACGGCGTAGGTTTCGGAGCCTCTATACATAGCAGTACAGACCTGCTGCACTAGTGATGCAGTAGCCTGCATAGGTCTCTTAGCACTAACAGCATGGCGTAGGTCTCGGTGCCAATATATATAGAATCACAGGCCAGTTGCAATGGTGATACCGTAGCCTACGTAGGTCTCGTAGCACTATCACCAATAAGATAGGACTTGGAGCCTCAAGACATGTCATTAGAGGCCTGTTGCATTGGTGATAAAATAGCCTAGATAGCTCAATTAGCACTAGCAGAAATGGTGTAGGTAATAGAGCCTTTATACAAATCAGCACAGACCTGGTGCACTGGTGATAGAGTAGCCTACGTAGGTCTCGTAGCAATATCACTAAGAAGGTAGGTGTTGGAGCTTCAAGGCTTATCATTACGGGCCGGTTGCACTGGTTATAAATTAGCCCAGATAGCTCACTTAGCACTAGCAGCAATGGCGTATGTATAGTAGCGTCTATACATATCAGCACAGACCTGGTGCGCTGGTGATACAGTAGCCTACAAAGGTCCCTTAGAAATATCACGAAGAAGAAAGGTCTTGTAGCCTCAAGACTTATCGTTGGAGGCCTGTAGCATTGGTCACAAAATAGCCTAGATAGCTTACTTAGCACTAGCAGCAATGGCGTAAGAATCGGAGCCCCTATTTATTTAAGCAGAGAACGGCTGCACTGGTGATCCAGTAGCCTACATAGGCCTCTTAGCACCAGCAGCATGGCGTAGGTCTCGGAGCCTCTATACATATCAGCACAGACCTGCCGCACTGGTGATAAATTAGCCTACGTAAGCCTCGTAGCAATATCACCAAGAAGGTAGGTCTTGGAGCCTCAAGACATATCATAACAGACAGGTTGCAGTTGTTATAAATTAGCCTGGATGGCTCACTTAGCACTAGCAGCAATGGCGTAGCTCTCGGAGACTCTATACATATCAGCACAGACCTGCTGCACTGGTGGTACAGTAGCCTACATTGGTCTCTTAGCAATATCACCAAGTAGGTTGGTTTTGTAGCCACAAGACGTATCATTATAGGCCCGTTGCATTAGTCATATAATAGCACAAATTGCTCACTTATCACTAACAGCAATGGCGTAGGTCCCGAAGCCTCTATACATCTAAGCACACTCCTGGTGCACTGGTGATACAGTAGCCTACATAGGTCTCTTAGCACTAGCAGCAATGGCGTAGGTCCCGGAGCCTCTAAACATAGCAGCACAGACCTGGTGCACTTGTGATACACTTGCCTACGTAGGTCTCGTAGCACTATCACCATGCAGGTAGATCTTGGAGCCTCAA
The DNA here is from genome assembly GCA_944474145.2 of Dicrocoelium dendriticum. Classification (NCBI taxonomy): domain Eukaryota; kingdom Metazoa; phylum Platyhelminthes; class Trematoda; order Plagiorchiida; family Dicrocoeliidae; genus Dicrocoelium; species Dicrocoelium dendriticum. Next base: position 63,920,965 of record OX104066.1, read on the forward strand.
GACATATCATTTGAGTCCTGTTGCATTGGTGATAAAATAACCTAGATAGCTCTCATAGCACTAGCAGCAATGTCGTACGTCTTGGAGCCTCTGTACATATCAGCACAGACCTGGTGCACTGTTCTTTTAGTAGCCCACTTAGGTCTCGTAGCAATAGCACCAAGCAGGTAGGTCTTAGAGCATCAAGACATATCTTTACATGCAGGTTGCACCGGTTATAAGTTAGCATAGATAGCTCACTTAGCACTAGCAACAATGGTGTAGGTCTCGGTTCATCTATACATATCAGCACAGACCAGCTGCGCTGGTGATATAGTAGCCTACGTCGGTCTCTAAGCAATAGCACTAAGAAGGTAGGTCTTGGAGCCTCAAGACTTATCATTTGAGGCCTGTTGCATTGGTGATAAAATAGCCTAGACATCTCGCGTAGCATTAGCAGCAATGGCGTAGGTCTCGGAGCCTCTATACTTATCAGCATGGACCTGCTGCACTGGAGATACAGTAGCCTACATAGGTCTCTTAGCACTAGCAGCATGGCGTCGGTCTCGGAACCTCTATACATATCAGCACAGACCTGCTGCACTTGTGATACATTAGCCTACAGAGGTCTCGTAGCATAATCACCATACAAGTAGGTCTTGGAGCACCAAGACTTACCATCAGAATCCTGCTGCATTGGTAATAATATAGCCTAGATAGCTCACTTAGCACTAGCAGCAATGGCGAACGCCTAGTAGCGTCTACACATATCAGCACAGATCTGGAGCACTGGTGATACAGTAGCCTACGTAGGTCTCTTAGCAATATCACCAAGAAGGTAGGTCTTGGTGCCTTAAGACATATCATTAGAGGCCTGTTGCATTGGTGTTAAATTGCCTACATTACTCACCTAGCACTAGCAGTAATGGTGTAGGTCTCGGAGCCTCCATGCATATTAGCACAGTCCTGCTGCATTGGTGATACAGTAGCCTACATAGGTTTCTCAGCACTTGCAGCATGGCGTAGGTCTCGGAGCCTGCATACATATCAGCACTGACCTGCGGCACTAGTGATACAGTAGCCTACAGTGGTCTCGTAACACTATAAACAAGAAGGTCGGTCTCGGAGCCTCAAGAAATATCGTTGGAGGCCTGTTGCATTGGTGATCAAATAGCCTAGATAGGTCACTTAGCACTAGCAGCAATGGTGTAGGTCTCGGAGCCTCTATTCATAGCAGCACATACCTGGTGCACTGGTGATACAGTAGCCTACGTAGGTCTCGTAGCACCATCACCAAGCATGTAAGTCTTGGAGCCTCAAGACATATCATTGGAGGCCTGTTACATTGGTGATAAAATAGCCTAGGTAGCTCACTTAGCACTGGCAATATTGGTGTAGGTCCCGGAGCCTCTACACGTATCAGCACAGACCCGGTGCACTATTTATACAGTGGCCTACATATGTCTTTTTCTACCCGTCCATACAGGGGGCAAATCTTATTGAAAAAACATCAAAAGTGCCCATCAGGGGGTATCAATAGCTAGCCTTTTAACAGCACTGCGACCATGCGGATATAGTTACATGCAAATGATATCCGAATGGTCAAGAAACCTTTGGGCAGAGATAACATTTTCGGAAACGTTGTTGTTTAGAACCATTCAAATTGCTCACGCAAATGTGCCGGACACGTCATATGCGTCACGTCGACACAGCGGATCACAAAGGAGTGGAGTAAATGTAATGTCCGAAAAAATGTTAGCGAACAAGCTCATTTTCAGTGGTTCCTCATCAGGCTAATACACCACAAATGATTGACATGAAGCTAAAACATCGATCAAGAGTACAGGTTCAACACCCATATGGTCTGAGTGACAAAGCTAGGCGATTGGCCACACGACGATCAACAGTTTGTTTGTGTGTGTATGTGTGGCGTTGTCCACACTGTGTGTCCGTGTTACAGGGGACCAGGGTAAAGTTAGGGCCTGGACAAATTTCTTGTAAGGCACATAGGTCAGGGTCATGAAGTCTGATGGCTATCGCCTCGGCCGCTGCCAATATACGACATCTAACCGCTCTTGTGTGACATCTGGGTACGCGATAGATGGGCTGGAACGCCTCATGCGCTCTGACTTGATGGCTCGCGTCGATCAAGTGTGTAGCCACTGCGCTAGCCACTGGTCTGGATACGCCGCTATACAGCCAAGCTGGACAGTGTTCCCTGGCTCTCTCGGACAGTCTCCTGGTAGTTCTTTCGATATATCTTGCTCGACACGAGCAAGAGGAAGAGTATACCCAGAATGAAGTACTAGACCTTGGAATTCTGTCCTTAAGTTGTTGATTCAGGGTTGGCACTGAGCAGAAGCTCAGCCGTAGGCTGTAACACGGACGCACAGTGTGGACAACGCCACACACAAACAAACTGTTGCTCGCCGTGTGGCCAATCACCTAGCTTGGTCACTCAGACCATCTGGGTGTTGAACCTGTACTCTTAATTGATGTTTACGCTTCATGTCATTCATTTGTGGTGTATTAGCCTAATGAGGAACCACTGAAAACGAGCTTGTTTGCTAACATTTGTTCTGATGTCTACTCCCGGGATATTTTATCAGTTGAAACAGACCACGGATCCCACTGTGCTTAAAGGGCTTAACCAGTACGTTAAGTTCCGTACAAAACTTGCGGTAGCGAAGGCGATTATTCTGTTGTTTGATGAGTGTATTTTGTGTTGTGTATACCCGAAACATTTTTGGAAAATACTGAGACGGAATAGGATTAATCCTACTACTACTGCACTGCAGCGTCTGCATTAAACGAATGTGACACGATTGCCTCTAGACTTGATGATTTGGAGCGTAATCAATGCGTTTACTCTCTCATGATGGACCATCTGAAAGGGGAGGAACTCACGCGATTCGAAGCATTTGTTCAACGTGTAGTCACAAAGCAAGTGACGGGCGAGTAATCTCAATGCGTCAGCAGATTGGCACAACTAAGGCTAACACGCCCCTCCCATCCGACTCGGAAAGGTATGTCCACAATTTTTCCTCTTTACATCGGGATAAGCCACTACTTGAGGCACTTTCACTCAGTCCGAACTTTTGTTTTCCTCGTAATAATACCAGTCAGCTAGAACTAGAAGTCCAGTTTGAAAATGCACATTCCCAAGTAGCGATGCTTACACCCTCATCAGCATTAGCTGCTGAGCATTTTAAATCTACCATGGTCAATACATGCTACCAGTACCTGAAGCACAAACCTAAGGTCAGGTATTTACTGACGGACGCGCATTTAGATGCCCTCAACACGCTTAAACGGAACGAACATGTGCTGCTCTCTAGGCCGGATAAAGGAGCAGGGATTGTCCTTATGGATAAATCTGACTATATCACTAAGATGAATGCCATCCTCAACGATCATTCAAAATTCCGGATGATGGAGACAGAGGAAGACAAAACGGCATCAATAGAAAAGACAGCCACAAAGCTACTACGCTGCCTGAAGCAAGAGAATGCGATTGACTCAGTGGTTTTCGAGTACACGCGTCCCTCCGGGACAGTGATTCCACGTCTTTTTGGCTTACCTAAAGTGCATAAAGAAGGACTTCCATTGAGGCCAATATTAGACATGTGTGATTCTCCATATCAAACAACAGTAAAATGGCTCGCTAAGCTTCTAGAACCTATCAGAAAAGTCCTAGCCAAACACAGCCTTAGAGATTCATTCAGCTTCGTAGACTCCATAAGCCATATGCCGTTAATCGGAAGGAAAATGTTTCCTCTAGACGTAGCGTGGCTTTTCACTAATGTTCCGTTGGAGGAGACGATAGACTACCTTTGCGACGCTGTTCGCTTACACCATGTGGATGTCGACCTCTCGGACGAGCGACTTAAACAGTTGCTTCTGATGTGTACCAGAAACGTACAATTTCTTTTCGACGGCTTGATCTACAGACAGAAGGACGGAGTCGCAATGGGCTCTCCGTTAGGTCCATCGCTAGCAGACGTAGTTATGAGTAAATTAGAGAGCAACTATCTAAACGGAGTTATCGACAAATTAGTCTACTACGGACGGTATGTGGACGATATATTCTGCATCTCAGATAGTCATTTATGCACGGATGAATTAGCGAGGCAATTTAACTCAGCCCACGCAAACATAAAATTCACCCTTGAATCTGAGTGCAACAACTCAATGTCGTACTTAGATGTTCAGCTTAGCCGAAGATCTGACGGGTCGGTCCAGCGCAGTGTCCGTAGAAAGACAACGTGGAATGGGCAATACATTAACTTTGCCAGCTTCGTCCCGCTCAGCCAGAAAAGGAAACTTGTTCGGTGCCTAACCGAGCGAGTAAGAAGGATATGTAGCGAAGATATGCTTGCGGACGAGCTAAACTTTGTACCAAGCATATTCGATAGAAACGGCCATCCTGAGACGGTCGTTTGGCGAAACATGGAGGTACAGGAAACGAAGGTGAAGTAGATTCAGTAGGAAAGAAATCGATCTACTTATCGTTACCGTTCAAGGGGGACGGAATAGCTGAATCAACGTCTAGAAAGCTTTCTGCCGCAGTGGCCCAAACGTAATATGCAGCAAGCCTACGGCTCAGCTTCTACGCAGTGCCAACCCTGAATCAACAACTTAAGGACAGAATTCCAAGGTCTAGTACTTCATTCTGGGTATACTCTTCCTCTTGCTCGTGTCGAGCAAGATATATCGAAAGAACTACCAGGAGACTGTCCGAGAGAGCCAGGGAACACTGTCCAGCTTGGCTGTATAGCGGCGTATCCAGACCAGTGGCTAGCGCAGTGGCTACACACTTGATCGACGCGAGCCATCAAGTCAGAGCGCATGAGGCGTTCCAGCCCATCTATCGCGTACCCAGATGTCACACAAGAGCGGTTAGATGTCGTATATTGGCAGCGGCCGAGGCGATAGCCATCAGACTTCATGACCCTGACCTATGTGCCTTACAAGAAATTTGTCCAGGCCCTAACTTTACCCTGGTCCCCTGTAACACGGACACACAGTGTGGACAACGCCACACACACACACACAAACAAACTGTTGATCGTCGTGTGGCCAATCGCCTAGCTTTGTTACTCAGACCATATGGGTGTTGAACCTGTACGCTCAATTGATGTTTTAGCTTCATGTCAATCATTTGTGGTGTATTAGCCTGATGAGGAACCACTGAAAATGAGCTTGTTTGCTAACATTTGTTCTGTTGTCTACTCCCGGGATATTTTATCAGTTAAATGTAATGTACCTAAAGGGAAGCATGGCGAACAAGGAGTGCATGGGCTTGTAGGCACAGTTACACATAAATTGGGCCATTACTGCGAGGATTACAGGGCATCCGTCCGATTCATTTACCGAATGTTCCAATCAATGCCGTCAACCGAGCAGTTGCGTCGGGTTGGCAAGAGGGTAGCACACGGAAACGAAACAGGAGGTGGCCTTAAAAACTGCCAATTTAGCGTTCTCACAGACTGGCCTTTAAGCAGTTAGGCAAAGTCGTAATCGTCGGCTGCAGTAGTTTAATGACAATGGCAAAGAACTTACTGTGTGGCAAGCAGATAATGAAAGTGCTTCTTAAAACGATTGTCTTTCCAGCAAAAGGGTGCATTTGCAGTGGAATTGAGGTCTACACTGAGGAGGATGCAGGTAACAATATATTATGACACACTCAAACGCAGGTTTGCAGATAGGCTGCAACTCATCCGAAGTGTTCGTCTCATTTTGTAAGCGCATAGGCATAGCGGGTGCGTTAAACGTACTATGTGACACATATGCATAGCTGCAACAGGGTACCGCGTCATAACCATCCGAAGTGTCTGAGCGGATGTGAATAGCTATTTAAAAGCACTTGCCTTCGTAAGCTGGGGAAGTAGTTGGAGTACATGATATCGTGATATTCGGAGATGGTGTACGGCGCGAAGCTAAAACTAGATTACTTGATTCAAACTCACGTATGTTACTGCTGTGTGACGGCATTTTGGGAAATGTAACTGCTGCTAGGTCACTGGAGCAAAGTTTGCAACCGTCGGTTTTGTTCTCCACCAAGCATTTACGGTGGTACAGTAGCCGGTTGTGCACACAATGAACGCCCGTACCTGCAACCGGTTCACCGCAAGCGAAGCAAAATATAGTCAACGTACCGGCTTTGTGCCACCGCGGTTGCTTACGCGGTGGTTGGCAGTGCGGCTTTTCACTTACGACTCTCGCACCTGGTGCTACGTCTATAAGGTCATCAGTTTGTTGAATGAGGCTATCGATGAACCCGGATACTGCACTGGGGTTCACTTCCACCGGGCACTTAAGCCGAGCAAGCAGTTTTGCTACGTTGTAATTGGGCTGCCTTGAGGTGGCTACCTTCAGAGTCCAAAGCAACATGGAATCCTTCGGCATGTTGTACTTCGCTAACCACCGACTACGGATAGGTATGTTTTCTAAAAAGGGAATGAAACATAATCGCTGTTGTACCCGCCGGAGGTTGATTCTCCTTATATAACATCAGTAAATGGACGCACGGTAGCCACTTGTGCCCGTAAAATGCGCAAGTGCACGTGCCATTTGCGCAGTCGATGTCATATCGATGGTGTTGAGCTTGAACAACAAACTGTTTAAGTAGAAACATAAAAGAGGGCATACCAGTCCCACTCCAATATCTGTGTACACCGCACCTAACTTCGGTGTTGCCAGATGAAGCATAACCAGGGTACCAGCGTACGTTGTTAGACGGCATATGAGCATCTGCACGTAGGCGTTACCTTCATCTTCAAACACCTGGTGTCTGTCACAGAAGTATGTACACTGCATCTGAAATTCTTTCAGTAGAACCTCAGACAGCTTCCACACTTTACTCACAGCCACAGCAAGGCGGTCGGAAGCATGGGTTATTTCCTTTAATCTAAGATTCGCATTCTCGACACTGTTGTTAGTGGTGTTCCCGTAATGCACTAAGCCTGCTTGAGCGTAGTTCGCCCACGACCGCTTGATGAACATCCAGTGGGAGGTTAGATACCGTACAAACTGAGGATCCATCCTCTGAAGTAGGCAAAGATCCTGCTGGAACCTAGAGCAGTGTAAATGTTGGGGAAGTAGCATACTCGGTCTCCGTATCAATTGTAGCCATCCGGTGAAATAAATAACGTGAGCGAAAGCTATTGGTCTACAGAGAGGAATAAAACAACTCGCGTAACTCACGTGCTTTCCAGCGGCCTCGCGGATATGAAAGTAGCACAGCAGAATGTCCCACTGAAATACTGCTTGTGCTGCGGGCATTTGAGCAGCCATTTTATCCATAACGAAAGTGCGTACGGAGGACTCATGGCCCATTGTATTACGAAATAAACCGAACCATTTCACTAGCGATGTGAACGTTTCCTTACATACAAACCCATAAAAACTTGTCGTCCGTAACCCATGCCGTCGGTTACCAAGAACTGGTACAACTTGAAACTGTATTGAAATTTAACGACGAATGTCATACGTACCCAAGGTGGTTTGTACCATGCGTTGCGTCCACGCACACAACGTGTGGAAATCGCCGAAATATTTGCACTTGCTGATTACGAGCACGGCATACATGCGTAAGTAAGCCATGTTCAGATATGGTTTCCACAAACCATCCTGTTCCATGCTCTGCAGGGCCTGCCGCAAATTGACTAGCAATAATAACGTGGCATTTCACCCACATGACAGGGGCGAACGCAACCTGCGGCGTACACTAGGGACGTCGTCGCTTGTGACGTGTTTCCCGAATGTATTCTCGATGTATTGCTTTATTTCGGACGTAGGGGTGTTGTATCGAAATAAATCAGCAGCTTGATTACCTTCCTCCTCAGTAAGTCGCCGGTTTATAGGGTGCCTTTCGAAAAGAAACCGGTTGCATGGATGGTTGTGGAAGAGCTGGAACGTTGGCCTTTTACTTTACGTCCATCCCGAGCAACATTGACACGAGCTCTGCAATCGGTGTCTCGAGAACTAAATTGGAAGGTTAAAACATTATAAACCACATACTAGACCCGCCGTATTTCTTTGCACCTTGTTTTGCAGCGCCTACTGCGCACGCATTTATAAACGATGCGATCATACCTCACGCTATGATACTTGCTTCTTTCGCTGCCACAGCAAACAAAATTGACGTTGTTCCGATGCTTAAATGTGGTAAACAGGGAATAGAATTCATCAAAGCTATGAAAGGAATGGCCAACAAAGGTGCTCTTGAAGTCAGCCTCCATGGTTGCAATAACAGCCAAATACGACTGATTTCATTAGACCGCACTTAAAGTAGCAACTAACGTCATGTGCAGAGATATCAGCCGTTTTTTGGAAAATACCAGATATAAACGTATTTTATGCCGTAAAATTGATGCCACTTATTTTTATTGCCCACATTTCTTGCAGTTTCATGGTTGCCACTACCTGGCTACAAGCAATGGCTGAAATTTTGTTACCGGCCAAGGTGCAATGGAACAGCAGGCATCTGGAAAGCAACCAGGTGGCTTTAGAATTAATTAGTAAGATTTCAACACTAAAACTGAATGCAATGCGTATGATTAAAAAAAGTTACAATTAGGTAACGTTTGCAGCAACGTGGTGTATTGTAGCCATGGTAACACGTCCCTTAAATTTCCAAACGGAGTAATTGCAGCGCAGTACTGATATTTCAGGTGCTTTTTAAACGGTGAAATATGTTAGTCGTCTAATATCTCTGGCTATTTCAAGTATCCTATGAACCAAAATGTGCTGAAACATTGTAGGAAATATTTAATTCAGGTATACCTAGTATGATGTGCTGTGGTTGTACGTTAGGGATGAATTCTTATAAAATATCATTTGCTGCGACGGGGAAATCATAAAATCTGCAACTTAAAATAAATGAAATCATGCAGAAAAATAAAACTGAAATGGTAGTGTTGTTATATGTTAACCGGAGAAAGAGATGGAGAAGCCATATTTTTTGAAGTATGCAATTAATTGGGGGAACTTGTAAAATCCATATAAGAAGTACACAGAACTACATAATGATCGGCATAAATTAGCTGCTGAAAAAGTGACAAGGGTAATATGAACTCATAAGAAGTGTACAGTTGTGCACTGCAACTTATTGACGCGGAATTAATTTCGAATTATTAATGTGCCGGCCATCCAGTAGGCATACTGCGCAGAGGTGGTGAGAACTTAATGATAAATAGAAATAGCATGATATATAATACATAAACGTAAGGGTATATTTAACGGTGTGATACTGCATTTAAAAAATAAATACCAGATATCCCAGATAGTATGGATATATATCGTCCAAATTTAATTATATATATTCATATAGTTATTTATTTATACTATATTTTTATATGATAATAGAAATGAGTAAAATTAGCACAAAGTGATATATACATAAATACATGTTCTTAGACAAAAGTCCAATATATATGTATACATATATATATATATATATACGATTGGCGGCATCCGGTTTCGGATTTGCCTGTCACTGTGGCTAGCCACAGGACGCCTGTGCCCACAGAGGAACAATGAGTGGCTTGTGCTGCACCACCCACAGCTCTTCCCAACACCCATATCCAGTGTAAACACGAAGGAATAAGACCGGGATGCATGTGGATAAGAGCCACGTTTCATCAACGGAGCCGGCCCACACTTCTTCAAAGTCAAACACGAGCATACTGTATTTAGGAATCAATTGCACACAAGGCGGTGGCTGGACCGTAGTCCGCTCCACACTGAGTGCATGGAGCCACTCTTTGATCCTAACACGACCACAAGGGTCGTGCACCTCGTCCCCTCCAGCAACGACCAACTGTCTCCTGGGGGCTGTATGAACGAGGTAGTGGGTAATAAACAGGTAGGCACCTTGTCGACATGCACATCAAGCACAGCCACACCGGGGATATCAAGCATCAGCCAATCACTTGAAACGGTAAAATGTAATGAAATAAATAGGATAATGCATACAGATACGGATACATAACTCTTCACCAAATAAGCTTATAAAATGATTACGAACGAATCCGCGATATGTTCACGAGGTCAGAAAGTATATTTTACGGAAATTCTACAAACAAAAAATGCTATCGAACTTACCTACTATTAGTTTAAGGGACTTGTGCAAATTTATAGAAAAGAGTACTGGTAGACATATATATAAGAAAGGAAAACCTTGGGACAAAATTGCAAGACCATTAACTGAAATATATATATCTAATATAATATGACATCCATGCCAACACATGTCCGTATATTTAGACGTAATAATTATTAATGGAATGTATATGGATGTTTGTAAGTGTGACTTATAGTGGGAAATGTGATAACACATTCGTCGATCGGTAAATGCGGGCATTCCCTATGTAGGGAGGCACCTTCTTTTTGTTGAATGTCAGCACTGGTAATCCTCATGCGACATAACATAATAGGCCATCGGCATAATTGTTGCCACATGCACTTGCCAACTGCAATGTAGCCATGTGTATTGACTTCGGGTGGGCAATATGCACTGAACCTTTATCCAAAGTTAGGTAAGTAAACCTTTATATAATGTAAGCGGAAATCTGCTCACGTTGTCACAATGGAAGAACAGCGCATAATTTGCTGCGTAATAATTTTAGGCTAATGTGCGCTCATTAGTTAACGGAGCTTGTGATCCATATTGTCTTGCTTGGTGTAGTAGTACATACATGAAAGCAGTGTGGTGCATTGTTATTATGCAAAAAGGAAGCGCTTGCAACACAGCGGGCAACTTACCGAAGAGACCAGTTATTAATATCGCTTTGGCGATGTTGATTGGATGGGAATTGGAAGGGTTGCACATGACTAACAAGGTCCACAGCAAATCGAGACTTATGTATTATTGGGACTGCTTTTGTTGGGTGTACGGGCAGACATTCGAACCATATGCGACTACTGTCGTCTGAGTTCGGAGTGTGCAAAGTACTCATAACCCGCAAAGTGACAATACTGAAAAAGGTTTGGTGGTTTGCGGTCACGGCTTAGAAAGGCCGTGCTTAAGAATTGGAAGTGTAATAGAGCTTTAGAGAATGTGGTCTAGATTACGCACCCATTCTCTGAACTAGCGGCCAAGTGGTGCGGCCCATGCAAGCATTTGAGTGGGCACTACTGTCTTGTAAGGATGCACAACAAGGCTATAGGACATAGTGTGGCCCTGAAAAGGGCCGTCGGGTCGTTCACAAAGTAATTGGAACGCGAAGGCAGTTAACAGTGCAACCTAAGCAGGGGCATGAGGAAGTCGTGGCTGGCAGTTTTGGTGCCTGAGTACTGGTTATACTATATGCAGAGTGGGTTAGAAAGTACGGAAGCATGAGCGAGCAGCAGGACGCTGAAAAGTAATTGATTGGAGCAGCACCACTCACCTGTAAACATGGGTGGCACTGCGGTGCGGCAGACAAACCACAGTGTGTAGCATGCGGGCAAGAAGCTGAGCAAGAGGCGCGGTAAACAAGGTACTTCGAAATACACGTGAATTAGTTCTCTGCACACTTACATTTCCCATATGATCATTTACTGGAGCACTCATGAATGAAATTCAGGGAGGCGGCATGTTGCAAGTAGCGGGAGACATGGTGCTACATAGTTGGATGTTCCTGCCAACGTGATAGGTGCTTCGTAATCCTATATAACTGCCACTGATGTGGCATTACTGTCGGCACTCAAGGAGACTCTCTTGGTTGCCCAGCCCGCATGCCAATGTATGAAGAAATATTATAGGTCCCATAACAGGGGCGGCATGCTCACAACTTAACCGGTACCTATGTTTTCTTCACAAGCGTAAGCCTATGTATGTCCAACAGAGGTACATCAATATTACCGGTAGCTCTGTGAACCTCCATGAACGGTGGTTACCTAGTCCAAATATGTCCAAAGACACTGACCTCACTATTACCACGAGGTAAACTGCAAATATTGGCTCCACATGCCTTCAAGGCGTATTCGTAGTTATCCTATAGTTGTCCTATGGTATCTGTTTCATTATGGCGACTAGCATAGCGGATATTGTTAGCTCCACAGACGTTCGCGGCCTGCGTTTATTGAGCCCAAGTTGGCGGCACAGCGGTGTCATGAGTACCGCCGCTGATGAAACATACTTCGAACATCGCACGCCTCCGTGAACGTTGTTTACTGTGCCAATATAACTCCTTTGGCTGCTGTATCAGCATCGCTACTATGGAAATAACAGCTACTGGCTTCACATGCCTTCCTGACGGGCATATATAGGTCCTAAACCAGTGGCATCAAAATGGCTACTGGCAAAGTATGAACTATAAAAACGGCGCCTCCACCAGGCGTATTTAAAAGGTTCATGTACATCCCATAGCGGACGACATTATCGCTACCAGCAAAGCCACCGACATGCGATAAAGCAATGTTTCCATAAGCGTGCATGGAATGTGTTTTATCAATGTCATTGATACAAGGTTTACGCAGGTTAAACGTAACTTCATTTTGCGGGTCATGGTATGCAAATGTTTGACATCCCTATTGCGGGATAATCACTGAAATATGGCATAATCACTGCAACATGGTAATGAAAGGGAAACATGCCATGAAATTCAAGGCGGACTTCGCATCAATTCCAAGTATTCACGTCACTATGAGGAGCGGTTTCTGCACTCTTGACCCACAACACGCAAGCACTGAGGAACGGTGTATTGGAAATTGTACCAAAAACACAGGAAAACAACAGTAAATTCTAGAAGCAAGAAACGGAAGTTTTGCTCACCTGGACACGAAGATGACGAAGGTCTAACCCTCCATAGGCCTCAGCCATTATGGCCGCCGCGAGCAAAAATAACCTGTTCAGCTAACAGAGGAAATTAGAAGGCAATTGACGGCGGTTAACCGAGTGTTAAATCAGTCGACGAGCTGCTCTGCCAGTTTTACATTAGTGTACAAACGGATTTCTGACAGTGTTTCAGGACGTGGTGGGTTTTCGCCTGGCAAGCGTTCTCCCTATAAAAAGCCACAAGTGTCCGCTTAACAACACTTCGACGTGGCGGATGTGACTCGCCACTGAATAAAGTCACTGCCCACAACTACATACTGGCAAGCGGACCTGAATCCTAATGTAATATTTTTCTGACAAGTTTTCTCTACAAACGGTCTGCCCAGCCTGTTTACACTACGCCCACTATAACCCAACTTGTCGTCATGTTTTGACGAATTTATACCTCTAGATTAATTTTACAATTTACAAAGCTTGGACAACTTTCGGCTTATTGCCGATTACATACATAGCAACGTGTTTGTTGCGAAACATAAATTGCCTGTAAACGTTGATCATGCCTGGTCAGGTGTGTCTCGGAAATTCGAGAATATACTATTTATTTATTTATTTAGTTATTTAATACGCATGGATGTAACGCAAGGTTGACGTGCAGATTCGATGTACCAGGTTGTACACATTCGGGCAGTCAGCGTGGGACTTTCACAGTATCGGTGTGCAGGAGAGGAGTATCTTATGAGCAGACAATGTCACCTGCAGTTGCTTTCCGAAATTAGGTGGTGACCATTTCTGCCACACATCATGGCTGCTATCCGCTAGTGTGCGGACAGGCGGAAGATGTAGTTCTCAGCAATAGAGGTAGGCTGCATAAACATGAGGCAGGCTTCCTGCAATGGTGTAGGCAAGATGATGGTGGTCACCAATGTGCAGCAAGTACAGGGGTATCAGAAATCCACAGTTAAGTGTCACATGCTGTCCAGTGTTTGACGGATTTGGCTAAGCGAAGTACAGGAGCACAATGCAGTAATATTTTATGACGTGCAAACCAACCACCAATATTCCGAATCTTGCGAGCGAGCGTGTAAATGGCTCGTAACACACAATGCTTGAACACTGGGAAATGGTTTGTGTCCTGTGAAACGAAGGGCATAACGCACGCCGAGACAGCAATGCACCACCAAACAAGGTATCCGGCCGGGGCATGTATACTGGCGGTCTAAAATCCAGATGTAAATATCCGATGCACTTACCTAAAGTGAGGCGGACGCCAAGCGCAAGGGATCATAGTAGGTGTATAGCATGTGGCATGCAGTGTTGCATCCCAATAAGTAGACAGATGTGTGAGGTCCTACTGGCAGGCTGGTTCAAAAGTTGAAGTCTCGCGTGGCTACTAGGCGTCAGCTCGGAATCAATGCCTACACGCCACAACCTGTAAGCCCGAATGCCATTACGTCTAATTTGGCCTCAGGTAGAGAGTAAGCTTCCTGCTTGGGGAGCTACATATATGGACCCCATTGGGATGATTGTTGGTCATACCCGCAAATAAGCCACTGACGAGCTTGTTTGCTAGCACCGAGAGGTCAGGTCAGGTTCCAAGGACGGTACTAGCTTCCGCCTAACGAGAGTCCTGTTGCATGCACAGGTAGGCGAACAAGAGCCCCGGTAAATCAGCTTCTAACTTTATACTACGTCTATGAGGGAGTCAGAAACTTATTAGCAACGGTCCACAATGGATGGGTTTTGTCCCATCGTAAATCTAGTGGGCAACTCAACAAAATGATGCAGGGAAGCATGCAAGACTGGATAGGGAACTCAGTAGCAAAACACATTGTAACAGCATCCCAGGAGAAATCCTGGCAGCTCAGGTGGGGAGAACAAAATTTCTCATCACGAAACACCTATTTTTCTAATGTGTACGGATGACATCAAGTAGACAACCCTCAGCCCTATTGGGCTTCTATCGATCAATGCAACTTTCAGTTGCAGGGATGAAATATAAAAAGGATCTGCGAGCGCGCAATGTAGAGGTCGTCAATATAGTAAGGGCTGAGTGGACGTACAAAGGCAACGCCACCTGCGCGACGATGGAAGGCGCAATGACACCATTATTGCTGACATTATACACGTTAGCTAGAGATGAGAAACACCTCAGGTACCGTGCTGCAATAACTAAAAGGTAAAAATAAATAACATGCAACGGTTACAAGCCAGCTGAGCTACCGGTAATAGATGGGCATCGTTCCGGTAAGCTATCTTCGGTCTACTATGCAGCAAAAGATACTTTCCTATGTCTGGGTCAGTATACCCTAATACTATTTGCTTAGCACCCTAGAATAACTCGCTTCTCTTCGCGACAGTATGTATACATTCGTTCCGCATGTTCGCTTTCCTTTAACTGATCTTTATTACTTCACTTCTATTGAGCGTACCCTTCTCATCCAGTGTACTGTGTCCGTTTTTGCAGCAAAGGTTTCGACACTTACTAATATAGGAGGTAAGCTCTCTAACAGGCTTTTCTCATCTCATTAGGCCATAGCACTATACTGTAAATACTCTAGTGTCGCATTTCTGGCTTTATCCCCAGAAGACTTCTACTCAGAGCTTAAATCCTATGCATCCGCTGAATTACCACCATTTGACCTTAGAATCTCTTTCATCGCTAGCCATTATACCTTCGCTTACTTATTCTGCGCTCTTTTTCGAAGTAGGTTAACTACCAGATGGTCTTCGAATTCTGCTTTCTGTCTTCCCACGCGAGGGTTGCATCATAACAAACCGATACTGCGTTCTCTGCTCAATGGCGCAACTCCGTGTATCCCAAGTAGATGGTAGCAACCAACCTATACGGCCATTGCTTTGGTAGAACATTCAAAAAACACTTTCCGCACAAGCATTGTTACACATTGTAATAATTTGTTTCCACTAAGTGTTAGACCATAAGACCTAAACGATATTTGTTTCCACTTCTTTTTTTCCGGCCTTGTTTGTCTCTCACCTTCCATTTTCTCCGAGGTCCGGAACTTCCTGAGGGTCTTGGATTGGACCTAGAAAGATATTTTGACCGGGACAGGACAAAACCCACAAGGATCTACAAAGAACATGGCTGTACAACAAATGGATACAACTGCACTCACTACAACGATCGTTGTCCATTGACGATAGTTGGACACGAGGCCTTCACACTCCTGAAAGTTAAACCTAAACCTGAAAAATCCAGACGCAAGAAACTGACATTATGCTCACCTGGACACACAAAGATGACTTTTCGTGAAGGTCTCACCCTCCATGGGCCTTAGCCATTATGACCGCCCTGACCAAACATAACCTGAACAACTAACAGAGGAAACTGGAAGGCAGTTGACTGCGGATAATCGCGGGTGAAATCAGTCAACAAGCTGCTATGCCAGTTTTACATTAGTGTCCACACGGATTTCTGACAGTATTCCGAGACGTGGTGGATTTTTGCCTGGCAAGCGTTCTCCCTATTAAAAGCCACAAATGTCCGGTTAATAACACTGCGACGTGGCGGATGTGACTCGCCACTGAATAATGTCACTGCCCACAACCACGTACTGGCAAGTCGACTAGAATCATAATTTGATATTTTCCTGCCAATTTCAAGCGTAAGGTATTCCCTGCCTACATGAATCGTTTGCACAACACATATAATGCCACCTGCTTTGAGTGCCGAATCAAAGACCTTTGGGGTTAGTACACCCGTCGTGGCGATTCTTTCACGGATAGTAGCGTTATATTCCGTAACGCGGCGGAATCCACTACTGTCCTTCCTGCTGCTCACATGTTGGACGACCATCAATAGTTTAAAATGTGCGTAACGAAGCTGCTTCCGCCTGGTTTTCCAGGCGTTACTGTCAGGAAGCTGATTAGACTGGGGACGGCATGGTTGACCCGCCCCAAATGGAAGGCAAGTTACTGGCTCCTGGGCCATTGAAGAATAAGCGTAAGAAGGCAAGGAAAACGCGCAAGACCCTTGCCTCTAAACCGGAAGGTGATAAAATTCTCAAGGAACAGGCGCCTGTGTTGGAACCATCACCTGGTGCATTTCCCTCAGTGAGACTTGGGGTGCCGTCGCCTTCGATCCAACCGATTCCGGTCAAACAACCGTATGGCGTGAATGGTAGAGCATGTGGTGTAAGTACACTTCTTCGATGCGTTTCTTACACAGATAGAAGTGTGATGCATG